>OX451741.1:695442892-696067892 GCA_948472305.1 Vicia faba
TTTTACTCCAATGGATGGTATCCTTGTAATTATGGAAGGTAGTCTGTTGTCGAGATTTTTGTTACTCCAATGGATGGTAGCCTTGTCATTATGGAAGGTAGTCTGTTGTCGATATCTTTGTTACTCAATGGATAGTAGCCTTGTCATTATGGAAGGTAGTCTGTTGTCGAGATTTTTTTTACTGCAATGGATGGTAGTCTTGTCATTATGGAAGGTAGTTTGTTGTCGATATCTTTGTTACTCCAATGGATGGTAGCCTTGTCATTATGGAAGGTAGTCTGTTGTCGACATTTTTGTTACTCTAATGGATGGTAGCCTTGACATTATGGAACATAGTCTGTTGTCGAGATTTTTGTTACTTCAATGGATGGTAGGCTTGTCATTATGGAAAGTAGTCTGTTGTCGATATTTTTGTTACTCCAATGGATGGTAGCCTTGTCATTATGGAAGGTAGTTTGTTGTTCATATTTTTGTTACTCCAATGGATGGTAGCCTTGTCATTATGAATGGTAGTCTATTGTCGAGATTTTTGTTATTCCATTGGATAATAGCCTTGTTATTATGGAAGGTAGTCTGTTGTCGAGATTTATGTTATCCCAATGGATGGTAACCTTATCATTATGGAAGGTAGTCTGTTGTCGAGATTTTTTTTAGTCCAATGGATGTTAGCTTTGTCATTATGGAAGGTAGTCTGTTGTCTAGATTTTTGTTACTACAATGGATGGTAGCTTTGTCTTTATGGAAGGTAGTCTTTTGTCAATATTTTTGTTACTCCAATGGATGGTAGTCTTGTCTTTATGGAAGGTAGTCTATTGTCGATATTTTTGTTACTCCTATGGATGGTAGCCTTGTCATTATGGAAGGTAGTCTATTGTCGAGATTTTTTTTATTCCAATGGATGGTAGCCTTGTCATATGGAAGGTAGTTTGTTGTCGAGATTTTTTTTACTGCAATGGATGGTAGCCTTGTCATTATGGATGGTAGTTTGTTGTTCAGATTTTTTTTACTCCAATGGTTGGTAGCCTTGTCATTATGGAAGGTAGTCTGTTGTCGAGATTTTTTTTACTACAATGGATGGTAGCCTTGTCATTATGGAAGTTATTCTGTTGTCGAGATTTTTGTTACTCTAATGGATGGTAGCCTTGACATTATGGAACGTAGTCTGTTGTCGAGATTTTTGGTACTTCAATGAATGGTAGGCTTTTCATTATGGAACATAGTCTTTTGTTGATATATTTGTTAGTCCAATGGATGGTAGCCTTGTCATTATGGAAGGTAGTTTGTTGTTCAGATTTTTGTTACTCCAATGGATGGTAGCCTTGTCATTATGGAAGGTAGTTTGCTGTCGATATTTTTGTTACTCCAATGGATGGTAGCCTTGTCATTATGGAAGGTAGTCTGTTGTCGAGATTTTCTTTACTCCAATGGATGCAAGCCTTGTTATTATGGAAGGTAGTATATTGTCATGATTTTTTTTACTCCAATAGATGGTAGCCTTGTCATATGGAAGGTAGTTTGTTGTCGAGATTTTTGTTACTCCAATGGATGGTAGCCTTGTCATTATGGAAGGTAGTCTGTTGTCGATATCTTTGTTACTCAATGGATAGTAGCCTTGTCATTATGGAAGGTAGTCTTTTGTCGAGATTTTTTTTAATGCAATGGATGGTAGTCTTGTCATTATGGAAGGTAGTTTGTTGTTGATATCTTTGTTACTCCAATGGATGGTAGCCTTGTCATTATGGAAGGTAGTCTGTGGTAGAGATTTTTGTTACTCTAATGGATGGGAGCCTTGTCATTATGGAAGGAAGTCTTTTGTCGAGATATTTGTTACTCCAATGGATGGTAGCCTTGTCATTATGGACCATGGTCTATTGTCGAGATTTTTTTTACTACAATGGATGGTATCCTTGTAATTATGGAAGGTAGTCTGTTGTCGAGATTTTTGTTACACCAATGGATGGTAGCCTTGTCATTATGGAAGGTAGTCTGTTGTCGATATCTTTGTTACTCAATGGATAGTAGCCTTGTCATTATGGAAGGTAGTCTGTTGTCGAGATTTTTTTTACTGCAATGGATGGTAGTCTTGTCATTATGGAAGGTAGTTTGTTGTCGATATCTTTGTTACTCCAATGGATGGTAGCCTTGTCATTATGGAAGGTAGTCTGTTGTCGACATTTTTGTTACTCTAATGGATGGTAGCCTTGACATTATGGAACATAGTCTGTTGTCGAGATTTTTGTTACTTCAATGGATGGTAGGCTTGTCATTATGGAAAATAGTCTGTTGTCGATATTTTTGTTACTCCAATGGATGGTAGCCTTGTCATTATGGAAGGTAGTTTGTTGTTCATATTTTTGTTACTCCAATGGATGGTAGCCTTGTCATTATGAATGGTAGTCTATTGTCGAGAGTTTTGTTATTCCATTGGATAATAGCCTTGTTATTATGGAAGGTAGTCTGTTGCCGAGATTTATGTTATCCCAATGGATGGTAACCTTATCATTATGGAAGGTAGTCTGTTGTCGAGATTTTTTTTAGTCCAATGGATGGTAGCTTTGTCATTATGGAAGGTAGTCTGTTGTCTAGATTTTTGTTACTGCAATGGATGGTAGCTTTGTCTTTATGGAAGGTAGTCTTTTGTCAATATTTTTGTTACTCCAATGGATGGTAGTCTTGTCTTTATGGAAGGTAGTCTATTGTCGATATTTTTGTTACTCCTATGGATGGTAGCCTTGTCATAATGGAAGGTAGTCTATTGTCGAGATTTTTTGTATTCCAATGGATGGTAGCCTTGTCATATGGAAGGTAGTTTGTTGTCGAGATTTTTTTTACTGCAATGGATGGTAGCCTTGTCATTATGGATGGTAGTTTGTTGTTCAGATTTTTTTTACTCCAATGGATGGTAGCCTTGTCATTATGGAAGGTAGTCTGTTGTCGAGATTTTTTTTACTCCAATGGATGGTAGCCTTGTCATTATGGAAGTTATTCTGTTGTCGAGATTTTTGTTACTCTAATGGATGGTAGCCTTGACATTATGGAACGTAGTCTGTTGTCGAGATTTTTGGTACTTCAATGAATGGTAGGCTTTTCATTATGGAACATAGTCTTTTGTTGATATATTTGTTAGTCCAATGGATGGTAGCCTTGTCATTATGGAAGGTAGTTTGTTGTTCAGATTTTTGTTACTCCAATGGATGGTAGCCTTGTCTTTATGGAAGGTAGTTTGCTGTCGATATTTTTGTTACTCCAATGGATGGTAGCCTTGTCATTATGGAAGGTAGTCTGTTGTCGAGATTTTCTTTACTCCAATGGATGCAAGCCTTGTTATTATGGAAGGTAGTATATTGTCATGATTTTTTTTACTCCAATAGATGGTAGCCTTGTCATATGGAAGGTAGTTTGTTGTCGAGATTTTTGTTACTGCAATGGATGGTAGCCTTGTCATTATGGAAGGTAGTTTGGTGTCGATATCTTTGTTACTCAATGGATTGTAGCCTTGTCATTATAGAAGGTAGTTTGTTGTCGAGATTTTTTTTACTCCAATGGATGGTAGCCTTGTCATTATGTAAGGAAGTCGGTTGTCGACATTTTTGTTACTCTAATGGATGGTAGCCTTGACATTATGGAACGTAGTCTGTTGTCGAGATTTTTGTTACTTCAATGGATGGTAGGCTTGTCATTATGAAAAGTAGTCTGTTGTCGATATTTTTGTTACTCCAATGGATGGTAGCCTTGTCATTATGAAAGGTAGTTTGTTGTTCAAATTTTTGTTACTCCATTGGATAGTAGCCTTGTTATTATGGAAGGTAGTCTGTTGTCGAGATTTTTTTTATCCCAATGGATGGTAACCTTGTCATTATGGAAGGTAGTATGTTGTCGAGATTTTTTTTACTCCAATGGATGATAGGTTTGTCATTATGGAAGGTAGTCTGTTGTCGAGATTTTTGTTACTGCAATGGATGGTAGCTTTGTCTTTATGGAAGGTAGTCTTTTGTCAATATTTTTGTTACTCCAATGATTGGTAGCCTTGTCTTTATGGAAGATAGTTTGTTGTCGATATTTTTGTTACTCCTACGGATGGTAGCCTTGTCATTATGGAAGGTAGTCTATTGTCGAGATCTTTGTTACTCAATGTATGGTAGCCTTGTCATTATGGAAGGTAGTCTGTGGTAGAGATTTTTGTTACTCTAATGGATGGTAGCCTTGTCATTATGGAAGGAAGCCTTTTGTCGAGATTTTTGTTAGTCCAATGGATAGTAGCCTTGTTATTATGGACCATGGTCTATTGTCGAGATTTTTGTTACTCCAATGGATGGTATCCTTGTTATTAAGGAAGGTAGTCTATTGTCGAGATTTTTGTTACTCCAATGGATGGTAGCCTTGTCATTATGGAAGGTAGTCTGCTGTCGATATTTTTGTTACTCCAATGGATGGTAGCCTTGTCATTATGGAAGGTAGTCTCTTGTCGTGATTTTTTTTACTCCAATGGATGCTAGCCTTGTCATTATGGAAGGTAGTATATTGTCAATATTTTTTTACTCCAATGGATTGTAGCCTTGTCATTATGGAAGTTTGTCTGTTGTCGATATTTTTGTTACTCCAATGGATGCTAGCCTTGTCCTTATGGAAGGTAGTATGTTGTCAAGATTTTTTATTAATTCAATGGATGGTAGCCTTGTCATATGGAAGGTAGTTTGTTGTCGAGATTTTTTTTACTGCAATGGATGGTAGCCTTGTCATTATGGAAGGTAGTTTGTTGTCAATATCTTTGTTACTCAATGGATAGTAGCCTTGTCATTATGGAAGGTAGTCTCTTTTCGAGAATTTTTTTACTCCAATGGTTGGTAGCCTTGTCATTATGGAAGGTAGTCTGATGTCGACATTTTTGTTACTCTAATGGATTTTAGCCTTGACATTATGGAACGTAGTCTGTTGTCGAGATTTTTGTTAGTTCAATGGATGGTAGGCTTGTCATTATGGAAAGTAGTTTGTTGTCGATATTTTTGTTACTCTAATGGATGGTAGCCTTGTCATTATGGAAGGGACTCTTTTGTCGAGATTTATGTTACTCCAATGGATGGTAGCCTTGTCATTACGGACCGTGGTCTATTGTCGAGATTTTTTTTACTCCAATGGATGGTATCCTCGTAATTATTGAAGGTAGTCTATTGTCGAGATCTTTGTTACTGAAAGGCTAGTAGCCTTGTCATTGTGGAAGGTAGTCTCTTGTCGAGATTTTTTTTATTCCAATGGATGGTAGCCTTGTCATATGGAAGGCAGTTTGTTGTCGAGATTTTTTTTACTGCAATGGATGGTAGCCTTGTCATTATGGAAGGTAGTCTGTTGTCGATATCTTTGTTACCCAATGAATGGTAGCCTTGTCATTATGGAAGGTAGTCTGTTGTCGAGATTTTTTTTACTCCAATGGATGGTAGCCTTGTCATTATGGAAGGTAGTCTGTTGTCGAGATTTTTGTTACTCTAATGAATGGTAGCCTTGACATTATGGAACGTAGTCTGTTGTCGAGATTTTTGGTACTTCAATGAATGGTAGGCTTTTCATTATGGAACATAGTCTTTTGTTGATATATTTGTTAGTCCAATGGATGGTAGCCTTGTCATTATGGAAGGTAG
This sequence comes from Vicia faba, assembly GCA_948472305.1. Lineage (NCBI taxonomy): Eukaryota > Viridiplantae > Streptophyta > Magnoliopsida > Fabales > Fabaceae > Vicia > Vicia faba. The sequence goes on from OX451741.1 coordinate 695,448,526, forward strand.
TTTGTTGTTCAGATTTTTGTTACTCCAATGGATGGTAGCCTTGTCATTATGGAAGGTAGTCTGCTGTCGATATTTTTGTTACTCCAATGGATGGTAGCCTTGTCATTATGGAAGGTAGTCTGATGTCGAGATTTTCTTTACTCCAATGGATGAAAGCCTTGTCATTATGGAAGGTAGTATATTGTCAAGATTTTTTTTACTCCAATGGATGGTAGCCTTGTCATATGGAAGGTAGTTTGTTGCCGAGATTTTTTTTACTGCAATGGATGGTAGCCTTGTCATTATGGAAGGTAGTTTGTTGTCGATATCTTTGTTACTCAATGGATTGTAGCCTTGTCATTATAGAAGGTACTTTGTTGTCGAGATTTTTTTTACTCCAATGGATGGTAGCCTTGTCATTATTTAAGGAAGTCTGTTGTCGACATTTTTGTTACTCTAATGGATGGTAGCCTTGACATTATGGAACGTTGTCTGTTGTCGAGATTTTTGTTACTTCAATGGATGGTAGGCTTGTCATTATGAAAAGTAGTTTGTTGTCTATATTTTTGTTACTCCAATGGATGGTAGCCTTGTCATTATGAAAGGTAGTTTGTTGTTCAGATTTTTGTTACTCCATTGGATAGTAGCCTTGTTATTATGGAAGGTAGTCTGTTGTCGAGATTTTTGTTACTCCAATGGATGGTAGCCTTGTCATTATGGAAGGTAGTCTGCTGTCGATATTTTTGCTACTCCAATGGATGGTAGCCTTGTCATTATGGAAGGTAGTCTCTTGTCGTGATTTTTTTTACTCTAATGGATGCTAGCCTTGTCATTATGGAAGGTAGTATATTGTCAATATTTTTTTACTCCAATGGATTGTAGCCTTGTCATTATGGAAGTTTGTCTGTTGTCGATATTTTTGTTACTCCAATGGATGCTAGCCTTGTCCTTATGGAAGGTAGTATGTTGTCAAGATTTTTTATTACTTCAATGGATGGTAGCCTTGTCATATGGAAGGTAGTTTGTTGTTGAGATTTTTTTTACTGCAATGGATGGTAGCCTTGTCATTATGGAAGGTAGTTTGTTGTCGATATCTTTGTTACTCAATGGATAGTAGCCTTGTCATTATGGAAGGTAGTCTCTTTTCGAGATTTTTTTTACTCCAATGGATGGTAGCCTTGTCATTATGGAAGGTAGTCTGATGTCGACATTTTTGTTACTCTAATGGATTTTAGCCTTGACATTATGGAACGTAGTCTGTTGTCGAGATTTTTGTTAGTTCAATGGATGGTAGGCTTGTCATTATGGAAAGTAGTTTGTTGTCGAAATTTTTGTTACTCTAATGGATGGTAGCCTTGTCATTATGGAAGGGACTCTTTTGTCGAGATTTATGTTACTCCAATGGATGGTAGCCTTGTCATTATGGACCGTGGTCTGTTGTCGAGATTTTTTTTACTCCAATGGATGGTATCCTCGTAATTATGGAAGGTAGTCTATTGTCGAGATCTTTGTTACTCAAAGGCTAGTAGCCTTGTCATTGTGGAAGGTAGTCTGTTGTCGAGATTTTTTTTATTCCAATGGATGGTAGCCTTGTCATATGGAAGGTAGTTTGTTGTCGAGATTTTTTTTACTGCAATGGATGGTAGCCTTGTCATTATGGAAGGTAGTCTGTTGTCGATATCTTTGTTACCCAATGGATGGTAGACTTGTCATTATGGAAGGTAGTCTGTTGTCGAGATTTTTTTTACTCCAATGGATGGTAGCCTTGTCATTATGGAAAGTAGTCTGTTGTCGACATTTTTGTTACTCTAATGGATGGTAGCCTTGACATTATGGAACGTAGTCTGTTGTCGAGATTTTTGTTACTTCAATGGATGGTAGGCTTGTCATTATGGAAAGTAGTCTGTTGTCGATATTTTTTTTACTCCAATGGATGGTAGCCTTTTCATTATGGAAGGTAGTCTGCTGTCGAGATTTTTGTTACTGCAACTGATGGTAGCTTTGTCTTTATGGAAGGTAGTCTTTTCTCAATATTTTTGTTACTCCAATGGATGGTAGCCTTGTCTTTATGGAAGGTAGTATATTGTTGAGATTTTTATTATTCCATTGGATAGTAGCCTTGTCATTAAGGAAGGTAGTCTGTTGTCTAGATTTTTTTTACTCCAATGGATGGTAGCCTTGTCATTATGGAAGGTAGTGTGCGGTCGAGATTTTTGTTACTACAATGGATGGTAGCTTTGTCTTTATGGAAGGTAGTCTTTTGTCAATATTTTTTTTACTCCAATAGATGGTAGCCTTGTCATTATGGACCGTGGTCTATTGTCGAGATCTTTGTTACTCAATGGATGGTAGCCTTGTCATTATGGAAGGTCGTCTGTGGTAGAGATTTTTGTTACTCTAATGGATGGTAGCCTTGTCATTATGGAAAGAAGTCTTTTGTCGAGATTTTTGTTACTCCAATGGATGGTATCCTTGTAATTATGGAAGGTAGTCTGTTGTTCATATTTTTGTTACTCCTATGGATGGTAGCCTTGTCATTATGGAAGGTTGTCTATTGTCGAGATCTTTGTTACTCAATGAATGGTAGCCTTGTCATTATGGAAGGTAGTCTGTGGTAGAGATTTTTGTTACTCTAATGGATGGTAGCCTTGTCATTATGGAAGGTAGTCTGTGGTAGAGATTTTTGTTACTCTAATGGATGGTAGCTTTGTCTTTGTGGAAGGTAGTCAGTTGTTGAACTTTTTGTTACTCCTATGGATGGTAGCCTTGTCATTATGGAAGGTAGTCTATTGTCTAGATCTTTGTTACTCAATGGATGTTAGCCTTGTCATTATGGAAGGTAGTTTGTGGTAGAGATTTTTGTTACTCTAATGTATGGTAGCCTTTTCATTATGGAAGGAAGTCTTTTTTCGAGATTTTTGTTACTCCAATGGATGGTATCCTTTTTATTATGGACCGTGGTCTATTGTCAAGATTTTTGTTACTCCAATGGATGGTATCTTTGCAATTATGGAAGGTAGTCTGTTATCGAGATTTTTTTTACTCCAATGGATGGTATCCTTTTCATATGTAAGGTAGTCTGTTGTCGAGATTTTTTACTCCAATGGATGGTATCCTTGTCATTATGGAAGGTAGTCTGTTTTTGATATCTTTGTTACTCAATGGATGGTAGCCTTGTTATTATGGAAGGTAGTCTATTGCCGATATCTTTGTTACTCAATGGATGGTAGCCTTGTCATTATGGAAGGTAGTCTTTTATCGAGATTTTTGTTACTATAATGGATGGTAGCCTTGTCATTTAGGAAGGTATTCTGCTGTCGATATTTTTGTTACTCCAATGGATGGTAGCCTTGTCTTTATGGAAGGTAGTCTGTTGTCGATATTTTTGTTACTCCTATGGATGGTAGCTTTGTCTTATGGAATGTAGTCTATTGTCGAGATTTTTTTTACTGCAATGGATGGTAGCCTTGTAATTATGGAAGGTAGTCTGTTGTCGATATCTTTGTTACTCAATGGATGGTAGCCTTGTCATTATGGAAGGTAGTCTGTTGTCGAGATTTTTTTTACTCCAATGGATGGTAGCCTTGTCATTATGGAAGGTAGTTTGTTGTCGAGATTTTTGTTACTCTAATGGATGGTAGCCTTGATATTATGGAATGTAGTCTGTTGTCGAGATTTTTGTTACTTCAATGGATGGTAGGCTTGTCATTATGGAACGTAGTCTGTTGTCAATATTTTTGTAACTCCAATGGATGGTAGCCTTGTCATTATGGAAGGTAGTTTGTTGTTCAAATTTTTGTTACTCGAATGGATGGTAGCCTTGTAATTATGGAAGGTAGTCTGCTGTCGATAATTTTGTTATTCCAATGGATGGTAGCCTTGTCATTATGGAAGGTAGTCTGTTGTCGAGAATTTTTTTACTCCAATGGATGCTAGCCTTGTCATTATGGAAGGTAGTATATTGTCAAGATTGTTTTACACCAATGGATGGTAGCCTTGTCATATGGAAGGTAGTTTGTTGTCGAGATTTTTTTTACTGCAATGGATGGTAGCCTTGTCATTATGGAAGGTAGTCTGTTGTCGATATCTTTGTTTCTCAATGGCTAGTAGCCTTGTCATTATGGAAGGGAGTTTGTTGTTGATATTTTTTTTACTCTAATGGATGGTAGCCTTGTCATTATGGAAGGTAGTATGTTGTCGACATTTTTGTTACTCTAATGGATGGGAGCCTTGACATTATGCAACGTAGTCTATTGTCGAGATCTTTGTTATTCAATGGATGGTAGCCTTTTCATTATGGAAGGTAGTCTGTGGTAGAGATTTTTGTTACTCTAATGGATGGTAGCCTTGTCATTATGGAAGGAAGTCTTTTGTCGGGATTTTTGTTACTCCAATGGATGGTAGCCTTGTCATTATGGACCGTGGTCTATTGTCAAGATTTTTGTTACTCCAATGGATGGTATCCTTGTAATTATGGAAGGTAGTCTGTTGTCGAGATCTTTGTTACTCAATGGATGGTAGTCTTGTCATTATGGAAGGTAGTCTGTGGTAGAGATTTTTTTTACTCCAATGGAAGGTATCCTTGTCATTATGGAAGGTAGTCTGTTTTTGATATCTTTGTTACTCAATGGATGGTAGCCTTGTTATTATGGAAGGTAGTCTGTTGTCGATATCTTTGTTACTCAATGGATGCAAGCCTTATCATTATGGAAGGTAGTCTGTTGTCGAGATTTTTGTTACTACAATGGATGGTAGTCTTGTCGTTATGGAAGGTAGTATGCTGTCGATAATTTTGTTACTCCAATGGATGGTGTCCTTGTCTTTATGGAAGGTAGTCTATTGTCGATATTTTTGTTACTCCTGTGGATGATAGCCTTGTCATTATGGAAGGTAGTTTATTGTCGAGATCTTTGTTACTCAATGGATTGCAGCCTTGTCATTATGGAAGGTAGTCTGTGGTAGATATTTTTGTTACTGTAATGGATGGTAGCCTTATCATTATGGAAGGAAGTCTTTTGTCGATATTTTTGTCACTCCAATGGATGGTAGCCTTGTCATTATGGACCGTGGTCTATTGTGGAGATTTTTGTTACTCTAATGGATGGTATCCTTGTAATTATAGAAGGAAGTCTTTTGTCGAGATTTTTGTTACTCCAATGGATGGTAGCCTTGTCATTATGGACCGTGGTCTGTTGTCGAGATTTTTGTTACTCCAATGGATGGTAGCCTTGTCATTATGGAAGGTAGTTTACTGTCGATATTGTTGTTACTCAAATGGATGGTATCCTTGTAATTATGGAAGGTAGTCTGTTCTCGAGATCTTTGTTACTTAATGGATGGTAGCCTTGTGATTATGGAAGGTATTCTGTGGTAGAGATTTTTTTTACTCCAATGGAAGGTATCCTTGTCATTATGGAAGGTAGTTTGTTTTTGATATCTTTGTTACTCAATGGATGTAAGCCTTGTCATTATTGAAGGTAGTCTGTTGTCGAGATTTTTGTTACTCCAATGGATGGTAGCCTTGTCTTTATGGAAGGTAGTGTGCTTTTGAGATTTTTATTACTACAATGGATGGTAGCTTTGTCTTTATGGAAGGTAGTCTTTTGTCAATATTTTTGTTACTCCAATGGATGGTAGCCTTGTCTTTATGGAAGGTATTCTGTTGTTGATATTTTTGTTACTCCTATGGATGGTAGCCTTGTAATTATGGAAGGTAGTCTGTTTTCGAGATCTTTGTTACTCAATGGATGGTAGCCTTTTCATTATGGAAGGTAGTCTGTGGTAGAGATTTTTGTTACTGTAATGGATGGTAGCCTTGTCATTATGGAAGGAAGTCTTTTGTCGAGATTTTTGTTACTCCAATGGATGGTATCCTTGTAATTATGGAAGGTAGTCTGTTGTTCATATTTTTGTTACTCCTATGGATGGTAGCCTTATCATTATGGAAGGTAGTCTATTGTCGAGATCTTTGTTACTCAATGGATGGTAGCCTTGTCATTATGGAAGGTAGTCTGTGGTAGAGATTTTTGTTACTCTAATGGATGGTAACCTTCTCATTATGGAAGGTAGTCTGTGGTAGAGATTTTTGTTAGTCTAATGGATGGTAGCCTTGTCTTTGTGGAAGGTAGTCAGTTATTGATATTTTTGTAACTCCTATGGATGGTAGCCTTGTCATTATGGAAGGTAGTCTATTGTCTAGATCTTTGTTACTCAATGGATGGTAGCCTTGTCATTATGGAAGGTAGTTTGTGGTACAGATTTTTGTTACTCTAATGTATGGTAGCCTTGTCATTATGGATGGAGGTCTTTTGTCGAGATTTTTGTTACTCCAATGGATGGTATCCTTGTCATTATGGACCGTGGTCTATTGTCAAGATTTTTGTTACTCCAATGGATGGTATCCTTGCAATTATGGAAGGTAGTCTGTTATCGAGATTTTTTTTACTCCAATGGATGGTATCCTTTTCATATGTAAGGTAGTCTGTTGTCGAGATTTTTTACTCCAATGGATGGTATCCTTGTCATTATGGAAGGTAGTCTGTTTTTGATATCTTTGTTACTCAATGGATGGTAGCCTTGTTATTATGGAAGGTAGTCTATTGCCGATATCTTTGTTACTCAATGGATGGTAGCCTTGTCATTATGGAAGGTAGTCATTTGTCGAGATTTTTGTTACTACAATGGATGGTAGCCTTGTCATTTAGGAAGGTATTCTGCTGTCGATATTTTTGTTACTCCAATGGATGGTAGCCTTGTCTTTATTGAAGGTAGTCTATTGTCGATATTTTTGTTACTCCTATGGATGGTAGCCTTGTCATTATGGAAGGTAGTCTATTGTCGAGATTTTTTTTACTACAATGGATGGTAGCCTTGTAATTATGGAAGGTATTCTGTTGTCGATATCTTTGTTACTCAATGGATGGTAGCCTTGTAATTATGGAAGGTAGTCTGTTGTCTAGATTTTTTTTACTCCAATGGATGGTAGCCTTGTCATTATGGAAGGTAGTGTGCTGTCGAGATTTTTGTTACTACAATGGATGGTAGCTTTGACTTTATGGAAGGTAGTCTTTTGTCAATATTTTTGTTACTCCAATGGATGGTAGCCTTGTCTTTATGGAAGTTATTCTGTTGTTGATATTTTTGTTACTCCTATGGATGGTAGCCTTGTAATTATGGAAGGTAGTCTGTTGTCGAGATCTTTGTTACTCAATGGATGGTAGCCTTTTCATTATGGAAGGTAGTCTGTGGTAGAGATTTTTGTTACTGTAATGGATGGTAGCCTTGTCATTATGGAAGGAAGTGTTTTGTCGAGATTTTTGTTACTCCAATGGATGGTAGCCTTATCATTATGGACCGTGGTCTATTGTCGAGATCTTTGTTACTCAATGGATGGTAGCCTTGTCATTATGGAAGGTCGTCTGTGGTAGAGATTTTTGTTACTCTAATGGATGGTAGCCTTGTCATTATGGAAAGAAGTCTTTTGTCGAGATTTTTGTTACTCCAATGGATGGTATCCTTGTAATTATGGAAGGTAGTCTGTTGTTCATATTTTTGTTACTCCTATGGATGGTAGCCTTGTCATTATGGAAGGTAGTCTATTGTCGAGATCTTTGTTACTCAATGGATGGTAGCCTTGTCATTATGGAAGGTAGTCTGTGGTAGAGATTTTTGTTACTCTAATGGATGGTAGCCTTCTCATTATGGAAGGTAGTCTGTGGTAGAGATTTTTGTTACTCTAATGGATGGTAGCCTAGTCTTTGTGGAAGGTAGTCAGTTATTGATGTTTTTGTTACTCATATGGATGGTAGCCTTGTCATTATGGAAGGTAGTCTATTGTCTAGATCTTTGTTACTCAATGGATGGTAGCCTTGTCATTATGGAAGGTAGTTTGTGGTAGAGATTTTTGTTACTCTAATGTATGGTAGCCTTGTCATTATGGAAGGAGGTCTTTTGTCGAGATTTTTGTTACTCCAATGGATGGTATCCTTGTCATTATGGACCGTGGTCTATTGTCAAGATTTTTGTTACCCCAATGGATGGTATCCTTGCAATTATGGAAGGTAGTCTGTTATCGAGATTTTTTTTACTCCAATGGATGGTATCCTTTTCATATGTAAGGTAGTCTGTTGTCGAGATTTTTTACTCCAATGGATGGTATCCTTGTCATTATGGAAGGTAGTCTGTTTTTGATATCTTTGTTACTCAATGGATGGTAGCCTTGTTATTATGGAAGGTAGTCTATTGCCGATATCTTTGTTACTCAATGGATGGTAGCCTTGTCATTATGGAAGGTAGTCTTTTGTCGAGATTTTTGTTACTACAATGGATGGTAGCCTTGTCATTTAGGAAGGTATTCTGCTGTCGATATTTTTGTTACTCCAATGGATGGTAGCCTTGTCTTTATTGAAGGTAGTCTGTTGTCGATATTTTTGTTACTCCTATGGATGGTAGCCTTATCATTATGGAAGGTAGTCTATTGTCGAGATTTTTATTACTGCAATGGATGGTAGCCTTGTAATTATGGAAGGTATTTTGTTGTCGATATCTTTGTTACTCAATGGATGGTAGCCTTGTAATTATGGAAGGTAGTCTGTTGTCTAGATTTTTTTACTCAAATGGATGGTAGCCTTGTCATTATGGAAGGTAGTGTGCTGTCGAGATTTTTGTTACTACAATGGATGGTAGCTTTGTCTTTATGGAAGGTAATCTTTTGTCAATATTTTTGTTACTCCAATGGATGGTAGCCTTGTCTTTATGGAAGTTATTCTGTTGTTGATATTTTTGTTACTCCTATGGATGGTAGCCTTGTAATTATGGAAGGTAGTCTGTTGTCGAGATCTTTGTTACTCAATGGATGGTAGCCTTTTCATTATGGAAGGTAGTCTGTGGTAGAGATTTTTTTTACTGTAATGGATGGTAGCCTTGTCATTATGGAAGGAAGTGTTTTGTCGAGATTTTTGTTACTCCAATGGATGGTAGCCTTATCATTATGGACCGTGGTCTATTGTCGAGATCTCTGTTACTCAATGGATGGTAGCCTTGTCATTATGGAAGGTCGTCTGTGGTAGAGATTTTTGTTACTCTAATGGATGGTAGCCTTGTCATTATGGAAAGAAGTCTTTTGTCCAGATTTTTGTTACTCCAATGGATGGTATCCTTGTAATTATGGAAGGTAGTCTGTTGTTCATATTTTTGTTACTCCTATGGATGGTAGCCTTGTCATTATGGAGGGTAGTCTATTGTCGAGATCTTTGTTACTCAATGGATGGTAGCCTTGTCATTATGGAAGGTAGTTTGTGGTAGAGATTTTTGTTACTCTAATGGATGGTAGCCTTCTCATTATGGGAGGTAGTCTGTGGTAGAGATTTTTGTTACTCTAATGGATGGTAGCCTTGTCTTTGTGGAAGGTAGTCAGTTATTGATATTTTTGTTACTCCTATGGATGGTAGCCTTGTCATTATGGAAGGTAGTCTATTGTCTAGATCTTTGTTACTCAATGGATGGTAGCCTTGTCATTATGGAAGGTAGTTTGTGGTAGAGATTTTTGTTACTCTAATGTATGGTAGCCTTGTCATTATGGAAGGAGGTCTTTTGTCGAGATTTTTGTTACTCCAATGGATGGTATCCTTGTCATTATGGACCGTGGTCTATTGTCAAGATTTTTGTTACTCCAATGGATGGTATCCTTGCAATTATGGAAGGTAGTCTGTTATCGAGATTTTTTTTACTCCAATGGATGGTATCCTTTTCATATGTAAGGTAGTCTGTTGTCGAGATTTTTTACTCCAATGGATGGTATCCTTGTCATTATGGAAGGTAGTCAGTTTTTGATATCTTTGTTACTCAATGGATGGTAGCCTTGTTATTATGGAAGGTAGTCTATTGCCGATATCTTTGTTACTCAATGGATGGTAGCCTTGTCATTATGGAAGGTAGTCTTTTGTCGAGATTTTTGTTACTACAATGGATGGTAGCCTTGTCATTTAGGAAGGTATTCTGCTGTCGATATTTTTGTTACTCCAATGGATGGTAGCCTTGTCTTTATTGAAGGTAGTCTGTTGTCGATATTTTTGTTACTCCTATGGATGGTAGCCTTGTCATTATGGAAGGTAGTCTATTGTCGAGATTTTTTTTACTGCAATGGATGGTAGCCTTGTAATTATGGAATGTAGTCTGTTGTCGATATCTTTGTTACTCAATGGATGGTAGCCTTGTAATTATGGAAGGTAGTCTGTTGTCTAGATTTTTTTTACTCCAATGGATGGTAGCCTTGTCATTATGGAAGGTAGTGTGCTGTCGAGATTTTTGTTACTACAATGGATGGTAGCTTTGTCTTTATGGAAGGTAGTCTTTTGTCAATATTTCTGTTACTCCAATGGATGGTAGCCTTGTCTTTATGGAAGTTATTCTGTTGTTGATATTTTTGTTACTCCTATGGATGGTAGCCTTGTAATTATGGAAGGTAGTCTGTTGTCGAGATCTTTGTTACTCAATGGATGGTAGCCTTTTCATTATGGAAGGTAGTCTGTGGTAGAGATTTTTGTTACTAGAATGGATGGTAGCCTTGTCATTATGGAAGGAAGTGTTTTGTCGAGATTTTTGTTACTCCAATGGATGGTAGCCTTATCATTATGGACCGTGGTCTATTGTCGAGATCTTTGTTACTCAATGGATGGTAGCCTTGTCATTATGGAAGGTCGTCTGTGGTAGAGATTTTTGTTACTCTAATGGATGGTAGCCTTGTCATTATGGAAAGAAGTCTTTTGTCGAGATTTTTGTTACTCCAATGGATGGTATCCTTGTAATTATGGAAGGTAGTATGTTGTTCATATTTTTGTTACTCCTATGGATGGTAGCCTTGTCATTATGGAATGTAGTCTATTGTCGAGATCTTTGTTACTCAATGGATGGTAGCCTTGTCATTATGGAAGGTAGTCTGTGGTAGAGATTTTTGTTACTCTAATGGATGGTAGCCTTCTCATTATGGAAGGTAGTCTGTGGTAGAGATTTTTGTTACTCTAATGGATGGTAGCCTTGTCTTTGTGGAAGGTAGTCAGTTATTGATTTTTTTGTTACTCCTATGGATGGTAGCCTTGTCATTATGGAAGGTAGTCTATTGTCTAGATCTTTGTTACTCAATGGATGGTAGCCTTGTCATTATGGAAGGTAGTTTGTGGTAGAGATTTTTGTTACTCTAATGTATGGTAGCCTTGTCATTATGGAAGGAGGTCTTTTGTCGAGATTTTTGTTACTCCAATGGATGGTATCCTTGTCATTATGGACCGTGGTCTATTGTCAAGATTTTTGTTAATCCAATGGATGGTATCCTTGCAATTACGGAAGGTAGTCTATTATCGAGATTTTTTTTACTCCAATGGATGGTATCCTTTTCATATGTAAGGTAGTCTGTTGTCGAGATTTTTTACTCCAATGGATGGTATCCTTGTCATTATGGAAGGTAGTCTGTTTTTGATATCTTTGTTACATAATGGATGGTAGCCTTGTTATTATGGAAGGTAGTCTATTGCCGATATCTTTGTTACTCAATGGATGGTAGCCTTGTCATTATGGAAGGTAGTCTTTTGTCGAGATTTTTGTTACTACAATGGATGGTAGCCTTGTCATTTAGGAAGGTATTCTGCTATTGATATTTTTGTTACTCCAATGGATGGTAGCCTTGTCTTTATTGAAGGTAGTCTATTGTCGATATTTTTGTTACTCCTATGGATGGTAGCCTTGTCATTATGGAAGGTAGTCTATTGTCGAGATTTTTTTTACTGCAATGGATGGTAGCCTTGTAATTATGGAAGGTATTCTGTTGTCGATATCTTTGTTACTCAATGGATGGTAGCCTTGTAATTATGGAAGGTATTCTGTTGTCTAGATTTTTTTTACTCCAATGGATGGTAGCCTTGTCATTATGGAAGGTAGTGTGCTGTCGAGATTTTTGTTACTACAATGGATGGTAGCTTTGTCTTTATGGAAGGTAGTCTTTTGTCAATATTTTTGTTACTCCAATGGATGGTAGCCTTGTCTTTATGGAAGTTATTCTGTTGTTGATATTTTTGTTACTCCTATGGATGGTAGCCTTGTAATTATGGAAGGTAGTCTGTTGTCGAGATCTTTGTTACTCAATGGATGGTAGCCTTTTCATTATGGAAGGTAGTCTGTGGTAGAGATTTTTGTTACGGTAATGGATGGTAGCCTTGTCATTATGGAAGGAAGTGTTTTGTCGAGATTTTTGTTACTCCAATGGATGGTAGCCTTATCATTATGGACCGTGGTCTATTGTCGAGATCTTTGTTACTCAATGGATGGTAGCCTTGTCATTATGGAAGGTCGTCTGTGGTAGAGATTTTTGTTACTCTAATGGATGGTAGCCTTGTCATTATGGAAAGAAGTCTTTTGTCGAGATTTTTGTTACTCCAATGGATGGTATCCTTGTAATTATGGAAGGTAGTCTGTTGTTCATATTTTTGTTACTCCTATGGATGGTAGCCTTGTCATTATGGAAGGTAGTCTATTGTCGAGATCTTTGTTACTCAATGGATGGTAGCCTTGTCATTATGGAAGGTAGTCTGTGGTAGAGATTTTTGTTACTCTAATGGATGGTAGCCTTCTCATTATGGAAGGTAGTCTGTGGTAGAGATTTTTGTTACTCTAATGGATGGTAGCCTTGTCTTTGTGGAAGGTAGTCAGTTATTGATGTTTTTGTTACTCCTATGGATGGTAGCCTTGTCATTATGGAAGGTAGTCTATTGTCTAGATCTTTGTTACTCAATGGATGGTAGCCTTGTCATTATGGAAGGTAGTTTGTGGTAGAGATTTTTGTTACTCTAATGTATGGTAGCCTTGTCATTATGGAAGGAAGTCTTTTGTCGAGATTTTTGTTACTCCAATGGATGGTATCCTTGTCATTATGGACCGTGGTCTATTGTCAAGATTTTTGTTACTCCAATGGATGGTATCCTTGCAATTATGGAAGGTAGTCTGTTATCGAGATTTTTTTTACTCCAATGGATGGTATCCTTTTCATATGTAAGGTAGTCTGTTGTCGAGATTTTTTACTCCAATGGATGGTATCCTTGTCATTATGGAAGGTAGTCGGTTTTTTATATCTTTGTTACTCAATGGATGGTAGCCTTGTTATTATGGAAGGTAGTCTATTGCCGATATCTTTGTTACTCAATGGATGGTAGCCTTGTCATTATGGAAGGTAGTTTTTGTCGAGATTTTTGTTACTACAATGGATGGTAGCCTTGTCATTTAGGAAGGTGTTCTGCTGTCGATATTTTTGTTACTCCAATGGATGGTATCCTTGTCTTTATTGAAGGTAGTCTGTTGTCGATATTTTTGTTACTCCTATGGATGGAAGCCTTGTCATTATGGAAGGTAGTCTATTGTCGAGATTTTTTTTACTGCAATGGATGGTAGCCTTGTAATTATGGAAGGTATTCTGTTGTCGATATCTTTGTTACTCAATGGATGGTAGCCTTGTAATTATGGAAGGTAGTCTGTTGTCTAGATTTTTTTTACTCCAATGGATGGTAGCCTTGTCATTATGGAAGGTAGTGTGCTGTCGAGATTTTTTTTACTACAATGGATGGTAGCTTTGTCTTTATGGAAGGTAGTCTTTTGTCAATATTTTTGTTACTCCAATGGATGGTAGCCTTGTCCTTATGGAAGTTATTCTGTTGTTGATATTTTTGTTACTCCTATGGATGGTAGCCTTGTAATTATGGAAGGTAGTCTGTTGTCGAGATCTTTGTTACTCAATGGATGGTAGCCTTTTCATTATGGAAGGTAGTCTGTGGTAGAGATTTTTGTTACTGTAATGGATGGTATCCTTGTCATTATGGAAGGAAGTGTTTTGTCGAGATTTTTGTTACTCCAATGGATGGTAGCCTTATCATTATGGACTGTGGTCTATTGTCGAGATCTTTGTTACTCAATGGATGGTAGCCTTGTCATTATGGAAGGTCGTCTGTGGTAGAGATTTTTGTTACTCTAATGGATGGTAGCCTTGTCATTATGGAAAGAAGTCTTTTGTCGAGATTTTTGTTACTCCAATGGATGGTATCCTTGTAATTATGGAAGGTAGTATGTTGTTCATATTTTTGTTACTCTTATGGATGGTAGCCTTGTCATTATGGAAGGTAGTCTATTGTCGAGATCTTTGTTACTCAATGGATGGTAGCCTTGTCATTATGGAAGGTAGTCTGTGGTAGAGATTTTTCTTACTCTAATGGATGGTAGCCTTGTCTTTGTGGAAGGTAGTCAGTTATTGATATTTTTGTTACTCCTATGGATGGTAGCCTTGTCATTATGGAAGGTAGTCTATTGTCTAGATCTTTGTTACTCAATGGATGGTAGCCTTGTCATTATGGAAGGTAGTTTGTGGTAGAGATTTTTGTTACTCTAATGTATGGTAGCCTTGTCATTATGGAAGGAGGTCTTTTGTCGAGATTTTTGTTACTCCAATGGATGGTATCCTTGTCATTATGGACCGTGGTCTATTGTCATGATTTTTGTTACTCCAATGGATGGTATCCTTGCAATTATGGAAGGTAGTCTATTGTCGAGATTTTTTTTACTGCAATGGATGGTAGCCTTGTAATTATGGAAGGTATTCTGTTGTCGATATCTTTGTTACTCAATGGATGGTAGCCTTGTAATTATGGAAGGTAGTCTGTTGTCTAGATTTTTTTTACTCCAATGGATGGTAGCCTTGTCATTATGGAAGGTAGTGTGCTGTCGAGATTTTTTTTACTACAATGGATGGTAGCTTTGTCTTTATGGAAGGTAGTCTTTTGTCAATATTTTTGTTACTCCAATGGATGGTAGCCTTGTCTTTATGGAAGGTATTCTGTTGTTGATATTTTTGTTACTCCTATGGATGGTAGCCATGTAATTATGGAAGGTAGTCTGTTGTCGAGATCTTTGTTACTCAATGGATGGTAGCCTTTTCATTATGGAAGGTAGTCTGTGGTAGAGATTTTTGTTACTGTAATGGATGGTATCCTTGTCATTATGGAAGGAAGTGTTTTGTCGAGATTTTTGTTACTCCAATGGATGGTAGCCTTATCATTATGGACTGTGGTCTATTGTCGAGATCTTTGTTACTCAATGGATGGTAGCCTTGTCATTATGGAAGGTCGTCTGTGGTAGAGATTTTTGTTACTCTAATGGATGGTAGCCTTGTCATTATGGAAAGAAGTCTTTTGTCGAGATTTTTGTTACTCCAATGGATGGTATCCTTGTAATTATGGAAGGTAGTCTGTTGTTCATATTTTTGTTACTCTTATGGATGGTAGCCTTGTCATTATGGAAGGTAGTCTATTGTCGAGATCTTTGTTACTCAATGGATGGTAGCCTTGTCATTATGGAAGGTAGTCTGTGGTAGAGATTTTTCTTACTCTAATGGATGGATGCCTTGTCTTTGTGGAAGGTAGTCAGTTATTGATATTTTTGTTACTCCTATGGATGGTAGCCTTGTCATTATGGAAGGTAGTCTATTGTCTAGATCTTTGTTACTCAATGGATGGTAGCCTTGTCATTATGGAAGGTAGTTTGTGGTAGAGATTTTTGTTACTCTAATGTATGGTAGCCTTGTCATTATGGAAGGAGGTCTTTTGTCGAGATTTTTGTTACTCCAATGGATGGTATCCTTGTCATTATGGACCGTGTTCTATTGTCATGATTTTTGTTACTCCAATGGATGGTATCCTTGCAATTATGGAAGGTAGTCTGTTATCGAGATTTTTTTTACTCCAATGGATGGTATCCTTTTCATATGGAAGGTAGTCTGTTGTCGAGATTTTTTACTCCAATGGATGGTATCCTTGTCATTATGGAAGGTAGTCTGTTTTTGATATCTTTGTTACTCAATGGATGGTAGCCTTGTTATTATGGAAGGTAGTCTATTGCCGATATCTTTGTTACTCAATGGATGGTAGCCTTGTCATTATGGAAGGTAGTCTTTTGTCGAGATTTTTGTTACTACAATGGATGGTAGCCTTGTCATTTAGGAAGGTATTCTGCTATCGATATTTTTGTTAGTCCAATGGATGGTAGCCTTGTCTTTATTGAAGGTAGTCTGTTGTCGATATTTTTGTTACTCCTATGGATGGTAGCCTTCTCATTATGGAAGGTAGTCTATTGTCGAGATTTTTTTTACTGCAATGGATGGTAGCCTTGTAATTATGGAAGGTATTCTGTTGTCGATATCTTTGTTACTCAATGGATGGTAGCCTTGTAATTATGGAAGGTAGTCTGTTGTCTAGATTTTTTTTACTCCAATGGATGGTAGCCTTGTCATTATGGAAGGTAGTGTGCTGTCGAGATTTTTGTTACTACAATGGATGGTAGCTTTGTCTTTATGGAAGGTAGTCTTTTGTCAATATTTTTGTTACTCCAATGGATGGTAGCCTTGTCTTTATGGAAGTTATTCTGTTGTTGATATTTTTGTTACTCCTATGGATGGTAGCCTTGTAATTATGGAAGGTAGTCTGTTGTCGAGATCTTTGTTACTCAATGGATGGTAGCCTTTTCATTATGGAAGGTAGTCTGTGGTAGAGATTTTTGTTACTGTAATGGATGGTAGCCTTGTCATTATGGAAGGAAGTGTTTTGTCGAGATTTTTGTTACTCCAATGGATGGTAGCCTTATCATTATGGACCGTGGTCTATTGTCGAGATCTTTGTTACTCAATGGATGGTAGCCTTGTCATTATGGAAGGTCGTCTGTGGTAGAGATTTTTGTTACTCTAATGGATGGTAGCCTTGTCATTATGGAAAGAAGTCTTTTGTCGAGATTTTTGTTACTCCAATGGATGGTATCCTTGTAATTATGGAAGGTAATCTGTTGTTCATATTTTTGTTACTCCTATGGATGGTAGCCTTGTCATTATGGAAGGTAGTCTATTGTCGAGATCTTTGTTACTCAATGGATGGTATCCTTGTCATTATGGAAGGTAGTCTGTGGTAGAGATTTTTGTTACTCTAATGGATGGTAGCCTTCTCATTATGGAAGGTAGTCTGTGGTAGAGATTTTTGTTACTCTAATGGATGGTAGCCTTGTCTTTGTGGAAGGTAGTCAGTTGTTGATATTTTTGTTACTCCTATGGATGGTAGCCTTGTCATTATGGAAGGTAGTCTATTGTCTAGATCGTTGTTACTCAATGGATGGTAGCCTTGTCATTATGGAAGGTAGTTTGTGGTAGAGATTGTTGTTACTCTAATGTATGGTAGCCTTGTCATTATGGAAGGAAGTCTTTTGTCGAGATTTTTGTTATTCCAATGGATGGTATCCTTGTCATTATGGACCGTGGTCTATTGTCAAGATTTTTGTTACTCTAATGGATGGTATCCTTGCAATTATGGAAGGTAGTCTGTTATCGAGATTTTATTTACTCCAATGGATGGTATCCTTTTCATATGTAAGGTAGTCTGTTGTCTTGATTTTTTACTCCAATGGATGGTATCCTTGTCATTATGGAAGGTAGTCTGTTTTTGATATCTTTGTTACTCAATGGATGGTAGCCTTGTTATTATGGAAGGTAGTCTATTGCCGATATCTTTGTTACTCAATGGATGGTAGCCTTGTCATTATGGAAGGTAGTCTTTTGTCGAGATTTTTGTTACTACAATGGATGGTAGCCTTGTCATTTAGGAAGGTATTCTGCTGTCGATATTTTTGTTACTCCAATGCATGGTAGCCTTGTCTTTATGGAAGGTAGTCTGTTGTCGATATTTTTGTTACTCCTATGGATGGTAGCCTTGTCATTATGGAAGGTAGTCTATTGTCGAGATTTTTTTTACTGCAATGGATGGTAGCCTTGTAATTATGGAAGGTATTCTGTTGTCGATATCTTTGTTACTCAATGGATGGTAGCCTTGTAATTATGGAAGGTAGTCTGTTGTCTAGATTTTTTTTACTCCAATGGATGGTAGCCTTGTCATTATGGAAGGTAGTGTGCTGTCGAGATTTTTTTTACTACAATGGATGGTAGCTTTGTCTTTATGGAAGGTAGTCTTTTGTCAATATTTTTGTTACTCCAATGGATGGTAGCCTTGTCTTTAAGGAAGGTATTCTGTTGTTGATATTTTTGTTACTCCTATGGATGGTAGCCTTGTCATTATGGAAGGTAGTTTGTTGTTCAAATTTTTGTTACTCTAATGGATGGTAGCCTTGATATTATGGAATGTAGTCTGTTGTCGATATTTTTGTTACTTCAATGGATGGTAGGCTTGTCATTATGGAACGTAGTCTGTTGTCAATATTTTTGTAACTCCAATGGATGGTAGCCTTGTCATTATGGAAGGTAGTTTGTTGTTCAAATTTTTGTTACTCGAATGGATGGTAGCCTTGTCATTATGGAAGGTAGTCTGCTGTCGATAATTTTGTTACTCCAATGGATGGTAGCCTTGTCATTATGGAAGGTAGTCTGTTGTGGAGATTTTTTTTACTCCAATGGATGCTAGCCTTGTCATTATGGAAGGTAGTATATTGTCAAGATTATCTTTAGTGCAATGGATGGTAGCCTTGTCATATGGAAGGTAGTCTTTTGTCGAGATTTTTTTTACTACAATGGATGGTAGCCTTGTCATTATGGAAGGTAGTCTGTTGTCGATATCTTTGTTACTCAATGGATGGTAGCCTTGTCATTCGGGCAGGTAGTCTGTTGTCGATATCTTTGTTACTCAATGGATGGTAGCCTTGTCTTTATGGAAGTTAGTTTATTGTCGATATTTTTGGTACTCCTATGGATGGTAGCCTAGTCATCATGAAAGGTAGTCTGTTGTCGAGATCTTTGTCACTCAATGGATGGTAGCCTTGTAATTATGGAAGGTACTCTGTTGTCTAGATTTTTTTTACTCCAATGGATCGTAGCCTTGTCATTATGGAAGGTAGTGTGCTGTCGATATTTTTGTTACTACAATGGATGGTAGCTTTGTCTTTATGGAAGGTAGTCTTTTGTCAATATTTTTGTTACTCCAATGGATGGTAGCCTTGTCTTTATGGAAGGTATTCTGTTGTTGATATTTTTGTTACTCCTATGGATGGTAGCCTTGTAATTATGGAAGGTAGTTTGTTGTCGAGATTTTTATTACTGTAATGGATGGTAGCCTTGTCATCATAAAAGGAATTCTTTTGTCAATATTTTTGTTACTACAATGGATGGTAGCCTTGTCATTATGGACTGTGGTCTATTGTCGAGATTTTTGTTATTGCAATGGGTGGTAGCCTTGTAATTATGGAAGGTAGTCTGTTGTCAAGATTTTTTTTTCTCCGATGGATAGTAGCCTTGTCATTATTGAAGGTAGTCTATTATCGATATTTTTGTTACTCTAATGGATGGTAGACTTGACATTATGGAAAGTAGTCTGCTGTCGAGATTTTTGTTACTGCAATGGATGGTAGGCGTGTCATTATGGAAGGTAGTCTGTTGTCGAGATTGTTGTTACTCTAATGGATGGTAGCCTTGTCTTTATGGAACATAGTCTATTCTCTAGATTTTTGATACTCCAATGTTGATAGCCTATTCATTATGGAAGGTAGTTTGTTGTAGAGATTTTTGTTACTCCAAAGGATAGTATCCTTGTCATTATTGAAGGTAGTCTATTGTCGATATTTTTGTTACTCCAATGGATTGTAGCCTTGTCATTATGGAAGGTAGTCTATTGTCAGGATTTTTGTTACTGCAATGGATGGTAGCCTTGTCTTTATGGAAGGTAGTCTAGTGTCGATATTTTTGTTACTCATATGGATGGTAGCCTTGTAATTATGGAAGGTAGTCTATTGTCGAGATCTTTGTTACTCAATGGATGGCAGCCTTGTCATTATGTATGGTAGTCTATTGTAGAGATTCTTGTTACTGTAATGAATGGTAGCCTTGTCATTATGGAAGGAAGTCTTTTATCGATATTTTTGTTATTGCAATGGATGGTAGCCTTGTAATTATGGAAGGTAGTCTGTTGTCGATATTTTTTTTACTCCAATGGATGGTAGCCTTGTCATATGGAAGGTAGTCTGTTTTCGAGATTTTTTTTACTGCAATGGATGGTAGCCTTTTCATTATGGAAGGTAGTATGTTGTCGATATTTTTGTTACTCAATGGATGGTACCCTTCTCATTATGGCAGGTAGTCTGTTGTCGATATCTTTGTTACTCAATGGATGGTAGCCTTGTCTTTAGGGAAGTTAGTCTATTGTCGATATTTTTGGTACTCCTATGGATGGTAGCCTTGTCATTATGAAAGGTAGTCTGTTGTCGAGATCTTTGTTACTAAATGGATGGCAGCCTTGTCATTATGCAAGGTAGTCTGTTGTAGAGATTTTTGTTACTGTAATGGATGGTAGCCTTGTCATCATGAAAGGAAGTCTTTTGTCAATATTTTTGTTACTCCAATGGATGGTAGCCTTGTCATTATGGACTGTGGTCTATTGTCGAGATTTTTGTTATTGCAATGGGTGGTAGCCTTGTAATTATGGAAGGTAGTCTGTTGTCATGATTTTTTTTCTCCAATGGATAGTAGCCTTGTCATTATTGAAGGTAGTCTATTGTCGATATATTTGTTACTCTAATGGATGGTAGACTTGACATTATGGAAGGTAGTCTGTTGTTGAGATTTTTGTTACTCTAATGGATGGTAGCCTTGTCATTATGGAAGGTAGTCTGTTGTCGATATTTTTGTTACTCCAATGATGATAGACTTGTCATTATGGAAGGTAGTTTGTTGTAGAAATTTTTGTTACTCCAATGGATGATATCCTTGTCATTATGGAAGGAAGTCTATTGTATAGATATTTGTAACTCCAATGGATGGTAGACTTGTCATTATGGAAGGTAGTCTAATGTCAGGATTTTTGTTACTGCAATGGATGGTAGCCTTGTCTTTATGGAAGGTAGTCTAGTGTCAATATTTTTGTTACTCATATGGATGGTAGCCTTGTCATTATGAAAGGTAGTCTTTTGTCGAGATCTTTGTTACTCAATGGATGGCAGCCTTGTCATTATGCATGGAAGTCTGTTGTAGAGATTTTTATTACTGTAATGAATGGTAGCCTTGCCATTAGGGAAAGAAGTCTTGTATCGATATTTTTGTTATTCCAATGGATGGTAGCCTTGTAATTATGGAAGGTAGTCTGTTGTCGAGATTTTTATTACTCCAATGGATGTTAGCATTGTCATTATGGAAGGTAGTTTGTTGTCTATATTTTTGTTACTCTAATGGATGGTAAACTTGACGTTTTGGAAAGTAGTCTGGTTTTGAGATTTTTGTTACCGCAATGGATGTTAGGCATGTCATTATGGAACATAGTTTTTTGTTGATATTTTTGTTAATCCAATGGATGGTAGCCTTGTCGTTATGGAAGGTAGTCTGTTGTCTAGATTTTTGTTACTCCAATGGATGGTAGCCTTGTCATTATGGAAGGTAGTCTGTTGTAGAGATTTTTGTTACTCTAGTGGATGATAGACTTAAAATTATGGAAATAAGTCTGGTTTTGAGATTTTTGTCACCGCAATAGATGTAGGCGTGTCATTATGCAACGTAGTTTGTTGTCGATATTTTTGTCACACCAATGGATGGTATCCTTGTCATTATGGAAGGTAGTTTGTTGTCTAGATTTTTGTTACTCCAATGGATGATAGCCTTGTCATTATGGAAGGTAGTCTGTTGTAGAGATTTTTGTTACTCCAATGGATGGTAGCCTTGTCATTATGGAAGGAAGTCTGTTGTATAGATATTTGTAACTCCAATGGATGGTAGCCTTGTCATTATGGAAGGTAGTCTGTTGTCGAGATTTTTGTTACTGCAATGGATGGTAGCCTTATCTTTATGGAAGGTAGTCTATTGTCGATATTTTTTTACTCATATGGATGGTAGCCTTGTCATTATGGAAGGTAGTCTATTGTCGAGATCTTTGTTACTCAATGGATGGTAGCCTTGTCTTTATGGAAGGTAGTATGTTGTAGCGATTTTTGTTACTCTAATGAATGGTAGCCTGGTCATTATGGAAGAAAGTCTTTTGTCGAGATTTTTGTCACTCCAATTGATGGTAGCCTTGTCATTATGGACTATGGTCTATTGTCGAGATTTTTGTTACTCCAATGGATGGTATCCTTATAATTATGGAAGGTAGTCTGTTGTCGAGATTTTTGTTAATCCAATGGATGGTAGCCTTGTCATTATTGAAGGTAGTCTATTGTCGATATTTTTTTTACTCCAATGGATGGTAGCCTTGTCATTATGAAAGGTAGTCTGTTGTCGATATTTTTTTTACTCCAATGGATGGTTGCCTTGTCATTATGGAAGGTAGTCTATTGTCGAGATTTTTGTTACTCCATTGGATGGTAGCCTTGTCATTATGGAAGGTAGTCTGTTGTCGATATTTTTGTTACTCAATGGATGGTAGCCTTGTCATTATGGCAGGTAGTCTGTTGTCGATATCTTTGTTACTCAATGGATGGTAGCCTTGTGTTTAGGGAAGTTAATCTATTGTAGATATTTTTGGTACTCCTATGGATGGTAGCCATGTCATTATGAAAGGTAGTCTGTTGTAGAGATTTTTTTTACTATAATGGATGGTAGCCTTGTCATTATGAAAGGAAGTCTTTTATCGATATTTTCGTTACTCCAATGGATGGTAGCCTTGTCATTATGGACTGTGGTCTATTGTCGAGATTTTTGTTACTGCAATGGGTGGTAGCCTTGTAATTATGGAAGGTAGTCTGTTGTCAAGATTTTTGTTACTCTAGTGGATGGTAGCCTTGTCATTATTGAAGGTAGTCTATTGTCGATATTTTTGTTACTCTAATGGCTGGTAGACTTGACATTATGGAAAGTAGTCTCCTGTCGAGATTTTTGTTACCGCAATGGATGGTAGGCGTGTCATTATGGAAGGTAGTCTATTGTCGAGATTTTTTTTACTCTAATGGATGGTAGCCTTGTCTTTATGGAACGCAGTCTGTTGTCTAGATTTTTGGTACTCCAATGGATGATAACCTTGTCATTATGGAAGGTAGTTTGTTGTAGAGATTTTTGTTACTCCAATGGATGGTATCCTTGTCATTATGGAAGGAAGTCTGTTGTATAGATATTTGTAACTCCAATGGATGGTAGCCTTGTCATTATGGAAGGTAGTATATTGTCACGATTTTTGTTACTGCAATGGATGGTTGCCTTGTCTTTATGGAAGGTAGTCTAGTGTCGATATTTTTGTTACTCATATGGATGGTAGCCTTGTCATTATGGAAGGTAGTCTATTGTCGAGATCTTTGTTACTCAATGGATAGCATCCTTGTCATTAAGCAAGGTAGTCTGTTGTAGAGATTTTTGTTACTGTAATGAATGGTAGCCTTGTCATTATGGAGGGAAGTCTTTTATCGATATTTTTGTTATTCCAATGGATGGTAGCCTTGTAATTATGGAAGGTAGTCTGTTGTCGAGATTTTTGTTACTCCAATGGATGGTAGCATTGTCATTCCGCAAGGTAGTCTGTTGTCTATATTTTTGTTACTCTAATGGATGGTAGACTTGACATTATGGAAAGTAGACTGGTTTTGAGATTTTTGTTACCGTAATGGATGGTAGGCGTGTCATTATGGAACATAGTTTGTTGTCGATATTTTTGTTACTCCAATGGATGGTAGCCTTGTCGTTATGGAAGGTAGTTTGTTGTCTAGATGTTTGTTACTCCAATGGATGATAGCCTTGTCATTATGGAAGGTAGTCTATTGTAGAGATTTTTGTTACTCTAGTGGATGGTAGACTTAAAATTATGGAAATAAGTCTGGTTTTGAGATTTTTGTCACCGCAATGGATGTAGGCGTGTCATTATGCAATGTAGTTTGTTGTCGATATTTTTGTTACACCAATGGATGGTATCCTTGTCATTATGGAAGGTAGTTTGTTGTCTAGATTTTTGTTACGCCAATGGATGATAGCCTTGTCATTATGGAAGGTAGTCTGTTGTAGAGATTTTTGTTACTCCAATGGATGGTAGCCTTGTCATTATGGAAGGAAGTCTGTTGTATAGATATTTGTAACTCCAATGGATGGTAGCCTTGTCATTACAGAAGGTAGTCTGTTGTCGAGATTTTTGTTACTTCCATGGATGGTAGCCTTATCTTAATGGAAGGTAGTCTATTGTCGATATTTTTGTTACTCATGTGGATGGTAGCCTTGTCATTATGGAAGGTAGTCTATTGTCGAGATCTTTGTTACTCAATGGATGGTAGCCTTGTCATTATGTAAGGTAGTCTGTTGTAGAGATTTTTGTTACTCTAATGAATGATAGCCTTGTCATTATGGAAGGAAGTCTTTTTTCGTGATTTTTGTTACTCCAATGGATGGTAGCCTTGTCATTATGGACTATGGTCTATTGCGAGATTTTTGTTACTCCAATGGATGGTATCCTTATAATTATGGAAGGTAGTATGTTGTCGAGATTTTTGTTAATCCAATGGATGGTAGCCTTGTCATTATGGAAGGTAGTCTGTTGTCGATATTTTTGTTACTCCATTGGATGGTGGCCTTTTCATTATGGAAGGTAGTCTATTGTCGGGATTTTTTTTACTCCAATGGATGGTAGCCTTGTCATTATGGAAGGTAGTCTGATGTCGATATTTTTTTTACTCCAATTGATGGTAGCCTTGTCATATGGAAGGTAGTCTGTTGTCGAGTTATTTTTTACTGCAGTGGATGGTAGCCTTGTCATTATGGAAGGTAGTCTGTTATCGATATTTTTGTTACTCAATGGATGGTAGCCTTGTCATTATGGCAGGTAGTCTGTTGTCGATATCTTTGTTACTCAATGGATGGTAGCCTTGTCTTTAGGGAAGTTAGTCTATTGTCGATATTTTTGGTACTCCTATGGATGGTAGCCTTGTCATTATGAAAGGTAGTCTGTTGTCGAGATCTTTGTTACTAAATGGATCGTAGCCTTGTCATAATGCAAGGTAGTCTGTTGTAGAGATTTTTGTTATTGTAATGGATGGTAGCCTTGTCATTATGAAAGGAAGTCTTTTGTCGATATTTTTGTTACTCCAATGGATGGTAGCCTTGTCATTATGGATTGTGGTCTATTGTCGTGATTTTTATTACTGCAATGGGTGGTAGCCTTGTAATTATGGAAGGTAGTCTGTTGTCAAGATTTTTGTTACTCCAATGGATAGTAGCCTTGTCATTATTGAAGGTATCCTATTGTCGATATTTTTGTTACTCTAATGGATGGTAGACTTGACATTATGGAAAGTAGTCTACAATCGAGATTTTTGTTACCGCAATGGATGTTAGGAGTGTCATTATGGAAGGTAGTCTGTTGTCGAGATTTTTTTTACTCTAATGGATGGTAGCCTTGTCTTTATGGAACGTAGTCTGTTGTCTAGATTTTTGGTACTCCAATGGATGATAGCCTTGTCATTATGGAAGGTAGTTTGTTGTAGAGATTTTTTTTACTCCAATGGATGGTATCCTTGTCATTATGGAAGGAAGTCTGTTGTATAGATATTTGTAACTCCAATGGATGGTAGCCTTGTCAATATGGAAGGTAGTCTATTGTCAGGATTTTTGTTACTGCAATGAATGGTAGCCTTGTCTTTATGGAAGGTAGTCTAGTGTCGATATTTTTGTTACTCATATGGATGGTAGCCTTGTCATTATGCAAGGTAGTCTGTTGTAGAGATTTTTGTTACTGTAATGAATGGTAGCCTTGTCATTATGGAAGGAAGTCTTTTATCGATATTTTTGTTATTCCAATGGATGGTAGCCTTGTCATTATGGAAGGTAGTCTGTTGTCGAGATTTTTGTTACTCTAATGGATGGTAGCCTAGTCTTTATGGAACATAGTGGGTTTTCGAGATTTTTGTTACTCTAATGGATGGTAGACTTGTCTTTATGGAACATAGTCTGTTGTTGATATTTTTGTTACTCCAATGGATGGTAGCCTTGTCATTATGGAAGTTAGTATGTCGTTGAGATTTTTGTTACTCCATTTGATTGTATCCTTGTCATTATGGAAGGTAGTCTGTTGTTCATATTTTTGTTACTCCATGGATGGTAGCCTTGTAATTATGAAAGGTAGTCTATTGTCGAGATTTTTGTTATTCCATTAGATAGTAGCCTTGTCATTATGGAAGGTAGTCTGTTATCGAGATTTTTGTTACTCTAATGGATGGTAGCCTTGTCTTTATGGAACGTAGTCGGTTGTCGACATTTTTGTTACTCCAATGGATGGTAGCCTTGTCATTATGGAACGTAGTGTGTTGTTGATATTTTTGTTTCTCCAATGGATGGTAGCCTTTTCATTATTGAAGATAGTCTATTGTCGAGATTTTTGTTACTCCAATGGATGCTAGCCTTGTCATTATGGATGGTAGTCTGTTGTCGAGATTTTTTTTACTCCAATGGATGGTAGCCTTGTCATATGTAAGGTAGTCTGTTGTCGAGATTTTTGTTACTCCAATGGATGCTAGCCTTGTCATTATGGATGGTAGTCTGTTGTCGAGATTTTTTTTACTCCAATGGATGGTATCCTTGTCATTATGGAAGGTAGTTTGTTGTCGATATCTTTGTCACTCAATGGATGGTAGACTTGTTATTATGGAAGTTAGTCTGTTGTCGAGATCTCTGTTACCCAATGGATGCTAGCCTTGTCATTATGGAAGGTAGTCTTTTATCGACATTTTTGTTACTACAATTGATGGTAGCCATCTCATTATGGAAGGTAGTCTGCTGTCGATATTTTTGTTACTCCAATTGATGGTATCCTTGTCATTATGGAAGGTAGTCTATTATCGATTTTTTTGTTACTCCAATGGATGGTAGCCTTGTAATTATGGAAGGTAGTCTGTTGTCGTGATTTTTGTTACTCCAATGGATGGTAGCCTTGTCATTATGGAAGGTTGTCTGTTGTCGAGATTTTTGTTACTCTAATGGATGGTAGACTTGACATTATGGAAAGTAGTCTGGTTTCGAGATTTTTGTTACTGCAATTGATGGTAGTCGTGTCATTATGGAACGTAGTTTGTTTTCGATATTTTTGTTACTCCAATGGATGGTAGCCTTGTCATTATAGAAGGTAGTCTGTTGTCTAGATTTTTGTTACTCCAATGGATGATAGCCTTGTCATTATGGAAGGTAGTCTGTTGTAGAGATTTTTGTTACTCCAATGGATGGTAGCCTTGTCATTATGGACGGAAGTCTGTCTTATAGATTTTTGTAACTCCATTGGATAGTAGCCTTGTAATTATGGAAGGTAGTCTGTTGTCAAGATTTTTGTTACTGCAATGGATGGTAGCTTTGTATTAATGGAAGGTAGACTGTTGTCGATATTTTTGTTACTCCAATCGATGGTAGCCTTATCTTTATGGAAGGTAGTCTGTTGTCGAGATTTTTGTTATTCTAATGGATGGTAGCCTTGTCATTATGGAACGTAGTCTTTTGTCGATATATTTGTTACTCCAATGGATGGTAGCCTTGTCATTATGGAAGGTAATATGTCGTTGTGATTTTTGTTACTCCAATGGATTGTATCCTTGTCATTATGGAAGGTAGTTTGTTGTTCAAATTTTTGTTACTCCAATGGATGGTAGCCTTGTAATTATGAAAGGTAGTCTATTGTCGATATTTTTGTTATTCCATCGGATAGTAGCCTTGTCATTGTGGAAGGTAGTCTGTTGTCGAGATTTTTGTTATCCCAATGGATGGTAACCATGTCATTATGGAAGGTAGTCTATTTTAAGATTTTTTTTACTCCAATGGATGGTAGCCTTGTCATTATGGAAGGTAGTCTGTTGAGGAGATTTTTGTTATTGCAATGGATGGTAGCCTTTTCTTTATGGAAGGTAGTCTGTTGTCGATATTTTTGTTACTCCAATGGATGGTAGCCTTGTCTTTATCGAAGGTAGTCTGTTGTCGATATTTTTGGTACTTCTATGGATGGTAGCCAAGTCATTATGGAAGGTAGTATGTCGTTGAGATTTTTGTTACTCCAATGGATTGTAGCATTGTCTTTATGGAAGGTAGTCTGTTGTCGAAATTTTTGTTACTCCAATGGATGGTAGACTTGACATTATGGAAAGTAGTCCGGTTTCGAGATTTTTGTTACCGCAATGGATGGTAGGCGTGTCATTATGCATCATAGTTTGTTGTCGATATTTTTGTTACTCCAATGGATGGTAGCCTTGTCGTTATGGAAGGTAGTCTATTGTCTAGATTTTTGTAACTCCAATGGATGATAGCCTTGTCATTATGGAAGGTAGTTTGTTGTAGAGATTTTTGTTACTCTAATGGATGGTAGCCTTGTCTTTATGGAAGGAAGTCTGTTGTATAGATTTTTGTAACTCCAATGGATGGTAGCCTTGTCATTATGGAAGGTAGTCCGTTGTCGACATTTTTGTTACTGCAATGGATGGTAGCCTTGTCTTAATGGAAGGTAGTTTGTTGTCGATATTTTTGGTACTCCTATGGATGGTAGCCTTGTCATTATGGAAGGTAGTCTGCTGTCGATATTTTTGTTACTCCAATTGATGGTAGCCTTGTCATTATGGAAGGTAGTCTGTTGTCGAGATTTTTGTTACTGTAATGAATGGTAGCCTTGTCATTATGGATGGAAGTCTTTTATCGATATTTTTGTTATTCCAATGGATGGTAGCCTTGTAATTATGGAAGGTAGTCTGTTGTCGAGAGTTTTGTTACTCCAATTGATGGTAGCCTTGTCATTATGGAAGGTAGTCTATTTTCGATATTTTTGTTACTCCAATTGATGGTAGCCTGGTAATTATGGAAGGTAGTCTGTTGTCGAGATTTTTGTTACTCCAATGGATGGTAGCCTTGTCATTATGGAAGGTTGTCTGTTGTTGAGATTTTTGTTACTCTAATGGATGGTAGACTTGACATTAGGGGAAAGTAGTCTAGTTTTGAGATTTTTGTTACTGCAATGGATGGTAGGCGTATCATTATCGAACGTAGTTTGTTGTCGATATTTTTGTTACTCTAATGGATGGTATCCTTGTCATTATAGAAGGTAGTCTGTTCTCTAGATTTTTGTTACTCCAATGTTTGATAGCCTTGTCATTATGGAAGGTAGTCTGTTGTAGACATTTTTGTTAGTCCAATGGATGGTAGCCTTTTCATTATGGACAGAAGTTTGTTGTATAGATTTTTGTAACTCCATTGGATTGTAGCCTTGTCATTATGGAAGGTAGTCTGTTGTCAAGATTTTTGTTACTGCAATGGATGGTAGCTTTGTCTTAATGGAAGGTAGTCTGTTGTCGTTATTTTTGTTACTCCAATCGATGGTAGCCTTATCTTTATGGAAGGTAGTCTGTTGTCGAGATTTTTGTTATTCCAATGGATGGTAGCCTTGTCATTATGGAACGTAGTCTGTTATCGATATTTTTGCTACTCCAATGGATGGTAGCCTTGTCATTATGGAAGGTAATATGTCGTTGTGATTTTTTATACCCCAATGGATGGTAGCCTTGTCATTATGGAAGGTAGTCTGTTGAGCAGATTTTTGTTATTGCAATGGATGGTAGCCTTTTCTTTATGGAAGGTAGTCTGTTGTCGATATTTTTGTTACTCCAACGGATGGTAGCCTTTTCTTTATTGAAGGTAGTCTGTTGTCGATATTTTTGGTACTCCTATGGATGGTAGCCTTGTCATTATGGAAGGTAGTATGTTGTTGAGATTTTTGTTACTCCAATGAATTGTAGCATTGTCTTTATTAAAGGTAGTCTATTGTCGATATTTTTGTTACTCCAATGGATGGTAGACTTTACATTATGGAAAGTAGTCCGGTTTCAAGATTTTTGTTACTGCAATGGATGGTAGGCGTGTCATTATGCATCATAGTTTGTTGTCGATATTTTTGTTACTCCAATGGATGGTAGCCTTGTCGTTATGGAAGGTAGTCTGTTGTCTAGATTTTTGTAACTCCAATGGATGATAGCCTTGTCATTATGGAAGGTAGTTTGTTGTATAGATTTTTGTTACTCCAATGGATGGTAGCCTTGTCATTATGGAAGGAAGTCAGTTGTATAGATTTTTGTAACTCCAATGGATGGTAGCCTTGTCATTATGGAAGGTAGTCCGTTGTCGAGATCTTTGTTACTGCAATGGATGGTAGCCTTGTCTTAATGGAAGGTAGTCTGTTGTCGATATTTTTGGTACTCCTATGGATGGTAGCCTTGTCATTATGGAAGGTAGTCTGCTGTCGATATTTTTGTTACTCCAATTGATGGTAGCCTTGTCATTATGGAAGGTAGTCTGTTGTCGAGATTTTTGTTACTGTAATGAATGGTAGCCTTGTCATTATGGAAGGAAGTCTTTTATCGATATTTTTGTTATTCCAATGGATAATAGCCTTGTAAATATGGAAGGTAGTCTGTTGTCGAGAGTTTTGTTACTCCAATGGTTGGTAGCCTTGTTATTATGGAAGGTAGTTTTCTGTCGATATTTTTGTTACTCCAATGGATGGTAGCCTTGTCATTATGGAAAGTAGTCTATTGTCGAGATTTTTTTTACTCCAATGGATGGTAGCCTTGTCATTATGGAAGGTAGTCTGTTGTCGAGATTTTTTTTACTCCAATGGATGGTAGCCTTGTAATATGGAAGCTAGTCTGTTGTCGATATTTTTTTTACTGCAATGGATGGTATCCTTGTCATTATGGAAGGTAATTTATTGTCGATATCTTTGTTACTCAATGGATGGTAGCCTTGTCATTATGACAGGTAGTCTGTTTTCGATATCTTTGTTACTCAATGGATGGTAGCCTTGTCATTATGGAAGGTAGTCTGTTGTCGATATTTTTGTTACTCCAATGGATGGTAGCCTTGTCATTATGGAAGGTAGTCTGTTATCGAGATTTTTGTTACTCTAATGGATGGTAGCCTTGTCTTTATGGAACGTAGTCTGTTGTCGACATTTTTGTTACTCCAATGGATGGAAGCCTTGTCATTATGGAACGTAGTATGTTATTGATATTTTTGTTACTCCAATGGATGGAAGCCTTTTCATTATTGAAGATAGTCTATTGTCGAGATTTTTGTTACTCCAATGGATGCTAGCCTTGTCATTATGGATGGTAGTCTATTGTCGAGATTTTTTTTACTCCAATGGATGGTAGCCTTGTCATATGTAAGGTAGTCTGTTGTCGAGATTTTTTTTACTCCATTGGTAGTATCCTTGTCATTATGGAAGGTAATCTGTTATCGATATCTTTGTCACTCAATGGATGGTAGCCTTGTTATTATGGAAGGTAGTCTGTTGTCGAGATCTTTGTTACCCAATGGATGCTAGCCTTGTCATTATGGAAGGTAGTCTGTTATAGATATTTTTGTTACTCCAATGGATGGTAGCCATGTAATTATGGAAGGTAGTCTGCTGTCAATATTTTTGTTACTCCAATTGATGGTAGCCTTGTCATTATGGAATGTAGTCTGTTGTCGAGATTTTAGTTACTCTAATGGATTGTAGCCTTGTAATTATGGAAGGTATTCTGTTGTCGAGATTCTTGTTACTCCAATTGATGGTAGCCATGTCATTATGGAAGGTTGTCTGTTGTCGAGATTTTTGTTACTCTAATGGATGGTAGACTTGACATTATGGAAAGTAGTCTGGTTTCGAGATTTTTATTACTGCAATGGATGGTAGGCGTTTCGTTATGGAACGTAGTCTGTTGTCGATATTTTTGTTACTCCAAAGGATGGTAGCCTTGTCATTATGGAAGGTAGTCTGTTGTCTAGATTTTGGTTACTCCAATGGATGATAGCCTTGTCATTATGGACGGTAGTCTGTTGTAGAGATTTTTGTTACTCCAATGGATGGTAGCCTTGTCATTATGGACGAAAGTCTGTTGTATAGATTTTTATAACTCCATTGGATGGTAGCCTTGTCATTATGTAAGGTAGTCTAATGTCAAGATTTTTGTTACTGCAATGGATGGTAGGTTTTTCTTAATGGAAGGTAGTTTGTTGTCGATATTTTTGTTACTCCAATCGATGGTAGCCTTATCTTTATGGAAGGTAGTCTGTTGTCGAGATTTTTGTTATTCCAATGGATGGTAGCCTTGTCATTATGGAACATAGTATGTTGTTGATATTTTTGTTACTCCAATGGATGGTAGCCTTGTCATTATGAAAGGTAGTCTATTATCGAGATTTTTGTTATTCCATTGGATAGTAGCCTTATCATTATGGAAGGTAGTCTGTTGTCGAGATTTTTGTTATCCCAATGGATGGTAACCTTGTCATTATGGAAGGTAGTCTGTTTCAAGATTTTTTTTACTCCAATGGATGGTAGCCTTGTCATTATGGAAGGTAGTCTATTGAGGAGATTTTTGTTATTGCAATGGATGGTAGCCTTGTCATTATGGAACATAGTCTCTTGTCGATATTTTTGTTACTCCAATGGATGGTAGCCTTGTCATTATGGAAGGTATTATGTAAACTAGTCTGGTTTCGAGATTTTTGTTACCACAAAGGATGGTAGGCGTGTCATTAGGGAACATAGTTTGTTGTCGATATTTTTGTTACTCCAATGGATGGTAGCCTTGTCGTTATGGAAGGTAGTATGTTGTCTAGATTTTTGTTACTCCAATGGATGATAGCCTTGTCATTATGGAAGGTAGTTTGTTGTAGAGATTTTTGTTACTCCAATGGATGATAGCCTTGTCATTATGGAAGGTAGTCTGTTTCAAGATTTTTGTTACTCCAATGGATGGTAGCCTTGTCATTATGGAAGGAAGTCTGTTGTGTAGATTTTTGTAACTCCAATGGATGGTAGCCTTGTCATTATAGAAGGTTGTCCATTGTCGAGATATTTGTTACTACAATGGATGATAGCCTTGTCTTAATGGAAGGTAGTATGTTGTCGATATTTTTGGAACTCCTATGGATGGTAGCCTTGTCATTATGGAAGGTAGTCTGCTGTCGATATTTTTGTTACTCCAATTGATGGTAGCCTTGTCATTATGGAAGGTAGTCTGTTGTCGAGATTTTTGATACTGTAATGAATGGTAGCCTTGTCATTATGGAAGGTAGTTTGTTGTCGAGAGTTTTGTTACTCCAATGGATGGTAGCCTTGTAATTATGGAAGGTATTTTGCTGTCGATATTTTTGTTACTCCAATTGATGGTAGCCTTGTCATTATGGAAGGTAGTCTGTTGTCGAGATTTTTTTTACTCAAATGGATTGTAGCCTTGTCATATGGAAGGTAGTCTATTGTCGATATTTTTTTTACTCCAATGGATGGTAGCCTTATCATATGGAAGGTAGTCTGTTGTCGATATTTTTTTTACTGCAATGGATGGTAGCCTTATCATTATGGAAGGTAGTCTGTTATCGATATTTTTGTTACTCAAATGGATGGTAGCCATGTCATTATGGAAGGTAGTCTGCTGTCGATATTTTTGTTACTCCAATTGATGGTAGCCTTGTCATTATGGAAGGTAGTCTATTGTCGAGATTTTTGTTACTCTAATGGATTGTAG
Organism: Vicia faba; assembly: GCA_948472305.1. Taxonomy (NCBI): domain Eukaryota; kingdom Viridiplantae; phylum Streptophyta; class Magnoliopsida; order Fabales; family Fabaceae; genus Vicia; species Vicia faba. Next base: position 695,482,003 of record OX451741.1, read on the forward strand.
CCTTGTCTTTATGGAACGTAGTCTGTTGTCGATATTTTTGTTACTCCATTGGATGGTAGCCTTGTCATTATGGAAGGTAGTCTGTTGTCAAAATTTGTGTTACTCCAATGGATGGTAGCCTTGTCATTATGGAAGGTAGTATGTCGTTGAGATTTTTGTTACTCCAATGGATTGTATCCTTGTCATTATGGAAGGTAGTCTGTTGTTCAAATTTTTGTTATTGCAATGGATTGTAGCTTTCTCTTTATGGAAGGTAGTTTGATGTCGATATTTTTGTTACTCCAATAGATGGTAGCCATGTCATTATGGAAGGTAGTCTGTTGTCGATATTTTTGTTACTCCAATTGATGGTAGCCTTGTCATTATGGAAGGTAGTCTATTGTCGAGATTTTTGTTACTCTAATGGATTGTAGCCTTGTGTTTATAAAACGTAGTCTGTTGTCGATATTTTTGTTACTCCATTGGATGGTAGCCTTGTCATTATGGAAGGTAGTATGTCGTTGAGATTTTTGTTACTCCAATGGATTGTATCCTTCTCATTATGGAAGGTAGTCTGTTGTTCATATTTTTGTTACTCCAATGGATGGTAGCCTTGTCATTATGGAAGGAAGTCTTTTGTCGATATTTTTGTTACTCCAATGGATGATAGCCTTGTCATTATGGAAGGTAGTCTGTTGTAGAGATTTTTGTTACTCCAATGGATGGTAGCCTTTTCATTATGGAAGGAAGTGTGTTGTCAAGATTTTTGTTAATGCAATGGAGTGTAGCTTTGTCTTTATGGAACATAGTCTATTGTCGAGATTTTTGTTACTCTAATGGATTGTAGCCTTGTCATTATAGAAGGTAGTCTGTTATTCAGATTTTTGTTATTCCATTGGATAATAGCCTTGTCATTATGGAAGGTAGTCTGCTGTCGAGATTTTTGTTATCCCAATGGATTGTAACCTTTTCATTATGGAAGGTAGTGTGTTGAGGAGATTTTTGTTATTGCAATGGATGGTAGCCTTTTCTTTATGGAAGGTAGTATGTTGTCGATATTTTTGTTACTCCAATGGATGGTAGCCTTGTCTTTATCGAAGGCAGTCAGTTGTCAATATTTTTGGTACTTCTATGGATGGTAGCCAAGTCATTATGGAAGGTAGTATGTCGTTGAGATTTTTGTTACTCCAATGGATTGTAGCATTGTCTTTATGGAAGGTAGTCTATTGTCGATATTTTTGTTACTCCAATGGATGGTAGACTTGACATTATGGAAAGTAGTCTGGTTTCGAGATTTTTGTTACCGCAATGGATGGTAGGCGTGTCATTATGCATCATAGTTTGTTGTCGATATTTTTGTTACTCCAATGGATGGTAGCCTTGTCGTTATGGAAGGTAGTCTGTTGAGGAGATTTTTTTTACTCCAATGGATGATAGCCTTGTCATTATGGAAGGTAGTCTATTGTCGATATTTTTGTTACTCCAATGGATGGTAGCCTTGTCATTATGGAAGGAAGTCTGTTTTATAGATTTTTGTTACTCCAATGGATTGTATCCTTGTCATTATGGAAGGTAGTCTGTTGTCGATATATTTGTTACTCCAATGGATGGTAGACTTGACATTATGGAAAGTAGTCTGGTTTCGAGATTTTTGTTACCGCAATGGATGGTAGGCATGTCATTATTCAACATAGTTAGTTGTCTAGATTTTTGTTACTCCAATGGATGGTAGCCTTGTCATTATGGAAGGTAGTCTGTTGTAGAGATTTTTGTTACTCTAATGGATGGTAGCCTTGTCATTATGGAAGGAAGTTTGTTGTATAGATTTTTGTTACTCCAATGGATTGTATCCTTGTCATTATGGAAGGTAGTATGTTGTTCATATTTTTGTTACTCCAATGGATGGTAGCCATTTCATTATGAAAGGTAGTCTATTGTCGAGATTTTTTTTACTCCGATGGATGGTAGCCTTGTCATTATGGAAGGTAGTCTGCTGTCGATATTTTTGTTACTCCAATGGATGGTAGCCTTGTCATTATGGAAGGTAGTCTGTTGTCGAAATTATTGTTACTCCAATGGATGGTAGCCTTGTCATTATGGAAGGTAGTATGTCATTGAGATTTTAGTTACTCCAATGGATTGTATCCTTGTCATTATGGAAGGTAGTCTGTTGTTCATATTTTTGTTATTGCAATGGATGGTAGCCTTGTCATTATGGAAGGAAGTCTGATGTCGATATTTTTTTTACTCCAATGGATGGTAGCCTTGTCTTTATGGAAGTTAGTCTATTGTCGATATTTTTGGTACTCCTATGGATGGTAGCCTTGTCATTATGGAAGGTAGTCTGTTGTCGAGATTTTTATTACTCTAATGGATGGTAGACTTGACATAATGGAAAGTAGTATGGTTTCGATATTTTTGTTACTGCAATGGATGTTAGGCGTGTCATTATGGAATGTAGTTTGTTGTCGATATTTTTGTTACTCCAATGGATGGTAACCTTGTCGTTATGGAAGGTAGTCTGTTGTCTAGATTTTTGTTACTCCAATGGATGATAGCCTTGTCATTATGGAAGGTAGTCTGTTGTAGATATTTTTGTTACTCCAATGGATGGTAGCCTTGTAATTATGGACGGAAGTCTGTTGTATAGATTTTTGTAACTCCTTTGGATGGTATCCTTGTCATTATTGAAGGTAGTCTGTTGTAAAGATTTTTGTTACTGCAATGGATAACAACTTTGTCTTAATGGAAGGTAGTTTGTTGTCGATATTTTTGTTACTTCTATGGATGGTAGCCTTGTCATTATGGAAGGGAGTCTGTTGTATAGTTTTTTGTAACTCCAATGGATGGTAGCCTTGTCATTATGGAAGGTAGTGTGTTGTCGAGATTTTTGTTAATGTAATGGAGTGTAGCTTTGTCTTTATGGAAGGTTGTCTATTGTCTAGATTTTTGTTACTCTAATGGATTGTAGCCTTGTCATTATGGAAGGTAGTCTGTGTCAAGATTTTTTTTACTCCAATGAATGGTAGCCTTGTCATTATGGAAGGTAGTCTGTTGAGGAGATTTTTGTTATTGCAATGGATGGTAGCCCTTTCTTTATGGAAGGTGGTCTGTTGTCGATATTTTATTTACTCCAATGGATGGTAGCCTTGTCTTTCTTGAAGGTAGTCTATTGTCGATATTTTTGGTACTCCTATGGATGGTAGCCATGTCATTATAGGAGGTAGTATGTCGTTGTAATTTTTGTTAATCCAATGGATTGTAGCATTGTCTTTATGGAAGGTAGTCTGTTGTCGATATATTTGTTACTCTAATGGATGGTAGACTTGACATTATGGAAAGTAGTTTGGTTTCGAGATTTTTGTTACCGCAATGGATGGTAGGCGTGTCATTATGCAACATAGTTTGTTGTCGATATTTTTGTTACTCCAATGGATGGTAGCCTTGTCGTTATGGAAGGTACTTTGTTGTCTAGATTTTTGTTACTCCAACGGATGATAGCCTTGTCATTATGGAAGGGAGTCTGTTGTAGAGATTTTTGTTACTCCAATGGATGATAGCCTTGTCATTATGGAAGGAAGTCTGTTGTATAGATTTTTGTAACTCCAATAGATGGTAGCCTTGTCATTATGGAAGGTAGTCCGTTGTCGAGATTTTTGTTACTGCAATGGATGGTAGCTTTGTCTTAATGGAAGGTAGTTTATTGTCGATATTTTTGTTACTCCAATGGATGGTAGCCTTGTCTTTATGGAAGTTAGTTTGTTGTCGTTATTTTTGGTACTCCTATGGATGATAGCCTTGTCATTATGGAAGGTTGTCTATTGTCGAGATCTTTGTTACTCCAATGGATGGCAGCCTTGTCATTATGCAAGGTAGTCTGTTCTAGAGATTTTTGTTACTGTAATGAATGGTAGCCTTGTCATTATGGAAGGAAGTCTTTTGTCGTTATTTTTGTTACTCAAATGGATGGTAGCCTTGTAATTATGGAAGGTAGTTTGTTGTCGATATTTTTGTTACTCCAATGGATGGTAGCCTTGTCATTATGGAAGGTAGTCTGTTGTCGAGATTTTTGTAACTCTAATGGATGGTTGACTTGACATTATGGAAAGTAGTCTGGTTTCGATATTTTTGTTACCACAATTGATGGTAGGCGTCTCATTACGGAACGTAGTTTATTGTCGATATTTTTTTACTCCAAAGGATGGTAGCCTTGTCATTATGGACGGTAGTCTGTTGTCTAGATTTTGGTTACTCCAATGGATGATAGCCTTGTCATTATGGACGGTAGTCTGTTGTGGAGATTTTTGTTACTCCAATGGATGGTAGCCTTGTCATTATGGACGGAAGTCTGTTGTATAGATTTTTATAACTCCATTGGATGGTAGCCTTGTCATTATGTAAGGTAGTCTAATGTCAAGATTTTTGTTACTGCAATGGATGGTAGGTTTTTCTTAATGGAAGGTAGTTTGTTGTCGATATTTTTGTTACTCCAATCGATGGTAGCCTTATCTTTATGGAAGGTAGTCTGTTGTCGAGATTTTTGTTATTCCAATGGATGGTAGCCTTGTCATTATGGAACATAGTATGTTGTTGATATTTTTGTTACTCCAATGGATGGTAGCCTTGTCATTATGAAAGGTAGTCTATTATCGAGATTTTTGTTATTCCATTGGATAGTAGCCTTATCATTATGGAAGGTAGTCTGTTGTCGAGATTTTTGTTATCCCAATGGATGGTAACCTTGTCATTATGGAAGGTAGTCTGTTTCAAGATTTTTTTTACTCCAATGGATGGTAGCCTTGTCATTATGGAAGGTAGTCTATTGAGGAGATTTTTGTTATTGCAATGGATGGTAGCCTTGTCATTATGGAACATAGTCTCTTGTCGATATTTTTGTTACTCCAATGGATGGTAGCCTTGTCATTATTGAAGGTATTATGTAAACTAGTCTGGTTTCGAGATTTTTGTTACCACAAAGGATGGTAGGCGTGTCATTAGGGAACATAGTTTGTTGTCGATATTTTTGTTACTCCAATGGATGGTAGCCTTGTCGTTATGGAAGGTAGTATGTTGTCTAGATTTTTGTTACTCCAATGGATGATAGCCTTGTCATTATGGAAGGTAGTTTGTTGTAGAGATTTTTGTTACTCCAATGGATGATAGCCTTGTCATTATGGAAGGTAGTCTGTTTCAAGATTTTTGTTACTCCAATGGATGGTAGCCTTGTCATTATGGAAGGAAGTCTGTTGTGTAGATTTTTGTAACTCCAATGGATGGTAGCCTTGTCATTATAGAAGGTTGTCCATTGTCGAGATATTTGTTACTACAATGGATGATAGCCTTGTCTTAATGGAAGGTAGTATGTTGTCGATATTTTTGGAACTCCTATGGATGGTAGCCTTGTCATTATGGAAGGTAGTCTGCTGTCGATATTTTTGTTACTCCAATTGATGGTAGCCTTGTCATTATGGAAGGTAGTCTGTTGTCGAGATTTTTGATACTGTAATGAATGGTAGCCTTGTCATTATGGAAGGTAGTTTGTTGTCGAGAGTTTTGTTACTCCAATGGATGGTAGCCTTGTAATTATGGAAGGTATTTTGCTGTCGATATTTTTGTTACTCCAATTGATGGTAGCCTTGTCATTATGGAAGGTAGTCTGTTGTCGAGATTTTTTTTACTCAAATGGATTGTAGCCTTGTCATATGGAAGGTAGTCTATTGTCGATATTTTTTTTACTCCAATGGATGGTAGCCTTATCATATGGAAGGTAGTCTGTTGTCGATATTTTTTTTACTGCAATGGATGGTAGCCTTATCATTATGGAAGGTAGTCTGTTATCGATATTTTTGTTACTCAAATGGATGGTAGCCATCTCATTATGGAAGGTAGTCTGCTGTCGATATTTTTGTTACTCCAATTGATGGTAGCCTTGTCATTATGGAAGGTAGTCTATTGTCGAGATTTTTGTTACTCTAATGGATTGTAGCCTTGTCTTTATGGAACGTAGTCTGTTGTCGATATTTTTGTTACTCCATTGGATGGTAGCCTTGTCATTATGGAAGGTAGTCTGTTGTCAAAATTTGTGTTACTCCAATGGATGGTAGCCTTGTCATTATGGAAGGTAGTATGTCGTTGAGATTTTTGTTACTCCAATGGATTGTATCCTTGTCATTATGGAAGGTAGTCTGTTGTTCAAATTTTTGTTATTGCAATGGATTGTAGCTTTCTCTTTATGGAAGGTAGTTTGATGTCGATATTTTTGTTACTCCAATAGATGGTAGCCATGTCATTATGGAAGGTAGTCTGTTGTCGATATTTTTGTTACTCCAATTGATGGTAGCCTTGTCATTATGGAAGGTAGTCTATTGTCGAGATTTTTGTTACTCTAATGGATTGTAGCCTTGTGTTTATAAAACGTAGTCTGTTGTCGATATTTTTGTTACTCCATTGGATGGTAGCCTTGTCATTATGGAAGGTAGTATGTCGTTGAGATTTTTGTTACTCCAATGGATTGTATCCTTCTCATTATGGAAGGTAGTCTGTTGTTCATATTTTTGTTACTCCAATGGATGGTAGCCTTGTCATTATGGAAGGAAGTCTTTTGTCGATATTTTTGTTACTCCAATGGATGATAGCCTTGTCATTATGGAAGGTAGTCTGTTGTAGAGATTTTTGTTACTCCAATGGATGGTAGCCTTTTCATTATGGAAGGAAGTGTGTTGTCAAGATTTTTGTTAATGCAATGGAGTGTAGCTTTGTCTTTATGGAACATAGTCTATTGTCGAGATTTTTGTTACTCTAATGGATTGTAGCCTTGTCATTATAGAAGGTAGTCTGTTATTCAGATTTTTGTTATTCCATTGGATAATAGCCTTGTCATTATGGAAGGTAGTCTGCTGTCGAGATTTTTGTTATCCCAATGGATTGTAACCTTTTCATTATGGAAGGTAGTGTGTTGAGGAGATTTTTGTTATTGCAATGGATGGTAGCCTTTTCTTTATGGAAGGTAGTATGTTGTCGATATTTTTGTTACTCCAATGGATGGTAGCCTTGTCTTTATCGAAGGCAGTCAGTTGTCAATATTTTTGGTACTTCTATGGATGGTAGCCAAGTCATTATGGAAGGTAGTATGTCGTTGAGATTTTTGTTACTCCAATGGATTGTAGCATTGTCTTTATGGAAGGTAGTCTGTTGTCGATATTTTTGTTACTCCAATGGATGGTAGACTTGACATTATGGAAAGTAGTCTGGTTTCGAGATTTTTGTTACCGCAATGGATGGTAGGCGTGTCATTATGCATCATAGTTTGTTGTCGATATTTTTGTTACTCCAATGGATGGTAGCCTTGTCGTTATGGAAGGTAGTCTGTTGAGGAGATTTTTTTTACTCCAATGGATGATAGCCTTGTCATTATGGAAGGTAGTCTATTGTCGATATTTTTGTTACTCCAATGGATGGTAGCCTTGTCATTATGGAAGGAAGTCTGTTTTATAGATTTTTGTTACTCCAATGGATTGTATCCTTGTCATTATGGAAGGTAGTCTGTTGTCGATATATTTGTTACTCCAATGGATGGTAGACTTGACATTATGGAAAGTAGTCTGGTTTCGAGATTTTTGTTACCGCAATGGATGGTAGGCATGTCATTATTCAACATAGTTAGTTGTCTAGATTTTTGTTACTCCAATGGATGGTAGCCTTGTCATTATGGAAGGTAGTCTGTTGTAGAGATTTTTGTTACTCTAATGGATGGTAGCCTTGTCATTATGGAAGGAAGTTTGTTGTATAGATTTTTGTTACTCCAATGGATTGTATCCTTGTCATTATGGAAGGTAGTATGTTGTTCATATTTTTGTTACTCCAATGGATGGTAGCCATTTCATTATGAAAGGTAGTCTATTGTCGAGATTTTTTTTACTCCGATGGATGGTAGCCTTGTCATTATGGAAGGTAGTCTGCTGTCGATATTTTTGTTACTCCAATGGATGGTAGCCTTGTCATTATGGAAGGTAGTCTGTTGTCGAAATTATTGTTACTCCAATGGATGGTAGCCTTGTCATTATGGAAGGTAGTATGTCATTGAGATTTTAGTTACTCCAATGGATTGTATCCTTGTCATTATGGAAGGTAGTCTGTTGTTCATATTTTTGTTATTGCAATGGATGGTAGCCTTGTCATTATGGAAGGAAGTCTGATGTCGATATTTTTTTTACTCCAATGGATGGTAGCCTTGTCTTTATGGAAGTTAGTCTATTGTCGATATTTTTGGTACTCCTATGGATGGTAGCCTTGTCATTATGGAAGGTAGTCTGTTGTCGAGATTTTTATTACTCTAATGGATGGTAGACTTGACATAATGGAAAGTAGTATGGTTTCGATATTTTTGTTACTGCAATGGATGTTAGGCGTGTCATTATGGAATGTAGTTTGTTGTCGATATTTTTGTTACTCCAATGGATGGTAACCTTGTCGTTATGGAAGGTAGTCTGTTGTCTAGATTTTTGTTACTCCAATGGATGATAGCCTTGTCATTATGGAAGGTAGTCTGTTGTAGATATTTTTGTTACTCCAATGGATGGTAGCCTTGTAATTATGGACGGAAGTCTGTTGTATAGATTTTTGTAACTCCTTTGGATGGTATCCTTGTCATTATTGAAGGTAGTCTGTTGTAAAGATTTTTGTTACTGCAATGGATAACAACTTTGTCTTAATGGAAGGTAGTTTGTTGTCGATATTTTTGTTACTTCTATGGATGGTAGCCTTGTCATTATGGAAGGGAGTCTGTTGTATAGTTTTTTGTAACTCCAATGGATGGTAGCCTTGTCATTATGGAAGGTAGTGTGTTGTCGAGATTTTTGTTAATGTAATGGAGTGTAGCTTTGTCTTTATGGAAGGTTGTCTATTGTCTAGATTTTTGTTACTCTAATGGATTGTAGCCTTGTCATTATGGAAGGTAGTCTGTGTCAAGATTTTTTTTACTCCAATGAATGGTAGCCTTGTCATTATGGAAGGTAGTCTGTTGAGGAGATTTTTGTTATTGCAATGGATGGTAGCCCTTTCTTTATGGAAGGTGGTCTGTTGTCGATATTTTATTTACTCCAATGGATGGTAGCCTTGTCTTTCTTGAAGGTAGTCTATTGTCGATATTTTTGGTACTCCTATGGATGGTAGCCATGTCATTATAGGAGGTAGTATGTCGTTGTAATTTTTGTTAATCCAATGGATTGTAGCATTGTCTTTATGGAAGGTAGTCTGTTGTCGATATATTTGTTACTCTAATGGATGGTAGACTTGACATTATGGAAAGTAGTTTGGTTTCGAGATTTTTGTTACCGCAATGGATGGTAGGCGTGTCATTATGCAACATAGTTTGTTGTCGATATTTTTGTTACTCCAATGGATGGTAGCCTTGTCGTTATGGAAGGTACTTTGTTGTCTAGATTTTTGTTACTCCAACGGATGATAGCCTTGTCATTATGGAAGGGAGTCTGTTGTAGAGATTTTTGTTACTCCAATGGATGATAGCCTTGTCATTATGGAAGGAAGTCTGTTGTATAGATTTTTGTAACTCCAATAGATGGTAGCCTTGTCATTATGGAAGGTAGTCCGTTGTCGAGATTTTTGTTACTGCAATGGATGGTAGCTTTGTCTTAATGGAAGGTAGTTTATTGTCGATATTTTTGTTACTCCAATGGATGGTAGCCTTGTCTTTATGGAAGTTAGTTTGTTGTCGTTATTTTTGGTACTCCTATGGATGATAGCCTTGTCATTATGGAAGGTTGTCTATTGTCGAGATCTTTGTTACTCCAATGGATGGCAGCCTTGTCATTATGCAAGGTAGTCTGTTCTAGAGATTTTTGTTACTGTAATGAATGGTAGCCTTGTCATTATGGAAGGAAGTCTTTTGTCGTTATTTTTGTTACTCAAATGGATGGTAGCCTTGTAATTATGGAAGGTAGTTTGTTGTCGATATTTTTGTTACTCCAATGGATGGTAGCCTTGTCATTATGGAAGGTAGTCTGTTGTCGAGATTTTTGTAACTCTAATGGATGGTTGACTTGACATTATGGAAAGTAGTCTGGTTTCGATATTTTTGTTACCACAATTGATGGTAGGCGTCTCATTACGGAACGTAGTTTATTGTCGATATTTTTTTACTCCAATGGATGGTAGCCTTGTCGTTATGGAAGGTAGTCTGTTCTCTAGATTTTTGTTACTCCAATGGATGATAGCCTTGTCATTATGGAAGGTAGTCTGTTGTAGAGATTTTTGTTACTCCAATGGATGGTAGCCTTGTCATTATGGAAGGAAGTCTGTTGTATATATTTTTGTAACTCCATTGGATGGTAGCCTTGTCATTATGTAAGGTAGTTTGTTATCGAGATTTTTCTTACTGCAATGGATGGAACCTTTGTCTTAATGGAAGGTAGTTTATTGTCGATATTTTTGTTACTCCAATGGATGGTAGCCTTGTCTTTATGGAAGGTAGTCTATTTCCGATATTTTTGTTACTGTTATGAATGGTAGCCTTGTCATTATGGAAGGTAGTCTATTGTCGAGATCTTTGTTACTCAATGGATGGTAGCCTTGTCATTATGAAAGGTAGTCTGTTGTAGAGATTTTTTTTACTCTAATGGATGGTAGCCTTATCATTAAGGAAGGAAGTCTTTTGTCGATATATTTGTTAGTCCAATGGATGGTAGCCTTGTCATTATGGGTTGTGGTCTATTTACGAGATTTTTGTTACTCCAATGGATGGTAACCTTGTAATTATGGAAGGTAGTCTGTTGTCGAGATTTTTGTTACTCTAATGGATGGTAGCCTTGTCATTATGGAAGGTAGTCTGTTGTCGATATCTTTGTTACTCAATGGATGGTAGCCTGGTCATTATGGAAGGTAGTTTGTTATCGATATCTTTGTTACTCAATGGATGGTAGCCTTGTCATTATGGCAGGTAGTTTGTTGTCGATATCTTTGTTACCTAATGGATGCTAGCCTTGTCAATATGGAAGGTGGTCTGCTGTCTAGATTTTTGTTACTCTAATGGATGGTGGCCTTGTATTTATTGAAAGTAGTCTATTGTCGAGATTTTTGTTACTCCAATGGATGGTAGCCTTGTCATTATGGAACATAGTGTGTTGTTGATATTTTTGTTACTCCAATGGATGGTAGCCTTTTCATTTTTGAAGATAGTCTATTGTCGAGATTTTTGTTACGCCATTGGATGGTAGCCTTGTCATTATGGCTGGTAGTCTGTTGTCGAGACTTTTTTTACTCCAATGGATTGTAGCCTTGTCATATGTAAGGTAGTCTGTTGTCGAGATTTTTTTACTCCAATGGATGATATCCTTGGCATTATGGAAAGTAGTCTGTTGTCGATATCTTTGTTACTCAATGTATGGTTGCCTTGTCATTATGGAAGGTAGTCTGTTGTCAATATCTTTGTTACTCAATGGATGGTAGCCTTGTCATTATGGAAGGTAGTCTATTGTCGATATCTTTGTTACTCAATGGATGCTAGCCTTGTCATTATGGAAGGTAGTCTGTTGTCGAGATTTTTGTTACTCCAATGGATGGTAGCCTTGTCATTATGGAAGGTAGTCTATTGTCGATATTTTTGTTACTCCAATGGATGGTAGCCTTGTCATTATGGAAGGTAGTCTGTTGTCGAGATTTTTGTTACTCTAATGGATTGTAGCCTTGTCTTTATGGAACGTAGTCTGTTGACGATTTTTTTGTTATTCCAATGGATGGTAGCCTTGTCATTTTGGAAGGCAGTCTGTTGTATAGTTTTTTGTAACTCCAATGGATGGTAGCCTTGTCATTATGGAAGGTAGTGTGTTATCGAGATTTTTGTTACTTTAATGGATGGTAGCCTTTTCTTTATGGAAGGTAGTCTGTTGTCGAGATTTTTGTTACTCCAATGGATGGTAGCCTTGTCACTATGGAACATAGTGTGTTGTTGATATTTTTGTTACTCCAATGGATGGTAGCCTTGTCATTATGGAAGGTAGTTTGTTGTCTAGATTTTTGTTACTCCAATGGATGATATCCTTGTCATTATGCAAGGTAGTCTTTTGTAGAGATTTTTGTTACTCCAATAGATGGTAGCCTTGTCATTATGGAAGGTAGTCTGTTGTTTAGATTTTTGTTACTGCAATGGATGGTAGCATTGTCTTTATAGAAGGTAGTCTGTTGTCGATATTTTTGTTACTCCAATGGATGGTAGCCTTATCTTTATGGAAGGTAGTCTATTGTCGATATTTTTGTTACTCATATGGATGGTAGCCTTGTCATTATGGAAGGTAGTCTATTTCCGAGATCTTTGTTACTCAATGGATGGTTGCCTTGTCATTATGGAAGGTAGTGTGTTGTAGAGATTTTTGTTACTCTAATGGATGGTAGCCTTGCCATTATGGAAGGAAGTCTTTTGTCGAGATTTTTGTTACTCCAACGGATGGTAACCTTCTCATTATGGAAGGTAGTCTGTTGTCGAGATTTTTTTTACTCCAATGGATGGAAGCCTTGTCATTATGGAAGGTACTCTGTTGTCGAGATTTTTTTTACTGCAATGGATGGTAGCCTTGTCATTATGGCTGGTAGTCTGTTGTCGAGACTTTTTTTACTCCAATGGATTGTAGCCTTGTCATATGTAAGGTAGTCTGTTGTCGAGATTTTTTTACTCCAATGGATGATATCCTTGGCATTATGGAAAGTAGTCTGTTGTCGATATCTTTGTTACTCAATGTATGGTTGCCTTGTCATTATGGAAGGTAGTCTGTTGTCAATATCTTTGTTACTCAATGGATGGTAGCCTTGTCATTATGGAAGGTAGTCTATTGTCGATATCTTTGTTACTCAATGGATGCTAGCCTTGTCATTATGGAAGGTAGTCTGTTGTTGAGATTTTTGTTACTCCAATGGATGGTAGCCTTGTCATTATGGAAGGTAGTCTATTGTCGATATTTTTGTTACTCCAATGGATGGTAGCCTTGTCATTATGGAAGGTAGTCTGTTGTCGAGATTTTTGTTACTCTAATGGATTGTAGCCTTGTCTTTATGGAACGTAGTCTGTTGACGATATTTTTGTTATTCCAATGGATGGTAGCCTTGTCATTTTGGAAGGCAGTCTGTTGTATAGTTTTTTGTAACTCCAATGGATGGTAGCCTTGTCATTATGGAAGGTAGTGTGTTGTCGAGATTTTTGTTACTTTAATGGATGGTAGCCTTTTCTTTATGGAAGGTAGTCTGTTGTCGAGATTTTTGTTACTCCAATGGATGGTAGCCTTGTCACTATGGAACGTAGTGTGTTATTGATATTTTTGTTACTCCAATGGATGGTAGCCTTGTCATTATGGAAGGTAGTTTGTTGTCTAGTTTTTTGTTACTCCAATGGATGATATCCATGTCATTATGCAAGGTAGTCTTTTGTAGAGATTTTTGTTACTCCAATGGATGGTAGCGTTGTCATTATGGAAGGTAGTCTGTTGTTGAGATTTTTGTTACTGCAATGGATGGTAGCATTGTCTTTATAGAAGGTAGTCTGCTGTCGATATTTTTGTTACTCCAATGGATGATAGCCTTATCTTTATGGAAGGTAGTCTATTGTCGATATTTTTGTTACTCATATGGATGGTAGCCTTGTCATTATGGAAGGTAGTCTATTTCCGAGATCTTTGTTACTCAATGGATGGTTGCCTTGTCATTATGGAAGGTAATCTGTTGTAGAGATTTTTGTTACTCTAATGGATGGTAGCCTTGCCATTATGGAAGGAAGTCTTTTGTCGAGATTTTTGTTACTCCAACGGATGGTAACCTTGTCATTATGGAAGGTAGTCTGTTGTCGAGATTTTTTTTACTCCAATGGATGGAAGCCTTGTCATTATGGAAGGTACTCTGTTGTCGAGATTTTTTTTACTGCAATGGATGGTAGCCTTGTCATTATGGAAGGTAGTATGTTGTCGATATCTTTGTTACTCAATGGATGGTAGCCTTCTCATTATGGCAGGTAGTCTGTTGTCGATATCTTTGTTACTCAATGGATGGTAGCCTTGTCATTATGCCAGGTAGTCTGTTGTCGATATCTTTGTTACCCAATGGATGGTAGCCTTGTCATTATGGAAGGTAGTCTGTTGTCGAGATTTTTGTTACTCTAATGGATGGTAGACTTGACATTATGGAAAGTAGTATGGTTTCGATATTTTTGTTACGGCAATGGATGGTAGGCGTGTCATTATGGAATGTAGTTTGTTGTCGATATTTTTGTTACTCCAATGGATGGTAACCTTGTCGTTATGGAAGGTAGTCTGTTGTCTAGATTTTTGTTACTCCAATGGATGATAGCCTTGTCATTATGGAAGGTAGTCTGTTGTAGATATTTTTGTTACTCCAATGGATGGTAGCCTTGTAATTACGGACGGAAGTCTGTTGTATAGATTTTTGTAACTCCATTGGATGGTATCCTTGTCATTATTGAAGGTAGTCTGTTGTAAAGATTTTTGTTACTGCAATGGATAGTAACTTTGTCTTAATGGAAGGTAGTCTGTTGTCGATATTTTTGTTACTACAATGGATGGTAGCCTTGTCATTATGGAAGACAGTATGTTGTATAGTTTTTTGTAACTCCAATGGATGGTAGCCTTGTCATTATGGAAGGTAGTGTGTTGTCGAGATTTTTGTTAATGCAATGCAGTGTAGCTTTGTCTTTATGGAAGGTTGTCTATTGTCTAGATTTTTGTTACTCTAAGGGATTGTAGCCCTGTCATTATGGAAGGTAGTCTATTTCAAGATTTTTTTTACTCCAATGGATGGTAGCCTTGTCATTATGGAAGGTAGTCTGTTGAGGAGATTTTTGTTATTGCAATAGATGGTAGCCTTTTCTTTATGGAAGGTAGTCTATTGTCGATATTTTTTTTACTCCAATGGATGGTAGCCTTGTCTTTATTGAAGGTAGTCTATTGTCGATATTTTTGGTACTCCTACGGATGGTAGCCATGTCATTATGGGAGGTAGTGTGTCGTTGAGATTTTTGTTACTCCAATGGATTGTAGCATTGTCTTTATGGAAGGTAGTTTGTTGTCGATATATTTGTTACTCTAATGGATGGTAGACTTGACATTATGGAAAGTAGTTTGGTTTCGAGATTTTTGTTACCGCAATGGATGGTAGGCGTGTCATTATGCAACATAGTTTGTTGTCGATATTTTTGTTACTCCAATGGATGGTAGCCTTGTCGTTATGGAAGGTAGTTTGTTGTCTAGATTTTTGTTACTCCAACGGATGATAGCCTTGTCATTATGGAAGGGAGTCTTTTGTAGAGATTTTTGTTACTCCAATGGATGATAGCCTTGTCATTATGGAAGGAAGTCTGTTGTATAGATTTTTGTAACTCCAATGGATGGTAGCCTTGTCATTATGGATGGTAGTCCGTTGTCGAGATTTTTGTTACTGCAATGGATGGTAGCTTTGTCTTAATGGAAGGTAGTCTATTGTCGATATTTTTGTTACTCCAATGGATGGTAGCCTTGTCTTTATGGAAGTTAGTTAGTTGTCGATATTTTTGGTACTCCTATGGATGATAGCCTTGTCATTATGGAAGGTTGTCTATTGTCGAAATCTTTGTTACTCCAATGGATGGCAGCCTTGTCATTATGCAAGGTAGTCTGTTCTAGAGATTTATGTTACTGTAATGAATGGTAGCCTTGTCATTATGGAAGGAAGTCTTTTGTCGTTATTTTTGTTACTCCAATGGATGGTAGCCTTGTAATTATGGAAGGTAGTTTGTTGTCGATATTTTTGTTACTCCAATGGATGGTAGCCTTGTCATTATGGAAGGTAGTCTGTTGTCGAGATTTTTGTTACTCTAATGGATGGTAGACTTGACATTATTGAAAGTAGTCTGGTTTCGATATTTTTGTTACCACAATGGATGGTAGGCGTCTCATTACGGAACGTAGTTTATTGTCGATATTTTTTTACTCCAATGGATGGTAGCCTTGTCATTATGGAAGGTAGTCTGTTCTCTAGATTTTTATTACTCCAATGGATGATAGCCTTGTCATTATGGAAGGTAGTCTGTTGTAGAGATTTTTGTTACTCCAATGGATGGTAGCCTTGTCATTATGGAAGGAAGTCTGTTGTATATATTTTTGTAACTCCAATGGACGGTAGCCTTGTCATTATGTAAGGTAGTTTGTTGTCAAGATTTTTCTTACTGCAATGGATGGAACCTTTGTCTTAATGGAAGGTAGTTTATTGTCGATATTTTTGTTACTCCAATGGATGGTAGCCTTGTCTTTATGGAAGGTAGTCTAATTCCGATATTTTTGTTACTCTTATGAATGGTAGCCTTGTCATTATGGAAGGTAGTCTATTGTCGAGATCTTTGTTACTCAATGGTTGGTAGCCTTGTCATTATGAAAGGTAGTCTGTTGTAGAGATTTTTTTTACTCTAATGGATGGTAGCCTTGTCATTAAGGAAGGAAGTCTTTTGTCGAGATATTTGTTAGTCCAATGGATGGTAGCCTTGTCATTATGGGTTGTGGTCTATTTACGAGATTTTTGTTACTCCAATGGATGGTAACCTTGTAATTATGGAAGGTAGTCTGTTGTCGAGATTTTTGTTACTTCAATGGATGGTAGCCTTGTCATTATGGAAGGTAGTCTGTTGTCGATATCTTTGTTACTCAATGGATGGTTGCCTGGTCATTATGGAAGGTAGTTTGTTATCGATATCTTTGTTACTCAATGGATGGTAGCCTTGTCATTATGGCAGGTAGTCTGTTGTCGATATCTTTGTTACCTAATGGATGCTAGCCTTGTCAATATGGAAGGTGGTCTGCTGTCTAGATTTTTGTTACTCTAATGGATGGTGGCCTTGTCTTTATTGAACGTAGTCTATTGTCGAGATTTTTGTTACTCTGATGGATGCTGGCCTTGTCATTATGGAACATAGTGTGTTGTTGATATTTTTGTAACTCCAATGGATGGTAGCCTTTTCATTTTTGAAGATAGTCTATTGTCGAGATTTTTGTTACGCCATTGGATGGTAGCCTTGTCATTATGGCTGGTAGTCTGTTGTCGAGACCTTTTTTACTCCAATGGATTGTAGCCTTGTCATATGTAAGGTAGTCTGTTGTCGATATTTTTTTACTCCAATGGATGATATCCTTGGCATTATGGAAAGTAGTTTGTTGTCGATATCTTTGTTACTCAATGGATGGTTGCCTTATCATTATGGAAGGTAGTATGTTGTCAATATCTTTGTTACTCAATGGATGGTAGCCTTGTCATTATGGAAGGTAGTCTATTGTCGATATTTTTGTTACTCCAATGGATGGTAGCCTTGTCATTATGGAAGGTAGTCTGTTGTCGAGATTTTTGTTACTCCAATGGATGGTAGCCTTATCATTATGGAAGGCAGTATGTTGTATAGTTTTTTCTAACTCCAATGGATGGTAGCCTTGTCATTATGGAAGGTAGTGTGTTGGCGAGATTTTTGTTACTCTAATGGATGGTAGCCTTTTCTTTATGGAAGGTAGTCTGTTGTCGAGATTTTTTTTACTCCAATGGATGGTAGCCTTGTCACTATGGAACGTAGTGTGTTGTTGATATTTTTGTTACTCCAATGGATGGTAGCCTTGTCATTATGGAAGGTAGTTTGTTGTCTAGATTTTTGTTACTCAAATGGATGATAGCCTTGTCATTATGCAAGGTAGTCTTTTGTAGAGATTTTTGTTACTCCAATCGATGGTAGCCTTTTCATTATGGAAGGTAGTCTGTTGTTGAGATTTTTGTTACTGCAATGGATGGTAGCATTATCTTTATAGAAGGTAGTCTGTTGTCGATATTTTTGTTACTCCAATGGATGGTAGCCTTGTCTTTATGGAAGGTAGCCTATTGTCGATATTTTTGTTACTCATATGGATGGTAGCCTTGTCATTATGGAAGGTAGTCTATTTTCGAGATCTTTGTTACTCAATGGATGGTTGCCTTGTCATTATGGAAGGTACTCTATTGTCGATATTTTTGTTACTCCAATGGATGATAGCCTTGTCATTATGGAAGGTAGTCTTTTGTCGAGATTTTTGTTACTCCAACGGATGGTAACCTTGTCATTATGGAAGGTAGTCTGTTGTCGAGATTTTTTTTACTCCAATGGATGGAAGCCTTGTCATTATGTAAGGTACTCTGTTGTCGAGATTTTTTTTACTGCGATGGATAGTAGCCTTGTCATTATGGAAGGTGGTATGTTGTCGATATCTTTGTTACTCAATGGATGGTAGCCTTGTCATTATGGCAGGTAGTCTGTTGTCGATATCTTTGTTACTCAATGGATGGTAGCCTTCTCATTATGCCAGGTAGTCTGTTGTCGATATCTTTGTTACCCAATGGATGGTAGCCTTGTCATTATGGAAGGTAGTCTGTTGTCAAGATTTTTGTTACTCTAATGGATGGTGGCCTTGTCTTTATGGAACGTAGTCTATTGTCGAGATTTTTGTTACTCCAATGGATGGTAGCCTTGTCATTATGGAACGTACTGTGTTGTTGATATTTTTGTTACTCCAATGGATGGTAGCCTTTTCATTTTTGAAGATAGTCTATTGTCAAGATTTTTGTTACTCCAATGGATGGTAGCCTTGTCATTATGGATGGTAGTCTATTGTCGAGACTTTTTTTACTCCAATGGATGGTAGCCTTGTCATATGTAAGGTAGTCTGTTGTCGAGATTTTTTTTACTCTAATAGATGGTAGCCTTGTCTTTATGGAACATAGTTTGTTGACGATATTTTTTTACTCCAATGGATGGTAGCCTTGTCATTATGGAAGGCAGTCTGTTGTAAAGTTTTTTGTAACTCCAATGGATGGTAGCCTTGTCGTTATGGAAGGTAGTGTCTTGTCGAGATTTTTGTTACTCTAATGGATGGTAGCCTTTTCTTTATGGAAGGTAGTCTATTGTCGAGATTTTTATTACTCCAATGGATGGTAGCCTTGTCACTATGGAACGTAGTGTGTTGTTGATATTTTGGTTACTCCAATGGATGGTAGCCTTGTCATTATGGAAGGTAGTCTGTTGTCGAGACTTTTTTTACTTCAATGGATTGTAGCCTTGTCATATGTAAGGTAGTCAGTTGTCGAGATTTTTTTTACTCCAATGGATGATATCCTTGGCATTATGGAAAGTAGTTTGTTGTCAATATCTTTGTTACTCAATGGATGGTTGCCTTGTCATTATGGAAGGTACTCTATTGTCGATATTTTTGTTACTCCAATGGATGGTAGCCTTGTCATTATGGAAGGTAGTCTGTTGTCGAGATTTTTATTACTCTAATGGATGGTAGCCTTGTCTTTATGGAACGTAGTCTGTTGACGATATTTTTGTTACTCCATTGGATGGTAGCCTTGTCATTATGGAAGGCAGTATGTTGTATAGTTTTTTGTAACGCCAATGGATGGTAGCCTTGTCATTATGGAAGGTAGTGTGTTGGCGAGATTTTTGTTACTCTAATGGATGTTAGCCTTTTCTTTATGGAAGGTAGTCTGTTGTCGAGATTTTTTTTACTCCAATGGATGGTAGCCTTGTCACTATGGAACGTAGTGTGTTGTTGATATTTTTGTTACTCCATTGGATGGTAGCCTTGTCATTATGGAAGGTAGTTTATTGTCTAGATTTTTGTTACTCAAATGGATGATAGCCTTGTCATTATGCAAGGTAGTCTTTTGTAGAGATTTTTGTTACTCCAATCGATGGTAGCCTTGTCATTATGGAAGGTAGTCTGTTGTTGAGATTTTTGTTACTGCAATGGATGGTAGCATTATCTTTATAGAAGGTAGTCTGTTGTCGATATTTTTGTTACTCCAATGGATGGTAGCCTTGTCTTCATGGAAGGTAGTCTATTGTCGATATTTTTGTTACTCATATGGATGGTAGCCTTGTCATTATGGAAGGTAGTCTATTTCCGAGATCTTTGTTACTCAATGGATGGTTGCCTTGTCATTATGGAAGGTAGTCTGTTGTAGAGATTTTTGTTACTCTAATGGATGGTAGCCTTGCCATTATGGAAGGAAGTCTTTTGTCGAGATTTTTGTTACTCCAACGGATGGTAACCTTGTCATTATGGAAGGTAGTCTGTTGTCGAGACTTTTTTTACTCCAATGGATGGAAGCCTTGTCATTATGGAAGGTACTCTGTTGTCGAGATTTTTTTTACTGCAATGGATAGTAGCCTTGTCATTATGGAAGGTAGTATGTTGTCGATATCTTTGTTACTCAATGGATGGTAGCCTTGTCATTATGGCAGGTAGTCTGTTGTCGATATCTTTGTTACTCAATGGATGGTAGCCTTGTCATTATGCCAGGTAGTCTATTGTCGATATCTTTGTTACCCAATGGATGGTAGCCTTGTCATTATGGAAGGTAGTCTGTTGTCAAGATTTTTGTTACTCTAATGGATGGTGGCCTTGTCTTTATGGAACGTAGTCTATTGTCGAGATTTTTGTTACTCCAATGGATGGTAGCCTTGTCATTATGGAACGTACTGTGTTGTTGATATTTTTGTTACTCCAATGGATGGTAGCCTTTTCATTTTTGAAGATAGTCTATTGTCGAGATTTTTGTTACTCCAATGGATGGTAGCCTTGTCATTATGGATGGTAGTCTGTTGTCGAGACTTTTTTTACTCCAATGGATGGTAGCCTTGTCATATGTAAGGTAGTCCGTTGTCGAGATTTTTTTTACTCAAATAGATGGTAGCCTTGTCTTTATGGAACATAGTCTGTTGACGATATTTTTTTACTCCAATGGATGGTAGCCTTGTCATTATGGAAGGCAGTCTATTGTAAAGTTTTTTGTAACTCCAATGGATGGTAGCCTTGTCATTATGGAAGGTAGTGTCTTGTTGAGATTTTTGTTACTCTAATGATTGGTAGCCTTTTCTTTATGGAAGGTAGTCTATTGTCGAGATTTTTGTTACTCCAATGGATGGTAGCCTTGTCACTATGGAACGTAGTGTGTTGTTGATATTTTGGTTACTCCAATGGATGGTAGCCTTGTCATTATGGAAGGTAGTCTGTTGTCGAGACTTTTTTTACTTCATTGGATTGTAGCCTTGTCATATGTAAGGTAGTCAGTTGTCGAGATTTTTTTTACTCCAATGGATGATATCCTTGGCATTATGGAAAGTAGTTTGTTGTCAATATCTTTGTTACTCAATGGATGGTTGCCTTGTCATTATGGAAGGTAGTCTGTTGTCAATATCTTTGTTACTCAATGGATGGTCGCCTTGTCATTATGAAAGGTAGTCTATTGTCGATATCTTTGTTACTCATATGGATGTTAGCCTTGTCATTATGGAAGGTAGTCTATTTTTGAGATCTTTGTTACTCAATGGATGGTAGCCTTGTCATTATGGAAGGTAGTCTGTTGTGGAGATTTTTGTTACTCTAATGGATGGTAGCCTTTCCATTATGGAAGGAAGTCTTTTGTCGAGATTTTTGTTACTCCAATGGATGGTAGCCTTGTCATTATGGAAGGTAGTCTGTTGTCGAGATTTTTTTTACTCCAATGGATGGAAGCCTTGTCATTATGGAAGGTACTCTGTTGTCGAGATTTTTTTTACTGCAATGGATGGTAGCCTTGTCATTATGTAAGGTAGTATGTTGTCGATATCTTTGTTACTCAATGGATGGTAGCCTTGTCATTATGGCAGGTAGTCTGTTGTCGATATCTTTGTTACTCAATGGATGGTAGCCTTGTCATTATGCCAGGTAGTCTGTTGTCGATATCTTTGTCACCCAATGGATTGTAGCCTTGTCATTTTAGAAGGTAGTCTACTGTCGAGATTTTTGTTACTCTAATGGATGGTGGCCTTGTCTTTATGGAACGTAGTCTATTGTCGAGATTTTTGTTACTCCAATGGATGGTAGCCTTGTAATTATGGAAGGTAGTTTGTTGTCTAGATTTTTGTTACTCCAATGGATGATAGCCTTGTCATTATGGAAGGTAGTCTATTGTAGAGATTTTTGTTACTCCAATGGATTGTAGCCTTGTCTTTATGAAAGGTAGTCTGTTGTCGAGATTTTTGTTACTGCAATGGATGGTAGCTTTGTCTTTATAGAAGGTAGTCTGTTGTCGATATATTTTTTACTCCAATGGATGGCAGCCTTGTCTTTATGGAAGGTAGTCTAATGGTGATATTATTGTTACTCATATGGATGGAAGCCTTGTCATTATGGAAGGTAGTCTATTTCCGAGATCTTTGTTACTCAATGGATGTTAGCCTTGTCATTATGGAAGGTAGTCTGTTGTAGAGATTTTTGTTACTCTAATGGACGGTAGCCTTGCCATTATGGAAGGAAGTCTTTTGTCGATATTTTTGTTACTCCAATGGATGGTAGCCTTGTCAATATGGAAGGTAGTATGTTGTCGATATCTTTGTTACTCAATGGATGATAGCCTTGTCATTATGGAAGGTAGTCTGTTGTAGAGATTTTTGTTACTCTAATGAACGGTAGCCTTGCCATTATGGAAGGAAGTCTTTTGTCGAGATTTTTGTTACTCCAATGGATGGTAGCCTTGTCATTATGGAAGGTAGTATGTTGTCGATATCTTTGTTACTCAATGGATGTTAGCCTTGTCATTATGGAAGGTAGTCTGTTGTAGAGATTTTTGTTACTCTAATGGACGGTAGCCTTGCCATTATGGAAGGAAGTCTTTTGTCGAGATTTTTGTTACTCCAATGGATGGTAGCCTTGTCATTATGGAAGGTAGTATGTTGTCGATATCTTTGTTACTCAATGGATGGTAGCCTTGTCATTATTCCAGGTAGTCTGTTGTCGTAATCTTTGTTACCCAATGGATGGTAGCCTTCTCATTATGGAAGGTAGTCTGTTGTCGAGATTTTTGTTACTCTAATGGATGGTGGGGTTGTCTTTATGGAATGTACTCTATTGTCGAGATTTTTGTTACTCCAATGGATGGTAGCCTTGTCATTATGGATGGTAGTCTGTTGTGGAGACTTTTTTTACTCCAATGGATGGTAGCCTTGTCATATGTAAGGTAGTCTGTTGTCGAGATTTTTGTTACTCTAATAGATGGTAGCCTTGTCTTTATGGAACATAGTCTGTTGACGATATTTTTGTTACTCCAATGGATGGTAGCCTTGTCATTATGGAAGGCAGTCTGTTGTATAATTTTTTGTAACTCCAATGGATTGTAGCCTTGTCATTATGGAAGGTAGTGTGTTATCGAGATTTTTGTTACTTTAATGGATGGTAGCCTTTTCTTTATGGAAGGTAGTCTATTGTCGAGATTTTTTTTACTCCAATGGATGGTAGCCTTGTCACTATCGAACATAGTGTGTTGTTGATATTTGGGTTACTCCAATGGATGGTAGCCTTGTCATTATGGAAGGTAGTCTGTTGTCGAGAATTTTTTTACTCCAATGGATTGTAGCCTTGTCATATGTAAGGTAGTCTGTTGTCGAGATTTTTTTTACTCCAATGGATGATATCCTTGGCATTATGGAAAGTAGTCTGTTGTCGATATCTTTGTTACTCAATGGATGGTTGCCTTGTCATTATGGAAGTTAGTCGGTTGTCAATATCTTTGTTACTCAATGGATGGTAGCCTTGTCATTATGGAAGGTAGTCTATTGTCGATATATTTGTTACTCATATGGATGGTAGCCTTGTCATTATGGAAGGTAGTCTATTTCCGAGATTTTTGTTACTTAATGGATGGTAGCCTTGCCATTATGGAAGGTAGTCTGTTGTAGAGATTTTTGTTACTCTAATGGATGGTAGCCTTGCCATTATGGAAGGAAGTCTTTTGTCGAGATTTTTGTTACTCCAATGGATGGTAGCCTTGTCATTATGGAAGGTAGTCTGTTGTCGAGATTTTTTTTACTCCAATGGATGGAAGCCTTGTCATTATGGAAGGTACTCTATTGTCTAGATTTTTTTTACTGCAATGGATGGTAGCCTTGTCATTATATATGGTAGTATGTTTTCGATATCTTTGTTACTCAATGAATGGTAGCCTTGTCATTATGGCAGGTAGTCTGTTGTCGATATCTTTGTCACCCAATGGATGGTAGCCTTGTCATTTTGGAAGGTAGTCTACTGTCGATATTTTTGTTACTCTAATGGATGGTGGGCTTGTCTTTATGGCACGTAGTCTATTGTCGAGATTTTTGTTACTCCAATGGATGGTAGCCTTGTCATTATGGAAGGTAGTTTGTTGTCTAAATTTTTGTTACTCCAATGGATGATAGCCTTGTCATTATGGAAGGTAGTCTATTGTAGAGATTTTTGTTACTCCAATGGATTGTAGCCTTGTCATTATGAAAGGTAGTCTGTTGTCGAGATTTTTGTTACTGCAATGGATGGTAGCTTTGTCTTTATAGAAGGTAGTCTGTTGTCGATATATTTTTTACTCCAATGGATGGTAGCCTTGTCTTTATGGAAGGTAGTCTAATGTCGATATTTTTGTTACTCATATGGATGGAAGCCTTGTCATTATGGAAGGTAGTCTATTTCCGAGATCTTTGTTACTCAATGGATGGTAGCCTTGTCATTATGGAAGGTAGTCTGTTGTAGAGATTTTTGTTACTCTAATGGACGGTAGTCTTGCCATTATGGAAGGAAGTCTTTTGTCGAGATTTTTGTTACTCCAATGGATGGTAGCCTTGTCATTATGGAAGGTAGTATGTTGTCGATATCTTTGTTACTCAATGGATGGTAGCCTTGTCATTATGGCAGGTAGTCTATTGTCGATATCTTTGTTACTCAATGGATGGTAGCCTTGTCATTATGCCAGGTAGTCTGTTGTCGATATCTTTGTTACCCAATGGATGGTAGCCTTCTCATTATGGAAGGTAGTCTGTTGTCGAGATTTTTGTTACTCTAATGGATGGTGGCCTTGTCTTTATGGAATGTAGTCTATTGTCGAGATTTTTGTTACTCCAATGGATGGTAGCCTTGTCATTATGGATGGTAGTTTGTTGTCGAGACTTTTTTTACTCCAATGGATGGTAGCCTTGTTATATGTAAGGTAGTCTGTTGTCGAGATTTTTGTTACTCTAATAGATGGTAGCCTTGTCTTTATGGAACATAGTCTGTTGACGATATTTTTGTTACTCCAATGGATGGTAGCCTTGTCATTATGGAAGGCAGTCTGTTGTATAGTTTTTTATAACTCCAATGGATGGTAGTCTTGTCATTATGGAAGGTAGTGTGTTGTCGAGATTTTTGTTACTTTAATGGATGGTAGCCTTTTCTTTATGGAAGGTAGTCTGTTGTCGAGATTTTTGTTACTCCAATGGATGGTAGCCTTGTCACTATGGAAGGTAGTATGTTGTCGATATCTTTGTTACTCAATGGATGGTAGCCTTGTCATTATGGCAGGTAGTCTGTTGTCGATATCTTTGTTACTCAATGGATGGTAGCCTTGTCATTATGCCAGGTAGTCTGTTGTCGATATCTTTGTTACCCAATGGATGGTAGCCTTCTCATTATGGAAGGTAGTCTGTTGTCGAGATTTTTGTTACTCTAATGGATGGTGGCCTTGTCTTTATGGAATGTAGTCTATTGTCGAGATTTTTGTTACTCCAATGGATGGTATCCTTGTCATTATGGATGGTAGTTTGTTGTCGAGACTTTTTTTACTCCAATGGATGGTAGCCTTGTTATATGTAAGGTAGTCTGTTGTCGAGATTTTTGTTACTCTAATAGATGGTAGCCTTGTCATTATGGAAGGCAGTCTGTTGTATAGTTTTTTGTAACTCCAATGGATGGTAGCCTTGTCATTATGGAAGGTAGTGTGTTGTCGAGATTTTTGTTACTTTAATGGATGGTAGCCTTTTCTTTATGGAAGGTAGTCTGTTGTCGAGATTTTTGTTACTCCAATGGATGGTAGCCTTGTCACTATGGAACATAGTGTGTTGTTGATATTTTGGTTACTCCAATGGATGGTAGCCTTGTCATTATGGAAGGTAGTCTGTTGTCGAGACTTTTTTTACTCCAATGGATTGTAGCCTTGTCATATGTAAGGTAGTCTGTTGTTGAGATTTTTTTTACTCCAATGGATGATATCCTTGGCATTATGGAAAGTAGTCTGTTGTCGATATCTTTGTTACTCAATGGATGGTTGTCTTGTCATTATGGAACATAGTGTGTTGTTGATATTTTGGTTACTCCAATGGATGGTAGCCTTGTTATTATGGAAGGTAGTCTGTTGTCGAGACTTTTTTTACTCCAATGGATTGTAGCCTTGTCATATGTAAGGTAGTCTGTTGTCGAGATTTTTTTTACTCCAATGGATGATATCCTTGGCATTATGGAAAGTAGTCTGTTGTCGATATCTTTGTTACTCAATGGATGGTTGCCTTGTCATTATGGAAGGTAGTCGGTTGTCAATATCTTTGTTACTCAATGGATGGTAGCCTTGTCATTATGGAAGGTAGTCTATTTTCGATATTTTTGTTACTCATATGGATGGAAGCCTTGTCATTATGGAAGGTAGTCTATTTTTGAGATCTTTGTTACTCGATGGATGGTAGCCTTGTCATTAATGAAGGTAGTTTGTTGTAGAGATTTTTGTTACTCTAATGGACGGTAGCCTTGCCATTATGGAAGGAAGTCTTTTGTCGAGATTTTTGTTACTCCAATTGATGGTAGCCTTATCATTATGGAAGGTAGTCTGTTGTCGAGATTTTTTTTACTCCAAGGGAGGGAAGCCTTGTCATTATGGAAGGTACTCTGTTGTCAAGATTTTTTTTACTGCAATGGATGGTAGCCTTGTCATTATGGAAGGTAGTATGTTGTCGATATCTTTGTTACTCAATGGATGGTAGCCTTGTAATTATGACAGGTAGTCTGTTGTCGATATCTTTGTTACTCAATGGATGGTAGCCTTGTCATTATGCCAGGTAGTCTGTTGTCGATATCTTTGTTACCTAATGGATGGTAGCCTTGTCATTATGGAACATAGTGTGTTGTTGATATTTTTGTTACTCCAATGGATGATAGACTTTTAATTTTTGAAGATAGTGTATTGTTGAGATTTTTGTTACTCCAATGGATGGTAGCCTTGTCATTATGGATGGTGGTCTGTTGTCAAGACTTTTTTTACTCTAATGGATGGTAGCCTTCTCATATGTAAGGTAGTCTGTTGTCGAGATTTTTTTTTACTCCAATGGATGGTATCCTTGTCATTATGGAAGGAAGTCTGTTGTCGATATTTTTGTTATACCAATGGATGGTAACCTTGTCATTATGGATGGTAGTCTATTGTCGAGATTTTTGTTAACCCAATGGATGTTAGCCTTGTCATTATGGAAGGTAGTCTATTGTCGATATTTTTGTTACTCCAATGGATGGTAGCCTTGTCATTATGGAAGGTAGTTTGTTGTCTAGATTTTTGTTACTCCAATGGATGATAGCCTTGTCATTATGGAAGGTAGTCTATTGTAGAGATTTTTGTTACTCCAATGGATGCTAGCCTTATCATTATGGAAGGTAGTCTGTTGTCGAGATTTTTGTTACTGCAATGGATGGTAGCTTTGTCTTTATAAAGGGTGGTCTGTTATTGAAATTTTTGTTATTCCAATGGATGGTAGCCTTGCCTTTAAGGAAGGTAGTCTATTGTCGATATTTTTGTTACTCATATGGATGGTAGCCTTGTCATTATGGAAGGTAGTCTATTTTCGAGATCTTTATTACTCAATAGATGGTATCCTTGTAATTATCGAAGGTAGTCTGCTGTCGAGATTTTTGTTACTCTAATGGATGGTAGCCTTATCATTATGGAAGGTAGTCTGTTGTCGATATTTTTGTTACTCCAATGGATTGTAGCCTTGTCATTATGGAAGGTAGTCTGTTGTCGAGATTTTTTTTATTCCAACGGATGGTAGCCTTATCATATGGACGGTAGTCTGTTGTCAATATTTTTTTTACTACAATGGATGGTAGCCTTGTCATTATCGAAGGTAGTCTATTGTCGATATCTTTGTTACTCAATGGATGGTAGCCTTGTCATTATGAAAGGAAGTCTGTTGTCGAGATTTTTTTACTACAATTAATGGTAGCCTTGTCATTATGGAAGGCAGTCTGCTGTAGATATCTTTGTTACTCCAATGGATGATAGCCTTGTCATTAAGGATGGTAGTCTATTGTCGATATTTTTGTTACTCCAATGGATTGTAGCCTTGTCATTATGGAAGGTAATCTGTTGTTCAGATTTTTGTAACTCCAATGGATGGTAGCCTTGTCATTATGGATGGTAGTCTATTGTCGATATTTTTGTTACTGCAATGGAGTGTAGATTTATCTTTATGGAAGTTAGTCTCTTGTCGAGATTTTTGTTACTCTAATGGATTATAGCCTTGTCATTCTGAAAGGTAGTCTGTTGTCGAGATTATTCTTATTCCATTGGATAGTATCCTTGTCATTATTGAAGGTAGTCTGTTATCGAGAGTTTTGTTATCCCAATGGATGGTAACATTGTCATTATTGAAGGTAGTCTGTTGTCGAGATTTTTGTTACTCCAATTGATGGTAGCCTTGTCATTATGGAAGGTAGTCTGTTGTCGATATTTTTCTTACTCCAATGGATGGTAGCCTTGTCATTATGGAAGGTAGTCTGTTGTCGAGATTTTTGTTACTGCAATGGATGGTAGCTTTGTTTTATAGAAGGTAGTCTCTTGTCGATATTTTTGTTACTCCAATGGATGGTAGCCTTGTCTTTATGGAAGGTATTTTATTGACGATTTTTTTGTTACTCATATGGATGGTAGCCTTGTCATTATGGAAGGTAATTTATTTTCGAGATCTTTGTTACTCAATGGATGGTAGCCTTGTCATTATGGAAGGTAGTCTGTTGTAGAGATTTTTGTTACTCCAATGGATGCTAGCCTTATCATTATGGAAGGTAGTCTGTTGTCGAGATTTTTGTTACTGCAATGGATGGTAGCTTTGTCATTATGGAAGGTAGTCTGTTGTCGAGATTTTTGTTACTGCAATGGATGGTAGCTTTGTCTTTATAGAAAGTAGTCTGTTGTCGATATTTTTGTTACTCCAATGGATGGTAGCCTTGTCTTTATGGAAGGTAGTCTATTATCGATATTTTTGTTACACATATGGATGGTAGCCTTGTCATTAGGGAAGGTAGTCTGTTGTAGAGATTTTTGTTACTCTAATGGATGGTAGCCTTGAAATTATAGAAGGAAGTCTTTTGTGGAGATATTTGTTACTCCAATGGATGGTAGCCATGTCATTATGGACCATGGTCTATTGTCGAGATTTTTGTTACTCCAATGGATGGTATCCTTGTAATTATGGAAGGTAGTCTATTGTCGACATTTTTGTTACTCCAATGGATGGTAGCCATGTCATTATGAAAGGTAGTCTGCTATCGATATTTTTGTTACTCCAATGGATGGTAGCCTTGTCATTATAGCAGGTAGTTTGTTGTGATGATTTTTGTTACTCCAATGGATGGTAGCCTTGTCATTATGGAAGGTAGTCTATTGTCGATATTTTTGTTACTCTAATGGATGCTAGCCTTGTCTTTATGGAACGTAGTCAGTTGTCGATATTATTGTAACTCAAATGGATGGTATCCTTGTAATTATGGAAGGTAGTCTGTTGTCGACATTTTTGTTACTCCAATGGATGGTAGCCTTGTCATTATGGAAGGTAGTCTGCTATCGATATTTTTGTTACTCCAATGGATGGTAGCCTTGTCATTATGGCAGGTAGTCTGTTGTGAAGATTTTTGTTACTCTAATGGATGGTAGCCTTGTCATTATGGAAGATAGTCTGTTGTCGAGATTTTTGTTACTCTAATGGATGGTAGCCTTGTCTTTATGGAACATAGTCGGTTGTCGATATTTTTGTTACTCCAATGGATGGTAGCCTTGTAATTATGGAAGGTAGTCTGTTGTCGATATTTTTGTTACTCCAATGGATGGTAGCCTTGTCATTATGGAAGGTAGTCTGTTGTCTAGATTTTTGTTACTCCAATGGATGATAGCCTTGTCATTATGGAAGGTAGTCAGTTGTAGAGATTTTTGTTACTCCAATGGATGGTAGCCTTGTCATTATGGAAGGTAGTCTGTTGTCGAGATTTTTGTTACTGCAATGGATGGTAGCTTTGTCTTTATAGAAGGTAGTCTGTTGTCGATATTTTTGTTACTCCAATGGATGGTAGCCTTGTCTTTATGGAAGGTAGTCTATTATCGATATTTTTGTTACACATATGGATGGTAGCCTTGTCATTAGGGAAGGTAGTCTGTTGTAGAGATTTTTGTTACTCTAATGGATGGTAGCCTTGAAATTATAGAAGGAAGTCTTTTGTGGAGATATTTGTTACTCCAATGGATGGTAGCCATGTCATTATGGACCATGGTCTATTGTCGAGATTTTTGTTACTCCAATTGATGGTATCCTTGTAATTATGGAAGGTAGTCTGTTGTCGACATTTTTGTTACTCCAATGGAAGGTAGCCATGTCATTATGAAAGGTAGTCTGCTATCGATATTTTTGTTACTCCAATGGATGGTAGCCTTGTCATTATAGCAGGTAGTTTGTTGTGAAGATTTTTGTTACTCCAATGGATGGTAGCCTTGTCATTATGGAAGGTAGTCTATTGTCGATATTTTTGTTACTCTAATGGATGCTAGCCTTGTCTTTATGGAACGTAGTCAGTTGTCGATATTATTGTAACTCAAATGGATGGTATCCTTGTAATTATGGAAGGTAGTCTGTTGTCGACATTTTTGTTACTCCAATGGATGGTAGCCTTGTCATTATGGAAGGTAGTCTGCTATCGATATTTTTGTTACTCCAATGGATGGTAGCCTTGTCATTATGGCAGGTAGTCTGTTGTGAAGATTTTTGTTACTCTAATGGATGGTAGCCTTGTCATTATGGAAGATAGTCTGTTGTCGAGATTTTTGTTACTCTAATGGATGGTAGCGTTGTCTTTATGGAACATAGTCGGTTGTCGATATTTTTGTTACTCCAATGGATGGTGGCCTTGTAATTATGGAAGGCAGTCTGTTGTATAGTTTTTTGTAACTCCAATGGATGGTAGCCATGTCATTATAGAAGGTAGTGTGTTGTCGAGAGTTTTGTTACTGCAATGGAGTGTAGCTTTGTCTTTATGGAAGGTAGTTTGTTGTCGATATTTTTGATACTCTAATGGATTGTAGCCTTATCATTATGAAAGGTAGTCTGTTGTTCAGATTTTTGTTACTCCAATTGATGGTAGCCTTGTCATTATGGAAGGTAGTCTGTTATCGAGAGTTATGTTATCCCAATGTATGGTAACCTTGTCATTATGGAAGGTAGTTTGTTGTCAATATTTTTGTTACTCCAACGGATGGTAGCCTTGTAATTATAGAAGGTATTCTGTTGTCGAAATTTTTGTTACTCCAATGGATGGTAGCCTTGTCATTATGAAAGGTAGTCTGTTGTCTAGATTTTTGTTACTCCAATTGATGATAGCCTTGTCATTATGGAAGGTAGTCTGTTGTAGAGATTTTTGTTACTCCAATGGATGGTAGCCTTGTCATTATGGAAGGTAGTCTGTTGACGAGATTTTTGTTACTCTAATGGATTGTAGTCTTGTCATAATTAAAGGTAGTCTGTTGTTCAGATTTTTGTTACTCTAAGTGATGGTAGCCTTGTCATTATGATAGGTAGTCTATTGTCGATATTTTTGTTACTCATATGGATGGTAGCCTTGTCATTATTGAAGGTAGTCTATTTTCGAGATCTTTGTTACTCAATTGATGGTAGCCTTGTCATTATGGAAGGTAGTCTGTTGTAGAGATTTTTGTTACTCTAATGGATGGTAGTCTTGACATTATAGAAGGAAGTCTTTTGTCGAGATTTTTGTTACTCCAATGGATGGTAGCCTTGTCATTATGGACCATGGTCTATTGTCGAGATTTGTGTTACTCCAATGGACGGTATCCTTGTAATTATGGAAGGTAGTCTATTGTCGACATTTTTGTTACTCCAATGGATGGTAGCCTTGTCATTATGGAAGGTAGTCTGCTGTCGATATTTTTGTTACTCCAATGGATGGTACCCTTGTCATTATGGAAGGTAGTCTGTTTTCAACATTTTTGTTACTCCAATGGATGGTAGCCTTGTCATTATGGATGGTAGTCTATTGTCGATATTTTTGTTACTCTAATGGATGGTAGCCTTGTCATTATGGAAGGTAGTCTGTTGTCGAGATTTTTGTTACTCTAATGGATGGTAGCCTTGTCTTTATGGAACATAGTCAGTTGTCGATATTTTTGTTACTCCAATGGATGGTAGCATTGTAATTATGGAAGGCAGTCTGTTGTATAGTTTTTTGTAACTCCAATGGATGATAGCCTTGTCATTATGGAAGGTAGTGTGTTGTCGAGATTTTTGTTAATGCAATGGAGTGTAGCTTTGTCTTTATGGAAGGTAGTTTGTTGTAGATATTTTTGTTACTCTAATGGATTGTAGCCTTGTCATTATGGAAGGTAGTCTATTGTTCAGATTTTTGATACTCCAATTGATGGTAGCCTTGTCATTATGAAAGGTAGTCTGTTGTCGAGATTTTTGTTATTCCATTGGATAGTATCCTTGTCATTATGGAAGGTAGTATGTTATCGAGAGTTTTGTTATCCCAATGGATGGTAACCTTGTCATTATGGAATGTAGTCTGTTGTCGAGATTTTTGTTATTCCAATGGATGGTAGCCTTGTAATTATGGAAGGTAGTCTATTGTCGATATTTTTGTTACTCCAATGGATGGTAGCCTTGTCATTATGGAAGGTAGTCTGTTGTCTAGATTTTTGTTACTCCAATGGATGATAGGCTTGTCATTATGGAAGATAGTCTGTTGTAGAGATTTTTGTTACTCCAATGGATGGTAGCCTTGTCATTATGATAGGTAGTCTGTTGTCAAGATTTTTGTTACTGCAATGGATGGTAGCCTTGTCATTATTGAAGGTAGTCTGTTGTTTAAATTTTTGTTACTCCAATTGATGGTAGCCTTGTCATTATGAAAGGTAGTCTGTTGTCGAGATTTTTGTTATTCCATTGGATAGTATCCTTGTCATTATGGAAGGTAGTCTATTATCGAGAGTTTTTTTATCCCAATGGATGGTAACCTTGTCATTATGGAAGGTAGTCTGTTGTCGAGATTTTTGTTACTCCAATGGATGGTAGCCTTGTAATTATGGAAGGTAGTCTGTTGTCGATATTTTTGTTACTCCAATGGATTGTAGCCTTGTCATTATGGAAGGTAGTCTGTTGTCTAGATTTTTCTTACTCCAATGGATGATAGCCTTGTCATTATGGAAGGTAGTCTGTTGTCGAGATTTTTGTTAGTGCAATGGATCGTATCTTTGTCTTTATAGAAGGTAGTCTATTGTCGATATTTTTGTAACTCCAATGGATGGTAGCCTTGTCTTTATGGAAGGTAGTCTATTGTCGATATTTTTGTTACTCATATGGATGGTAGCCTTGTCATTATGGAAGGTAGTCTATTTTCGAGATCTTTGTTACTCAATGGATGGTAGCCTTGTCAATATGGAAGGTAGTCTGTTGTAGAGATTTTTGTTACTCTAATAGATGGTAGCCTTGACATTATAGAAGGAAGTCTTTTGTCGAGATATTTGTTACTCCAATGGATGGTAGCCATGTCATTATGGACCGTGGTCTATTGTCGAGATTTTTGTTACTCCAATGGATGGTATCCTTGTAATTATGGAAGGTAGTCTGTTGTCGACATTTTTGTTACTCCAATGGATGGTAGCCTTGTCATTATGGAAGGTAGTCTGCTATCGATATTTTTTTTACTCCAATGGATGGTAGCCTTGTCATTATAGCAGGTAGTCTGTTGTGAAGATTTTTGTTACTCAAATGGATGGTAGCCTTATCATTATGGAAGGTAGTCTATTGTCGATATTTTTGTTACTCTAATGGATGCTTGCCTTGTCTTTATGGAACGTAGTCAGTTGTCGATATTTTTGTTACTCCAATGGATGGTATCCTTGTAATTATGGAAGGTACTCTGTTGTCGACAATTTTGTTACTCCAATGGATGGTAGCCTTGTCATTATGGAAGGTAGTCTTCTATCGATATTTTGGTTACTCCAATGGATGATAGCCTTGTCATTATGGCAGGTAGTCTGTTGTGAAGATTTTTGTTACTCTAATGGATGGTAGCCTTGTCATTATGGAAGATAGTCTGTTGTCGAGATTTTTGTTACTCTAATGGATGGTAGCCTTGTCTTTATGGAACGTAGTCAGTTGTCGATATTTTTGTTACTCCAATGGATGGTAGACTTGTAATTATTGAAGGCAGTCTGTTGTATAGTTTTTTGTAACTCCAATGGATGGTAGCCTTGTCATTATAGAAGGTAGTGTGTTGTCGAGAGTTTTGTTACTGCAATAGAGTGTAGCTTTGTCTTTATGGAAGGTAGTTTGTTGTCGATATTTTTGTTACTCTAATGGATTGTATCCTTGTCATTATGGAAGGTAGTCTGTTGTTCAAATTTTTGTTACTCCAATTGATGGTAGCCTTGTCATTATGAAAGGTAGTCTATTGTCGAGATTTTTGTTATTCCATTGGATAGTATCCTTGTCATTATGGAAGGTAGTCTATTATCGAGAGTTTTGTTATCCCAATGGATGTTAACCTTGTCATTATAGAAGGTAGTTTGTTGTCGATATTTTTGTTACTCCAATGGATGGTAGCCTTTTAATTATAGAAGGTATTTTGTTGTCGATATTTTTGTTACTCCAATGGATGGTAGCCTTGTCATTATGGAAGGTAGTCTGTTGTCTAGATTTTTGTTACTCCAATTGATGATAGCCTTGTCATTATGGATGGTAGCCTTGTCATTATGGAAGGTAGTCTGTTAACGACATTTTTGTTACTCTAATGGATTGTAGTCTTGTCATAATTAAAGGTAGTCTTTTGTTCAGATTTTTGTTACTCCAATTGATGGTAGCCTTGTCATTATAAAAGGTAGTCTATTGTCAATATTTTTGTTACTCATATGGATGGTAGCCTTGTCATTATGGAAGGTAGTCTATTTTCGAGATCTTTGTTACTCTATTGATGGTAGCCTTGTCATTATGGAAGGTAGTCTGTTGTAGAGATTTTTGTTACTCTAATGGATGGTAGCCTTGACATTATAGAAGGAAGTCTTTTTTCGAGATTTTTGTTACTCCAATGGATGGTAGCCTTGTCACTATGGACCATGGTCTATTGTCGAGATTTTTGTTACTCCAATGGACGGTATCCTTGTAATTATGGAAGGTAGTCTATTGTCGACATTTTTGTTACTCCAATGGATGGTAGCCTTGTCATTATGGAAGGTAGTCTGCTGTTGATATTTTTGTTACTCCAATGGATGGTACCCTTGTCATTTTGGCAGGTAGTCTGTTGTCAACATTTTTGTTACTCCAATGGATGGTAGCCTTGTCATTATGGAAGGTAGTCTATTGTCGATATTTTTGTTACTCTAATGGATGGTAGCCTTGTCATTATGGAAGGTAGTCTGTTGTCGAGATTTTTGTCACTCTAATGGATGGTAGCCTTGTCTTTATGGAACAAAGTCAGTTGTCGATATTTTTGTTACTCCAATTGATGGTAGCCTTTTAATTATGGAAGGCAGTCTGTTGTATAGTTTTTTGTAACTCCAATGGATGATAGCCTTGTCATTATGGAAGGTAGTGTATTGTCGAGATTTTTGTTAATGCAATGGAGTGTAGCTTTGTCTTTATGGAAGGTAGTCTGTTGTAGATATTTTTGTTACTCTAATGGATTGTAGCCTTGTCATTATGGAAGGTAGTCTGTTGTTCAGATTTTTGTTACTCCAATTGATGGTAGCCTTGTCATTATGAAAGGTAGTCTGTTGTCAATATTTTTGTTACTCCATTGGATAGTATCCTTGTCATTATGGAAAGTAGTCTGTTATCGAGAGTTTTGTTATCCCAATGGATGGTAACCTTGTCATTATGGAATGTAGTCTGTTGTCGAGATTTTTGTTATTCCAATGGATGGTTGCCTTGTAATTATGGAAGGTAGTCTGTTGTCGATATTTTTGTTACTCCAATGGATGGTAGCCTTGTCATTATGGAAGGTAGTTTGTTGTCAAGATTTTTGTTACTGCAATGGATGGTAGCTTTGTCTTTATAGATGGTAGTCTGTTGTCGATATTTTTTTACTCCAATGGATGGTAGCCTTGTCTTTATGGAAGGTAGTCTATTGTCGATATTTTTGTTACTCATATGGATGGTAGCCTTGTCATTATGGAAGGTAGTCTATTTTCGAGATCTTTGTTACTCAATGGATGGTAGCCTTGTCATTATGGAAGGTAGTCTGTTGTAGAGATTTTTGTTACTCTAATGGGTGGTAGCCTTGACATTATAGAAGGAAGTCTTTTGTCGAGATTTTTGTTACTCCAATGGATGGTAGCCTTGTCATTATGGACCGTGGTCTATTGTCGAGATTTTTGTTACTACAATGGATGGTAGCCTTGTAATTATGGAAGGTAGTCTGTTGTCGACATTTTTGTTACTCTAATGGATGGTAGCGTTGTCATTATGGAAGGTAATCTGCTATCGATATTTTTTTTACTCCAATTAATGGTAGCCTTGTCATTATAATAGGTAGTCTGTTGTGAAGATTTTTGTTACTCCAATGGATGGTAGCCTTGTCATTATGGAAGGTAGTCTATTGTCGATATTTTTGTTACTCTAATGGATGCTAGCCTTGTCTTTATGGAACGTAGTCAGTTGTCGATATTTTTGTTTCTCCAATGGATGGTATCCTTGTAATTATGGAAGGTAGTCTGTTGTCGACATTTTTGTTACTCCAATGGATGGTAGCCTTGTCATTATGGAAGGTAGTCTTCTATCGATATTTTTGTTACTCCAATGGATCGTAGCCTTGTCATTATGGCAGATGTCTGTTGTGAAGATTTTTGTTACTCTAATGGATGGTAGCCTTGTCATTATGGAAGATAGTCTGTTGTCGAGATTTTTGTTACTCTAATGGATGGTAGCCTTGTCTTTATGGAACGTAGTCAGTTGTCGATATTTTTGTTACTCCAATGGATGGTAGCCTTGTAATTATTGAAGGTAGTCTGTTGTATAGTTTTTTGTAACTCCAATGGATGGTAGCCTTGTCATTATAGAAGGTAGTGTGTTGTCGAGAGTTTTGTAACTGCAATGGAGTATAGCTTTGTCTTTATGGAAGGTAGTTTGTTGTCGATATTTTTGTTACTCTAATGGATTGTAGCCTTGTCATTATGGAAGGTAGTCTGTTGTTCAGATTTTTGTTACTCCAATTGATGGTAGCCTTGTCATTATGAAAGGTAGTCTATTGTCGAGATTTTTGTTATTCCATTGGATAGTATCCTTGTCATTATGGAAGGTAGTCTGTTATCGAGAGTTTTGTTATCCCAATGGATGTTAACCTTGTCATTATGGAAGGTAGTTTGTTGTCGATATTTTTGTTACTCCAATGGATGGTAGCCTTGTAATTATAGAAGGTATTCTGTTGTCGATATTTTTGTTACTCCAATGGATGGTAGCCTTGTCATTATGGAAGGTAGTCTGTTGTCTAGATTTTTGTTACTCCAATTGATGATAGCCTTGTCATTATGGAAGGTAGTCTGTTGTAGAGATTTTTGATACTCCAATGGATGGTAGCCTTGTCATTATGGAAGGTAGTCTGTTGACGACATTTTTGTTACTCTAATGGATTGTAGTCTTGTCATAATGGAAGGTAGTCTTTTGTTCAGATTTTTGTTACTCCAATTGATGGTAGCCTTGTCATTATAAAAGGTAGTCTATTATCGATATTTTTGTTACTCCAATGGATGGTAGCCTTGTCATTTTGGAAGGTAGTCTATTGTCGATATTTTTGTTATCGAATGGATGGAAGCCTTGTCATTATGGAAGGTAGTCTGTTGTCTAGATTTTTGTTACTCCAATGGATGATAGCCTTGTCATTATTGAAGGAAGTCTGTGGTAGAGATTTTTGTTACTCCAATGGATGGTAGACTTGTCATTATGGAAGGTAGTCTGTTGTAGAGATTTTTATTACTGCAATGGATGCTAGCTTTGTCTTTATAGAAGGTAGTCTGTTGTCGATATTTTTGTTACTCCAATGGATGGTAGCCTTGTCTTTAAGGAAGGTAGTGTATTATCGATATTTTTGTTACTCATATGGATGGTAGCCTTGTCATTATGGAAGGTAATCTATTTTCAAGATCTTTGTTACTCAATGGATGGTAGCCTTGTCATTATGGAAGGTAGTCTGTTGTAGAGATTTTTGTTACTCTAATGGATGGTAGCCTTGACATTATAGAAGGAAGTCTTTTGTCGAGATATTTGTTACTCCAATGGATGGTAGCCATGTCATTATGGACCGTGGTCTATTGTCGAGATTTTTGTTATTCCAATGGATGGTATCCTTGTAATTATGGAAGGTAGTCTGTTGTCGACATTTTTGTTACTCCAATGGATGGTAGCCTTGTCATTATGGAAGGTAGTCTGCTATCGATATTTTTTTTACTCCAATGGATGGTAGCCTTGTCATTATAGCAGGTAGTCTTTTGTGAAGATTTTTGTTACTCCAATGGATGGTAGCCTTGTCATTATGGAAGGTAGTCTATTGTCGATATTTTTGTTACTCTAATGGATGCTAGCCTTGTCTTTATGGAACGTAGTCAGTTGTCGATATTTTTGTTACTCCAATGGATGGTATCCTTGTAATTATGGAAGGTAGTCTGTTGTCGACATTTTTGTTACTCCAATGGATGGTAGCCTTGTCATTATGGAAGATAGTCTGTTGTGAAGATTTTTGTTACTCTAATGGATGGTAGCCTTGTCATTATGGAAGATAGTCTGTTGTCGAGATTTTTGTTACTCTAATGGATGGTAGCCTTGTAATTATCGAAGGCAGTCTGTTGTATAGTTTTTTGTAACTCCAATGGATGGTAGCCTTGTCATTATAGAAGGTAGTGTTTTGTCGAGAGTTTTGTTACTACAATGGAGTGTAGCTTTGTCTTTATGGAAGGTAGTTTGTTGTCGATATTTTTGTTACTCTAATGGATTGTAGCCTTGTCATTATGGAAGGTAGTCTGTTGTTCAGATTTTTGTTACTCCAATTGATGGTAGCCTTGTCATTATGAAAGGTAGTCTATTGTCGAGATTTTTGTTATTCCATTGGATAGTATCCTTGTCATTATGGAAGGTAGTCTGTTATCGAGAGTTTTGTTATCCCAATGGATGTTAACCTTGTCATTATGGAAGGTAGTTTGTTGTCGATATTTTTGTTACTCCAATGGATGGTAGCCTTGTAATTATAGAAGGTATTCTGTTGTCGATATTTTTGTTACTCCAATGGATGGTAGCCTTGTCATTATGGAAGGTAGACT
This sequence comes from Vicia faba, assembly GCA_948472305.1. NCBI lineage: Eukaryota > Viridiplantae > Streptophyta > Magnoliopsida > Fabales > Fabaceae > Vicia > Vicia faba. The sequence goes on from OX451741.1 coordinate 695,521,429, forward strand.
GTAGTCTAGATTTTTGTTACTCCAATTGATGATAGCCTTGTCATTATGGAAGGTAGTCTGTTGTAGAGATTTTTGATACTCCAATGGATGGTAGCCTTGTCATTATGGAAGGTAGTCTGTTGACGAGATTTTTGTTACTCTAATGGATTGTAGTCTTGTCATAATTAAAGGTAGTCTTTTGTTCAGATTTTTGTTACTCCAATTGATGGTAGCCTTGTCATTATAAAAGGTAGTCTATTGTCGATATTTTTGTTACTCATATGGATGGTAGCCTTGTCATTATGGAAGGTAGTCTATTTTCGAGATCTTTGTTACTCAATTGATGGTAGCCTTTTCATTATGGAAGGTAGTCTGTTGTAGAGATTTTTGTTACTCTAATGGATGGTAGCCTTGACATTATAGAAGGAAGTCTTTTTTCGAGATTTTTGTTACTCCAATGGATGGTAGCCTTGTCACTATGGACCATGGTCTATTGTCGAGATTTTTGTTACTCCAATGGACGGTTTCCTTGTAATTATGGAAGGTAGTCTATTGTCGACATTTTTGTTACTCCAATGGATGGTAGCCTTGTCATTATGGAAGGTAGTCTGCTGTCGATATTTTTGTTACTCCAATGGATGGTACCCTTGTCATTATGGCAGGTAGTCTGTTGTCAACATTTTTGTTAGTCCAATGGATGGTAGCCTTGTCATTATGGAAGGTAGTCTATTGTCGATATTTTTGTTACTCTAATGGATGATAGCCTTGTCATTATGGAAGGTAGTCTGTTGTCGAGATTTTTGTTACTCTAATGGATGGTAGCCTTGTCTTTATGGAACGTAGTCAGTTGTCGATATTTTTGTTACTCCAATGGATGGTAGCCTTGTAATTATGGAAGGCAGTCTGTTGTATAGTTTTTTGTAACTCCAATGGATGATAGCCTTGTCATTATGGAAGGTAGTGTGTTGTCGAGATTTTTGTTAATGCAATGGAGTGTAGCTTTGTCTTTATGGAAGGTAGTTTGTTGTAGATATTTTTGTTACTCTAATGGATTGTAGCCTTGTCATTATGGAATGTAGTTTGTTGTCAAGATTTTTGTTACTGCAATGGATGGTAGCTTTGTCTTTATAGAAGGTAGTCTGTTGTCGATATTTTTGTTACTCCAATGGATGGTAGCCTTGTCTTTATGGAAGGTAGTCTATTGTCGATATTTTTGTTACTCATATGGATGGTAGCCTTGTCATTATGGAAGGTAGTCTATTTTCGAGATCTTTGTTACTCAATGGATGGTAGCCTTGTCATTATGGAAGGTAGTCTGTTGTAGAGATTTTTGTTACTCTAATGGGTGGTAGCCTTGACATTATAGAAGGAAGTCTTTTGTCGAGATTTTTGTTACTCCAATGGATGGTAGCCTTGTCATTATGGACCGTGGTCTATTGTCGAGATTTTTGTTACTCCAATGGATCGTATCCTTTTAATTATGGAAGGTAGTCTGTTGTTGACATTTTTGTTACTACAATGGATGGTAGCGTTGTCATTATGGAAGGTAGTCTGCTATCGATATTTTTTTTACTCCAATTGATGGTAGCCTTGTCATTATGGAAGGTAGTCTGTTGTAGAGATTTTTGTTACTCCAATGGATGGTAGCCTTGTCATTATGGAAGGTAGTCTGTTGTCGAGATTTTTATTACTGCAATGGATGCTAGCTTTGTCTTTATAGAAGGTAGTCTGTTGTCGATATTTTTGTTACTCCAATGGATGGTAGCCTTGTCTTTAAGGAAGGTAGTGTATTATCGATATTTTTGTTACTCATATGGATGGTAGCCTTGTCATTATGGAAGGTAATCTATTTTCAAGATCTTTGTTACTCAATGGATGGTAGCCTTGTCATTATGGAAGGTAGTCTGTTGTAGAGATTTTTGTTACTCTAATGGATGGTAGCCTTGACATTATAGAAGGAAGTCTTTTGTCGAGATATTTGTTACTCCAATGGATGGTAGCCATGTCATTATGGACCGTGGTCTATTGTCGAGATTTTTGTTACTCCAATGGATGGTATCCTTGTAATTATGGAAGGTAGTCTGTTGTCGACATTTTTGTTACTCCAATGGATGGTAGCCTTGTCATTATGGAAGGTAGTCTGCTATCGAGATTTTTTTTACTCCAATGGATGGTAGCCTTGTCATTATAGCAGGTAGTCTGTTGTGAAGATTTTTGTTACTCCAATGGATGGTAGCCTTGTCATTATGGAAGGTAGTCTATTGTCGATATTTTTGTTACTCTAATGGATGCTAGCCTTGTCTTTATGGAACGTAGTCAGTTGTCGATATTTTTGTTACTCCAATGGATGGTATCCTTGTAATTATGGAAGGTAGTCTGTTGTCGACATTTTTGTTACTCCAATGGATGGTAGCCTTGTCATTATGGAAGGTAGTCTATTTTCAATATCTTTGTTACTCAATGGATGGTAGCCTTGTCATTATGGAAGGTAGTCGGTTGTAGAGATTTTTGTTACTCTAATGGATGGTAGCCTTGCCATTATAGAAGGAAGTCTTTTGTCGAGATATTTGTTACTCCCATGGATGGTAGCCTTGTCATTATGGACCGTGGCCTATTGTCGATATTTTTGTTACTCCAATGGATGGTATCCTTGTAATTATGGAAGGTAGTCTATTTTCGAGATTTTTGTTACTCCAATGGATGGTAGCCTTGTCCTTATGGAAGGTAGTCTGCTGTCGATATTTTTGTTACTCCAATGGATGGTAGCCTTGTCATTATGGCAGGTAGTCTATTGTCGAGATTTTTTTTACTCCAATGGATGGTAGCCTTGTCATTTTGGAAGGTAGTCTGTTGTAGAGATTTTTGTTACTCCAATGGATGTTAGCCTTGTCATTATGGAAGGTAGTTTGTTGTCGAGATTTTTGTTACTGCAATGGATGCTAGCTTTGTCTTTATAGAAGGTAGTCTATTGTCGATATTTTTGTTACTCCAATGGATGGTAGCCTTGTCTTTAAGGAAGGTAGTCTATTATCGATATTTTTGTTACTCATATGGATGGTAGCCTTGTCATTATGGAAGGTAGTCTATTTTCGAGATCTTTGTTACTCAATGGATGGTAGCCTTGTCATTATGGAAGGTAGTCTGTTGTAAAGATTTTGGTTACTCTAATGGATGGTAGCCTTGCCATTATAGAAGGAAGTCTTTTGTCGAGATTTTTGTTACTCCAACGGATGGTAGCCTTGTCATTATGGACCGTGGTCTATTTTCGAGATTTTTGTTACTCCAATGGATGGTAACCTTGTCATTATGGAAGGTAGTCTGTTGTCGAGATTTTTGTTATTCCAATGGATGGTAGCCTTGTCATTTTGGAAGGTAGTCTGTTGTCGATATTTTTGTTACTCCAATGGATGGTAGCCTTGTCATTATGGCAGGTAGTCTATTGTCGAGATTTTTTTTACTCCAATGGATGGTAGCCTTGTCATTTTGGAAGGTAGTCTGTTGTAGAGATTTTTGTTACTCCAATGGATGTTAGCCTTGTCATTATGGAAGGTAGTATGTTGTCGAGATTTTTGTTACTGCAATGGATGCTAGCTTTGTCTTTATAGAAGGTAGTCTATTGTCGATATTTTTGTTACTCCAATGGATGGTAGCCTTGTCTTTATGGAAGGTAGTCTATTGTCGATATTTTTGTTACTCAATGGATGGTAGCCTTGTCATTATGGAAGGTAGTCTGTTGTAAAGATTTTTGTTACTCTAATGGATGGTAGCCTTGCGATTATAGAAGGAAGTGTTTTGTCAAGATTTTTGTTACTCCAATGGATGGTAGCCTTGTCATTATGGACCGTGGTCTATTGTCGAGATTTTTTTTACTCCAATGGATGGTATCCTTGTAATTATGGAAGGTAGTCTGTTGTCGAGATTTTTGTTACTCAAATGGATGGTAGCCTTGTCCTTATGGAAGGTAGTCTGTTGTCGATATTTTTGTTACTCCAATGGATGGTAGCCTTGTCATTATGGTAGGTAGTCTATTGTCGAGATTTTTTTACTCCAATGGATGGTAACCTTGTCATTATGGAAGGTAGTCTGTTGTCGAGATTTTTGTTATTCCAATGGATGGTAGCCTTGTCATTTTGGAAGGTAGTCTATTGACGATATTTTTGTTATCAAATGGATGGTAGCCTTGTCATTATGGAAGGTAGTCTGTTGTCTAGATTTTTGTTACTCCAATGGATGATAGCCTTGTCATTATGGAAGGTAGTCTGTTGTAGAGATTTTTGTAACTCTAATGGATGGTAGCCTTGTCATTATGGAAGGTAGTGTGTTGTCGAGATTTTTATTACTGCAATGGATGCTAGCTTTGTCTTTATAGAAGGTAGTCTGTTGTCGATATTTTTGTTACTCCAATGGATGGTAGCCTTGTCTTTAAGGAAGGTAGTGTATTATCGATATTTTTTTTACTCATATGGATGGTAGCCTTGTCATTATGGAAGGTAGTCTATTTTCAAGATCTTTGTTACTCAATGGATGGTAGCCTTGTCATTATGGAAGGTAGTCGGTTGTAGAGATTTTTGTTACTCTAATGGATGGTAGCCTTGCCATTATAGAAGGAAGTCTTTTGTCGAGATATTTGTTACTCCAATGGATGGTAGCCTTGTCATTATAGACCGTGGTCTATTGTCGAGATTTTTGTTACTCTAATGGATGGTATCCTTGTAATTATGGAAGGTAGTCTATTGTCGAGATTTTTGTTACTCCAATGGATGGTAGCCTTGTCCTTATGGAAGGTAGTCTGCTGTCGATATTTTTGTTACTCCAATGGATGGTAGCCTTGTCATTATGGCAGGTAGTCTATTGTCGAGATTTTTTTTACTCCAATGGATGGTAGCCTTGTCATTTTGGAAGGTAGTCTTTTGTAGAGATTTTTGTTACTCCAATGGATGTTAGCCTTGTCATTATGGAAGGTAGTCTGTTGTCGAGATGTTTGTTACTGCAATGGATGCTAGCTTTGTCTTTAAAGAAGGTAGTCTATTGTCAATATTTTTGTTACTCCAATGGATGGTAGCCTTGTCTTTAAGGAAGGTAGTCTATTGTTGATATTTTTGTTACTCATATGGATGGTAGCCTTGTCATTATGGAAGGTAGTCTATTTTCGAGATCTTTGTTACTCAATGGATGGTAGCCTTGTCATTATGGAAGGTAGTCTGTTGTAAAGATTTTTGTTACTCTAATGGATGGTAGCCTTGCCATTATAGAAGGAAGTCTTTTGTCGAGATTTTTGTTACTCCAATGGATGGTAGCCTTGTCATTATGGACCGTGGTCTATTTTCGAGATTTTTGTTACTCCAATGGATGGTAACCTTGTCATTATGGAAGGTAGTCTGTTGTCGAGATTTTTGTTATTCCAATGCATGGTAGCATTTTCATTTTGGAAGGTAGTCTGTTGTCGATATTTTTGTTATCCAATGGACGGTAGACTTGTCATTATGGAAGGTAGCCTGTTGTCTAGATTTTTGTTACTCCAATGGATGATAGCCTTGTCATTATGGAAGGTAGTCTGTTGTAGAGATTTTTGTTACTCTAATGGATGGTAGCCTTGTCATTATGGAAGGTAGTCTGTTGTCGAGATTTTTATTACTGCAATGGATGCTAGCTTTGTCTTCATAGAAGGTAGTCTGTTGTCGATATTTTTGTTACTCCAATGGATGGTAGCCTTGTCTTTAAGGAAGGTAATGTATTATCGATATTTTTGTTACTCATATGGATGGTAGCCTTGTCATTATGGAAGGTAGTCTATTTCCGAGATCTTTGTTACTCAATGGATGGTAGCCTTGTCATTATGGAAGGTAGTCTGTTGTAGAGATTTTTGTTACTCTAATGGTTGGTAGCCTTGCCATTATAGAAGGAAGTCTGTTGTAGAGATATTTTTTACTCCAATGGATGGTAGCCTTGTCATTATGGACCGTGGTCTATTGTCGAGATTTTTGTTACTCCAATGGATGGTATCCTTGTAATTATGGAAGGTAGTCTATTGTCGAGATTTTTGTCACTCCAATGGATGGTAGCCTTGTCCTTATGGAAGGTAGTCTGCTGTCGATATTTTTGTTACTCCAATGGATGGTAGCCTTGTCATTATGGCAGGTAGTCTATTGTCGAGATTTTTTTTACTCCAATGTATGGTAGCCTTGTCATTTTGGAAGGTAGTCTGTTGTAGAGATTTTTGTTACTCCAATGGATGTTAGCCTTGTCATTATGGAAGGTAGTATGTTGTCGAGATTTTTGTTACTGCAATGGATGCTAGCTTTGTCTTTATAGAAGGTAGTCTATTGTCGATATTTTTGTTACTCCAATGGATGGTAGCCTTGTCTTTAAGGAAGGTAGTCTATTGTCGATATTTTTGTTACTCATATGGATGGTAGCCTTATCATTATGGAAGGTAGTCTATTTTCGAGATCTTTGTTACTCAATGGATGGTAGCCTTGTCATTATGGAAGGTAGTCTGTTGTAAAGATTTTTGTTACTCTAATGGATGGTAGCCTTGCGATTATAGAAGGAAGTGTTTTGTCGAGATTTTTGTTACTCCAATGGATGGTAGCCTTGTCATTATGGAAGGTAGTCTGTTGTAAAGATTTTTGTTACTCTAATGGATGGTAGCCTTGCGATTATAGAAGGAAGTGTTTCGTCGAGATTTTTGTTACTCCAATGGATGGTAGCCTTGTCATTATGGACCGTGGTCTATTGTCGAGATTTTTGTTATTCCAATGCATGGTAGCATTGTCATTTTGGAAGGTAGTCTGTTGTCGATATTTTTGTTATCCAATGGACGGTAGACTTGTCATTATGGAAGGTAGCCTGTTGTCTAGATTTTTGTTACTCCAATGGATGATAGCCTTGTCATTATGGAAGGTAGTCTGTTGTAGAGATTTTTGTTACTCTAATGGATGGTAGCCTTGTCATTATGGAAGGTAGTCTGTTGTCGAGATTTTTATTACTGCAATGGATGCTAGCTTTGTCTTCATAGAAGGTAGTCTGTTGTCGATATTTTTGTTACTCCAATGGATGGTAGCCTTGTCTTTAAGGAAGGTAATGTATTATCGATATTTTTGTTACTCATATGGATGGTAGCCTTGTCATTATGGAAGGTAGTCTATTTCCGAGATCTTTGTTACTCAATGGATGGTAGCCTTGTCATTATGGAAGGTAGTCTGTTGTAGAGATTTTTGTTACTCTAATGGTTGGTAGCCTTGCCATTATAGAAGGAAGTCTGTTGTAGAGATATTTGTTACTCCAATGGATGGTAGCCTTGTCATTATGGACCGTGGTCTATTGTCGAGATTTTTGTTACTCCAATGGATGGTATCCTTGTAATTATGGAAGGTAGTCTATTGTCGAGATTTTTGTCACTCCAATGGATGGTAGCCTTGTCCTTATGGAAGGTAGTCTGCTGTCGATATTTTTGTTACTCCAATGGATGGTAGCCTTGTCATTATGGCAGGTAGTCTATTGTCGAGATTTTTTTTACTCCAATGTATGGTAGCCTTGTCATTTTGGAAGGTAGTCTGTTGTAGAGATTTTTGTTACTCCAATGGATGTTAGCCTTGTCATTATGGAAGGTAGTATGTTGTCGAGATTTTTGTTACTGCAATGGATGCTAGCTTTGTCTTTATAGAAGGTAGTCTATTGTCGATATTTTTGTTACTCCAATGGATGGTAGCCTTGTCTTTAAGGAAGGTAGTCTATTGTCGATATTTTTGTTACTCATATGGATGGTAGCCTTATCATTATGGAAGGTAGTCTATTTTCGAGATCTTTGTTACTCAATGGATGGTAGCCTTGTCATTATGGAAGGTAGTCTGTTGTAAAGATTTTTGTTACTCTAATGGATGGTAGCCTTGCGATTATAGAAGGAAGTGTTTTGTCGAGATTTTTGTTACTCCAATGGATGGTAGCCTTGTCATTATGGAAGGTAGTCTGTTGTAAAGATTTTTGTTACTCTAATGGATGGTAGCCTTGCGATTATAGAAGGAAGTGTTTCGTCGAGATTTTTGTTACTCCAATGGATGGTAGCCTTGTCATTATGGACCGTGGTCTATTGTCGAGATTTTTGTTATTCCAATGCATGGTAGCATTGTCATTTTGGAAGGTAGTCTGTTGTCGATATTTTTGTTATCCAATGGACGGTAGACTTGTCAGTATGGAAGGTAGCCTGTTGTCTAGATTTTTGTTACTCCAATGGATGATAGCCTTGTCATTATGGAAGGTAGTCTGTTGTAGAGATTTTTGTTACTCTAATGGATGGTAGCCTTGTCATTATGGAAGGTAGTCTGTTGTCGAGATTTATGTTACTCCAATGGATGCTAGCTTTGTCTTTATAGAAGGTAGTCTGTTGTCGATATTTTTGTTACTCCAATGGATGGTAGCCTTGTCTTTAAGGAAGGTAATGTATTATCGATATTTTTGTTACTCATATGGATGGTAGCCTTGTCATTATGGAAGGTAGTCTATTTCCGAGATCTTTGTTACTCAATGGATGGTAGCCTTGTCATTATGGAAGGTAGTCTGTTGTAGAGATTTTTGTTACTCTAATGGTTGGTAGCCTTGCCATTATAGAAGGAAGTCTGTTGTAGAGATATTTGTTACTCCAATGGATGGTAGCCTTGTCATTATGGACCGTGGTCTATTGTCGAGATTTTTGTTACTCCAATGGATGGTATCCTTGTAATTATGGAAGGTAGTCTATTGTCGAGATTTTTGTTACTCCAATGGATGGTAGCCTTGTCCTTATGGAAGGTAGTCTGCTGTCGATATTTTTGTTACTCCAATGGATGGTAGCCTTGTCATTATGGCAGGTAGTCTATTGTCGAGATTTTTTTTACTCCAATGTATGGTAGCCTTGTCATTTTGGAAGGTAGTCTGTTGTAGAGATTTTTGTTACTCCAATGGATGTTAGCCTTGTCATTATGGAAGGTAGTCTGTTGTCGAGATTTTTGTTACTGCAATGGATGCTAGCTTTGTCTTTATAGAAGGTAGTCTATTGTCGATATTTTTGTTACTCCAATGGATGGTAGCCTTGCCTTTAAGGAAGGTAGTCTTCTGTCGAGATTTTTGTTACTCCAATGGATGGTTGCCTTGTCATTATGGACCGTGGTCTATTTTCGAGATTTTTGTTACTCCAATGGATGGTAAACTTGTCATTATGGAAGGTAGTCTGTTGTCGAGATTTTTGTTATTCCAATGGATGGTAGCATTGTCATTTTGGAAGGTAGTCTGTTGTCGATATTTTTGTTATCCAATGGACGGTAGACTTGTCATTATGGAAGGTAGTCTGTTGTCTAGATTTTTGTTACTTCAATGGATGATAGCCTTGTCATTATGGAAGGTAGTCTGTTGTAGAGATTTTTGTTACTATAATGGATGTTAGCCTTGTCATTATGGAAGGTAGTCTGTTGTCGAGATTTTTATTACTGCAATGGATGCTAGCTTTGTCTGTATAGAAGGTAGTCTGTTGTCGATATTTTTGTTACTCCAATGGATGGTAGCCTTGTCTTTAAGGAAGGTAATGTATTATCGATATTTTTGTTACTCATATGGATGGTAGCCTTGTCATTATGGAAGGTAGTCTATTTTCTAGATCTTTGTTACTCAATGGATGGTAGCCTTGTCATTATGGAAGGTAGTCTGTTGTAGAGATTTTCTATTACTCTAATGGATGGTAGCCTTGCCATTATAGAAGGAAGTCTGTTGTCGAGATATTTGTTACTCCGATGGATGGTAGCCTTGTCTTTCAGGAAGGTAGTATATTGTCGATATTTTTGTTACTCATATGGATGGTAGCCTTATCATTATGGAAGGTAGTCTATTTTCGAGATCTTTGTTACTCAATGGATGGTAGCCTTGTCATTATGGAAGGTAGTCTGTTGTAAAGATTTTTGTTACTCTAATGGATGGTAGCCTTGCGATTATAGAAGGAAGTGTTTTGTCGAGATTTTTGTTACTCCAATGGATGGTAGCCTTGTCATTATGGACCGTGGTCTATTGTCGAGATTTTTGTTACTCCAATGGATGGTATCCTTGTAATTATGGAAGGTAGTCTGTTGTCGAGATTTTTGTTACTCCAATGGATGGTAGCCTTGTCCTTATGGAAGGTAGTCTGTTGTCGATATTTTTGTTACTTCAATGGATGGTAGCCTTGTCATTATGGTAGGTAGTCTATTGTCGATATTTTTTTTACTCCAATGGATGGTAACCTTGTCATTATGGAAGGTAGTCTGTTGTCGAGATTTTTATTACTGCAATGGATGCTAGCTTTGTCTTTATAGAAGGTAGTCTGTTGTCGATATTTTTGTTACTCCAATGGATGGTAGCCTTGTCTTTAAGGAAGGTAGTGTATTATCGATATTTTTTTTACTCATATGGATGGTAGCCTTGTCATTATGGAAGGTAGTCGGTTGTAGAGATTTTTGTTACTCTAATGGATGGTAGCCTTGCCATTATAGAAGGAAGTCTTTTGTCAAGATATTTGTTAGTCCAATGGATGGTAGCCTTGTCATTATAGACCGTGGTCTATTGTCGAGATTTTTGTTACTCTAATGGATGGTATCCTTGTAATTATGGAAGGTAGTCTATTGTCGAGATTTTTGTTACTCCAATGGATGGTAGCCTTGTCCTTATGGAAGGTAGTCTGCTGTCGATATTTTTGTTACTCCAATGGATGGTAGCCTTGTCATTATGGCAGGTAGTCTATTGTCGAGATTTTTTTACTCCAATGGATGGTAGCCTTTTCATTTTGGAAGGTAGTCTTTTGTAGAGATTTTTGTTACTCCAATGGATGTTAGCCTTGTCATTATGGAAGGTAGTCTGTTGTCGAGATTTTTGTTACTGCAATGGATGCTAGCTTTGTCTTTATAGAAGGTAGTCTATTGTCGATATTTTTGTTAGTCCAATGGATGGTAGCCTTGTCTTTAAGGAAGGTAGTCTATTGTCGATATTTTTGTTACTCATATGGATGGTAGCCTTGTCATTATGGAAGGTAGTCTATTTTCGAGATCTTTGTTACTCAATGGATGGTAGCCTCGTCATTATGGAAGGTAGTCTGTTGTAAAGATTTTTGTTACTCTAATGGATGGTAGCCTTGCCATTATAGAAGGAAGTCTTTTGTCGAGATTTTTGTTACTCCAATGGATGGTAGCCTTGTCATTATGGACCGTGGTCTATTTTCGAGATTTTTGTTACTCCAATGGATGGTAACCTTGTCATTATGGAAGGTAGTCTGTTGTCGAGATTTTTGTTATTCCAATGGATGGTAGCATTGTCATTTTGGAAGGTATTCTGTTGTCGATATTTTTGTTATCCAATGGACGGTAGACTTGTCATTATGGAAGGTAGTCTGTTGTCTAGATTTTTGTTACTTCAATGGATGATAGCCATGTCATTATGGAAGGTAGTCTGTTGTAGAGATTTTTGTTACTATAATGGATGTTAGCCTTGTCATTATGGAAGGTAGTCTGTTGTCGAGATTTTTATTATTGCAATGGATGCTAGCTTTGTCTTTATAGAAGGTAGTCTGTTGTCGATATTTTTGTTACTCCAATGGATGGTAGCCTTGTCTTTAAGGAAGGTAATGTATTATCGATATTTTTGTTACTCATATGGATGGTAGCCTTGTCATTATGGAAGGTAGTCTATTTTCGAGATCTTTGTTACTCAATGGATGGTAGCCTTGTCATTATGGAAGGTAGTCTGTTGTAGAGATTTTCTATTACTCTAATGGATGGTAGCCTTGCCATTATAGAAGGAAGTCTGTTGTCGAGATATTTGTTACTCCAATGGATGGTAGCCTTGTCATTATGGACCGTGGTCTATTGTCGAGATTTTTGTTACTCCAATGGATGGTATCCTTGTAATTATGGAAGGTAGTCTATTGTCGAGATTTTTGTCACTCCAATGGATGGTAGCCTTGTCCTTATGGAAGGTAGTCTGCTGTCGATATTTTTGTTACTCCAATGGATGGTAGCCTTGTCATTATGGCAGGTAGTCTATTGTCGAGATTTTTTTTACTCCAATGGATGGTAGCCTTGTCATTTTGGAAGGTAGTCTGTTGTAGAGATTTTTGTTACTCCAATGGATGTTAGCCTTGTCATTATGGAAGGTAGTATGTTGTCGAGATTTTTGTTACTGCAATGGATGCTAGCTTTGTCTTTATAGAAGGTAGTCTATTGTCGATATTTTTGTTACTCCAATGGATGGTAGCCTTGTCTTTAAGGAAGGTAGTCTATTGTCGATATTTTTGTTACTCAATGGATGGTAGCCTTATCATTATGGAAGGTAGTCTATTTTCGAGATCTTTGTTACTCAATGGATGGTAGCCTTGTCATTATGGAAGGTAGTCTGTTGTAAAGATTTTTGTTACTCTAATGGATGGTAGCCTTGCGATTATAGAAGGAAGTGTTTTGTCGAGATTTTTGTTACTCCAATGGATGGTAGCCTGGTCATTATGGACCGTGGTCTATTGTCGAGATTTTTGTTACTCCAATGGATGGTATCCTTGTAATTATGGAAGGTAGTCTGTTGTCGAGATTTTTGTTACTCCAATGGATGGTAGCTTTGTCCTTATGGAAGGTAGTCTGTTGTCGATATTTTTGTTACTCCAATGGATGGTAGCCTTGTCATTATGGTAGGTAGTCTATTGTCGATATTTTTGTTACTCAATGGATGGTAGCCTTGTCATTATGGAAGGTAGTCGGTTGTAGAGATTTTTGTTACTCTAATGGATGGTAGCCTTGCCATTATAGAAGGAAGTCTTTTGTCAAGATATTTGTTACTCCAATGGATGGTAGCCTTGTCATTATAGACCGTGGTCTATTGTCGAGATTTTTGTTACTCTAATGGATGGTATCCTTGTAATTATGGAAGGTAGTCTATTGTCGAGATTTTTGTTACTCCAATGGATGGTAGCCTTGTCCTTATGGAAGGTAGTCTGCTGTCGATATTTTTGTTACTCCAATGGATGGTAGCCTTGTCATTATGGCAGGTAGTCTATTGTCGAGATTTTTTTACTCCAATGGATGGTAGCCTTTTCATTTTGGAAGGTAGTCTTTTGTAGAGATTTTTGTTACTCCAATGGATGTTAGCCTTGTCATTATGGAAGGTAGTCTGTTGTCGAGATTTTTGTTACTGCAATGGATGCTAGCTTTGTCTTTATAGAAGGTAGTCTATTGTCGATATTTTTGTTACTCCAATGGATGGTAGCCTTGTCTTTAAGGAAGGTAGTCTATTGTCGATATTTTTGTTACTCATATGGATGGTAGCCTTGTCATTATGGAAGGTAGTCTATTTTCGAGATCTTTGTTACTCAATGGATGGTAGCCTCGTCATTATGGAAGGTAGTCTGTTGTAAAGATTTTTGTTACTCTAATGGATGGTAGCCTTGCCATTATAGAAGGAAGTCTGTTGTCGAGATATTTGTTACTCCAATGGATGGTAGCCTTGTCATTATGGACCGTGGTCTATTGTCGAGATTTTTGTTACTCCAATGGATGGTATCCTTGTAATTATGGAAGGTAGTCTATTGTCGAGATTTTTGTCACTCCAATGGATGGTAGCCTTGTCCTTATGGAAGGTAGTCTGCTGTCGATATTTTTGTTACTCCAATGGATGGTAGCCTTGTCATTATGGCAGGTAGTCTATTGTCGAGATTTTTTTTACTCCAATGGATGGTAGCCTTGTCATTTTGGAAGGTAGTCTGTTGTAGAGATTTTTGTTACTCCAATGGATGTTAGCCTTGTCATTATGGAAGGTAGTATGTTGTCGAGATTTTTGTTACTGCAATGGATGCTAGCTTTGTCTTTATAGAAGGTAGTCTATTGTCGATATTTTTGTTACTCCAATGGATGGTAGCCTTGTCTTTAAGGAAGGTAGTCTATTGTCGATATTTTTGTTACTCAATGGATGGTAGCCTTATCATTATGGAAGGTAGTCTATTTTCGAGATCTTTGTTACTCAATGGATGGTAGCCTTGTCATTATGGAAGGTAGTCTGTTGTAAAGATTTTTGTTACTCTAATGGATGGTAGCCTTGCGATTATAGAAGGAAGTGTTTTGTCGAGATTTTTGTTACTCCAATGGATGGTAGCCTGGTCATTATGGACCGTGGTCTATTGTCGAGATTTTTGTTACTCCAATGGATGGTATCCTTGTAATTATGGAAGGTAGTCTGTTGTCGAGATTTTTGTTACTCCAATGGATGGTAGCCTTGTCCTTATGGAAGGTAGTCTGTTGTCGATATTTTTGTTACTCCAATGGATGGTAGCCTTGTCATTATGGTAGGTAGTCTATTGTCGATATTTTTGTTACTCAATGGATGGTAGCCTTGTCATTATGGAAGGTAGTCGGTTGTAGAGATTTTTGTTACTCTAATGGATGGTAGCCTTGCCATTATAGAAGGAAGTCTTTTGTCAAGATATTTGTTACTCCAATGGATGGTAGCCTTGTCATTATAGACCGTGGTCTATTGTCGAGATTTTTGTTACTCTAATGGATGGTATCCTTGTAATTATGGAAGGTAGTCTATTGTCGAGATTTTTGTTACTCCAATGGATGGTAGCCTTGTCCTTATGGAAGGTAGTCTGCTGTCGATATTTTTGTTACTCCAATGGATGGTAGCCTTGTCATTATGGCAGGTAGTCTATTGTCGAGATTTTTTTACTCCAATGGATGGTAGCCTTTTCATTTTGGAAGGTAGTCTTTTGTAGAGATTTTTGTTACTCCAATGGATGTTAGCCTTGTCATTATGGAAGGTAGTCTGTTGTCGAGATTTTTGTTACTGCAATGGATGCTAGCTTTGTCTTTATAGAAGGTAGTCTATTGTCGATATTTTTGTTACTCCAATGGATGGTAGCCTTGTCTTTAAGGAAGGTAGTCTATTGTCGATATTTTTGTTACTCATATGGATGGTAGCCTTGTCATTATGGAAGGTAGTCTATTTTCGAGATCTTTGTTACTCAATGGATGGTAGCCTCGTCATTATGGAAGGTAGTCTGTTGTAAAGATTTTTGTTACTCTAATGGATGGTAGCCTTGCCATTATAGAAGGAAGTCTTTTGTCGAGATTTTTGTTACTCCAATGGATGGTAGCCTTGTCATTATGGACCGTGGTCTATTTTCGAGATTTTTGTTACTCCAATGGATGGTAACCTTGTCATTATGGAAGGTAGTCTGTTGTCGAGATTTTTGTTATTCCAATGGATGGTAGCATTGTCATTTTGGAAGGTAGTCTGTTGTCGATATTTTTGTTATCCAACTGACGGTAGACTTGTCATTATGGAAGGTAGTCTGTTGTCTAGATTTTTGTTACTTCAATGGATGATAGCCTTGTCATTATGGAAGGTAGTCTGTTGTAGAGATTTTTGTTACTATAATGGATGTTAGCCTTGTCATTATGGAAGGTAGTCTGTTGTCGAGATTTTTATTATTGCAATGGATGCTAGCTTTGTCTTTATAGAAGGTAGTCTGTTGTCGATATTTTTGTTACTCCAATGGATGGTAGCCTTGTCTTTAAGGAAGGTAATGTATTATCGATATTTTTGTTACTCATATGGATGGTAGCCTTGTCATTATGGAAGGTAGTCTATTTTCGAGATCTTTGTTACTCAATGGATGGTAGCCTTGTCATTATGGAAGGTAGTCTGTTGTAGAGATTTTCTATTACTCTAATGGATGGTAGCCTTGCCATTAGAGAAGGAAGTCTGTTGTCGAGATATTTGTTACTCCAATGGATGGTAGCCTTGTCATTATGGACCGTGGTCTATTGTCGAGATTTTTGTTACTCCAATGGATGGTATCCTTGTAATTATGGAAGGTAGTCTATTGTCGAGATTTTTGTCACTCCAATGGATGGTAGCCTTGTCCTTATGGAAGGTAGTCTGCTGTCGATATTTTTGTTACTCCAATGGATGGTAGCCTTGTCATTATGGCAGGTAGTCTATTGTCGAGATTTTTGTTACTCCAATGGATGGTAGCCTGGTCATTATGGACCGTGGTCTATTGTCGAGATTTTTGTTACTCCAATGGATGGTATCCTTGTAATTATGGAAGGTAGTCTGTTGTCGAGATTTTTGTTACTCCAATGGATGGTAGCCTTGTCCTTATGGAAGGTAGTCTGTTGTCGATATTTTTGTTACTCCAATGGATGGTAGCCTTGTCATTATGGTAGGTAGTCTATTGTCGATATTTTTGTTACTCATATGGATGGTAGCCTTGTCATTATGGAAGGTAGTCTGTTGTCGAGATTTTTGTTATTCCAATGGATGGTAGCCTTGTCTTTAAGGAAGGTAGTCTATTGTCGATATTTTTGTTACTCTAATGGATGGTAGCCTTGCCATTATAGAAGGAAGTCTTTTGTCGAGATTTTTGTTACTCCAATGGATGGTAACCTTGTCATTATGGAAGGTAGTCTGTTGTCGAGATTTTTGTTATTCCAATGGATGGTAGCATTGTCATTTTGTAAGGTAGTCTGTTGTCGATATTTTTGTTATCCAATGGACGGTAGACTTGTCATTATGGAAGGTAGTCTGTTGTCTAGATTTTTGTTACCCCAATGGATGATAGCCTTGTCATTATGGAAGGTAGTCTGTTGTAGAGATTTTTTTTACTCTAATGGATGGTAGCCTTGTTATTATGGAAGGTAGTCTGTTGTCGAGATTTTTATTACTGCAATGGATGCTAGCTTTGTCTTTATAGAAGGTAGTCTGTTGTCGATATTTTTGTTACTCCAATGGATGGTAGCCTTGTCTTTAAGGAAGGTAGTCTATTGTCGAGATTTTTGTTACTCCAATGGATGGTATCCTTGTAATTATGGAAGGTAGTCTGTTGTCGAGATTTTTGTTACTCCAATGGATGTTAGCCTTGTCCTTATGGAAGGTAGTCTGTTGTCGATATTTTTGTTACTCCAATGGATGGTAGCCTTGTCATTATGGTAGGTAGTCTATTGTCGAGATTTTTTTTACTCCAATGGATGGTAACCTTGTCATTATGGAAGGTAGTCTGTTGTCGAGATTTTTGTTATTCCAATGGATGGTAGCCTTGTCATTTTGGAAGGTAGTCTATTGACGATATTTTTGTTATCCAATGGACGGTAGCCTTGTCATTATGGAAGGTAGTCTGTTGTCTAGATTTTTGTTACTCCAATGGATGATAGCCTTGTCATTATGGAAGGTAGTCTGTTGTAGAGATTTTTGTAACTCTAATGGATGGTAGCCTTGTCATTATGGAAGGTAGTCTGTTGTCGAGATTTTTATTACTGCAATGGATGCTAGCTTTGTCTTTATAGAAGGTAGTCTATTGTCGATATTTTTGTTACTCCAATGGATGGTAGCCTTGTCTTTAAGGAAGGTAGTGTATTATCGATATTTTTTTTACTCATATGGATGGTAGCCTTGTCATTATGGAAGGTAGTCTATTTTCAAGATCTTTGTTACTCAATGGATGGTAGCCTTGTCATTATGGAAGGTAGTCGGTTGTAGAGATTTTTGTTACTCTAATGGATGGTAGCCTTGCCATTATAGAAGGAAGTCTTTTATCGAGATATTTGTTACTCCAATGGATGGTAGCCTTGTCATTATAGACCGTGGTCTATTGTCGAGATTTTTGTTACTCTAATGGATGGTATCCTTGTAATTATGGAAGGTAGTCTGTTGTTGAGATTTTTGTTACTCCAATGGATGGTAGCCTTGTCCTTATGGAAGGTAGTCTGCTGTCGATATTTTTGTTACTCCAATGGATGGTAGCCTTGTCATTATGGCAGGTAGTCTATTGTCGAGATTTTTTTTACTCCAATGGATGGTAGCCTTGTCATTTTGGAAGGTAGTCTTTTGTAGAGATTTTTGTTTCTCCAATGGATGTTAGCCTTGTCATTATGGAAGGTAGTTTGTTGTCGATATTTTTGTTACTCCAATGGATGGTAGCCTTGTCTTTAAGGAAGGTAGTGTATTATCGAGATTTTTGTTACTCCAATGGATGGTAGCCTTGTCATTATGGACCGTGGTCTATTGTCGAGATTTTTGTTACTCCAATGGATGGTATCCTTGTAATTATGGAAGGTAGTCTGTTGTCGAGATTTTTTTACTCCAATGGATGTTAGCCTTGTCCTTATGGAAGGTAGTCTGTTGTCGATATTTTTGTTACTCCAATGGATGGTAGCCTTGTCATTATGGTAGGTAGTCTATTGTCGAGATTTTTTTTACTCCAATGGATGGTAACCTTGTCATTATGGAAGGTAGTCTGTTGTCGAGATGTTTGTTATTCCAATGGATGGTAGCCTTGTCATTTTGGAAGGTAGTCTATTGACGATATTTTTGTTATCCAATGGATGGTAGCCTTGTCATTATGGAAGGTAGTCTGTTGTCTAGATTTTTGTTACTCCAATGGATGATAGCCTTGTCATTATGGAAGGTAGTCTGTTGTAGAGATTTTTGTAACTCTAATGGATGGTAGCCTTGTCATTATGGAAGGTAGTCTGTTGTCGAGATTTTTATTACTGCAATGGATGCTAGCTTTGTCTTTATAGAAGGTAGTCTATTGTCGATATTTTTGTTACTCCAATGGATGGTAGCCTTGTCTTTAAGGAAGGTAGTGTATTATCGATATTTTTTTTACTCATATGGATGGTAGCCTTGTCATTATGGAAGGTAGTCTATTTTCAAGATCTTTGTTACTCAATGGATGGTAGCCTTGTCATTATGGAAGGTAGTCGGTTGTAGAGATTTTTGTTACTCTAATGGATGGTAGCCTTGCCATTATAGAAGGTAGTCTGTTGTCGATATTTTTGTTACTCCAATGGATGGTAGCCTTGTCATTATGGACCGTGGTCTATTGTCGAGATTTTTGTTACTCCAATGGATGGTATCCTTGTAATTATGGAAGGTAGTCTATTGTCGAGATTTTTGTTACTCCAATGGATGGTAGCCTTGTCCTTATGGAAGGTAGTCTGCTGTAGAGATTTTTGTTACTCCAATGGATGTTAGCCTTGTCATTATGGAAGGTAGTCTGTTGTCGAGATTTTTGTTACTGCAAAGGATGCTAGCTTTGTCTTTATAGAAGGTAGTCTATTGTCGATATTTTTGTTACTCCAATGGATGGTAGCCTTGTCTTTATGGCAGGTAGTATATTGTCGAGATTTTTTTTACTCCAATGGATGGTAGCCTTGTCATTTTGGAAGGTAGTCTGTTGTAGAGATTTTTGTTACTCCAATGGATGTTAGCCTTGTCATTATGGAAGGTAGTCTATTGTCGAGATTTTTGTTACTACAAAGGATGCTAGCTTTGTATTTATAGAAGGTAGTCGGTTGTCGATATTTTTATTACTCCAATGGATGGTAGCCTTGTCTTTAAGGAAGGTAGTCTATTGTCGATATTTTTGTTACTCCAATGGATGGTAGCCTTGTTTTAAGGAAGGTAGTCTATTGTCGATATTTTTGTTACTCATATGGATGGTAGCCTTGTCATTATGGAAGGTAGTCTATTGTAAAGATTTTTGTTACTCTAATGGATGGTAGCCTTGCCATTATGGAAGAAGTCTTTTGTCGAGATTTTTGTTACTCCAATGGATGGTAGCCTTGTCATTATGGACCGTGGTCTATTGTCGAGATTTTTGTTACTCCAATGGATGGTATCCTTGTAATTATGGAAGGTAGTCTGTTGTCGAGATTTTTGTTACTCCAATGGATGTTAGCCTTGTCCTTATGGAAGGTAGTCTGTTGTCGATATTTTTGTTACTCCAATGGATGGTAGCCTTGTCATTATGGTAGGTAGTCTATTGTCGAGATTTTTTTTACTCCAATGGATGGTAACCTTGTCATTATGGAAGGTAGTCTGTTGTCGAGATTTTTGTTATTCCAATGGATGGTAGCCTTGTCATTTTGGAAGGTAGTCTATTGACGATATTTTTGTTATCCAATGGACGGTAGCCTTGTCATTATGGAAGGTAGTCTGTTGTCTAGATTTTTGTTACTCCAATGGATGATAGCCTTGTCATTATGGAAGGTAGTCTGTTGTAGAGATTTTTGTAACTCTAATGGATGGTAGCCTTGTCATTATGGAAGGTAGTCTGTTGTCGAGATTTTTATTACTGCAATGGATGCTAGCTTTGTCTTTATAGAAGGTAGTCTATTGTCGATATTTTTGTTACTCCAATGGATGGTAGCCTTGTCTTTAAGGAAGGTAGTGTATTATCGATATTTTTTTTACTCATATGGATGGTAGCCTTGTCATTATGGAAGGTAGTCTATTTTCAAGATCTTTGTTACTCAATGGATGGTAGCCTTGTCATTATGGAAGGTAGTCGGTTGTAGAGATTTTTGTTACTCTAATGGATGGTAGCCTTGCCATTATAGAAGGAAGTCTTTTATCGAGATATTTGTTACTCCAATGGATGGTAGCCTTGTCATTATAGACCGTGGTCTATTGTCGAGATTTTTGTTACTCTAATGGATGGTATCCTTGTAATTATGGAAGGTAGTCTGTTGTCGAGATTTTTGTTACTCCAATGGATGGTAGCCTTGTCCTTATGGAAGGTAGTCTGCTGTCGATATTTTTGTTACTCCAATGGATGGTAGCCTTGTCATTATGGCAGGTAGTCTATTGTCGAGATTTTTTTTACTCCAATGGATGGTAGCCTTGTCATTTTGGAAGGTAGTCTTTTGTAGAGATTTTTGTTACTCCAATGGATGTTAGCCTTGTCATTATGGAAGGTAGTCTGTTGTCGATATTTTTGTTACTCCAATGGATGGTAGCCTTGTCTTTAAGGAAGGTAGTGTATTATCGAGATTTTTGTTACTCCAATGGATGGTAGCCTTGTCATTATGGACCGTGGTCTATTGTCGAGATTTTTGTTACTCCAATGGATGGTATCCTTGTAATTATGGAAGGTAGTCTGTTGTCGAGATTTTTGTTACTCCAATGGATGTTAGCCTTGTCCTTATGGAAGGTAGTCTGTTGTCGATATTTTTGTTACTCCAATGGATGGTAGCCTTGTCATTATGGTAGGTAGTCTATTGTCGAGATTTTTTTTACTCCAATGGATGGTAACCTTGTCATTATGGAAGGTAGTCTGTTGTCGAGATGTTTGTTATTCCAATGGATGGTAGCCTTGTCATTTTGGAAGGTAGTCTATTGACGATATTTTTGTTATCCAATGGATGGTAGCCTTGTCATTATGGAAGGTAGTCTGTTGTCTAGATTTTTGTTACTCCAATGGATGATAGCCTTGTCATTATGGAAGGTAGTCTGTTGTAGAGATTTTTGTAACTCTAATGGATGGTAGCCTTGTCATTATGGAAGGTAGTCTGTTGTCGAGATTTTTATTACTGCAATGGATGCTAGCTTTGTCTTTTTAGAAGGTAGTCTATTGTCGATATTTTTGTTACTCCAATGGATGGTAGCCTTGTCTTTAAGGAAGGTAGTGTATTATCGATATTTTTTTTACTCATATGGATGGTAGCCTTGTCATTATGGAAGGTAGTCTATTTTCAAGATCTTTGTTACTCAATGGATGGTAGCCTTGTCATTATGGAAGGTAGTCGGTTGTAGAGATTTTTGTTACTCTAATGGATGGTAGCCTTGCCATTATAGAAGGTAGTCTGTTGTCGATATTTTTGTTACTCCAATGGATGGTAGCCTTGTCATTATGGACCGTGGTCTATTGTCGAGATTTTTGTTACTCCAATGGATGGTATCCTTGTAATTATGGAAGGTAGTCTATTGTCGAGATTTTTGTTACTCCAATGGATGGTAGCCTTGTCCTTATGGAAGGTAGTCTGCTGTAGAGATTTTTGTTACTCCAATGGATGTTAGCCTTGTCATTATGGAAGGTAGTCTGTTGTCGAGATTTTTGTTACTGCAAAGGATGCTAGCTTTGTCTTTATAGAAGGTAGTCTATTGTCGATATTTTTGTTACTCCAATGGATGGTAGCCTTGTCTTTATGGCAGGTAGTATATTGTCGAGATTTTTTTTACTCCAATGGATGGTAGCCTTGTCATTTTGGAAGGTAGTCTGTTGTAGAGATTTTTGTTACTCCAATGGATGTTAGCCTTGTCATTATGGAAGGTAGTCTATTGTCGAGATTTTTGTTACTACAAAGGATGCTAGCTTTGTATTTATAGAAGGTAGTCGGTTGTCGATATTTTTATTACTCCAATGGATGGTAGCCTTGTCTTTAAGGAAGGTAGTCTATTGTCGATATTTTTGTTACTCCAATGGATGGTAGCCTTGTTTTAAGGAAGGTAGTCTATTGTCGATATTTTTGTTACTCATATGGATGGTAGCCTTGTCATTATGGAAGGTAGTCTATTGTAAAGATTTTTGTTACTCTAATGGATGGTAGCCTTGCCATTATGGAAGAAGTCTTTTGTCGAGATTTTTGTTACTCCAATGGATGGTAGCCTTGTCATTATGGACCGTGGTCTATTGTCGAGATTTTTGTTACTCCAATGGATGGTATCCTTGTAATTATGGAAGGTAGTCTTTTGTCGAGATTTTTGGTACTCCAATGGATGGTAGCCTTGTCCTTATGGAAGGTAGTTTGTTGTCGATATTTTTGTTACTCCAATGGATGGTAGCCTTGTCATTATGGTAGGTAGTCTATTGTCGAGAATTTTTTTACTCCAATGGATGTTAACCTTGTCATTATGGAAGGTAGTCTGTTGTCGAGATTTTTGTTACTGCAAAGGATGCTAGCTTTGTCTTTATAGAAGGTAGTCTATTGTCGATATTTTTGTTACTCCAATGGATGGTAGCCTTGTCTTTATGGTAGGTAGTATATTTTTGAGATTTTTTTTACTCCAATGGATGGTAGCCTTGTCATTTTGGAAGGTAGTCTATTGTAGAGATTTTTGTTACTCCAATGGATGTTAGCCTTGTCATTATGGAAGGTAGTCTATTGTCGAGATTTTTGTTACTGCAAAGGATGCTAGCTTTGTATTTATAGAAGGTAGTCGATTGTCGATATTTTTGTTACTCCAATGGATGGTAGCCTTGTCTTTAAGGAAGGTAGTCTATTATCGATATTTTTGTTACTCCAATGGATGGTAGCCTTGTTTTAAGGAAGGTAGTCTATTGTCGATATTTTTGTTACTCATATGGATGGTATCCTTGTCATTATGGAAGGTAGTCTGTTGTAAAGATTTTTGTTACTCTAATGGATGGTAGCCTTGCCATTATGGAAGAAGTCTTTTGTCGAGATTTTTGTTACTCTAATGGATGGTAGCCTTGTCATTATGGACCGTGGTCTATTGTCAAGATTTTTGTTACTCCAATGGATGGTATCCTTGTAATTATGGAAGGTAGTCTTTTGTCGAGATTTTTGTTACTCCAATGGATGGTAGCCTTGTCCTTATGGAAGGTAGTCTGTTGTCGATATTTTTGTTACTCCAATGGATGGTAGCCTTGTCATTATGGTAGGTAGTCTATTGTCAAGATTTTTTTTACTCCAATGGATGGTAACCTTGTCATTATGGAAGGTAGTCTGTTGTCGAGATTTTTGTTATTCCAATTGATGGTAGCCTTGTCATTTTGGAAGGTAGTCTGTTGTCGATATTTTTGTTATCCAATGGATGGTAGCCTTGTCATTATGGAAGGTAGTCTGTTGTCTAGATTTTTGTTACTCCAATGGATGATAGCCTTGTCATTATGGAAGGTAGTCTGTTGTAGAGATTTTTGTTACTCCAATGGATGGTAGCCTTGTCATTATGGAAGGTAGTCTGTTGTCGAGATTTTTATTACTGCAATGGATGCTAGCTTTGTCTTTATAGAAGGTAGTTTGTTGTCGATATTTTTGTTACTCCAATGGATGGTAGCCTTGTCTTTAAGGAAGGTAGTGTATTGTTGATATTTTTGTTACTCATATGGATGGTAGCCTTGTCATTATGGAAGGTAGTCTATTTTCGAGATCTTTGTTACTCAATGGATGGTAGCCTTGTCATTATGGAAGGTAGTCTGTTGTAGAGATTTTTGTTACTCTAATGGATGGTAGCCTTTCCATTAAAGAAGGAAGTCTTTTGTCGAGATATTTGTTACTCCAATGGATGGTAGCCTTGTCATTATGGACTGTGGTCTATTGTCGAGATTTTTGTTCCTCCAATGGATGGTATCCTTGTAATTATGGAAGGTAGTCTATTGTCGAGATTTTTGTTATTCCAATGGATGGTAGCCTTGTCCTTATGGAAGGTAGTCTGCTGTCGATATTTTTGTTACTCCAATGGATGGTAGCCTTGTCATTATGGCAGGTAGTCTATTGTCGAGATTTTTTTTACTCCAATGGATGGTAGCCTTGTCATTATGGAAGGTAGTCTATTGTCGAGATTTTTTTTACTCCAATGGAAGCTAGCCTTGTCATATGGAAGGTAGTCTGTTGTCGAGATTTATTTTGCTGCAACGGATGGTAGGCTTGTCATTATGGAAGGTAGTCTATTGTCGATATCTTTGTTACACAATGGATGGTAGCCTTGTCATTATGGCAGGTAGTCTGTTGTCGATATCTTTGTTACTCAATGGATGGTAGCCTTGTCATTAATGAATGAAGTCTATTGTCGAGATTTTTTTTACTCCAATGGATGGTAGCCTTGTCATTATGGAAGGTAGTCTGCGGTTGATATTTTTGTTACTCCAATGGATGGTAGCCTTGTCATTATGGATGGTAGTCTACTGTCGAGATTTTTGTCACTCTAATGGATGGTGGCCTTTTCTTTATGGAACGTAGTCTATTGTCGAGATTTTTGTTACTCCAATGGATGGTAGCCTTGTCATTATGGAACGTAGTGTGTTGTTAATATTTTTTTACTCCAATGGATGGTAGCCTTGTCATTATGGATGGTAGTCTGTTGTCGAGACTTTTTTTACTCTAATGTATGGTAGCCTTGTCATATGTAAGGTAGTTTGTTGTCGAGAATTTTTTTACTCCAATGGATGGTATCCTTGTCATTATGGAAGGTAGTCTGTTGTCGATATCTTTGTTACTCAATGGATTGTAGCCTTGTCATTATGGAAGGTAGTTTGTTGTTGATATCTTTGTTACTGAATGGATGGTAGCCTTGTCATTATGGAAGGTAGTTTGTTGTCAATATCTTTGTTACTCAATGGATGCTAGCCTTGTCATTATGGAAGGTAGTTTGTTGTCGATATCTTTGTTACTCAATGGATGGTAGCCTTGTCATTATGGAAGGTAGTCTGTTGTCAATATCTTTGTTACTCAATGGATGCTAGCCTTGTCATTATGGAAGGTAGTCTATTGTAAAGATTTTTGTTACTCTAATGGATGGTAGCCTTGCCATTATGGAAGGCAGTCTTTTGTCGAGATTTTTGTTACTCCAATGGATGGTAGCCTTGTCATTATGGACCGTGGTCTATTGTCGAGATTTTTGTTACTCCAATGGATGGTATCCTTGTAATTATGGAAGGTAGTCTTTTGTCGAGATTTTTGTTACTCCAATGGATGGTAGCCTTGTCCTTATGGAAGGTAGTCTGTTGTCGATATTTTTGTTACTCCAATGGATGGTAGCCTTGTCATTATGGTAGGTAGTCTATTGTCGAGATTTTTTTTACTCCAATGGATGGTAACCTTGTCATTATGGAAGGTAGTATGTTGTCGAGATTTTTGTTATTCCAATTGATGGTAGCCTTGTAATTTTGGAAGGTAGTCTGTTGTTGATATTTTTGTTATCCAATGGATGGTAGCCTTGTCATTATGGAAGGTAGTCTGTTGTCTAGATTTTTGTTACTCCAATGTATGATAGCCTTGTCATTATGGAAGGTAGTCTTTTGTAGAGATTTTTGTTACTCCAATGGATGGTAGCCTTGTCTTTAAGGAAGGTAGTGTATTGTCGATATTTTTTTTACTCATATGGATGGTAGCCTTGTCATTATGGAAGGTAGTCTATTTTCGAGATCTTTGTTACTCTAATGGATGGTAGCCTTGTCCTTATGGAAGGTAGTCTGCTGTAGAGATTTTTGTTACTCCAATGGATGTTAGCCTTGTCATTATGGAAGGTAGTCTGTTGTCGAGATTTTTGTTACTGCAAAGGATGCTAGCTTTGTCTTTATAGAAGGTAGTCTATTGTCGATATTTTTGTTACTCCAATGGATGGTAGCCTTGTCTTTATGGCAGGTAGTATATTGTCGAGATTTTTTTACTCCAATGGATGGTAGCCTTGTCATTTTGGAAGGTAGTCTGTTGTAGAGATTTTTGTTACTCCAATGGATGTTAGCCTTGTCATTATGGAAGGTAGTCTATTGTCGAGATTTTTGTTACTGCAAAGGATGCTAGCTTTGTATTTATAGAAGGTAGTCGGTTGTCGATATTTTTGTTACTCCAATGGATGGTAGCCTTGTCTTTAAGGAAGGTAGTCTATTGTCGATATTTTTGTTACTCCAATGGATGGTAGCCTTGTTTTAAGGAAGGTAGTCTATTGTCGATATTTTTGTTACTCATATGGATGGTAGCCTTGTCATTATGGAAGGTAGTCTGTTGTAAAGATTTTTGTTACTCTAATTGATGGTAGCCTTGCCATTATGGAAGAAGTCTTTTGTCGAGATTTTTGTTACTCCAATGGATGGTAGCCTTGTCATTATGGACCGTGGTCTATTGTCGAGATTTTTGTTACTCCAATGGATGGTATCCTTGTAATTATGGAAGGTAGCCTTTTGCCGAGATTTTTGTTACTCCAATGGATGGTAGCCTTGTCCTTATGGAAGGTAGTCTATTGTCGTGATTTTTGTTACTCCAATGGATGGTAGCCTTGTCCTTATGGAAGGTAGTCTGCTGTAGAGATTTTTGTTACTGCAATGGATGTTAGCCTTGTCATTATGGAAGGTAGTCTGTTGTCGAGATTTTTGTTACTGCAAAGGATGCTAGCTTTGTCTTTATAGAAGGTAGTCTATTGTAGATATATTTGTTACTCCAATGGATGGTAGCCTTGTCTTTATGGCAGGTAGTATATTGTCGAGATTTTTTTTACTCCAATGGATGGTAGCCTTGTCATTTTGGAAGGTAGTCTGTTGTAGAGATTTTTGTCTCTCCAATGGATGTTAGCCTTGTCATTATGGAAGGTAGTCCATTGTCGAGATTTTTGTTACTGCAAAGGATGCTAGCTTTGTATTTATAGAAGGTAGTCGGTTGTCGATATTTTTGTTACTCCAATGGATGGTAGCCTTGTCTTTAAGGAAGGTAGTCTATTGTCGATATTTTTGTTACTCCAATGGATGGTAGCCTTGTTTTAAGGAAGGTAGTCTATTTTCGATATTTTTGTTACTCATATGGATGGTAGCCTTGTCATTATGGAAGGTAGTCTGTTGTAAAGATTTTTGTTACTCTAATGGATGGTAGCCTTGCCATTATGGAAGAAGTCTTTTGTCGAGATTTTTGTTACTCCAATGGATGGTAGCCTTGTCATTATAGACCGTGGTCTATTGTCGAGATTTTTGTTACTCCAATGGATGGTATCCTTGTAATTATGGAAGGTAGTCTTTTGTCGAGATTTTTGTTACTCCAATGGATGGTAGCCTTGTCCTTATGGAAGGTAGTCTGTTGTCGATATTTTTGTTACTCCAATGGATGGTAGCCTTGTCATTATGGTAGGTAGTCTATTGTCGAGATTTTTTTTACTCCAATGGATGGTAACCTTGTCATTATGGAAGGTAGTCTGTTGTCGAGATTTTTGTTATTCCAATTGATGGTAGCCTTGTCATTTTGGAAGGTAGTCTGTTGTCGATATTTTTGTTATCCAATGGATGGTAGCCTTGTCATTATGGAAGGTAGTCTGTTGTCTAGATTTTTGTTACTCCAATGTATGATAGCCTTGTCATTATGGAAGGTAGTCTTTTGTAGAGATTTTTGTTACTCCAATGGATGGTAGCCTTGTCTTTAAGGAAGGTAGTGTATTGTCGATATTTTTTTTACTCATATGGATGGTAGCCTTGTCATTATGGAAGGTAGTCTATTTTCGAGATCTTTGTTACTCTAATGGATGGTAGCCTTGTCCTTATGGAAGGTAGTCTGCTGTAGAGATTTTTGTTACTCCAATGGATGTTAGCCTTGTCATTTTGGAAGGTAGTCTGTTGTCGAGATTTTTGTTACTGCAAAGGATGCTAGCTTTGTCTTTATAGAAGGTAGTCTATTGTCGATATTTTTGTTACTCCAATGGATGGTAGCCTTGTCTTTATGGCAGGTAGTATATTGTCGAGATTTTTTTACTCCAATGGATGGTAGCCTTGTCATTTTGGAAGGTAGTCTGTTGTAGAGATTTTTGTTACTCCAATGGATGTTAGCCTTGTCATTATGGAAGGTAGTCTATTGTCGAGATTTTTGTTACTGCAAAGGATGCTAGCTTTGTATTTATAGAAGGTAGTCGGTTGTCGATATTTTTGTTACTCCAATGGATGGTAGCCTTGTCTTTAAGGAAGGTAGTCTATTGTCGATATTTTTGTTACTCCAATGGATGGTAGCCTTGTTTTAAGGAAGGTAGTCTATTGTCGATATTTTTGTTACTCATATGAATGGTAGCCTTGTCATTATGGAAGGTAGTCTGTTGTAAAGATTTTTGTTACTCTAATGGATGGTAGCCTTGCCATTATGGAAGATGTCTTTTGTCGAGATTTTTGTTACTCCAATGGATGGTAGCCTTGTCATTATGGACCGTGGTCTAGTGTCGAGATTTTTGTTACTCCAATGGATGGTATCCTTGTAATTATGGAAGGTAGCCTTTTGCCGAGATTTTTGTTACTCCAATGGATGGTAGCCTTGTCCTTATGGAAGGTAGTCTATTGTCGTGATTTTTGTTACTCCAATGGATGGTAGCCTTGTCCTTATGGAAGGTAGTCTGCTGTAGAGATTTTTGTTACTGCAATGGATGTTAGCCTTGTCATTATGGAAGGTAGTCTGTTGTCGAGATTTTTGTTACTGCAAAGGATGCTAGCTTTGTCTTTATAGAAGGTAGTCTATTGTAGATATCTTCGTTACTCAATGGATGGTAGCCTTGTCATTAATGAATGAAGTCTATTGTCGAGATTTTTTTTACTCCAATGGATGGTAGCCTTGTCATTATGGAAGGTAGTCTGCGGTTGATATTTTTGTTACTCCAATGGATGGTAGCCTTGTCATTATGGATGGTAGTCTACTGTCGAGATTTTTGTCACTCTAATGGATGGTGGCCTTTTCTTTATGGAACGTAGTCTATTGTCGAGATTTTTGTTACTCCAATGGATGGTAGCCTTGTCATTATGGAACGTAGTGTGTTGTTAATATTTTTTTACTCCAATGGATGGTAGCCTTGTCATTATGGATGGTAGTCTGTTGTCGAGACTTTTTTTACTCTAATGTATGGTAGCCTTGTCATATGTAAGGTAGTTTGTTGTCGAGAATTTTTTTACTCCAATGGATGGTATCCTTGTCATTATGGAAGGTAGTCTGTTGTCGATATCTTTGTTACTCAATGGATTGTAGCCTTGTCATTATGGAAGGTAGTTTGTTGTTGATATCTTTGTTACTGAATGGATGGTAGCCTTGTCATTATGGAAGGTAGTTTGTTGTCAATATCTTTGTTACTCAATGGATGCTAGCCTTGTCATTATGGAAGGTAGTTTGTTGTCGATATCTTTGTTACTCAATGGATGGTAGCCTTGTCATTATGGAAGGTAGTCTGTTGTCAATATCTTTGTTACTCAATGGATGCTAGCCTTGTCATTATGGAAGGTAGTCTATTGTAAAGATTTTTGTTACTCTAATGGATGGTAGCCTTGCCATTATGGAAGGCAGTCTTTTGTCGAGATTTTTGTTACTCCAATGGATGGTAGCCTTGTCATTATGGACCGTGGTCTATTGTCGAGATTTTTGTTACTCCAATGGATGGTATCCTTGTAATTATGGAAGGTAGTCTTTTGTCGAGATTTTTGTTACTCCAATGGATGGTAGCCTTGTCCTTATGGAAGGTAGTCTGTTGTCGATATTTTTGTTACTCCAATGGATGGTAGCCTTGTCATTATGGTAGGTAGTCTATTGTCGAGATTTTTTTTACTCCAATGGATGGTAACCTTGTCATTATGGAAGGTAGTATGTTGTCGAGATTTTTGTTATTCCAATTGATGGTAGCCTTGTAATTTTGGAAGGTAGTCTGTTGTTGATATTTTTGTTATCCAATGGATGGTAGCCTTGTCATTATGGAAGGTAGTCTGTTGTCTAGATTTTTGTTACTCCAATGTATGATAGCCTTGTCATTATGGAAGGTAGTCTTTTGTAGAGATTTTTGTTACTCCAATGGATGGTAGCCTTGTCTTTAAGGAAGGTAGTGTATTGTCGATATTTTTTTTACTCATATGGATGGTAGCCTTGTCATTATGGAAGGTAGTCTATTTTCGAGATCTTTGTTACTCTAATGGATGGTAGCCTTGTCCTTATGGAAGGTAGTCTGCTGTAGAGATTTTTGTTACTCCAATGGATGTTAGCCTTGTCATTATGGAAGGTAGTCTGTTGTCGAGATTTTTGTTACTGCAAAGGATGCTAGCTTTGTCTTTATAGAAGGTAGTCTATTGTCGATATTTTTGTTACTCCAATGGATGGTAGCCTTGTCTTTATGGCAGGTAGTATATTGTCGAGATTTTTTTACTCCAATGGATGGTAGCCTTGTCATTTTGGAAGGTAGTCTGTTGTAGAGATTTTTGTTACTCCAATGGATGTTAGCCTTGTCATTATGGAAGGTAGTCTATTGTCGAGATTTTTGTTACTGCAAAGGATGCTAGCTTTGTATTTATAGAAGGTAGTCGGTTGTCGATATTTTTGTTACTCCAATGGATGGTAGCCTTGTCTTTAAGGAAGGTAGTCTATTGTCGATATTTTTGTTACTCCAATGGATGGTAGCCTTGTTTTAAGGAAGGTAGTCTATTGTCGATATTTTTGTTACTCATATGGATGGTAGCCTTGTCATTATGGAAGGTAGTCTGTTGTAAAGATTTTTGTTACTCTAATGGATGGTAGCCTTGCCATTATGGAAGATGTCTTTTGTCGAGATTTTTGTTACTCCAATGGATGGTAGCCTTGTCATTATGGACCGTGGTCTAGTGTCGAGATTTTTGTTACTCCAATGGATGGTATCCTTGTAATTATGGAAGGTAGCCTTTTGCCGAGATTTTTGTTACTCCAATGGATGGTAGCCTTGTCCTTATGGAAGGTAGTCTATTGTCGTGATTTTTGTTACTCCAATGGATGGTAGCCTTGTCCTTATGGAAGGTAGTCTGCTGTAGAGATTTTTGTTACTGCAATGGATGTTAGCCTTGTCATTATGGAAGGTAGTCTGTTGTCGAGATTTTTGTTACTGCAAAGGATGCTAGCTTTGTCTTTATAGAAGGTAGTCTATTGTAGATATCTTCGTTACTCAATGGATGGTAGCCTTGTCATTAATGAATGAAGTCTATTGTCGAGATTTTTTTTACTCCAATGGATGGTAGCCTTGTCATTATGGAAGGTAGTCTGCGGTTGATATTTTTGTTACTCCAATGGATGGTAGCCTTGTCATTATGGATGGTAGTCTACTGTCGAGATTTTTGTCACTCTAATGGATGGTGGCCTTTTCTTTATGGAACGTAGTCTATTGTCGAGATTTTTGTTACTCCAATGGATGGTAGCCTTGTCATTATGGAACGTAGTGTGTTGTTAATATTTTTTTACTCCAATGGATGGTAGCCTTGTCATTATGGATGGTAGTCTGTTGTCGAGACTTTTTTTACTCTAATGTATGGTAGCCTTGTCATATGTAAGGTAGTTTGTTGTCGAGAATTTTTTTACTCCAATGGATGGTATCCTTGTCATTATGGAAGGTAGTCTGTTGTCGATATCTTTGTTACTCAATGGATTGTAGCCTTGTCATTATGGAAGGTAGTTTGTTGTTGATATCTTTGTTACTGAATGGATGGTAGCCTTGTCATTATGGAAGGTAGTTTGTTGTCAATATCTTTGTTACTCAATGGATGCTAGCCTTGTCATTATGGAAGGTAGTTTGTTGTCGATATCTTTGTTACTCAATGGATGGTAGCCTTGTCATTATGGAAGGTAGTCTGTTGTCAATATCTTTGTTACTCAATGGATGCTAGCCTTGTCATTATGGAAGGTAGTCTATTGTAAAGATTTTTGTTACTCTAATGGATGGTAGCCTTGCCATTATGGAAGGCAGTCTTTTGTCGAGATTTTTGTTACTCCAATGGATGGTAGCCTTGTCATTATGGACCGTGGTCTATTGTCGAGATTTTTGTTACTCCAATGGATGGTATCCTTGTAATTATGGAAGGTAGTCTTTTGTCGAGATTTTTGTTACTCCAATGGATGGTAGCCTTGTCCTTATGGAAGGTAGTCTCTTGTCGATATTTTTGTTACTCCAATGGATGGTAGCCTTGTCATTATGGTAGGTAGTCTATTGTCGAGATTTTTTTTACTCCAATGGATGGTAACCTTGTCATTATGGAAGGTAGTATGTTGTCGAGATTTTTGTTATTCCAATTGATGGTAGCCTTGTAATTTTGGAAGGTAGTCTGTTGTTGATATTTTTGTTATCCAATGGATGGTAGCCTTGTCATTATGGAAGGTAGTCTGTTGTCTAGATTTTTGTTACTCCAATGTATGATAGCCTTGTCATTATGGAAGGTAGTCTTTTGTAGAGATTTTTGTTACTCCAATGGATGGTAGCCTTGTCTTTAAGGAAGGTAGTGTATTGTCGATATTTTTTTTACTCATATGGATGGTAGCCTTGTCATTATGGAAGGTAGTCTATTTTCGAGATCTTTGTTACTCTAATGGATGGTAGCCTTGTCCTTATGGAAGGTAGTCTGCTGTAGAGATTTTTGTTACTCCAATGGATGTTAGCCTTGTCATTATGGAAGGTAGTCTGTTGTCGAGATTTTTGTTACTGCAAAGGATGCTAGCTTTGTCTTTATAGAAGGTAGTCTATTGTCGATATTTTTGTTACTCCAATGGATGGTAGCCTTGTCTTTATGGCAGGTAGTATATTGTCGAGATTTTTTTACTCCAATGGATGGTAGCCTTGTCATTTTGGAAGGTAGTCTGTTGTAGAGATTTTTGTTACTCCAATGGATGTTAGCCTTGTCATTATGGAAGGTAGTCTATTGTCGAGATTTTTGTTACTGCAAAGGATGCTAGCTTTGTATTTATAGAAGGTAGTCGGTTGTCGATATTTTTGTTACTCCAATGGATGGTAGCCTTGTCTTTAAGGAAGGTAGTCTATTGTCGATATTTTTGTTACTCCAATGGATGGTAGCCTTGTTTTAAGGAAGGTAGTCTATTGTCGATATTTTTGTTACTCATATGGATGGTAGCCTTGTCATTATGGAAGGTAGTCTGTTGTAAAGATTTTTGTTACTCTAATTGATGGTAGCCTTGCCATTATGGAAGAAGTCTTTTGTCGAGATTTTTGTTACTCCAATGGATGGTAGCCTTGTCATTATGGACCGTGGTCTATTGTCGAGATTTTTGTTACTCCAATGGATGGTATCCTTGTAATTATGGAAGGTAGCCTTTTGCCGAGATTTTTGTTACTCCAATGGATGGTAGCCTTGTCCTTATGGAAGGTAGTCTATTGTCGTGATTTTTGTTACTCCAATGGATGGTAGCCTTGTCCTTATGGAAGGTAGTCTGCTGTAGAGATTTTTGTTACTGCAATGGATGTTAGCCTTGTCATTATGGAAGGTAGTCTGTTGTCGAGATTTTTGTTACTGCAAAGGATGCTAGCTTTGTCTTTATAGAAGGTAGTCTATTGTAGATATATTTGTTACTCCAATGGATGGTAGCCTTGTCTTTATGGCAGGTAGTATATTGTCGAGATTTTTTTTACTCCAATGGATGGTAGCCTTGTCATTTTGGAAGGTAGTCTGTTGTAGAGATTTTTGTCTCTCCAATGGATGTTAGCCTTGTCATTATGGAAGGTAGTCCATTGTCGAGATTTTTGTTACTGCAAAGGATGCTAGCTTTGTATTTATAGAAGGTAGTCGATTGTCGATATTTTTGTTACTCCAATGGATGGTAGCCTTGTCTTTAAGGAAGGTAGTCTATTGTCGATATTTTTGTTACTCCAATGGATGGTAGCCTTGTTTTAAGGAAGGTAGTCTATTTTCGATATTTTTGTTACTCATATGGATGGTAGCCTTGTCATTATGGAAGGTAGTCTGTTGTAAAGATTTTTGTTACTCTAATGGATGGTAGCCTTGCCATTATGGAAGAAGTCTTTTGTCGAGATTTTTGTTACTCCAATGGATGGTAGCCTTGTCATTATGGACCGTGGTCTATTGTCGAGATTTTTGTTACTCCAATGGATGGTATCCTTGTAATTATGGAAGGTAGTCTTTTGTCGAGATTTTTGTTACTCCAATGGATGGTAGCCTTGTCCTTATGGAAGGTAGTCTGTTGTCGATATTTTTGTTACTCCAATGGATGGTAGCCTTGTCATTATGGTAGGTAGTCTATTGTCGAGATTTTTTTTACTCCAATGGATGGTAACCTTGTCATTATGGAAGGTAGTCTGTTGTCGAGATTTTTGTTATTCCAATTTATGGTAGCCTTGTCATTTTGGAAGGTAGTCTGTTGTCGATATTTTTGTTATCCAATGGATGGTAGCCTTGTCATTATGGAAGGTAGTCTGTTGTCTAGATTTTTGTTACTCCAATGTATGATAGCCTTGTCATTATGGAAGGTAGTCTTTTGTAGAGATTTTTGTTACTCCAATGGATGGTAGCCTTGTCTTTAAGGAAGGTAGTGTATTGTCGATATTTTTTTTACTCATATGGATGGTAGCCTTGTCATTATGGAAGGTAGTCTATTTTCGAGATCTTTGTTACTCTAATGGATGGTAGCCTTGTCCTTATGGAAGGTAGTCTGCTGTAGAGATTTTTGTTACTCCAATGGATGTTAGCCTTGTCATTTTGGAAGGTAGTCTGTTGTCGAGATTTTTGTTACTGCAAAGGATGCTAGCTTTGTCTTTATAGAAGGTAGTCTATTGTCGATATTTTTGTTACTCCAATGGATGGTAGCCTTGTCTTTATGGCAGGTAGTATATTGTCGAGATTTTTTTACTCCAATGGATGATAGCCTTGTCATTTTGGAAGGTAGTCTGTTGTAGAGATTTTTGTCTCTCCAATGGATGTTAGCCTTGTCATTATGGAAGGTAGTCCATTGTCGAGATTTTTGTTACTGCAAAGGATGCTAGCTTTGTATTTATAGAAGGTAGTCGGTTGTCGATATTTTTGTTACTCCAATGGATGGTAGCCTTGTCTTTAAGGAAGGTAGTCTATTGTCGATATTTTTGTTACTCCAATGGATGGTAGCCTTGTTTTAAGGAAGGTAGTCTATTTTCGATATTTTTGTTACTCATATGGATGGTAGCCTTGTCATTATGGAAGGTAGTCTGTTGTAAAGATTTTTGTTACTCTAATGGATGGTAGCCTTGCCATTATGGAAGAAGTCTTTTGTCGAGATTTTTGTTACTCCAATGGATGGTAGCCTTGTCATTATGGACCGTGGTCTATTGTCGAGATTTTTGTTACTCCAATGGATGGTATCCTTGTAATTATGGAAGGTAGTCTTTTGTCGAGATTTTTGTTACTCCAATGGATGGTAGCCTTGTCCTTATGGAAGGTAGTCTGTTGTCGATATTTTTGTTACTCCAATGGATGGTAGCCTTGTCATTATGGTAGGTAGTCTATTGTCGAGATTTTTTTTACTCCAATGGATGGTAACCTTGTCATTATGGAAGGTAGTCTGTTGTCGAGATTTTTGTTATTCCAATTGATGGTAGCCTTGTCATTTTGGAAGGTAGTCTGTTGTCGATATTTTTGTTATCCAATGGATGGTAGCCTTGTCATTATGGAAGGTAGTCTGTTGTCTAGATTTTTGTTACTCCAATGTATGATAGCCTTGTCATTATGGAAGGTAGTCTTTTGTAGAGATTTTTGTTACTCCAATGGATGGTAGCCTTGTCTTTAAGGAAGGTAGTGTATTGTCGATATTTTTTTTACTCATATGGATGGTAGCCTTGTCATTATGGAAGGTTGTCTATTTTCGAGATCTTTGTTACTCTAATGGATGGTAGCCTTGTCCTTATGGAAGGTAGTCTGCTGTAGAGATTTTTGTTACTCCAATGGATGTTAGCCTTGTCATTTTGGAAGGTAGTCTGTTGTCGAGATTTTTGTTACTGCAAAGGATGCTAGCTTTGTCTTTATAGAAGGTAGTCTATTGTCGATATTTTTGTTACTCCAATGGATGGTAGCCTTGTCTTTATGGCAGGTAGTATATTGTCGAGATTTTTTTACTCCAATGGATGGTAGCCTTGTCATTTTGGAAGGTAGTCTGTTGTAGAGATTTTTGTTACTCCAATGGATGTTAGCCTTGTCATTATGGAAGGTAGTCTATTGTCGAGATTTTTGTTACTGCAAAGGATGCTAGCTTTGTATTTATAGAAGGTAGTCGGTTGTCGATATTTTTGTTACTCCAATGGATGGTAGCCTTGTCTTTAAGGAAGGTAGTCTATTGTCGATATTTTTGTTACTCCAATGGATGGTAGCCTTGTTTTAAGGAAGGTAGTCTATTGTCGATATTTTTGTTACTCATATGGATGGTAGCCTTGTCATTATGGAAGGTAGTCTGTTGTAAAGATTTTTGTTACTCTAATGGATGGTAGCCTTGCCATTATGGAAGATGTCTTTTGTCGAGATTTTTGTTACTCCAATGGATGGTAGCCTTGTCATTATGGACCGTGGTCTAGTGTCGAGATTTTTGTTACTCCAATGGATGGTATCCTTGTAATTATGGAAGGTAGCCTTTTGCCGAGATTTTTGTTACTCCAATGGATGGTAGCCTTGTCCTTATGGAAGGTAGTCTATTGTCGTGATTTTTGTTACTCCAATGGATGGTAGCCTTGTCCTTATGGAAGGTAGTCTGCTGTAGAGATTTTTGTTACTGCAATGGATGTTAGCCTTGTCATTATGGAAGGTAGTCTGTTGTCGAGATTTTTGTTACTGCAAAGGATGCTAGCTTTGTCTTTATAGAAGGTAGTCTATTGTAGATATATTTGTTACTCCAATGGATGGTAGCCTTGTCTTTATGGCAGGTAGTATATTGTCGAGATTTTTTTTACTCCAATGGATGGTAGCCTTGTCATTTTGGAAGGTAGTCTGTTGTAGAGATTTTTGTCTCTCCAATGGATGTTAGCCTTGTCATTATGGAAGGTAGTCCATTGTCGAGATTTTTGTTACTGCAAAGGATGCTAGCTTTGTATTTATAGAAGGTAGTCGGTTGTCGATATTTTTGTTACTCCAATGGATGGTAGCCTTGTCTTTAAGGAAGGTAGTCTATTGTCGATATTTTTGTTACTCCAATGGATGGTAGCCTTGTTTTAAGGAAGGTAGTCTATTTTCGATATTTTTGTTACTCATATGGATGGTAGCCTTGTCATTATGGAAGGTAGTCTGTTGTAAAGATTTTTGTTACTCTAATGGATGGTAGCCTTGCCATTATGGAAGAAGTCTTTTGTCGAGATTTTTGTTACTCCAATGGATGGTAGCCTTGTCATTATGGACCGTGGTCTATTGTCGAGATTTTTGTTACTCCAATGGATGGTATCCTTGTAATTATGGAAGGTAGTCTTTTGTCGAGATTTTTGTTACTCCAATGGATGGTAGCCTTGTCCTTATGGAAGGTAGTCTGTTGTCGATATTTTTGTTACTCCAATGGATGGTAGCCTTGTCATTATGGTAGGTAGTCTATTGTCGAGATTTTTTTTACTCCAATGGATGGTAACCTTGTCATTATGGAAGGTAGTCTGTTGTCGAGATTTTTGTTATTCCAATTGATGGTAGCCTTGTCATTTTGGAAGGTAGTCTGTTGTCGATATTTTTGTTATCCAATGGATGGTAGCCTTGTCATTATGGAAGGTAGTCTGTTGTCTAGATTTTTGTTACTCCAATGTATGATAGCCTTGTCATTATGGAAGGTAGTCTTTTGTAGAGATTTTTGTTACTCCAATGGATGGTAGCCTTGTCTTTAAGGAAGGTAGTGTATTGTCGATATTTTTTTTACTCATATGGATGGTAGCCTTGTCATTATGGAAGGTAGTCTATTTTCGAGATCTTTGTTACTCTAATGGATGGTAGCCTTGTCCTTATGGAAGGTAGTCTGCTGTAGAGATTTTTGTTACTCCAATGGATGTTAGCCTTGTCATTATGGAAGGTAGTCTGTTGTCGAGATTTTTGTTACTGCAAAGGATGCTAGCTTTGTCTTTATAGAAGGTAGTCTATTGTCGATATTTTTGTTACTCCAATGGATGGTAGCCTTGTCTTTATGGCCGGTAGTATATTGTCGAGATTTTTTTACTCCAATGGATGGTAGCCTTGTCATTTTGGAAGGTAGTCTGTTGTAGA
This sequence comes from Vicia faba, assembly GCA_948472305.1. Lineage (NCBI taxonomy): Eukaryota > Viridiplantae > Streptophyta > Magnoliopsida > Fabales > Fabaceae > Vicia > Vicia faba. The sequence goes on from OX451741.1 coordinate 695,559,854, forward strand.
GATTTTTGTTACTCTAATGGATGTTAGCCTTGTCATTATGGAAGGTAGTCTATTGTCGAGATTTTTGTTACTGCAAAGGATGCTAGCTTTGTATTTATAGAAGGTAGTCGGTTGTCGATATTTTTGTTACTCCAATGGATGGTAGCCTTGTCTTTAAGGAAGGTAGTCTATTGTCGATATTTTTGTTACTCCAATGGATGGTAGCCTTGTTTTAAGGAAGGTAGTCTATTGTCGATATTTTTGTTACTCATATGGATGGTAGCCTTGTCATTATGGAAGGTAGTCTGTTGTAAAGATTTTTGTTACTCTAATGGATGGTAGCCTTGCCATTATGGAAGATGTCTTTTGTCGAGATTTTTGTTACTCCAATGGATGGTAGCCTTGTCATTATGGACCGTGGTCTATTGTCGAGATTTTTGTTACTCCAATGGATGGTATCCTTGTAATTATGGAAGGTAGCCTTTTGCCGAGATTTTTGTTACTCCAATGGATGGTAGCCTTGTCCTTATGGAAGGTAGTCTATTGTCGTGATTTTTGTTACTCCAATGGATGGTAGCCTTGTCCTTATGGAAGGTAGTCTGCTGTAGAGATTTTTGTTACTGCAATGGATGTTAGCCTTGTCATTATGGAAGGTAGTCTGTTGTCGAGATTTTTGTTACTGCAAAGGATGCTAGCTTTGTCTTTATAGAAGGTAGTCTATTGTAGATATTTTTGTTACTCCAATGGATGGTAGCCTTGTCTTTATGGCAGGTAGTATATTGTCGAGATTTTTTTTACTCCAATGGATGGTAGCCTTGTCATTTTGGAAGGTAGTCTGTTGTAGAGATTTTTGTCTCTCCAATGGATGTTAGCCTTGTCATTATGGAAGGTAGTCCATTGTCGAGATTTTTGTTACTGCAAAGGATGCAAGCTTTGTATTTATAGAAGGTAGTCGGTTGTCGATATTTTTGTTACTCCAATGGATGGTAGCCTTGTCTTTAAGGAAGGTAGTCTATTGTCGATATTTTTGTTACTCCAATGGATGGTAGCCTTGTTTTAAGGAAGGTAGTCTATTGTCGATATTTTTGTTACTCATATGGATGGTAGCCTTGTCATTATGGAAGGTAGTCTGTTGTAAAGATTTTTGTTACTCTAATGGATGGTAGCCTTGCCATTATGGAAGATGTCTTTTGTCGAGATTTTTGTTACTCCAATGGATGGTAGCCTTGTCATTATGGACCGTGGTCTATTGTCGAGATTTTTGTTACTCCAATGGATGGTATCCTTGTAATTATGGAAGGTAGCCTTTTGCCGAGATTTTTGTTACTCCAATGGATGGTAGCCTTGTCCTTATGGAAGGTAGTCTATTGTCGTGATTTTTGTTACTCCAATGGATGGTAGCCTTGTCCTTATGGAAGGTAGTCTGCTGTAGAGATTTTTGTTACTGCAATGGATGTTAGCCTTGTCATTATGGAAGGTAGTCTGTTGTCGAGATTTTTGTTACTGCAAAGGATGCTAGCTTTGTCTTTATAGAAGGTAGTCTATTGTAGATATTTTTGTTACTCCAATGGATGGTAGCCTTGTCTTTATGGCAGGTAGTATATTGTCGAGATTTTTTTTACTCCAATGGATGGTAGCCTTGTCATTTTGGAAGGTAGTCTGTTGTAGAGATTTTTGTCTCTCCAATGGATGTTAGCCTTGTCATTATGGAAGGTAGTCCATTGTCGAGATTTTTGTTACTGCAAAGGATGCTAGCTTTGTATTTATAGAAGGTAGTCGGTTGTCGATATTTTTGTTACTCCAATGGATGGTAGCCTTGTCTTTAAGGAAGGTAGTCTATTGTCGATATTTTTGTTACTCCAATGGATGGTAGCCTTGTTTTAAGGAAGGTAGTCTATTGTCGATATTTTTGTTACTCATATGGATGGTAGCCTTGTCATTATGGAAGGTAGTCTGTTGTAAAGATTTTTGTTACTCTAATGGATGGTAGCCTTGCCATTATGGAAGAAGTCTTTTGTCGAGATTTTTGTTACTCCAATGGATGGTAGCCTTGTCATTATGGACCGTGGTCTATTGTCGAGATTTTTGTTACTCCAATGGATGGTATCCTTGTAATTATGGAAGGTAGTCTTTTTTCGAGATTTTTGTTACTCCAATGGATGGTAGCCTTGTCCTTATGGAAGGTAGTCTGTTGTCGATATTTTTGTTACTCCAATGGATGGTAGCCTTGTCATTATGGTAGGTAGTCTATTGTCGAGATTTTTTTTACTCCAATGGATGGTAACCTTGTCATTATGGAAGGTAGTCTGTTGTCGAGATTTTTGTTATTCCAATTGATGGTAGCCTTGTCATTTTGGAAGGTAGTCTGTTGTCGATATTTTTGTTATCCAATGGATGGTAGCCTTGTCATTATGGAAGGTAGTCTGTTGTCTAGATTTTTGTTACTCCAATGGATGATAGCCTTGTCATTATGGAAGGTAGTCTGTTGTAGAGATTTTTGTTACTCCAATGGATGGTAGCCTTGTCATTATGGAAGGTAGTCTGTTGTCGAGATTTTTATTACTGCAATGGATGCTAGCTTTGTCTTTATAGAAGGTAGTCTGTTGTCGATATTTTTGTTACTCCAATGGATGGTAGCCTTGTCTTTAAGGAAGGTAGTGTATTGTTGATATTTTTGTTACTCATATGGATGGTAGCCTTGTCATTATGGAAGGTAGTCTATTTTCGAGATCTTTGTTACTCAATGGATGGTAGCCTTGTCATTATGGAAGGTAGTCTGTTGTAGAGATTTTTGTTACTCTAATGGATGGTAGCCTTTCCATTAAAGAAGGAAGTCTTTTGTCGAGATATTTGTTACTCCAATGGATGGTAGCCTTGTCATTATGGACCGTGGTCTATTGTCGAGATTTTTGTTCCTCCAATGGATGGTATCCTTGTAATTATGGAAGGTAGTCTATTGTCGACATTTTTGTTATTCCAATGGATGGTAGCCTTGTCCTTATGGAAGGTAGTCTGCTGTCGATATTTTTGTTACTCCAATGGATGGTAGCCTTGTCATTATGGCAGGTAGTCTTTTGTCGAAATTTTTTTTACTCCAATGGATGGTAGCCTTGTCATTATGGAAGGTAGTCTATTGTCGAGATTTTTTTTACTCCAATGGAAGCTAGCCTTGTCATATGGAAGGTAGTCTGTTGTCGAGATTTATTTTGCTGCAACGGATGGTAGGCTTGTCATTATGGAAGGTAGTCTATTGTCGATATCTTTGTTACACAATAGATGGTAGCCTTGTCATTATGGCAGGTAGTCTGTTGTCGATATCTTTGTTACTCAATGGATGGTAGCCTTGTCATTAATGATTGAAGTCTATTGTCGAGATTTTTTTTACTCCAATGGATGTGAGCCTTGTCATTATGGAAGGTAGTCTGCGGTTGATATTTTTGTTACTCCAATGGATGGTAGCCTTGTCATTATGGATGGTAGTCTACTGTCGAGATTTTTGTCACTCTAATGGATGGTGGCCTTTTCTTTATGGAACGTAGTCTATTGTCGAGATTTTTGTTACTCCAATGGATGGTAGCCTTGTCATTATGGAACGTAGTGTGTTGTTGATATTTTTTTTACTCCAATGGATGGTAGCCTTGTCATTATGGATGGTAGTCTGTTGTCGAGACTTTTTTTACTCTAATGTATGGTAGCCTTGTCATATGTAAGGTAGTTTGTTGTCGAGAATTTTTTTACTCCAATGGATGGTATCCTTGTCATTATGGAAGGTAGTCTGTTGTCGATATCTTTGTTACTCAATGGATGGTAGCCTTGTCATTATGGAAGGTAGTTTGTTGTTGATATCTTTGTTACTCAATGGATGGTAGCCTTGTCATTATGGAAGGTAGTCTGTTGTCAATATCTTTGTTACTCAATGGATGCTAGCCTTGTCATTATGGAAGGTAGTTTGTTGTCGATATCTTTGTTACTCAATGGATGGTAGCCTTGTCATTATGGAAGGTAGTCTGTTGTCAATATCTTTGTTACTCAATGGATGCTAGCCTTGTCATTATGGAAGGTAGTCTATTGTAAAGATTTTTGTTACTCTAATGGATGGTAGCCTTGCCATTATGGAAGGCAGTCTTTTGTCGAGATTTTTGTTACTCCAATGGATGGTAGCCTTGTCATTATGGACCGTGGTCTATTGTCGAGATTTTTGTTACTCCAATGGATGGTATCCTTGTAATTATGGAAGGTAGTCTTTTGTCGAGATTTTTGTTACTCCAATGGATGGTAGCCTTGTCCTTATGGAAGGTAGTCTGTTGTCGATATTTTTGTTACTCCAATGGATGGTAGCCTTGTCATTATGGTAGGTAGTCTATTGTCGAGATTTTTTTTACTCCAATGGATGGTAACCTTGTCATTATAGAAGGTAGTCTGTTGTCGAGATTTTTGTTATTCCAATTGATGGTAGCCTTGTAATTTTGGAAGGTAGTCTGTTGTCGATATTTTTGTTATCCAATGGATCGTAGCCTTGTCATTATGGAAGGTAGTCTGTTGTCTAGATTTTTGTTACTCCAATGTATGATAGCCTTGTCATTATGGAAGGTAGTCTTTTGTAGAGATTTTTGTTACTCCAATGGATGGTAGCCTTGTCTTTAAGGAAGGTAGTGTATTGTCGATATTTTTTTACTCATATGGATGGTAGCCTTGTCATTATGGAAGGTAGTCTATTTTCGAGATCTTTGTTACTCAATGGATGGTAGCCTTGTCATTATGGAAGGTAGTCTGTTGTAGAGATTTTTGTTACTCTAATGGATGGTAGCCTTGCCATTAAAGAAGGAAGTCTTTTGTCGAGATATTTGTTACTCCAATGGATGGTAGCCTTGTCATTATGGACCGTGGTCTATTGTCGAGATTTTTGTTACTCCAATGGATGGTATCCTTGTAATTATGGAAGGTAGTCTATTGTCGAGATTTTTGTTACTCCAATGGATGGTAGCCTTGTCCTTATGGAAGGTAGTCTGTTGTCGATATTTTGGTTACTCCAATGGATGGTAGCCTTGTCATTATGGCAGGTAGTCTATTGTCGAGATTTTTTTTACTCCAATGGATGGTAGCCTTGTCATTATGGAAGGTAGTCTATTGTCGAGATTTTTTTTACTCCAATGGAAGCTAGCCTTGTCATATGGAAGGTAGTCTGTTGTCGAGATTTATTTTGCTACAATGGATGGTAGGCTTGTCATTATGGAAGGTAGTCTATTGTCGATATCTTTGTTACACAATGGATGGTAGCCTTGTCATTATGGCAGGTAGTCTGTTGTCGATATCTTTGTTACTCAATGGATGGTAGCTTTGTCATTAATGAATGAAGTCTATTGTCGAGATTTTTTTTACTCCAATGGATGGTAGCCTTGTCATTATGGAAGGTAGTCTGCTGTCGATATTTTTGTTACTCCAATGGATGATAGCCTTGTCATTATGGAAGGTAGTCTACTGTCGAGATTTTTGTCACTCTAATGGATGGTGGCCTTTTCTTTATGGAACATAGTCTATTGTCGAGATTTTTGTTACTCCAATGGATGGTAGCCTTGTCATTATGGAACGTAGTGTGTTGTTGATATTTTTTTACTCCAATGGATGGTAGCCTTGTCATTATGGATGGTAGTCTGTTGTCGAGACTTTTTTTACTCTAATGTATGGTAGCCTTGTCATATGTAAGGTAGTCTATTGTCGAGAATTTTTTACTCCAATGGATGGTATCCTTGTCTTTATGGAAGGTAGTCTGTTGTCGATATCTCTGTTACTCAATGGATGATAGCCTTGTCATTATGGAAGGTAGTTTGTTGTCGATATCTTTGTTACTCAATGGATGGTAGCCTTGTCATTATGGAAGGTAGTATGTTGTCAATATCTTTGTTACTCAATGGATGCTAGCCTTGTCATTACGGAAGGTAGTCTGTTGTCAAGATTTTTGTTACTCCAATGGATGGTACCCTTGTCATTATGGAAGGTAGTCAATTGTCGATATTTTTGTTACTCCAATGGATGGTAGCCTTGTCATTATGTAAGGTAGTCTGTTGTCGAGATTTTTGTTACTCTAATGGATGGTGGCCTTGTCTTTATGGAACGTAATCTGTTGTCGATATTTTTGTTACTCCAATGGCTGGTAGCCTTATCATTATGGAAGGTAGTCTGTTGTATAGTTTTTTGTAACATCAATGGATGGTAGCCTTGTCATTATGGAAGGTAGTGTATTGTCGAGATTTTTGTTACTACAATGGAGTGTAGCTTTGTCTTTATGGAAGGTAGTCTGTTGTCGATATTTTTGTTACTCCAATGGATGGTAGCCTTGTCTTTATGGAAGGTAGTCTATTGTCGAAATTTTTGTTACTCCAACGTATGGTAGCCTTGTCATTATGGAAGGTAGTCTATTGTAGAGATTTGTGTTACTCTAATGGATGTTAGCCTTGTCATTATAAAATGAAGTCTTTTATCGAGATTTTTGTTACTCCAATGGATGGTAGCCTTGTCATTATGGACTGTGGTCTATTGTCGAGATTTCTTTTACTCCAATGGATGGTATCCTTGTAATTATTGAAGGTAGTCTGTTGTCGAGATTTTTGTTACTCCAATGGATGGTAACATTGTGATTATGGAAGGTAGTCTGCTGTCAATATTTTTGTTACTCCAATGGATGGTAGCCTTGTCATTAGGGAAGGTAGTTTGTTGTCGAGATTCTTTTTACTCCATTGGATGGTAGCCTTGTCAATATGGAAGGTAGTCTGTTGTCGAGATTTTTTTTACTCCAATGGACAGTATCCTTGTCATATGGAAGGTAGTATGTTGTCGAGATTTTTTTTACTGCAATGGATGGTAGCCTTGTCATTATGGCAGGTAGTCAGTTGTCAATATCTTTGTTACTCAATGGATGGTAGCCTTGTCAATATGGAAGGAAGTCTGTTGTCGAGAATTTTTTTACTCCAATGGATGTTAGCCTTGTCATTATGGAAGGTAGTCTGTTGTCGATATTTTTGTTACTCCAATGGATGATAGCCTTGTTATTATGGAAGATAGTCTGTTGTCGAGATATTTGTAACTCTAATGGATTGTAGCCTTGTTATTATGGAAGGTAGTCTGTTGTAGAGATTTTTGTTACTCCAATGAATGGTAGCCTTGTCATTATGGAAGGTAGTCTGTTGTCGAGATTTTTGTTACTGCAATGGATGGTAGCTTTGTCTTTATAGAAGGTAGTCTGGTGTCTATATTTTTGTTATTCCAATGGATGGTAGCCTTGTCTTTATGGAAGGTAGTCTATTGTCGATATTTTTGTTACTCATATAGATGGTAGCTTTGTCATTATGGAAGGTAGTCTATTTTCGAGATCTTTGTTACTCAATGGATGGTAGCCTTGTCATTATGGAAGGTAGTCTGTTGTAGATATTTTTGTTACTCTAATGGATGGTAGCCTTGCATTATAGAAGGAAGTCTTTTGTCGAGATTTTTGTTACTCCAATGGATGGTATCCTTGTCATTATGGAAGGTAGTCTGTTGTCTAGATTTTTGTTACTCTAATGGATGGTAGCCTTGTCTTTATGGATTGTAGTCTGTTGTCGATATTTTTGTTACTCCAATGGATGGTAGCCTTGTCATTATGGAAGGCAGTCTGTTGTATAGTTTTTTGTAACTCCAATGGATGGTATCCTTGTCATTATGGAAGGTAGTGTGTTGTCGAGATTTTTGTTACTGCAATGGAGTGTAGCTTTGTCTTTATGGAAGGGAGTCCGTTGTCGAGATTTTTGTTACTCTAATGGATTGTAGCCTTGTCATTATTGAAGGTAGTCTGTTGTTCAGATTTTTGTTACTCCAATTGATGGCAGCCTTGTCATTATGAAAGGTAGTCTGTTGTCGAGATTTTTGTTATTCCATTGGATAATATCCTTGTCATTATTGAAGGTAGTCTGTTATCGAGAGTTTTGTTATCCCAATGGATGGTAACCTTTTCATTATAGAAGGTAGTCTGTTGTCGAGATTTTTGTTACACCAATGGATGGTAGCCTTGTCATTATGGAATGTAGTCTGATGTCGATATTTTTGTTACTCCAATGGATGGTAGCCTTCTCATTATGGAAGGTAGTCTGCTGTCGAGATTTTTGTTACTCTAATGGATGGTGGCTTTGTCTTTATTGAACATAGTCTATTGTGGAGATTTTTGTTACTTTAATGGATGGTAGCCTTGTCATTATGGAACGTATTGTGTTGTTGATATTTTTGTTACTCCAATGGATGGTAGCCTTTTCATTTTTGAAGATATTCTATTGTCGAGATTTTTGTTACTCCAATGGATGGTAGCCTTGTCATTATGGATGGTAGTCTGTTGTCGAGACTTTTTTTACTCCAATGGATGGTAGCTTTGTCATATGTAGGGTAGTCTGCTCTCGAGATTTTTTTTACTCCAATGGATGGTATCCTTGTCATTGTGGAAGGTAGTCTGTTATCGATATCTTTGTTACTCAATGGACGATAGCCTTGTCATTATGGAAGGTGATATCTTTGTTACTCAATGGATGGTAGCCTTGTCATTATGGAAGGTAGTCTGTTGTCGATATCTTTGTTACTCCAATGGATTCTAGCCTGGTCATTATGGTAGGTAGTCTGTTGTTAAGATTTTTGTTACTCCAATGGATGGTAGCCTTGTCATTATGGAAGGTAGTCTGATGTCGATATTTTTGTTACTCCAATGGATGGTAGCCTTGTCATTATGGAAGGTAGTCTGTTGTCGAGATTTTTGTTACTCTAATGGATGGTAGCCTTGTCTTTATGGAACATAGTCTGTTGTCGATATTTTTGTTACTCCAATGGATGGTAGCCTTGTCATTACGGAAGGCAGTCTGTTGTATAGTTTTTTGTAACTCTAATGGATGGTAGCCTTGTCATTATGGAAGGTAGTCTGTTGTCTAGATTTTTGTTACTGCAATGGAGTGTAACTTTGTCTTTATGGAAGGTAGTCTGTTGTCGAGATTTTTGTTACTCTAAGGGATTGTAGACTTGTCATTATGGAAGGTAGTCTGTTGTTCAGATTTTTGTTACTCCAATTGATGGTAGCCTTGTCATTATGAAAGGTAGTCTGTTGTCGAGATTTTTGTTATTCCATTGGATAATATCCTTGTCATTATGGAAGGTAGTTTGTTATCGAGAGTTTTGTTATCCCAATGGATGGTAACCTTGTCATTATGGAAGGTAGTCTGTTGTCGAGATTTTTGTTATTCCAATGGATGGTAGCCTTGTCATTATGGAAGGTAGTCTATTGTCGATATTTTTGTTATCCAATGGATGGTAGCCTTGTCATTATGGAAGGTAGTCTGTTGTCTAGATTTTTGTTACTCCAATGGATGATAGCCTTGTCATTATGGAATGTAATCTGTTGTAGAGATTTTTGTTACTCATATGGATAGTAGCCTTGTCATTATGGAAGGTAGTCTATTTTCGAGATCTTTGTTACTCAATGGATGGTAGCCTTGTCATTATGGAAGGTAGTCTATTGTCGAGATTTTTATTACTCCAATGGATGGTAGCCTTGTCCTCATGGAAGGTAGTCTACTCTCGATATTTTTGTTACTCCAATTCATGGTAGCCTTGTCATTATGGCAGGTAGTCTATTGTCGAGATTTTTTTTACTCCAATGGATGGTAACCTTGTCATTATTGAAGGTAGTCTGTTGTCGAGATTTTTGTTATTCCAATGGATGTTAGCCTTGTCATTATGGAAGGTAGTCTGTTGTCGATATTTTTGTTATCCAATGGATGGTAGCCTTGTCATTATGGAAGGTAGTCTGTTGTCTAGATTTTTGTTACTCCAATGGATGATAGCCTTGTCATTATGGAAGGTAGTCTGTTGTAGAGATTTTTGTTACTCCAATGGATGGTAGCCTTGTCATTATGGAAGGTAGTCTGTTGTCGATATTTTTGTTACTCCAATGGATGGTAGCCTTGTCTTTAAGGAAGGTAGTGTATTGTCGATATTTTTGTTACTCATATGGATGGTAGCCTTGTCATTATGGAAGGTAGTCTATTTTCGAGATCTTTGTTACTCAATGGATGGTAGCGTTGTCAATATGGAAGGTAGTTTGTTGTGAATATTTTTGTTACTCTAATGGATGGTAGCCTTGCCATTATAGAAGGAAGTCTTTTGTCGAGAATTTTGTTACTCCAATGGATGGTAGCCTTGTCATTATGTACCGTGGTCTATTGTCGAGATTTTTGTTACTCCAATGGATGGTATCCTTGTAATTATGGAAGGTAGTCTGTTGTCGAGATTTTTGTTACTCCAATGGATGGTAGCTTTGTCCTTATGGAAGGTAGTCTAATGTCGATATTTTTGTTACTCCAATTGATAGTAGCCTTGTCATTATGGAAGGTAGTTTGTTATCGAGAGTTTTGTTATCCCAATGGATGGTAACCTTGTCATTATGGAAGGTAGTCTGTTGTCGAGATTTTTATTATTCCAATGGATGGTAGCCTTGTCACTATGGAAGGTAGTCTGTTGTCGATATTTTTGTTATCCAATGGATGGTAGCCTTGTCATTATGGAAGGTAGTCTGTTGTCTAGATTTTTGTTACTCCAATGGATGATAGCCTTGTCATTATGGAAGGTAGTCTGTTGTAGAGATTTTTGTTACTCCAATGGATGGTAGCCTTTTCATTATGGAAGGTAGTCTGTTGTCGAGATTTTTGTTACTGCAATAGATGCTAGCTTTGTCTTTATAGAAGGTAGTCTGTTGTCGATATTTTTGTTACTCCAATGGATGGTAGCCTTGTCTTTAAAGAAGGTAGTCTATTTTCGATAATTTTTTTAATCATATGGATGGTAGCCTTGTCATTATGGAAGGTAGTCTATTTTCGAGATCTTTTTTACTCAATGGATGGTAGCCTTGTCATTATGGAGGGTAGTCTGTTGTAGAGATTTTTGTTACTCCAATGGATGGTAGACTTGTGATTATGGACCGTGGTCTATTGTCGAGATTTTTGTTACTCCAATGGATGGTATCCTTGTAATTATGGAAGGTAGTCTGTTGTCGAGATTTTTATTACTCCAATGGATGGTAGCCTTGTCCTTTTGGAAGGTAGTCTGCTGTCGATATTTTTGTTACTCCAATGGATGGTAGCCTTGTAATTATGGAAGGTAGTCTGTCGTCTAGATTTTTGTTACTCCAATGGATGATAGCCTTGTCATTATGGAAGGTAGTCTGTTGTAGAGATTTTTGTTACTCCAATGGATGGTAGCCTTGTCATTATGGAAGGTAGTCTGTTGTCGAGATTTTTGTTACTGCAATGGATGTTAGCTTTGTCTTTATAGAAGGTAGTCTGTTGTCGATATTTTTGTTACTCCAATGGATGGTAGCCTTGTCTTTAAGGAAGGTAGTTTATTATCGATATTTTTGTTACTCATATGGATGGTAGCCTTGTCATTATGGAAGGTAGTCTATTTTCGAGATCTTTGTTACTCAATGGATGGTAGCGTTGTCAATATGGAAGGTAGTTTGTTGTGAATATTTTTGTTACTCTAATGGATGGTAGCCTTGCCATTATAGAAGGAAGTCTTTTGTCGAGATTTTTGTTACTCCAATGGATGGTAGCCTTGTCATTATGTACCGTGGTCTATTGTCGAGATTTTTGTTACTCCAATGGATGGTATCCTTGTAATTATGGAAGGTAGTCTGTTGTCGAGATATTTGTTACTCCAATGGATGGTAGCCTTGTCCTTATGGAAGGTAGTCTAATGTCAATATTTTTGTTACTCCAATGGATGGTAGCCTTGTCATTATGGAAGGTAGTTTGTTGTTCAGATTTTTGTTACTCCAATTGATGGTAGCCTTGTCATTATGAAAGGTAGTCTATTGTCGAGATTTTTGTTATTCCATTGGATAGTATCCTTGTCATTATGGAAGGTAGTTTGTTATCGAGAGTTTTCTTATCCCAATGGATGGTAACCTTGTCATTATGGAAGGTAGTCTGTTGTCGAGATTTTTGTTATTCCAATGGATGGTAGCCTTGTCACTATGGAAGGTAGTATTTTGTCGTTATTTTTGTTATCCAATGGATGGTAGCCTTGTCATTATGGAAGGTAGTCTATTGTCTAGATTTTTGTTACTCCAATGGATGATAGCCTTGTCATTATGGAAGGTAGTCTGTTGTAGAGATTTTTGTTACTCCAATGGATGGTATCCTTTTCATTATGGAAGGTAGTCTGTTGTCGAGATTTTTGTTACTGCAATGGATGTTAGCTTTGTCTTTATAGAAGGTAGTCTGTTGTCGATATTTTTATTACTCCAATGGATGGTAGCCTTGTCTTTAAGGAAGGTAATCTATTGTCGATATTTTTGTTACTCATATGGATGGTAGCCTTGTCATTATGGAAGGTAGTCTATTTTCGAGATCTTTCTTACTCAATGGATGGTAGCGTTGTCAATAGTGAAGGTAGTTTGTTGTGAATTTTTTTGTTACTCTAATGGATGGTAGCCTTGCCATTATAGAAGGAAGTCTTTTGTCGAGATTTTTGTTACTCCAATGGATGGTAGCCTTGTCATTATGTACCGTGGTCTATTATCGAGATTTTTGTTACTCCAATGGATGGTATCCTTGTAATTATGGAAGGTAGTCTGTTGTCGAGATTTTTGTTACTCCAATGGATGGTAACCTTGCCCTTATGGAAGGTAGTCTAATGTCGATATTTTTGTTACTCCAATGGATGGTAGCCTTGTCATTATGGAAGGTAGTCTGCTGTTCAGATTTTTGTTACTGCAATTGATGGTAGCCTTGTCATTATGAAAGGTAGTCTGTTGTCGAGATTTTTGTTACTCCAATGGATAATAGACTTGTCATTATGGAAGGTAGTCTGTTGTAGAGATTTTTGTTACTCCAATGGATGGTATCCTTTTCATTATGGAAGGTAGTCTGTTGTCGAGATTTTTTTTATTCCAATGGATGGTAGCCTTGTCTTTATAAAAGGTAGTCTGTTGTCGGTATTTTTGTTACTCCAATGGATGGTAGCCTTGTCTTTAAGGAAGGTAGTCTATTGTCGATATTTTTGTTACTCATATGGATGGTAGCCTTGTCATTATGGAAGGTAGTCTATTTTCGAGATCTTTGTTACTCAATGGATGGTAGCCTTGTCATTATGGAAGGTAGTCTGTTGTAGAGATTTTTGTTACTCCAATGGATGGTAGACTTGTCATTATGGACCGTGGTCTATTGTCGAGATTTTTGTTACTCCAATGGATGGTATCCTTGTAATTATGGAAGGTAGTCTGTTTTCGAGATTTTTATTACTCCAATGGATGGTAGCCTTGTCCTTATCGAAGGTAGTCTGCTGTCGATATTTTTGTTACTCCAATGGATGGTAGCCTTGTCATTACGGCAGGTAGTCTATTGTCGAGATTTTTTATACTCCAATGGATGGTAACCTTGTCATTATGGAAGGTAGTCTGTTGTCGATATTTTAGTTATTCCAATGGATGGTAGCCTTGTCATTATGGAAGATAGTCTGTTGTCGATATTTTTGTTATCCAATGGATGGTAGCCTTGTCATTATGGAAGGTAGTCTGTTGTCTAGATTTTTGTTACTACAATGGATGATAGCCTTGTCATTATGGAAGGTAGTCTGTTGTAGAGATTTTTGTTACTCCAATGGATGGTAGCCTTGTCATTATGGAAGGTAGTCTGTTGTCGAGATTTTTGTTACTGCAATGGATGCTAGCTTTGTCTTTATAGAAGGTAGTCTGTTGTCTATATTTTTGTTACTCCAATGGATGGTAGCCTTGTCTTTAAGGAAGGTAGTCTATTGTCGATATTTTTGTTACTCATATGGATGGTAGCCTTGTCATTATGGAAGGTAGTCTATTTTTGAGATCTTTGTTACTCAATGGATGGTAGCCTTGTCATTATGGAAGGTAGTCTGTTGTAGATATTTTTGTTACTCTAATGGATGGTAGCCTTGCCATTATAGAAGGAAGTCTTTTTTCGAGATTTTTGTTACTCCAATGGATGGTAGCCTTGTCATTATGGACCATGTTCTATTGTCGAGATTTTTGTTACTCCAATGGATGGTATCCTTGTAATTATGGAAGGTAGTCTGTTGTCGAGATTTTTGTTACTCTAATGGATGGTAGCCTTGTCCTTATGGAAGGTAGTCTAATGTCGATATTTTTGTTACTCCAATGGATGGTAGCCTTGTCATTATGGCAGGTAGTCTATTGTCGAGATTTTTTTTACTCCAATGGATGGTACCCTTGTCATTATGGAAGGTAGTCAGTTGTCGAGATTTTTGTTACTCCAATGGATGGTAGCCTTGTCCTTATGGAACGTAGTCTAATGTTGATATTTATGTTACTCCTATGGATGGTAGCATTGTCATTATGGCAGGTAGTCTGTTGTCGATATTTTTATTACTCCAATGGATGATAGCCTTGTTATTATGGAAGGTAGTCTGTTGTAGAGATTTTTGTTACTCCAATTGATGGTAGCCTTGTCATTATGAAAGGTAGTCTGTTGTCCAGATTTTTGTTATTCCATTGGATAATATCCTTGTCATTATGGAAGGTAGTTTGTTATCGAGAGTTTTGTTATCCCAATGGATGGTAACCTTGTCATTATGGAAGGTAGTCTGTTGTCGAGATTTTTGTTATTCCAATGGATGGTAGCCTTGTTATTATGGAAGGTAGTCTGTTGTCGATATTTTTGTTATCCAATGGATGGTAGCCTTGTCATTATGGAAGGTAGTCTGTTGTCTAGATTTTTGTTACTCCAATGGATGATAGCCTTGTCATTAGGGAATGTAGTCTGCTGTAGAGATTTTTGTTACTCCAATGGATGGTAGCCTTGTCATTATGGAAGGTAGTCTGTTGTCGAGATTTTTGTTACTGCAATGGATGCTAGCTTTGTCTTTATAGAAGGTAGTCTGTTGTCGATATTTTTGTTACTCCAATGGATGGTAGCCTTGTCTTTAAGGAAGGTAGTCTATTGTCGATATTTTTGTTACTCATATGGATAGTAGCCTTGTCATTATGGAAGGTAGTCTATTTTCGAGATCTTTGTTACTCAGTGGATGGTAGCCTTGTCATTATGGAAGGTAGCCTATTGTCGAGATTTTTATTACTCCAATGGATGGTAGCCTTGTCCCCATGGAAGGTAGTCTACTGGCGATATTTTTGTTACTCCAATTGATGGTAGCCTTGTCATTATGGCAGGTAGTCTATTGTCAAGATTTTTTTTACTCCAATGGATGGTAACCTTGTCATTATGGAAGGTAGTATGTTGTCGAGATTTTTGTTATTCCAATGGTTGTTAGCCTTGTCATTATGGAAGGTAGTCTGTTGTCGATATTTTTGTTATCCAATGGATGGTAGCCTTGTAATTATGGAAGGTAGTCAGTTGTCTAGATTTTTGTTACTCCAATGGATGATAGCCTTGTCATTATGGAAGGTAGTCTGTTGTAGAGATTTTTGTTACTCCAATGGATGGTAGCCTTGTCATTATGGAAGGTAGTCTGTTGTCGAGATTTTTGTTACTGCAATGGAGGTTAGCTTTGTCTTTATAGAAGGTAGTCTGTTGTCGATATTTTTGTTACTCCAATGGATAGTAGCCTTGTCTTTAAGGAAGGTAGTCTATTGTCGATATTTTTATTACTCATATGGATGGTAGCCTTGTCATTATGGAAGGTAGTCTATTTTCGAGATCTTTGTTACTCAATGGATGGTAGCGTTGTCAATATGGAAGGTAGTTTGTTGTGAATATTTTTGTTACTCTAATGGATGGTAGCCTTTCCATTATAGAACGAAGTCTTTTGTCGAGAATTTTGTTACTCCAATGGATGGTATCCTTGTAATTATGGAAGGTAGTCTGTTGTCGAGATTTTTGTTACTCCAATGGATGGTAGCTTTGTCCTTATGGAAGGTTGTCTAATGTCGATATTTTTGTTACTCCAATTGATGGTAGCCTTGTCATTATGAAAGGTAGTCTGTTGTGGAGATTTTTGTTATTCCATTGGATAGTATCCTTGTCATTAGGGAAGGTGGTTTGTTATCGAGAGTTTTGTTATCCCAATGGATGGTAACCTTGTCATTATTGAAGGTAGTCTGTTGTCGAGATTTCTGTTATTCCAATGGATGTTAGCCTTGTCATTATGGAAGGTAGTCTGTTGTTGATATTTTTGTTATCCAATGGATGGTAGCCTTGTCATTATGGAAGGTAGTCTGTTGTCTAGATTTTTGTTACTCCAATGGATGATAGCCTTGTCATTATGGAAGGTAGTCTGTTGTAGAGATTTTTGTTACTCCAATGGATGGTAGCCTTGTCATTATGGAAGGTAGTCTGTTGTCGAGATTTTTGTTACTGCAATGGATGTTAGCTTTGTCTTTATAGAAGGTAGTCTGTTGTCGATATTTTTGTTACTCCAATGGATGGTAGCCTTGCCTTTAAGGAAGGTAGTCTATTGTCGATATTTTTGTTACTCATATGGATGGTAGCCTTGTCATTATGGAAGGTAGTCTATTTTCGAGATCTTTGTTACTCAATGGATGGTAGCGTTGTCAATATGGAAGGTAGTTTGTTACTCTAATGGATGGTAGCCTTGCCATTATAGAAGGAAGTCTTTTGTCGAGAATTTTGTTACTCCTATGGATGGTAGCCTTGTCATTATGTACCGTGGTCTATTGTCGAGATTTTTGTTACTCCAATGGATGGTATCCTTGTAATTATGGAAGGTAGTCTGTTGTCGAAATTTTTGTTCCTCCGATGGATGGTAGCTTTGTCCTTATGGAAGGTAGTCTAATGTCGATATTTTTGTTACTCCAATTGATGGTAGCCTTGTCATTATGAAAGGTAGTCTGTTGTCGAGATTTTTGGTATTCCATTGGATAGTATCCTTGTCATTATGGAACGTAGTCTGTTGTCGAGATTTTTGTTATTCCAATGGATGGTAGCCTTGTCACTATGGAAGGTAGTCTGTTGTCGATATTTTTGTTATCCAATGGATGATAGCCTTGTCATTATGGAAGGTAGTCTGTTGTAGAGATTTTTGTTACTCCAATGGATGGTAGCCTTTTCATTATGGAAGGTAGTCTGTTGTCGAGATTTTTGTTACTGCAATGGATGCTAGCTTTGTCTTTATAGAAGGTAGTCTGTTGTCGATATTTTTGTTACTCCAATGGATGGAAGCCTTGTCTTTAAGGAAGGTAGTCTATTTTCGAGATCTTTGTTACTCAATGGATGGTAGCCTTGTCATTATGGAGGGTAGTCTGTTGTAGAGATTTTTGTTACTCCAATGGATGGTAGACTTGTGATTATGGACCGTGGTCTATTGCCGAGATTTTTGTTACTCCAATGGATGGTATCCTTGTAATTATGGAAGGTAGTCTGTTTTCGAGATTTTTATTACTCCAATGGATGGTAGCCTTGTCCTTATGGAAGGTAGTCTGCTGTCGATATTTTTGTTACTCCAATGGATGGTAGCCTTGTCATTACGGCAGGTAGTCTATTGTCGAGATTTTTTTTACTCCAATGGATGGTAACCTTGTCATTATGGAAGGTAGTCTGTTGTCGATATTTTTGTTATTCCAATGGATGGTAGCCTTGTCATTATGGAAGGTAGTCTGTTGTCGAGATTTTTGTTATCCAATGGATGGTAGCCTTGTCATTATGGAAGGTAGTCTGTTTTCTAGATTTTTGTTACTACAATGGATGATAGCCTTGTCATTATGGAAGGTAGTCTGTTGTAGAGATTTTTGTTACTCCAATGGATGGTAGCCTTGTCATTATGGAAGGTAGTCTGTTGTCGAGATTTTTGTTACTGCAATGGATGCTAGCTTTGTCTTTATTGAAGGTAGTCTGTTGTCTATATTTTTTTTACTCCAATGGATGGTAGCCTTGTCTTTAAGGAAGGTAGTCTATTGTCGATATTTTTGTTACTCATATGGATGGTAGCCTTGTCATTATGGAAGGTAGTCTATTTTTGAGATCTTTGTTACTCAATGGATGGTAGCCTTGTCATTATGGAAGGTAGTCTGTTGTAGATATTTTTGTTACTCTAATGGATGGTAGCCTTGCCATTATAGAAGGAAGTCTTTTGTCGAGATTTTTGTTACTCCAATGGATGGTAGCCTTGTCATTATGGACCGTGGTCTATTGTCGAGATTTTTGTTACTCCAATGGATGGTATCCTTGTAATTATGGAAGGTAGTCTATTGTCAAGATTTTTGTTCCTCCAATGGATGATAGCTTTGTCCTTATGGAAGGTAGTCTAATGTCGATATTTTTGTTACTCCAATTGATGGTAGCTTTGTCATTATGAAAGGTAGTCTGTTGTCGAGATTTTTGGTATTCCATTGGATAGTATCCTTGTCATTATGGAAGGTAGTTTGTTATCGAGAGTTTTGTTATCCCAATGGATGGTAACCTTGTCATTATGGAAGGTAGTCTGTTGTCGAGATTTTTGTTATTCCAATGGATGGTAGCCTTGTCACTATGGAAGGTAGTCTGTTGTCGATATTTTTGTTATCCAATGGATGGTAGCCTTGTCATTATGGAAGGTAGTCTGTTGTCTAGATTTTTGTTACTCCAATGGATGATAGCCTTGTCATTATGGAAAGTAGTCTATTGTAGAGATTTTTGTTACTCCAATGATGGTAGCCTTTTAATTATGGAAGGTAGTCTGTGGTCGAGATTTTTGTTACTGCAATGGATGCTAGCTTTGTCTTTATTGAAGGTAGTCTGTTGTCGATATTTTTGTTACTCCAATGGATGGTAGCCTTGTCTTTAAGGAAGGTAGTCTATTTTTGATATTTTAATTAATCATATGGATGGTAGCCTTGTCATTATGGAAGGTAGTCTATTTTCGAGATCTTTGTTACTCAATGGATGGTGGCCTTGTCATTATGGAGGGTAGTCTGTTGTAGAGATTTTTGTTACTCCAATGGATGGTAGACTTGTGATTATGGACCGTGGTCTATTGTCGAGATTTTTGTTACTCCAATGGATGGTATCCTTGTAATTATGGAAGGTAGTCTGTTGTCGAGATTTTTATTACTCCAATGGATGGTAGCCTTGTCCTTATGGAAGGTAGTCTACTGTCGATATTTTTGTTACTCCAATGGATGGTAGCCTTGTGATTACGGTAGGTAGTCTATTGTCGAGATTTTTTTTACTCCAATGGATGGTAACCTTGTCATTATGGAAGGTAGTTTGTTGTCGATATTTTTGTTATTCCAATGGATGGTAGCCTTGTCATTATGGAAGGTAGTCTGTTGTCGATATTTTTGTTATCCAATGGATGGTAGCCTTGTCATTATGGAAGGTAGTCTGTTGTCTAGATTTTTGTTACTACAATGGATGATAGCCTTGTCATTATGGAAGGTAGTCTATTGTAGAGATTTTTGTTACTCCAATGGATGGTAGCCTTGTCATTATGGAAGGTAGTCTGTTGTCGAGATTTTTGTTACTGCAATGGATGCTAGCTTTGTCTTTATAGAAGGTAGTCTATTGTCTATATTTTTGTTACTCCAATGGATGGTAGCCTTGTCTTTAAGGAAGGTAGTCTATTGTCGATATTTTTGTTACTCATATGGATGGTAGCCTTGTCATTATGGAAGGTAGTCTATTTTTGAGATCTTTGTTACTCAATGGATGGTAGCCTTGTCATTATGGAAGGTAGTCTGTTGTAGATATTTTTGTTACTCTAATGGATGGTAGCCTTGCCTTTATAGAAGGAAGTCTTTTGTCGAGATTTTTGTTACTCCAATGGATGGTAGCCTTGTCATTATGGACCGTGGTCTATTGTCGAGATTTTTGTTACTCCAATGGATGGTATCCTTCTAATTATGGAAGGTAGTCTGTTGTCGAGATTTTTGTTACTCCAATGGATGGTAGCCTTGTCCTTATGGAAGGTAGTCTAATGTCGATATTTTTGTTACTCCAATGGATGGTAGCCTTGTCATTATGGCAGGTAGTCTATTGTCGAGATTTTTTTTACTCCAATGGATGGTAACCTTGTCATTATGGAAGGTAGTCAGTTGTCGAGATTTTTGTTACTCCAATGGATGGTAGCCTTGTCCTTATGGAAGGTAGTCTAATGTTGATATTTATGTTACTCCTATGGATGGTAGCCTTGTCATTATGGCAGGTAGTCTGTTGTCGATATTTTTATTACTCCAATGGATGATAGCCTTGTCATTATGGAAGATAGTCTGTTGTCGAGATTTTTGTAACTCTAATGGATTGTAGCCTTGTTATTATGGAAGGTAGTCTGTTGTAGAGATTTTTGTTACTCCAATTGATGGTAGCCTTGTCATTATGAAAGGTAGTCTGTTGTCGAGATTTTTGTTATTTCATTGGATAATATCCTTGTCATTATGGAAGGTAGTTTGTTATCGAGAGTTTTGTTATCCCAATGGATGGTAACCTTGTCATTATGGAAGGTAGTCTGTTGTCGAGATTTTTGTTATTCCAATGGATGGTAGCCTTGTCATTATGGAAGGTAGTCTGTTGTCGATATTTTTGTTATCCAATGGATGGTAGCCTTGTCATTATGGAAGGTAGTCTGTTGTCTAGATTTTTGTTACTCCAATGGATGATAGCCTTGTCATTATGGAATGTAGTCTGCTGTAGAGATTTTTGTTACTCCAATGGATGGTAGCCTTGTCATTATGGAAGGTAGTCTGTTGTCGAGATTTTTGTTACTGCAATGGATGCTAGCTTTGTCTTTATAGAAGGTAGTCTGTTGTCGATATTTTTGTTACTCCAATGGATGGTAGCCTTGTCTTTAAGGAAGGTAGTCTATTGTCGATATTTTTGTTACTCATATGGATAGTAGCCTTGTCATTATGGAAGTTAGTCTATTTTCGAGATCTTTGTTACTCAATGGATGGTAGCCTTGTCATTATGGAAGGTAGTCTATTGTCGAGATTTTTATTACTCCAATGGATGGTAGCCTTGTCCTCATGGAAGGTAGTCTACTGTCGATATTTTTGTTACTCCAATTGATGGTAGCCTTGTCATTATGGCAGGTAGTCTATTGTCGAGATTTTTTTTACTCCAATGGATGGTAACCTTGTCATTATGGAAGGTAGTCTGTTGTCGAGATTTTTGTTATTCCAATGGATGTTAGCCTTGTCATTATGGAAGGTAGTCTGTTGTCGATATTTTTGTTATCCAATGGATAGTAGCCTTGTCATTATGGAAGGTAGTCTGTTGTCTAGATTTTTGTTACTCCAATGGATGATAGCCTTGTCATTATGGAAGGTAGTCTGTTGTAGAGATTTTTGTTACTCCAATGGATGGTAGCCTTGTCATTATGGAAGGTAGTCTGTTGTCGAGATTTTTGTTACTGCAATGGATGTTAGCTTTGTCTTTATAGAAGGTAGTCTGTTGTCGATATTTTTGTTACTCCAATTGATGGTAGCCTTGTCTTTAAGGAAGGTAGTCTATCGTCGATATTTTTGTTACTCATATGGATGGTAGCCTTGTCATTATGGAAGGTAGTCTATTTTCGAGATCTTTGTTACTCAATGGATGGTAGCGTTGTCAATATGGAAGGTAGTTTGTTGTGAATATTTTTGTTACTCTAATGGATGGTACCCTTGCCATTATAGAAGGAAGTCTTTTGTCGAGAATTTTGTTACTCCAATGGATGGTAGCCTTGTCATTATGTACCGTGGTCTATTGTCGAGATTTTTGTTACTCCAATGGACGGTATCCTTGTAATTATGGAAGGTAGTCTGTTGTCGAGATTTTTGTTCCTCCAATGGATGGTAGCTTTGTCCTTATGGAAGGTAGTCTAATGTCGATATTTTTGTTACTCCAATTGATGGTAGCCTTGTCATTATGAAAGGTAGTCTGTTGTCGAGATTTTTGTTATTCCATTGGATAGTATCCTTGTCATTATGGAAGGTAGTTTGTTATCGAGAGTTTTGTTATCCCAATGGATGGTAACCTTGTCATTATGGAAGGTAGTCTGTTGTCGAGATTTTTGTTATTCCAATGGATGGTAGCCTTGTCACTATGGAAGGTAGTCTGTTGTCGATATTTTTGTTATCCAATGGATGGTAGCCTTGTCATTATGGAAGGTAGTCTGGTGTCTAGATTTTTGTTACTCCAATGGATGATAGCCTTGTCATTATGGAAGGTAGTCTGTTGTAGAGATTTTTGTTATTCCAATGGATGGTAGCCTTGTCATTATGGAAGGTAGTCTGTTGTCGAGATTTTTGTTACTGCAATGGATGCTAGCTTTGTCTTTATAGAAGGTAGTCTGTTGTCTATATTTTTGTTACTCCAATGGATGGTAGCCTTGTCTTTAAGGAAGGTAGTCTATTGTCGATATTTTTGTTACTCATATGGATGGTAGCCTTGTCATTATGGAAGGTAGTCTATTTTTGAGATCTTTGTTACTCAATGGATGGTAGCCTTGTCATTATGGAAGGTAGTTTGTTGTAGATATTTTTGTTACTCTAATGGATGGTAGCCTTGCCATTATAGAAGGAAGTCTTTTGTCGAGATTTTTGTTACTCCAATGGATGGTAGCCTTGTCATTATGGACCGTGGTCTATTGTCGAGAATTTTGTTACTCCAAAGGATGGTATCCTTGTAATTATGGAAGGTAGTCTGTTGTCGAGATTTTTGTTAATCCAATGGATGGTAGCCTTGTCCTTATGGAAGGTAGTCTAATGTCGATATTTTTGTTACTCCAATGGATGGTAGCCTTGTCATTATGGCAGGTAGTCTATTGTCGAGATTTTTTTTACTCCAATGGATGGTAACCTTGTCATTATGGAAGGTAATCAGTTGTCGAGATTTTTGTTACTCCAATGGATGGTAGCCTTGTCCTTATGGAAGGTAGTCTAATGTTGATATTTATGTTACTCCTATGGATGGTAGCCTTGTCATTATGGCAGGTAGTCTGTTGTCGATATTTTTATTACTCCAATGGATGATAGCCTTGTCATTATGGAAGATAGTCTGTTGTCGAGATTTTTGTAACTCTAATGGATTGTAGCCTTGTTATTATGGAAGGTAGTCTGTTGTAGAGATTTTTGTTACTCCAATTGATGGTAGCCTTGTCATTATGAAAGGTAGTCTGTTGTCGAGATTTTTGTTATTCCATTGGATAATATCCTTGTCATTATGGAAGGTAGTTTGTTATCGAGAGTTTTGTTATCCCAATGGATGGTAACCTTGTCATTATGGAAGGTAGTCTGTTGTCGAGATTTTTGTTATTCCAATGGATGGTAGCCGTGTCATTATGGAAGGTAGTCTGTTGTCGATATTTTTGTTATCCAATGGATGGTAGCCTTGTCATTATGGAAGGTAGTCTGTTGTCTAGATTTTTGTTACTCCAATGGATTATAGCCTTGTCATTATGGAATGTAGTCTGCTGTAGAGATTTTTGTTACTCCAATGGATGGTAGCCTTGTCATTATGGAAGGTAGTCTGTTGTCGAGATTTTTGTTACTGCAATGGATGCTAGCTTTGTCTTTATAGAAGGTAGTCTGTTGTCGATATTTTTGTTACTCCAATGGATGGTAGCCTTGTCTTTAAGGAAGGTAGTCTATTGTCGATATTTTTGTTACTCATATGGATAGTAGCCTTGTCATTATGGAAGGTAGTCTATTTTCGAGATCTTTGTTACTCAATGGATGGTAGCCTTGTCATTATGGAAGGTAGTTTATTGTCGAGATTTTTATTACTCCAATGGATGGTAGCCTTGTCCTCATGGAAGGTAGTCTACTGTCGATATTTTTGTTACTCCAATTGATGGTAGCCTTGTCATTATGGCAGGTAGTCTATTGTCGAGATTTTTTTTACTCCAATGGATGGTAACCTTGTCATTATGGAAGGTAGTCTGTTGTCGAGATTTTTGTTATTCCAATGGATGTTAGCCTTGTCATTATGGAAGGTAGTCTGTTGTCGTTATTTTTGTTATCCAATGGATGGTAGCCTTGTCATTATGGAAGGTTGTCTGTTGTCTAGATTTTTGTTACTCCAATGGATGATAGCCTTGTCATTATGGAAGGTAGTCTGTTGTAGAGATTTTTGTTACTCCAATGGATGGTAGCCTTGTCATTATGGAAGGTAGTCTGTTGTCGAGATTTTTGTTACTGCAATGGATGTTAGCTTTGTCTTTATAGAAGGTAGTCTGTTGTCGATATTTTTGTTACTCCAATGGATGGTAGCCTTGTCTTTAAGGAAGGTAGTCTATTGTCGATATTTTTGTTACTCATATGGATGGTAGCCTTGTCATTATGGAAGGTAGTCTATTTTCCAGATCTTTGTTACTCAATGGATGGTAGCGTTGTCAATATGGAAGGTAGTTTGTTGTGAATATTTTTGTTACTCTAATGGATGGTAGCCTTGCCATTATAGAAGGAAGTCTTTTGTCGAGAATTTTGTTACTCCAATGGATGGTAGCCTTGTCATTATGTACTGTGGTCTATTGTCGAGATTTTTGTTACTCCAATGGATGGTATCCTTGTAATTATGGAAGGTAGTCTGTTGTCGAGATTTTTGTTACTCCAATGGATGGTAGCTTTGTCCTTATGGAAGGTAGTCTAATGTCGATATTTTTGTTACTCCAATTGATGGTAGCCTTGTCATTATGAAAGGTAGTCTGTTGTCGAGATTTTTGTTATTCCATTGGATAGTATCCTTGTCATTATGGAAGGTAGTTTGTTATCGAGAGTTTGGTTATCCCAATGGATGGTAACCTTGTCATTATTGAAGGTAGTCTGTTGTCGAGATTTTTGTTATTCCAATGGATGTTAGCCTTGTCATTATGGAAGGTAGTCTGTTGTCGATATTTTTGTTATCCAATGGATGGTAGCCTTGTCATTATGGAAGGTAGTCTGTTGTCTAGATTTTTGTTACTCCAATGGATGATAGCCTTGTCATTATGGAAGGTAGTCTGTTGTAGAGATTTTTGTTACTCCAATGGATGGTAGCCTTGTCATTATGGAAGGTAGTCTGTTGTCGAGATTTTTGTTACTGCAATGGATGTTAGCTTTGTCTTTATAGAAGGTAGTCTGTTGTCGATATTTTTGTTACTCCAATGGATGGTAGCCTTGTCTTTAAGGAAGGTAGTCTATTGTCGATATTTTTGTTACTCATATGGATGGTAGCCTTGTCATTATGGAAGGTAGTCTATTTTCGAGATCTTTGTTACTCAATGGATGGTAGCGTTGTCAATATGGAAGGTAGTTTGTTGTGAATATTTTTGTTACTCTAATAGATGGTAGCCTTGCCATTATAGAAGGAAGTCTTTTGTCGAGAATTTTGTTACTCCAATGGATGGTAGCCTTGTCATTATGTACCGTGGTCTATTGTCGAGATTTTTTTTACTCCAATGGATGGTATCCTTGTAATTATGGAAGGTAGTCTGTTGTCGAGATTTTTGTTCCTCTAATGGATTGTAGCCTTGTTATTATGGAAGGTAGTCTGTTGTAGAGATTTTTGTTACTCCAATTGATGGTAGCCTTGTCATTATGAAAGGTAGTCT
The DNA here is from genome assembly GCA_948472305.1 of Vicia faba. Lineage (NCBI taxonomy): Eukaryota > Viridiplantae > Streptophyta > Magnoliopsida > Fabales > Fabaceae > Vicia > Vicia faba. The sequence continues at coordinate 695,585,351 of OX451741.1, forward strand.
GTTGTCGAGATTTTTGTTATTCCATTGGATAATATCCTTGTCATTATGGAAGGTAGTTTGTTATCGAGAGTTTTGTTATCCCAATGGATGGTAACCTTGTCATTATGGAAGGTAGTCTGTTGTCGTGATTTTTGTTATTCCAATGGATGGTAGCCGTGTCATTATGGAAGGTAGTCTGTTGTCGATATTTTTGTTATCCAATGGATGGTAGCCTTGTCATTATGGAAGGTAGTCTGTTGTCTAGATTTTTGTTACTCCAATGGATTATAGCCTTGTCATTATGGAATGTAGTCTGCTGTAGAGATTTTTGTTACTCCAATGGATGGTAGCCTTGTCATTATGGAAGGTAGTCTGTTGTCGAGATTTTTGTTACTGCAATGGATGCTAGCTTTGTCTTTATAGAAGGTAGTCTGTTGTCGATATTTTTGTTACTCCAATGGATGGTAGCCTTGTCTTTAAGGAAGGTAGTCTATTGTCGATATTTTTGTTACTCATATGGATAGTAGCCTTGTCATTATGGAAGGTAGTCTATTTTCGAGATCTTTGTTACTCAATGGATGGTAGCCTTGTCATTATGGAAGGTAGTCTATTGTCGAGATTTTTATTACTCCAATGGATGGTAGCCTTGTCCTCATGGAAGGTAGTCTACTGTCGATATTTTTGTTACTCCAATTGATGGTAGCCTTGTCATTATGGCAGGTAGTCTATTGTCGAGATTTTTTTTACTCCAATGGATGGTAACCTTGTCATTATGGAAGGTAGTCTGTTGTCGAGATTTTTGTTATTCCAATGGATGTTAGCCTTGTCATTATGGAAGGTAGTCTGTTGTCGTTATTTTTGTTATCCAATGGATGGTAGCCTTGTCATTATGGAAGGTTGTCTGTTGTCTAGATTTTTGTTACTCCAATGGATGATAGCCTTGTCATTATGGAAGGTAGTCTGTTGTAGAGATTTTTGTTACTCCAATGGATGGTAGCCTTGTCATTATGGAAGGTAGTCTGTTGTCGAGATTTTTGTTACTGCAATGGATGTTAGCTTTGTCTTTATAGAAGGTAGTCTGTTGTCGATATTTTTGTTACTCCAATGGATGGTAGCCTTGTCTTTAAGGAAGGTAGTCTATTGTCGATATTTTTGTTACTCATATGGATGGTAGCCTTGTCATTATGGAAGGTAGTCTATTTTCGAGATCTTTGTTACTCAATGGATGGTAGCGTTGTCAATATGGAAGGTAGTTTGTTGTGAATATTTTTGTTACTCTAATGGATGGTAGCCTTGCCATTATAGAAGGAAGTCTTTTGTCGAGAATTTTGTTACTCCAATGGATGGTAGCCTTGTCATTATGTACTGTGGTCTATTGTCGAGATTTTTGTTACTCCAATGGATGGTATCCTTGTAATTATGGAAGGTAGTCTGTTGTCGAGATTTTTGTTACTCCAATGGATGGTAGCTTTGTCCTTATGGAAGGTAGTCTAATGTCGATATTTTTGTTACTCCAATTGATGGTAGCCTTGTCATTATGAAAGGTAGTCTGTTGTCGAGATTTTTGTTATTCCATTGGATAGTATCCTTGTCATTATGGAAGGTAGTTTGTTATCGAGAGTTTGGTTATCCCAATGGATGGTAACCTTGTCATTATTGAAGGTAGTCTGTTGTCGAGATTTTTGTTATTCCAATGGATGTTAGCCTTGTCATTATGGAAGGTAGTCTGTTGTCGATATTTTTGTTATCCAATGGATGGTAGCCTTGTCATTATGGAAGGTAGTCTGTTGTCTAGATTTTTGTTACTCCAATGGATGATAGCCTTGTCATTATGGAAGGTAGTCTGTTGTAGAGATTTTTGTTACTCCAATGGATGGTAGCCTTGTCATTATGGAAGGTAGTCTGTTGTCGAGATTTTTGTTACTGCAATGGATGTTAGCTTTGTCTTTATAGAAGGTAGTCTGTTGTCGATATTTTTGTTACTCCAATGGATGGTAGCCTTGTCTTTAAGGAAGGTAGTCTATTGTCGATATTTTTGTTACTCATATGGATGGTAGCCTTGTCATTATGGAAGGTAGTCTATTTTCGAGATCTTTGTTACTCAATGGATGGTAGCGTTGTCAATATGGAAGGTAGTTTGTTGTGAATATTTTTGTTACTCTAATAGATGGTAGCCTTGCCATTATAGAAGGAAGTCTTTTGTCGAGAATTTTGTTACTCCAATGGATGGTAGCCTTGTCATTATGTACCGTGGTCTATTGTCGAGATTTTTTTTACTCCAATGGATGGTATCCTTGTAATTATGGAAGGTAGTCTGTTGTCGAGATTTTTGTTCCTCTAATGGATGGTAGCTTTGTCCTTATGGAAGGTAGTCTAATGTCGATATTTTTGTTACTCCAATTGATGGTAGCCTTGTCATTATGAAAGGTAGTCTGTTGTCGAGATTTTTGTTATTCCATTGGATAGTATCCTTGTCATTATGGAAGGTAGTTTGTTATCGAGAGTTTTGTTATCCCAATGGATGGTAACCTTGTCATTATGGAAGGTAGTCTGTTGTCGAGATTTTTGTTATTCCAATGGATGGTAGCCTTGTCACTATGGAAGGTAGTTTGTTGTCGATATTTTTGTTATCCAATGGATGGTAGCCTTGTCATTATGGAAGGTAGTCTGTTGTCTAGATTTTTGTTACTCCAATCGATGATAGCCTTGTCATTATGGAAGGTAGTCTGCTGTAGAGATTTTTGTTACTCCAATGGATGGTAGCCTTTTCATTATGGAAGGTAGTCTGTTGTCGAGATTTTTGGTACTACAATGGATGCTAGCTTTGTCTTTATAGAAGGTAGTATGTTGTCGATATTTTTGTTACTCCAATGCATGGTAGCCTTGTCTTTAAGGAAGGTAGTCTATTTTCGATATTTTTTTTAATCATATGGATGGTAGGCTTGTCATTATGGAAGGTAGTCTATTTTCGAGATCTTTGTTACTCAATGGATGGTAGCCTTGTCATTATGGAGGGTAGTCTGTTGTAGAGATTTTTGTTACTCCAATGGATGGTAGACTTGTGATTATGGACCGTGGTCTATTGTCGAGATTTTTGTTACTCCAATGGATGGTATCCTTGTAATTATGGAAGGTAGTCTGTTGTCGAGATTTTTATTACTCCAATGGATGGTAGCCTTGTCCTTATGGAAGGTAGTCTGCTGTCGATATTTTTGTTACTCCAATGGATGGTAGCCTTGTCATTACGGCAGGTAGTCTATTGTCAATATTTTTTTTACTCCAATGGATGGTAACCTTGTCATTATGGAAGGTAGTCTGTTGTCGATATTTTTGTTATTCCAATGGATGGTAGCCTTGTCATTATGGAAGGTAGTCTGTTGTCGATATTTTTGTTATCCAATGGATGGTAGCCTTGTCATTATGGAAGGCAGTCTGTTGTCTAGATTTTTGTTACTCCAATGGATGATAGCCTTGTCATTATGGAAGGCAGTCTGTTGTAGAGATTTTTGTTACTCCAATGGATGGTATCCTTTTCATTATGGAAGGTAGTCTGTTGTCGAGATTTTTGTTACTGCAATGGATGCTAGCTTTGTCTTTATAGAAGCTAGTCTGTTGTCGATATTTTTGTTACTCCAATGGATGGTAGCCTTGTCTTTAAGGAAGGTAGTCTATTGTCGATATTTTTGTTACTCATATGGATGGTAGCCTTGTTATTATGGAAGGTAGTCTATTTTCGAGATCTTTGTTACTCAATGGATGGTAGCGTTGTCAATATTGAAGGTAGTTTTTTGTGAATATTTTTGTTACTCTAATGGATGGTAGCCTTGCCATTATAGAAGGAAGTCTTTTGTCGAGATTTTTGTTACTCCAATCGATGGTAGCCTTGTCATTATGTACCGTGGTCTATTATCGAGATTTTTGTTACTCCAATGGATGGTATCCTTGTAATTATGGAAGGTAGTCTGTTGTCGAGATTTTTGTTACTCCAATGGATGGTAGCCTTGCCCTTATGGAAGGTAGTCTAATGTCGATATTTTTGTTACTCCAATGGATGGTAGCCTTGTCAATATGGAAGGTAGTCTGTTGTTCAGATTTTTGTTACTCCAATTGATGGTAGCCTTGTCATTATGAAAGGTAGTCTGTTGTCGAGATTTTTGTTATTCCATTGTATAGTATCCTTGTCATTATGGAAGGTAGTTTGTTATCGAGAGTTTTGTTATCCGAATGGATGGTAACCTTGTCATTATGGAAGGTAGTCTGTTGTCGAGATTTTTGTTATTCCAATGGATGGTAGCCTTGTCACTATGGAAGGTAGTATGTTGTCGTTATTTTTGTTATCCAATGGATGGTAGCCTTGTCATTATGGAAGGTATTCTGTTGTCTAGATTTTTGTTACTCCAATGGATAATAGCCTTGTCATTATGGAAGGTAGTCTGTTGTAGAGATTTTTGTTACTCCAATGGATGGTATCCTTTTCATTATGGAAGGTAGTCTGTTGTCGAGATTTTTGTTACTGCAATGGATGCTAGCTTTGTCTTTATAGAAGGTAGTCTGTTGTCGATATTTTTGTTACTCCAATGGATGGTAGCCTTGTCTTTATGGAAGGTAGTCTATTGTCGATATTTTTGTTACTCATATGGATGGTAGCCTTGTCATTATGGAACGTAGTCTATTTTCGAGATCTTTGTTACTCAATGGATGGTAGCCTTGTCATTATGGAAGGTAGTCTGTTGTAGAGATTTTTGTTACTCCAATGGATGGTAGACTTGTCATTATGGACAGTGGTCTATTGTCGAGATTTTTGTTACTCCAATGGATTGTATCCTTTTAATTATGGAAGGTAGTCTATTGTCGAGATTTTTATTACTCCAATGGATGGTAGCCTTGTCCATATCGAAGGTAGTCTGCTGTCGATATTTTTGTTACTCCAATGGATGGTAGCCTTGTCATTACGGCAGGTAGTCTATTGTCGAGATTTTTTTTACTCCAATGGATGGTAACCTTGTCATTATGGAAGGTAGTCTGTTGTCGATATTTTAGTTATTCCAATGGATGGTAGCCTTGTCATTATGGAAGGTAGTCTGTTGTCGATATTTTTGTTATCCAATGGATGGTAGCCTTGTCATTATGGAAGGTAGTCTGTTGTCTAGATTTTTGTTACTACAATGGATGATAGCCTTGTCATTATGGAAGGTAGTCTGTTGTAGAGATTTTTCTTACTCCAATGGATGGTAGCCTTGTCATTATGGAAGGTAGTCTGTTGTCGAGATTTTTGTTACTGCAATGGATGCTAGCTTTGTCTTTATAGAAGGTAGTCTGTTGTCTATATTTTTGTTACTCCAATGGATGGTAGCCTTGTCTTTAAGGAAGGTAGTCTATTGTCGATATTTTTGTTACTCATATGGATGGTAGCCTTGTCATTATGGAAGGTAGTCTATTTTTGAGATCTTTGTTACTCAATGGATGGTAGCCTTGTCATTATGGAAGGTATTCTGTTGTCTAGATTTTTGTTACTCCAATGGATAATAGCCTTGTCATTATGGAAGGTAGTCTGTTGTAGAGATTTTTGTTACTCCAATGGATGGTATCCTTTTCATTATGGAAGGTAGTCTGTTGTCGAGATTTTTGTTACTGCAATGGATGCTAGCTTTGTCTTTATAGAAGGTAGTCTGTTGTCGATATTTTTGTTACTCCAATGGATGGTAGCCTTGTCTTTATGGAAGGTAGTCTATTGTCGATATTTTTGTTACTCATATGGATGGTAGCCTTGTCATTATGGAACGTAGTCTATTTTCGAGATCTTTGTTACTCAATGGATGGTAGCCTTGTCATTATGGAAGGTAGTCTGTTGTAGAGATTTTTGTTACTCCAATGGATGGTAGACTTGTCATTATGGACAGTGGTCTATTGTCGAGATTTTTGTTACTCCAATGGATTGTATCCTTTTAATTATGGAAGGTAGTCTATTGTCGAGATTTTTATTACTCCAATGGATGGTAGCCTTGTCCATATCGAAGGTAGTCTGCTGTCGATATTTTTGTTACTCCAATGAATGGTAGCCTTGTCATTACGGCAGGTAGTCTATTGTCGAGATTTTTTTTACTCCAATGGATGGTAACCTTGTCATTATGGAAGGTAGTCTGTTGTCGATATTTTAGTTATTCCAATGGATGGTAGCCTTGTCATTATGGAAGGTAGTCTGTTGTCGATATTTTTGTTATCCAATGGATGGTAGCCTTGTCATTATGGAAGGTAGTCTGTTGTCTAGATTTTTGTTACTACAATGGATGATAGCCTTGTCATTATGGAAGGTAGTCTGTTGTAGAGATTTTTCTTACTCCAATGGATGGTAGCCTTGTCATTATGGAAGGTAGTCTGTTGTCGAGATTTTTGTTACTGCAATGGATGCTAGCTTTGTCTTTATAGAAGGTAGTCTGTTGTCTATATTTTTGTTACTCCAATGGATGGTAGCCTTGTCTTTAAGGAAGGTAGTCTATTGTCGATATTTTTGTTACTCATATGGATGGTAGCCTTGTCATTATGGAAGGTAGTCTATTTTTGAGATCTTTGTTACTCAATGGATGGTAGCCTTGTCATTATGGAAGGTATTCTGTTGTCTAGATTTTTGTTACTCCAATGGATAATAGCCTTGTCATTATGGAAGGTAGTCTGTTGTAGAGATTTTTGTTACTCCAATGGATGGTATCCTTTTCATTATGGAAGGTAGTCTGTTGTCGAGATTTTTGTTACTGCAATGGATGCTAGCTTTGTCTTTATAGAAGGTAGTCTGTTGTCGATATTTTTGTTACTCCAATGGATGGTAGCCTTGTCTTTATGGAAGGTAGTCTATTGTCGATATTTTTGTTACTCATATGGATGGTAGCCTTGTCATTATGGAACGTAGTCTATTTTCGAGATCTTTGTTACTCAATGGATGGTAGCCTTGTCATTATGGAAGGTAGTCTGTTGTAGAGATTTTTGTTACTCCAATGGATGGTAGACTTGTCATTATGGACAGTGGTCTATTGTCGAGATTTTTGTTACTCCAATGGATTGTATCCTTTTAATTATGGAAGGTAGTCTATTGTCGAGATTTTTATTACTCCAATGGATGGTAGCCTTGTCCATATCGAAGGTAGTCTGCTGTCGATATTTTTGTTACTCCAATGGATGGTAGCCTTGTCATTACGGCAGGTAGTCTATTGTCGAGATTTTTTTTACTCCAATGGATGGTAACCTTGTCATTATGGAAGGTAATCTGTTGTCGATATTTTAGTTATTCCAATGGATGGTAGCCTTGTCATTATGGAAGGTAGTCTGTTGTCGATATTTTTGTTATCCAATGGATGGTAGCCTTGTCATTATGGAAGGTAGTCTGTTGTCTAGATTTTTGTTACTACAATGGATGATAGCCTTGTCATTATGGAAGGTAGTCTGTTGTAGAGATTTTTCTTACTCCAATGGATGGTAGCCTTGTCATTATGGAAGGTAGTCTGTTGTCGAGATTTTTGTTACTGCAATGGATGCTAGCTTTGTCTTTATAGAAGGTAGTCTGTTGTCTATATTTTTGTTACTCCAATGGATGGTAGCCTTGTCTTTAAGGAAGGTAGTCTATTGTCGATATTTTTGTTACTCATATGGATGGTAGCCTTGTCATTATGGAAGGTAGTCTATTTTTGAGATCTTTGTTACTCAATGGATGGTAGCCTTATCATTATGGAAGGTATTCTGTTGTCTAGATTTTTGTTACTCCAATGGATAATAGCCTTGTCATTATGGAAGGTAGTCTGTTGTAGAGATTTTTGTTACTCCAATGGATGGTATCCTTTTCATTATGGAAGGTAGTCTGTTGTCGAGATTTTTGTTACTGCAATGGATGCTAGCTTTGTCTTTATAGAAGGTAGTCTGTTGTCGATATTTTTGTTACTCCAATGGATGGTAGCCTTGTCTTTATGGAAGGTAGTCTATTGTCGATATTTTTGTTACTCATATGGATGGTAGCCTTGTCATTATGGAACGTAGTCTATTTTCGAGATCTTTGTTACTCAATGGATGGTAGCCTTGTCATTATGGAAGGTAGTCTGTTGTAGAGATTTTTGTTACTCCAATGGATGGTAGACTTGTCATTATGGACAGTGGTCTATTGTCGAGATTTTTGTTACTCCAATGGATTGTATCCTTTTAATTATGGAAGGTAGTCTATTGTCGAGATTTTTATTACTCCAATGGATGGTAGCCTTGTCCATATCGAAGGTAGTCTGCTGTCGATATTTTTGTTACTCCAATGGATGGTAGCCTTGTCATTACGGCAGGTAGTCTATTGTCGAGATTTTTTTAACTCCAATGGATGGTAACCTTGTCATTATGGAAGGTAGTCTGTTGTCGATATTTTAGTTATTCCAATGGATGGTAGCCTTGTCATTATGGAAGGTAGTCTGTTGTCGATATTTTTGTTATCCAATGGATGGTAGCCTTGTCATTATGGAAGGTAGTCTGTTGTCTAGATTTTTGTTACTACAATGGATGATAGCCTTGTCATTATGGAAGGTAGTCTGTTGTAGAGATTTTTCTTACTCCAATGGATGGTAGCCTTGTCATTATGGAAGGTAGTCTGTTGTCGAGATTTTTGTTACTGCAATGGATGCTAGCTTTGTCTTTATAGAAGGTAGTCTGTTGTCTATATTTTTGTTACTCCAATGGATGGTAGCCTTGTCTTTAAGGAAGGTAGTCTATTGTCGATATTTTTGTTACTCATATGGATGGTAGCCTTGTCATTATGGAAGGTAGTCTATTTTTGAGATCTTTGTTACTCAATGGATGGTAGCCTTGTCATTATGGAAGGTAGTCTGTTGTAGATATTTTTGTTACTCTAATGGATGGTAGCCTTGCCATTATAGAAGGAAGTCTTTTGTCGAGATTTTTGTTACTCCAATGGATGGTAGCCTTGTCATTATGGACCGTGGTCTATTGTCGAGATTTTTGTTACTCCAATGGATGGTATCCTTGTAATTATGGAAGGTAGTCTGTTGTCGAGATTTTTGTTACTCCAATGGATGGTAGCCTTGTCCTTATGGAAGGTAGTCTAATATCGATATTTTTGTTACTCCAATGGATGGTAGCCTTGTCATTATGGCAGGTAGTCTATTGTCAAGATTTTTTTTACTCCAATGGATGGTAACCTTGTCATTATGGAAGGTAGTCAGTTGTCGATATTTTTGTTACTCCAATGGATGGTAGCCTTGTCCTTATGGAAGGTAGTCTAATGTCGATATTTATGTTACTCCTATGGATGGTAGCCTTGTCATTATGGCAGGTAGTCTGTTGTCGATATTTTTATTACTCCAATGGATGATAGCCTTGTCATTATGGAAGATAGTCTGTTGTCGAGATTTTTGTAACTCTAATGGATTGTAGCCTTGTTATTATGGAAGGTAGTCTGTTGTAGAGATTTTTGTTATACCAATGGATGGTAGCCTTGTCTTTATGGAAGGTAGTCTATTGTCGATATTTTTGTTACTCATATAGATGGTAGCTTTGTCATTATGGAAGGTAGTCTATTTTGAGATCTTTGTAACTCAATGGATGGTAGCCTTGTCATTATGGAAGGTAGTCTGTTGTAGATATTTTTGTTACTCTAATGGATGGTAGCGTTGCCATTATAGAAGGAAGTATTTTGTCGAGATTTTTGTTACTCCAATGGATGGTAGCCTTGTCATTATGGACCGTGGTCTATTGTCGAGATTTTTGTTACTCCAATGGATGGTATCCTTGTAATTATGGAAGGTAGTCTGTTGTCGAGATTTTTGTTACTCCAATGGATGGTAGCCTTGTCCTTATGGAAGGTAGTCTAATGTCGATATTTTTGTTACTCCAATGGATGGTAGCCTTGTCATTATGGCAGGTAGTCTATTGTGGAGATTTTTTTTACTCCAATGGATGGTAACCTTGTCATTATGGAAGGTAGTCTGTTGTCGAGATTTTTGTTACTCCAATGGATGGTAGCCTTTGTCCTTATGGAAGGTAGTCTAATGTCGATATTTTTGTTACTTCTATGGATGGTAGCCTTGTAATTATGGCAGGTAGTCTGTTGTCTAGATTTTTATTACTCCAATGGATGATAGCCTTGTCATTATGGAAGGTAGTCTGTTGTCGATATTTTTGTTATCCAATGGATAGTAGCCTTGTCATTATGGAAGGTAGTCTGTTGTCTAGCTTTTTGTTAATCCAATGGATGATAGCCTTGTCATTATGAAAGGTAGTCTGTTGTAGAGATTTTTGTTACTCCAATGGATGGAAGCCTTGTCGTTATGGAAGGTAGTCTGTTGTCGAGATTTTTGTTTCTGCAATGGATGGTAGACTTTGTCCTTATGGAAGGTAGTCTAATGTCGATATTTTTGTTGCTTCTATGGATGGTAGCCTTGTCATTATGGCAGGTAGTCTGTTGTCGAGATTTTCTTTACTCCAATGAATGTTAGCCTTGTCATTATGGAAGGTAGTATGTTGTCGATATTTTTGTTATCCAATGGATAGTAGCCTTGTCATTATGGAAGGTAGTCTGTTGTCTAGATTTTTGTTAATCCAATGGATGATAGCCTTGTCATTATGGAAGGTAGTCCATTGTAAAGGATTTTTGTTACTCCAATGGATGGAAGCCTTGTCTTTATAGAAGGGAGTCTGTTGTCGATATTTTTGTTACTCATATGGATGGTAGCCTTGTCATTATGGAAGGTAGTCTATTTTTTAGATTTTTGTTACTCAATGGATGGTAGCCTTGTCATATAGAAGGTAGTCTGTTGTAAATATTTTTGTTACTCTAATGGATGGTAGCCTTGCCATTATAGAAAGAATTCTTTTGTCGAGATTTTTGTTACTCCAATGGATGGTAGCCTTGTCATTATGGACAGTGGTCTATTGTCGAGATTTTTGTTACTCCAATGGATGGTATCCTTTTAATTATGGAAGGTAGTCTATTGTCGAGATTTTTATTACTCCAATGGATGGTAGCCTTGTCCATATCGAAGGTAGTCTGCTGTCGATATTTTTGTTACTCCAATGGATGGTAGCCTTGTCATTACGGCAGGTAGTCTATTGTCGAGATTTTTTTAACTCCAATGGATGGTAACCTTGTCATTATGGAAGGTAGTCTGTTGTCGATATTTTAGTTATTCCAATGGATGGTAGCCTTGTCATTATGGAAGGTAGTCTGTTGTCGATATTTTTGTTATCCAATGGATGGTAGCCTTGTCATTATGGAAGGTAGTCTGTTGTCTAGATTTTTGTTACTACAATGGATGATAGCCTTGTCATTATGGAAGGTAGTCTGTTGTAGAGATTTTTCTTACTCCAATGGATGGTAGCCTTGTCATTATGGAAGGTAGTCTGTTGTCGAGATTTTTGTTACTGCAATGGATGCTAGCTTTGTCTTTATAGAAGGTAGTCTGTTGTCTATATTTTTGTTACTCCAATGGATGGTAGCCTTGTCTTTAAGGAAGGTAGTCTATTGTCGATATTTTTGTTACTCATATGGATGGTAGCCTTGTCATTATGGAAGGTAGTCTATTTTTGAGATCTTTGTTACTCAATGGATGGTAGCCTTGTCATTATGGAAGGTAGTCTGTTGTAGATATTTTTGTTACTCTAATGGATGGTAGCCTTGCCATTATAGAAGGAAGTCTTTTGTCGAGATTTTTGTTACTCCAATGGATGGTAGCCTTGTCATTATGGACCGTGGTCTATTGTCGAGATTTTTGTTACTCCAATGGATGGTATCCTTGTAATTATGGAAGGTAGTCTGTTGTCGAGATTTTTGTTACTCCAATGGATGGTAGCCTTGTCCTTATGGAAGGTAGTCTAATATCGATATTTTTGTTACTCCAATGGATGGTAGCCTTGTCATTATGGCAGGTAGTCTATTGTCAAGATTTTTTTTACTCCAATGGATGGTAACCTTGTCATTATGGAAGGTAGTCAGTTGTCGATATTTTTGTTACTCCAATGGATGGTAGCCTTGTCCTTATGGAAGGTAGTCTAATGTCGATATTTATGTTACTCCTATGGATGGTAGCCTTGTCATTATGGCAGGTAGTCTGTTGTCGATATTTTTATTACTCCAATGGATGATAGCCTTGTCATTATGGAAGATAGTCTGTTGTCGAGATTTTTGTAACTCTAATGGATTGTAGCCTTGTTATTATGGAAGGTAGTCTGTTGTAGAGATTTTTGTTATACCAATGGATGGTAGCCTTGTCTTTATGGAAGGTAGTCTATTGTCGATATTTTTGTTACTCATATAGATGGTAGCTTTGTCATTATGGAAGGTAGTCTATTTTGAGATCTTTGTAACTCAATGGATGGTAGCCTTGTCATTATGGAAGGTAGTCTGTTGTAGATATTTTTGTTACTCTAATGGATGGTAGCGTTGCCATTATAGAAGGAAGTATTTTGTCGAGATTTTTGTTACTCCAATGGATGGTAGCCTTGTCATTATGGACCGTGGTCTATTGTCGAGATTTTTGTTACTCCAATGGATGGTATCCTTGTAATTATGGAAGGTAGTCTGTTGTCGAGATTTTTGTTACTCCAATGGATGGTAGCCTTGTCCTTATGGAAGGTAGTCTAATGTCGATATTTTTGTTACTCCAATGGATGGTAGCCTTGTCATTATGGCAGGTAGTCTATTGTGGAGATTTTTTTTACTCCAATGGATGGTAACCTTGTCATTATGGAAGGTAGTCTGTTGTCGAGATTTTTGTTACTCCAATGGATGGTAGCCTTTGTCCTTATGGAAGGTAGTCTAATGTCGATATTTTTGTTACTTCTATGGATGGTAGCCTTGTAATTATGGCAGGTAGTCTGTTGTCTAGATTTTTATTACTCCAATGGATGATAGCCTTGTCATTATGGAAGGTAGTCTGTTGTCGATATTTTTGTTATCCAATGGATAGTAGCCTTGTCATTATGGAAGGTAGTCTGTTGTCTAGCTTTTTGTTAATCCAATGGATGATAGCCTTGTCATTATGAAAGGTAGTCTGTTGTAGAGATTTTTGTTACTCCAATGGATGGAAGCCTTGTCGTTATGGAAGGTAGTCTGTTGTCGAGATTTTTGTTTCTGCAATGGATGGTAGACTTTGTCCTTATGGAAGGTAGTCTAATGTCGATATTTTTGTTGCTTCTATGGATGGTAGCCTTGTCATTATGGCAGGTAGTCTGTTGTCGAGATTTTCTTTACTCCAATGAATGTTAGCCTTGTCATTATGGAAGGTAGTATGTTGTCGATATTTTTGTTATCCAATGGATAGTAGCCTTGTCATTATGGAAGGTAGTCTGTTGTCTAGATTTTTGTTAATCCAATGGATGATAGCCTTGTCATTATGGAAGGTAGTCCATTGTAAAGGATTTTTGTTACTCCAATGGATGGAAGCCTTGTCTTTATAGAAGGGAGTCTGTTGTCGATATTTTTGTTACTCATATGGATGGTAGCCTTGTCATTATGGAAGGTAGTCTATTTTTTAGATTTTTGTTACTCAATGGATGGTAGCCTTGTCATATAGAAGGTAGTCTGTTGTAAATATTTTTGTTACTCTAATGGATGGTAGCCTTGCCATTATAGAAAGAATTCTTTTGTCGAGATTTTTGTTACTCCAATGGATGGTAGCCTTGTCATTATGGACCGTGGTCTATTGTCGAGATTTTTGTTACTCCAATGGATGGTATCCTTGTAATTACGGAAGGTAGTCTGTTGTCTAGATTTTTGTTACTCCAATGGATGGTAGCCTTGTCCTTTTGGAAGGTAGTCTAATGTCGATATTTTTGTTACTCCAATGGATGATAGGCTTGTCATTATGGCAGGTAGTCTATTGTCGAGATTTTCTTTACTCCAATGGATGGTAGCCTTGTCATTATGGAAGGTAGTCTATTGTCGAAATTGTTTTTACTCCAATGGAAGGTAGCCTTGTAATTATGGAAGGTAGTCTGTTGTCGAGATTTTTGTTACTCTAATGGATGGGAGCCTTGTCTTTATGGAACGTAATCAGTTGTCGATATTTTTGTTACTCCAATGGATGGTAGCCTTGTCATTATGGAAGGCAGTCTGTTGTATAGTTTTTTGTAACTGGAATGGATGGTAGCTTTGTCATTATGGAAGATAGTGTATTGTCGAGATTTTTGTTACTGCAATGGATTGTAGCTTTGTCTTTATGGAAGGTAGTCTGTTATCGATGTTTTTGTTACTCCAATGGATGGTAGTCTTGACTTTATGGAAGGTAGTCTATTGTCGAAATTTTTGTTACTCCAACGTATGGTAGCCTTGTCATTATGGAAGGTAGTCTATTGTCGAGATCTTTGTTACTCAATGGATGGTAGCCTTGTCATTATGGAAGGTAGTCTATTGTAGTTATTTGTGTTACTCTAATGGATGGTAGCCTTGTCATTATAAAATGAAGTCGTTTGTCGAGATTTTTGTTACTCCAATGGATGGTAGCCTTGTCATTATGGACCATGGTCTATTGTCGAGATTTTTGTTACTCCAATGGATGGTATCCTTGTCATTATTGAAGGTAGTCTATTGTGGAGATTTTTGTTACTCCAATGGACGGTATCCTTGTCATATGGAAGGTAGTCTGTTATCGAAATTTTTTTTACTGCAATGGATGGTAGCCTTGTCATTATGGAAGGTAGTCTGTTATCAATATCTTTTTTACTCAATGGATGGTAGCCTTGTCATTATGGCAGGTAGTCAGTTGTCAATATCTCTGTTACTCAATGGATGGTAGCCTTGTCATTATGGAAGGAAGTCTGTTGTCGAGATTTTTTTTACTCCAATGGATGTTAGCCTTTTCATTATGGAAGGTAGTCTGCTGTCGATATTTTTGTTACTCCAATGGATGATAGCCTTGTCATTATGGAAGATAGTCTGTTGTCGAGATTTTTGTAACTCTAATGGATTGTAGCCTTGTTATTATGGAAGGTAGTCTGTTGTAGAGATTTTTGTTATACCAATGGATGGTAGCCTTGTCTTTATGGAAGGTAGTCTATTGTCGATATTTTGGTTACTCATATAGATGGTAGCTTTGTCATTATGGAAGGTAGTCTATTTTCGATATCTTTGTTACTAAATGGATGGTAGCCTTGTCGTTATGGAAGGTAGTTTGTTGTAGAGATTTTTGTTACTCTAATGGATGGTAGCCTTGCCATTATAAAAGGAAGTCTTTTGTCGAGATTTTTGTTACTCCAATGGATGGTAGCTTTGTCATTATGGACCGTGGTCTATTGTCGAGATTTTTGTTACTCCAATGGATGGTATCCTTGTAATTATGGAAGGTAGTCTGTTGTCGAGATTTTTGTTACTCCAATGGATGGTAGCCTTGTCATTATGGAAGGTAATCAGTTGTCGATATTTTGGTTACTCCAATGGATGGTAACCTTGTCATTATCGCAGGTAGTCTGTTGTCGAGATTTTTTTTACCCCAATGGATGGTAGCCTTGTCATTATAGAAGGTAGTCTATTGTCGAGATTTTTTTTACTCCAATGGATGGTAGCCTTGTCATATGGAGGTAGTCTGTTGTCGAGATTTTTTTTACTACAATGGATTGTAGCCTTGTCATTATGGAAGGTAGTCTATTGTCGATATCTTTGTTACTCAATGGATGGTAGCCTTGTCATCATGGCAGGTAGTCTTTTGTCGATATCTTTGTTACTCAATGGATGGTAGCCTTGTCATTATGTAAAGTAGCCTTGTCATTATGTAAGGTAGTCTGTTGTCAATATTTTTTTTACTCCAATGGATGGTATCCTTGTCATTATGGAAGGTAGTCTGTTGTCGATATCTTTGTTACCCAATGGATGGTAGCCTTGTCATTAAGGAAGGTAGTCTATTGTTGATATCTTTGTTACTCAATGGATGGTAGCCTTGTAATTATGGAAGGTAGTCTGTTGTCGATATCTTTGTTACTCAATGGATGCTAGCTATGTCATTATGGAAGGTAGTCTGTTGTCAAGATTTTTGTTACTCCAATGGATGGTAGCCTTGTCATTATGGAAGGTAGTCTGTTGTCGATATCTTTGTTACTCAATGGATGGTATCCTTGTCATTATGGAAGGTAGTCTGTTGTCGATATCTTTGTTACTCAATGGATGGTAGCCTTATCATTATGGAACGAAGTCTATTGTCGAGATTTTTTTTACTCCAATGGATGGTAGACTTATCATTATGGGAGGTAGTCTGATGTCGTTATTTTTGTTACTCCAATGGATGATAGCCTTGTCATTATGGAAGGTAGTCTGTTGTCGAGATTTTTGTTACTCTAATGGATTGTAGCCTTGTCTTTATGGAAGGTAGTCTGCTGTTCAGATTTTTGTTACTCCAATGGATGGTAGCCTTGTCATTTTGAAAGGTAGTCTATTGTCGAGATTTTTGTTATTCCATTGGATAGTAGCCTTGTCATTATGGAAGGTAGTATGTTGTCGAGATTTTTGTTATCCCAATGGATGGTAACCTTGTCATTATGGAAGGTAGTCTATTGTCGAGTTTTTTGTTACTCCAATGGATGGTAGCCTTGTCATTATTGAAGGTAGTCTGTTGTCGATATTTTTGTTACTCCAATGGATGGTAGCCTTGTCATTATGGAAGGTAGTTTGTTGTCTAGATTTTTGTTACTCAAATGGATGATAGCCTTGTCATTATGCAAGGTAGTCTTTTGTAGAGATTTTTGTTATACCAATGGATGGTAGCCTTGTCTTTATGGAAGGTAGTCTATTGTCGATATTTTGGTTACTCATATAGATGGTAGCTTTGTCATTACGGAAGGTAGTCTATTTTCGATATCTTTGTTACTCAATGGATGGTAGCCTTGTCATTATGGAAGGTAGTTTGTTGTAGAGATTTTTGTTACTCTAATGGATGGTAGCCTTGCCATTATAAAAGGAAGTCTCTTGTCGAGATTTTTGTTACTCCAATGGATGGTAGCTTTGTCATTATGGACCGTGGTCTATTGTCGAGATTTTTGTTACTCCAATGGATGGTATCCTTGTAATTATGGAAGGTAGTCTGTTGTCGAGATTTTTGTTACTCCAATGGATGGTAGCCTTGTCATTATGGAAGGTAATCTGTTGTCGATATTTTGGTTACTCCAATGAATGTTAGCCTTGTCATTATGGCAGGTAGTCTGTTGTCGAGATTTTTTTAACCCCAATGGATGGTAGCCTTGTCATTATAGAAGGTAGTCTATTGTCGAGATTTTTTTTACTCCAATGGATGGTAGCCTTGTCATATGGAAGGTAGTCTGTTGTCGAGATTTTTTTTACTACAATGGATTGTAGCCTTGTCATTATGGAAGGTAGTCTATTGTCGATATCTTTGTTACTCAATGGATGGTAGCCTTGTCATCATGGCAGATAGTCTGTTGTCGATATCTTTGTTACTCAATGGATGGTAGCCTTGTCATTATGTAAAGTAGCCTTGTCATTATGTAAGGTAGTCTGTTGTCAATATTTTTTTTACTCCAATGGATGATATCCTTGTCATTATGGAAGGTAGTCTGTTGTCAATATCTCTGTTACCCAATGGATGGTAGCCTTGTCATTAAGGAAGGTAGTCTATTGTTGATATCTTTGTTACTCAATGGATGGTAGCCTTGTAATTATGGAAGGTAGTCTGTTATCGATATCTTTGTTACTCAATGGATGCTAGCTATGTCATTATGGAAGGTAGTCTGTTGTCAAGATTTTTGTTACTCCAATGGATGGTAGCCTTGTCATTATGGAAGGTAGTCTGTTGTCGATATCTTTGTTACTCAATGGATGGTAGCCTTGTCATTATGGAAGGTAGTCTGTTGTCGATATCTTTGTTACTCAATGGATGGTAGCCTTATCATTATGGAACGAAGTCTATTGTCGAGATTTTTTTTACTCCAATGGATGGTAGACTTATCATTATGGAAGGTAGTCTGATGTCGTTATTTTTGTTACTCCAATGGATGATAGCCTTGTCATTATGGAAGGTAGTCTGTTGTTGAGATTTTTGTTACTCTAATGGATTGTAGCCTTGACTTTATGGAAGGTAGTCTGCTGTTCAGATTTTTGTTACTCCAATGGATGGTAGCCTTGTCATTTTGAAAGGTAGTCTATTGTCGAGATTTTTGTTATTCCATTGGATAGTAGCTTTGTCATTATGGAAGGTAGTATGTTGTCGAGATTTTTGTTATCCCAATGGATGGTAACCTTGTCATTATGGAAGGTAGTCTATTGTCGAGATTTTTGTTACTCCAATGGATGGTAGCCTTGTCATTATGGAAGGTAGTCTGTTGTCGATATTTTTGTTACTCCAATGGATGGTAGCCTTGTCATTATGGAAGGTAGTTTGTTGTCTAGATTTTTGTTACTCAAATGGATGATAGCCTTGTCATTATGCAAGGTAGTCTTTTGTAGAGATTTTTGTTATACCAATGGATGGTAGCCTTGTCTTTATGGAAGGTAGTCTATTGTCGATATTTTGGTTACTCATATAGATGGTAGCTTTGTCATTATGGAAGGTAGTCTATTTTCGATATCTTTGTTACTCAATGGATGGTAGCCTTGTCATTATGGAAGGTAGTTTGTTGTAGAGATTTTTGTTACTCTAATGGATGGTAGCCTTGCCATTATAAAAGGAAGTCTTTTGTCGAGATTTTTGTTACTCCAATGGATGGTAGCTTTGTCATTATGGACCGTGGTCTATTGTCGAGATTTTTGTTACTCCAATGGATGGTATCCTTGTAATTATGGAAGGTAGTCTGTTGTCGAGATTTTTGTTACTCCAATGGATGGTAGCCTTGTCATTATGGAAGGTAATCTATTGTCGATATTTTGGTTACTCCAATGGATGGTAGCCTTGTCATTATGGCAGGTAGTCGGTTGTTGAGATTTTTTTTACCCCAATGGATGGTAGCCTTGTCATTATAGAAGGTAGTCTATTGTCGAGATTTTTTTTACTCCAATGGATGGTAGCCTTGTCATATGGAAGGTAGTCTGTTGTCGAGATTTTTTTTACTACAATGGATTGTAGCCTTGTCATTATGGAAGGTAGTCTATTGTCGATATCTTTGTTACTCAATGGATGGTAGCCTTGTCATCATGGCAGGTAGTCTGTTGTCGATATCTTTGTTACTCAATGGATGCTAGCCTTTTTATTATGTAAAGTAGCCTTGTCATTATGTAAGGTAGTCTGTTGTCAATATTTTTTTTACTCCAATGGATGGTATCCTTGTCATTATGGAAGGTAGTCTGTTGTCGATATCTTTGTTACCCAATGGATGGTAGCCTTGTCATTAAGGAAGGTAGTCTATTGTTGATATCTTTGTTACTCAATGGATGGTAGCCTTGTCATTATTGAAGGTAGTCTGTTGTCGATATCTTTGTTACTCAATGGATGGTAGCCTTATCATTATGGAACGAAGTCTATTGTCGAGATTTTTTTTACTCCAATGGATGGTAGACTTATCATTATGGAAGGTAGTCTGATGTCGTTATTTTTGTTACTCCAATGGATGATAGCCTTGTCATTATGGAAGGTAGTCTGTTGTCGAGATTTTTGTTACTCTAATGGATTGTAGCCTTGTCTTTATGGAAGGTAGTCTGCTGTTCAGATTTTTGTTACTCCAATGGATGGTAGCCTTGTCATTTTGAAAGGTAGTCTATTGTCGAGATTTTTGTTATTCCATTGGATAGTAGCCTTGTCATTATGGAAGGTAGTATGTTGTCGAGATTTTTGTTATCCCAATGGATGGTAACCTTGTCATTATGGAAGGTAGTCTATTGTCGAGATTTTTGTTACTCCAATGGATGGTAGCGTTGTCATTATGGAAGGTAGTCTGTTGTCGATATTTTTGTTACTCCAATGGATGGTAGCCTTGTCATTATGGAAGGTAGTTTGTTGTCTAGATTTTTGTTACTCCAATGGATGATAGCCTTGTCATTATTGAAGGTAGTCTGTTGTAGAGATTTTTTTTACTCCAATGGATTGTAGCCTTGTCATTATGGAAGGTAGTCTGTTGTCGAGTTTTTTTCTGCAATGGATGGTAGCTTTGTCTTTATAGAAGGTAGTCTGTTGTAGATATTTTTCTTACTCCAATGGATGGTAGCCTTGTCTTTATGGAAGGTAGTCTATTGTCAATATTTTTGTTACGCATATGGATGGTAGTCTTGTCATTATGGAAGTTAGTCTATTTCCGAGATCTTTGTTACTCAATGGATGGTATCCTTGTCATTATGGAAGGTAGTCTATTGTCGAGATTTTTGTTACTCTAATGGATGGTAGCCTTGCCATTATGGAAGGTAGTCTCTTGTCGAGATTTTTGTTATCCCAATGGATGGTAGCCTTGTCATTATGGAAGGTAGTTTGTTGTCTAGATTTTTGTTACTCCAATGGATGATAGCCTTGTCATTATGGAAGGTAGTCTGTTGTAGAGATTTTTTTTACTCCAATGGATGGTAGCCTTGTCAGTATGGAAGGTAGTTTGTTGTCGAGATTTTTTTTACTGCAATGGATGGTAGCCTTGTCATTATGGAAGGTAGTCTATTGTGGATATATTTGTTACTCAATGGTTGGTAGCCTTGTCATTATGGCAAGTAGTTTGTTGTCGATATCTTTGTTACTCAATGGATGGTAGCCTTGTCATTATGGAAGGAAGTCTGTTGTCGAGATTTTTGTTACTCCAATGGATGGTAGCCTTGTCATTATGGAAGGTAGTCTGTTATCGAGATTTTTGTTACTCTAATGGATGGTAGCCTTGTCATTAGGGAACGTAGTCTGCTGTCGATATTTTTGTTACTCCAATGGATGGTAGCCTTGTCATTATGCCAGGTAGTCTGTTGTCGAGATTTTATTTACTCCAATGGATGGTAGCCTTGTCATTATGGAAGCTAGTCTATTATCGAGATTTTTTTTACTCCAATGGATGGTAGCCTTGTCATATGGAAGGTAGTCTGTTGTCGAGATTTTTTTTACTACAATGAATTGTAGCCTTGTCATTATGGAAGGTAGTCTATTGTCGATATCTTTGTTACTCAATGGATGGTAGCCTTGTCATCATGGCAGGTAGTCTGTTGTCGAGATTTTTTTTACTCCAATGGATGGTAGCCTTGTCATTATGGAAGGTAGTCTGCTGTCGATATATTTGTTACTATAATGGATTGTAGCCTTGTCATTATGGAAGGTAGTCTGTTGTTCAGATTTTTGTTACTCTAATGGATAGTATCCTTGTCATTATGGAAGGTAGTCTGTTGTCGAGATTTTTGACATCCCAATGGATGATAGCCTTGTCATTATGGAAGGTAGTCTATTGTCGAGATTTTTCTTACTCCAATGGATGGTAGCCTTGTCATTATGGAAGGTAGTCAGTTGTCGATGTTTTTGTTACTCCAGTGGATGGTAGCCTTGTCACTATGGAAGGTAGTCTGTTGTCTAGATTTTTGTTACTCCAAGGATGGTAGCCTTGTCATTATGGAAGGTAGTCTGTTGTCGAGTTTTTTTTTTCCGCAATGGATGGTAGCTTTGTCTTTATAGAAGGTAGTCTATTGTAGATATTTTTCTTACTCCAATGGATGGTAGCCTTGTGTTTATGGAAGGTAGTCTATTGTCGATATTTTTGTTACTCATATGGATGGTAGCCTTGTCATTATGGAAGGTAGTCTGTTGTCGATATTTTTGTTACTCGAATGGATTGTAGCCTTGTCATTATGGAAGGTAGTCTGTTGTCGAGATTTTTTTTACTCCAATGGATGGTACCCTTGTCATTATGGAAGGTAGTCTGCTGTCGATATTTTTGTTACTCGAATGGATTGTAGCCTTGTCATTATGGAAGGTAGTCTGTTGTCGAGATTTTTTTTACTCCAATGGATGGTAGCCTTGTCATCATTGAAAGTAGTCTATTGTCGAGATTTTTTTACTCCAATGGATGGTAGCCTTGTCATATGGAAGGTAGTCTGTTGTTGAGATTTTTTTTACTGCAATGGATGGTAGCCTTTTCATTATGGAAGGTAGTCTGTTGTGGATATCTTTGTTACTCAATGGTTGGTAGCCTTGTCATTATGGCAGGTAGTCTATTGTCGTTATCTTTGTTACTAAATGGATGGTAGCCTTGTCATTATGGAAGGAAGTCTGTTATCGAGATTTTCTTTACTCCAATGGATGGTAGCCTTGTCATTATGGAAGGTAATCTGCTATCGATATTTTTTTTACTCCATTGGATGATAGCCTTGTCATTATGGAAGGTAGTCTGTTGTCGAGATTTTTGTTACTCTAATGGATTGTAGCCCTGTCATTATGGAAGGTAATCTGTTGTCGATATTTTTGTTACTCCAATGGATGGTAGCCTTGTCATTATGGAAGGTAGTTTGTTGTGTAGATTTTTGTTACTCCAATGGATGATAGCCTTGTCATTATGGAAGGTAGTCTGTTGTAGAGATTTATGTTACTCCAATGGATGGTAACCTTGTCATTATGGAAGGTAGTCTGTTGTCGAGATTTTTGTTACTGCAATGGATGGTAGCTTTGTCTTTATAGAAGGTAGTCTGTTGTCGATATTTTTGTTACTCCACTGGATGGTAGCCTTGTGTTTATGGAAGGTAGTCTATTAACGATATTTTTGTTACTCATATGGATGGTAGCCTTGTCATTATGGAGTGTAGTCTATTGTCGAGATTTTTTTTACTCCAATGGATGGTAGCCTTGTCATTATGGAAGGTAGTCTGCTGTCGATATTTTTGTTACTCTAATGGATTGTAGCCTTGTCATTATGGAAGGTAGTCTCTTGTTCAGATTTTTGTTACTCCAATGGATGGTAGCCTTGTCATTATGGAAGGTAGTCTGTTGTCTAGATTTTTGTTACTCCAATGGATGGTAGCCTTGTCATTATGGAAGGTAGTCTATTGTCGAGTTTTTTTCCCGCAATGGATGGTAGCTTTGTATTTATAGAAGGTAGTCTGTTGTCGATATTTTTCTTACTCCAATGGATGGTAGCCTTATCTTTATGGAAGGTAGTCTATTGTCGATATTTTTGTTACTCATATGGATGGTAGCCTTGTCATTATGGAAGGTAGTCTAGTTCCGAGGACTTTGTTACTCAATGGATTGTAGCCTTGTCATTATGGAAGGTAGTCTGTTGTAGACATTTTTGTTACTCTAATGGATGGTAGCATTGCAATTATGGAAGGAAGTCTTTTGTCGAGATTTTTGTTACTCCAATGGATGGTAGCCTTGTCATTATGGAAGGTAGTCTGTTGACGAGATTTTTGGTACTCCAATGGATGGTATCCTTGTAATTATTGAATGTAGTTTGTTGTCGATATTTTTGTTACACCAAAGGATGGTACCCTTGTCATTATGGAAGGTAGTCTGTTGTCGATATTTCTGTTACTCGAATGGATTGTAGCCTTGTCATTATGGAAGGTAGTCTGTTGTCGAGATTTTTTTTACTCCAATGGAAGGTATCCTTGTCATTATGGAAAGTAGTCTATTGTCGAGATTTTTTTTACTCCAATGGATGGTAGCCTTGTCATATGGAAGGTAGTCTGTTGTCGAGATTTTTTTTACTGCAATGGATGGTAGCCTTGTCATTATGGAAGGTAGTTTGTTGTGGATATCTTTGTTACTCAATGGTTGGTATCCTTGTCATTATGGCAAGTAGTCTATTGTCAAGATTTTTTTTACTCCAATGGATGGTAGCCTTGTCATTATGGAAGGTAATCTGCTATCGATATTTTTGTTACTCCATTGGATGATAGCCTTGTCATTATGGAAGGTAGTTAGTTGTCGAGATTTTTGTTACTCTAATGGATTGTAGCCTTGTCTTTATGGAAGGTAGTCTGCTGTTCAGATTTTTGTTACTCCAATGGATGGTAGCCTTGTCATTTTGAAAGGTAGTCTATTGTCGAGATTTTTGTTATTCCATTGGATAGTAGCCTTGTCATTATGGAAGGTAGTATGTTGTCGAGATTTTTGTTATCCCAATGGATGGTAACCTTGTCATTATGGAAGGTAGTCTATTGTCGAGATTTTTGTTATTCCATTGGATAGTAGCCTTGTCATTATGGAAGGTAGTCTGTTGTCGAGATTTTTGTAATCCGAATGGATGGTAACCTTGTCATTATGGAAGGTAGTCTATTGTCGAGATTTTTGTTACTCCAATGGATGGTAGCCTTGTCATAATGGAAGGTAGTCTGTTGTCGAGATTTTTGTTACTCCAATGGATGGTAGCCTTGTCATTATGGAAGGTAGTCTGTTGTCTAGATTTTTGTTACTCCAATGGATGGTAGCCTTGTCATTATGGAAGGTAGTCTATTGTTGAGTTTTTTTCCCGCAATGGATGGTAGCTTTGTATTTATAGAAGGTAGTCTGTTGTCGATATTTTTCTTACTCCAATGGATGGTAGCCTTATCTTTATGGAAGGTAGTCTATTGTCGATATTTTTGTTACTCATATGGATGGTAGCCTTGTCATTATGGAAGGTAGTCTAGTTCCGAGGTCTTTGTTACTCAATGGATTGTAGCCTTGTCATTATGGAAGGTAGTCTGTTGTAGAGATTTTTTTTACTCCAATGGATTGTAGCCTTGTCATTATGGAAGGTAGTCTGTTGTCGAGTTTTTTTCCGCAATGGATGGTAGCTTTGTCTTTATAGAAGGTAGTCCGTTGTAGATATTTTTCTTACTCCAATGGATGGTAGCCTTGTCTTTATGGAAGGTAGTCTATTATCAATATTTTTGTTACGCATATGGATGGTAGTCTTGTCATTATGGAAGTTAGTCTATTTCCGAGATCTCTGTTACTCAATGGATGGTATCCTTGTCATTATGGAAGGTAGTCTGTTGTAGAGTTTTTTGTTACTCTAATGGATGGTAGCCTTGCCATTATGGAAGGAAGTCTTTTGTCGAGATTTTTGTTACTCCAATGGATGGTAGCCTTGTCATTATGGTAGGTAGTCTGTTGTCGAGATTTTTGTTACTCCAATGGATTGTAGCCTTGTCTTTATGGAAGCTAGTCTGCTGTTCATATTTTTATTACTCCAATGGATGGTAGCCTTGTCATTATGGAAGGTAGCCTATTGTCGAGATTTTTGTTATTCCATTGGATAGTAGCCTTGTCATTATGGAAGGTAGTCTCTTGTCGAGATTTTTGTTATCCCAATGGATGGTAGCCTTGTCATTATGGAAGGTAGTTTGTTGTCTTGATTTTTGTTACTCCAATGGATGATTGCCTTGTCATTATGGAAGGTAGTCTGTTGTAGAGATTTTTTTTACTCCAATGGATGGTAGCCTTGTCAGTATGGAAGGTAGTCTGTTGTCGAGATTTTTTTTACTGCAATGGATGGTAGCCTTGTCATTATGGAAGGTAGTCTATTATGGATATCTTTGTTACTCAATGGTTGGTAGCCTTGTCATTAAGGCAAGTAGTTTGTTGTCGATATCTTTGTATCTCAATGGATGGTAGCCTTGTCATTATGGAAGGAAGTCTGTTGTCGAGATTTTTGTTACTCCAATGGATGGTAGCCTTGTCATTATGGAAGGTAGTCTGTTGTCTAGATTTTTGTTACTCCAATGGATGGTAGCCTTGTCATTATGGAAGGTAGTCTATTGTCGAGTTTTTTTCCCGCAATGGATGGTAGCTTTGTATTTATAGAAGGTAGTCTGTTGTCGGTATTTTTCTTACTCCAATGGATGGTAGCCTTATCTTTATGGAAGGTAGTCTATTGTCGATATTTTTGTTACTCATATGGATGGTAGCCTTGTCATTATGGAAGGTAGTCTAGTTCCGAGGTCTTTGTTACTCAATGGATTGTAGCCTTGTCATTATGGAAGGTAGTCTGTTGTAGACATTTTTGTTACTCTAATGGATGGTAGCATTGCAATTATGGAAGGAAGTCTTTTGTCGAGATTTTTGTTACTCCAATGGATGGTAGCCTTGTCATTATGGAAGGTAGTCTGTTGACGAGATTTTTGGTACTCCAATGGATGGTATCCTTGTAATTATTGAATGTAGTTTGTTGTCGATATTTTTGTTACACCAAAGGATGGTACCCTTGTCATTATGGAAGGTAGTCTGTTGTCGATATTTCTGTTACTCGAATGGATTGTAGCCTTGTCATTATGGAAGGTAGTCTGTTGTCGAGATTTTTTTTACTCCAATGGAAGGTATCCTTGTCATTATGGAAAGTAGTCTATTGTCGAGATTTTTTTTACTCCAATGGATGGTAGCCTTGTCATATGGAAGGTAGTCTGTTGTCGAGATTTTTTTTACTGCAATGGATGGTAGCCTTGTCATTATGGAAGGTAGTTTGTTGTGGATATCTTTGTTACTCAATGGTTGGTATCCTTGTCATTATGGCAAGTAGTCTATTGTCGAGATTTTTTTTACTCCAATGGATGGTAGCCTTGTCATTATGGAAGGTAATCTGCTATCGATATTTTTGTTACTCCATTGGATGATAGCCTTGTCATTATGGAAGGTAGTTAGTTGTCGAGATTTTTGTTACTCTAATGGATTGTAGCCTTGTCTTTATGGAAGGTAGTCTGCTGTTCAGATTTTTGTTACTCCAATGGATGGTAGCCTTGTCATTTTGAAAGGTAGTCTATTGTCGAGATTTTTGTTATTCCATTGGATAGTAGCCTTGTCATTATGGAAGGTAGTATGTTGTCGAGATTTTTGTTATCCCAATGGATGGTAACCTTGTCATTATGGAAGGTAGTCTATTGTCGAGATTTTTGTTACTCCATGGATGGTAGCCTTGTCATTATGGAAGGTAGTCTGTTGTCAATATTTTTGTTACTCCAATGGATGGTAGCCTTGTCATTATGGAAGGTAGTCTGTTGTAGAGATTTTTTTTACTCCAATGGATTGTAGCCTTGTCATTATGGAAGGTAGTCTGTTGTCGAGTTTTTTTCCGCAATGGATGGTAGCTTTGTCTTTATAGAAGGTAGTCCGTTGTAGATATTTTTCTTACTCCAATGGATGGTAGCCTTGTCTTTATGGAAGGTAGTCTATTATCAATATTTTTGTTACGCATATGGATGGTAGTCTTGTCATTATGGAAGTTAGTCTATTTCCGAGATCTCTGTTACTCAATGGATGGTATCCTTGTCATTATGGAAGGTAGTCTGTTGTAGAGTTTTTTGTTACTCTAATGGATGGTAGCCTTGCCATTATGGAAGGAAGTCTTTTGTCGAGATTTTTGTTACTCCAATGGATGGTAGCCTTGTCATTATGGTAGGTAGTCTGTTGTCGAGATTTTTGTTACTCCAATGGATTGTAGCCTTGTCTTTATGGAAGCTAGTCTGCTGTTCATATTTTTATTACTCCAATGGATGGTAGCCTTGTCATTATGGAAGGTAGCCTATTGTCGAGATTTTTGTTATTCCATTGGATAGTAGCCTTGTCATTATGGAAGGTAGTCTCTTGTCGAGATTTTTGTTATCCCAATGGATGGTAGCCTTGTCATTATGGAAGGTAGTTTGTTGTCTTGATTTTTGTTACTCCAATGGATGATTGCCTTGTCATTATGGAAGGTAGTCTGTTGTAGAGATTTTTTTTACTCCAATGGATGGTAGCCTTGTCAGTATGGAAGGTAGTCTGTTGTCGAGATTTTTTTTACTGCAATGGATGGTAGCCTTGTCATTATGGAAGGTAGTCTATTATGGATATCTTTGTTACTCAATGGTTGGTAGCCTTGTCATTAAGGCAAGTAGTTTGTTGTCGATATCTTTGTATCTCAATGGATGGTAGCCTTGTCATTATGGAAGGAAGTCTGTTGTCGAGATTTTTGTTACTCCAATGGATGGTAGCCTTGTCATTATGGAAGGTAGTCTGTTGTCTAGATTTTTGTTACTCCAATGGATGGTAGCCTTGTCATTATGGAAGGTAGTCTATTGTCGAGTTTTTTTCCCGCAATGGATGGTAGCTTTGTATTTATAGAAGGTAGTCTGTTGTCGGTATTTTTCTTACTCCAATGGATGGTAGCCTTATCTTTATGGAAGGTAGTCTATTGTCGATATTTTTGTTACTCATATGGATGGTAGCCTTGTCATTATGGAAGGTAGTCTAGTTCCGAGGTCTTTGTTACTCAATGGATTGTAGCCTTGTCATTATGGAAGGTAGTCTGTTGTAGACATTTTTGTTACTCTAATGGATGGTAGCATTGCAATTATGGAAGGAAGTCTTTTGTCGAGATTTTTGTTACTCCAATGGATGGTAGCCTTGTCATTATGGAAGGTAGTCTGTTGACGAGATTTTTGGTACTCCAATGGATGGTATCCTTGTAATTATTGAATGTAGTTTGTTGTCGATATTTTTGTTACACCAAAGGATGGTACCCTTGTCATTATGGAAGGTAGTCTGTTGTCGATATTTCTGTTACTCGAATGGATTGTAGCCTTGTCATTATGGAAGGTAGTCTGTTGTCGAGATTTTTTTTACTCCAATGGAAGGTATCCTTGTCATTATGGAAAGTAGTCTATTGTCGAGATTTTTTTTACTCCAATGGATGGTAGCCTTGTCATATGGAAGGTAGTCTGTTGTCGAGATTTTTTTTACTGCAATGGATGGTAGCCTTGTCATTATGGAAGGTAGTTTGTTGTGGATATCTTTGTTACTCAATGGTTGGTATCCTTGTCATTATGGCAAGTAGTCTATTGTCGAGATTTTTTTTACTCCAATGGATGGTAGCCTTGTCATTATGGAAGGTAATCTGCTATCGATATTTTTGTTACTCCATTGGATGATAGCCTTGTCATTATGGAAGGTAGTTAGTTGTCGAGATTTTTGTTACTCTAATGGATTGTAGCCTTGTCTTTATGGAAGGTAGTCTGCTGTTCAGATTTTTGTTACTCCAATGGATGGTAGCCTTGTCATTTTGAAAGGTAGTCTATTGTCGAGATTTTTGTTATTCCATTGGATAGTAGCCTTGTCATTATGGAAGGTAGTATGTTGTCGAGATTTTTGTTATCCCAATGGATGGTAACCTTGTCATTATGGAAGGTAGTCTATTGTCGAGATTTTTGTTACTCCATGGATGGTAGCCTTGTCATTATGGAAGGTAGTCTGTTGTCAATATTTTTGTTACTCCAATGGATGGTAGCCTTGTCATTATGGAAGGTAGTCTGTTGTAGAGATTTTTTTTACTCCAATGGATTGTAGCCTTGTCATTATGGAAGGTAGTCTGTTGTCGAGTTTTTTTCCGCAATGGATGGTAGCTTTGTCTTTATAGAAGGTAGTCCGTTGTAGATATTTTTCTTACTCCAATGGATGGTAGCCTTGTCTTTATGGAAGGTAGTCTATTATCAATATTTTTGTTACGCATATGGATGGTAGTCTTGTCATTATGGAAGTTAGTCTATTTCCGAGATCTCTGTTACTCAATGGATGGTATCCTTGTCATTATGGAAGGTAGTCTGTTGTAGAGTTTTTTGTTACTCTAATGGATGGTAGCCTTGCCATTATGGAAGGAAGTCTTTTGTCGAGATTTTTGTTACTCCAATGGATGGTAGCCTTGTCATTATGGTAGGTAGTCTGTTGTCGAGATTTTTGTTACTCCAATGGATTGTAGCCTTGTCTTTATGGAAGCTAGTCTGCTGTTCATATTTTTATTACTCCAATGGATGGTAGCCTTGTCATTATGGAAGGTAGCCTATTGTCGAGATTTTTGTTATTCCATTGGATAGTAGCCTTGTCATTATGGAAGGTAGTCTCTTGTCGAGATTTTTGTTATCCCAATGGATGGTAGCCTTGTCATTATGGAAGGTAGTTTGTTGTCTTGATTTTTGTTACTCCAATGGATGATTGCCTTGTCATTATGGAAGGTAGTCTGTTGTAGAGATTTTTTTTACTCCAATGGATGGTAGCCTTGTCAGTATGGAAGGTAGTCTGTTGTCGAGATTTTTTTTACTGCAATGGATGGTAGCCTTGTCATTATGGAAGGTAGTCTATTATCGATATCTTTGTTACTCAATGGTTGGTAGCCTTGTCATTAAGGCAAGTAGTTTGTTGTCGATATCTTTGTATCTCAATGGATGGTAGCCTTGTCATTATGGAAGGAAGTCTGTTGTCGAGATTTTTGTTACTCCAATGGATGGTAGCCTTGTCATTATGGAAGGTAGTCTGTTATCGAGATTTTTGTTACTCTAATGGATGGTAGCCTTGTCATTATGGAAGGTAGTCTGCTGTCGATATTTTTGTTACTCCAATGGATGGTAGCCTTGTCATTATGGCAGGTAGTCTGTTGTCGAGATTTTATTTACTCCAATGGATGGTATCCTTGTCATTATGGAAGGTAGTCTATTATCGAGATTTTTTTTACTCCAATGGATGGTAGCCTTGTCATATGGAAGGTAGTCTGTTGTCGAGATTTTTTTTACTACAATGGATTGTATCCTTGTCATTATGGAAGGTAGTCTATTGTCGATATCTTTGTTACTCAATGGATGGTAGCCTTGTCATCATGGCAGTTAGTCTGTTGTCGAGATTTTTTTTACTCCAATGGATGGTAGCCTTGTCATTATGGAAGGTAGTCTGCTGTCGATATATTTGTTACTCTAATGGATTGTAGCCTTGTCATTATGGAAGGTAGTCTGTTGTTCAGATTTTTGTTACTCTAATGGATAGTATCCTTGTCATTATGGAAGGTAGTCTGTTGTCGAGATTTTTGTCATCCCAATGGATGATAGCCTTGTCATTATGGAAGGTAGTCTATTGTCGAGATTTTTGTTACTCCAATGGATGTTAGCCTTGTCATAATGGAAGGTAGTCTGTTGTCGAGATTTTTGTTACTTCAATGGATGGTAGCCTTGTCATTATGGAAGGTAGTCTGTTGTCTAGATTTTTGTTACTCCAATGGATGGTAGCCTTGTCATTATGGAAGGTAGTCTATTGTCGAGTTTTTTTCCCGCAATGGATGGTAGCTTTGTATTTATAGAAGGTAGTCTGTTGTCGATATTTTTCTTACTCCAATGGATGGTAGCCTTATCTTTATGGAAGGTAGTCTATTGTCGATATTTTTGTTACTCATATGGATGGTAGCCTTGTCATTATGGAAGGTAGTCTAGTTCCGAGGTCTTTGTTACTCAATGGATTGTAGCCTTGTCATTATGGAAGGTAGTCTGTTGTAGACATTTTTGTTACTCTAATGGATGGTAGCATTGCAATTATGGAAGGAAGTCTTTTGTCGAGATTTTTGTTACTCCAATGGATGGTAGCCTTGTCATTATGGAAGGTAGTCTGTTGACGAGATTTTTGGTACTCCAATGGATGGTATCCTTGTAATTATTGAATGTAGTTTGTTGTCGATATTTTTGTTACACCAAAGGATGGTACCCTTGTCATTATGGAAGGTAGTCTGTTGTCGATATTTCTGTTACTCGAATGGATTGTAGCCTTGTCATTATGGAAGGTAGTCTGTTGTCGAGATTTTTTTTACTCCAATGGAAGGTATCCTTGTCATTATGGAAAGTAGTCTATTGTCGAGATTTTTTTTACTCCAATGGATGGTAGCCTTGTCATATGGAAGGTAGTCTGTTGTCGAGATTTTTTTTACTGCAATGGATGGTAGCCTTGTCATTATGGAAGGTAGTTTGTTGTGGATATCTTTGTTACTCAATGGTTGGTATCCTTGTCATTATGGCAAGTAGTCTATTGTCGAGATTTTTTTTACTCCAATGGATGGTAGCCTTGTCATTATGGAAGGTAATCTGCTATCGATATTTTTGTTACTCCATTGGATGATAGCCTTGTCATTATGGAAGGTAGTTAGTTGTCGAGATTTTTGTTACTCTAATGGATTGTAGCCTTGTCTTTATGGAAGGTAGTCTGCTGTTCAGATTTTTGTTACTCCAATGGATGGTAGCCTTGTCATTTTGAAAGGTAGTCTATTGTCGAGATTTTTGTTATTCCATTGGATAGTAGCCTTGTCATTATGGAAGGTAGTATGTTGTCGAGATTTTTGTTATCCCAATGGATGGTAACCTTGTCATTATGGAAGGTAGTCTATTGTCGAGATTTTTGTTACTCCATGGATGGTAGCCTTGTCATTATGGAAGGTAGTCTGTTGTCAATATTTTTGTTACTCCAATGGATGGTAGCCTTGTCATTATGGAAGGTAGTCTGTTGTACAGATTTTTTTTACTCCAATGGATTGTAGCCTTGTCATTATGGAAGGTAGTCTGTTGTCGAGTTTTTTTCCGCAATGGATGGTAGCTTTGTCTTTATAGAAGGTAGTCCGTTGTAGATATTTTTCTTACTCCAATGGATGGTAGCCTTGTCTTTATGGAAGGTAGTCTATTATCAATATTTTTGTTACGCATATGGATGGTAGTCTTGTCATTATGGAAGTTAGTCTATTTCCGAGATCTCTGTTACTCAATGGATGGTATCCTTGTCATTATGGAAGGTAGTCTGTTGTAGAGTTTTTTGTTACTCTAATGGATGGTAGCCTTGCCATTATGGAAGGAAGTCTTTTGTCGAGATTTTTGTTACTCCAATGGATGGTAGCCTTGTCATTATGGTAGGTAGTCTGTTGTCGAGATTTTTGTTACTCCAATGGATTGTAGCCTTGTCTTTATGGAAGCTAGTCTGCTGTTCATATTTTTATTACTCCAATGGATGGTAGCCTTGTCATTATGGAAGGTAGCCTATTGTCGAGATTTTTGTTATTCCATTGGATAGTAGCCTTGTCATTATGGAAGGTAGTCTCTTGTCGAGATTTTTGTTATCCCAATGGATGGTAGCCTTGTCATTATGGAAGGTAGTTTGTTGTCTTGATTTTTGTTACTCCAATGGATGATTGCCTTGTCATTATGGAAGGTAGTCTGTTGTAGAGATTTTTTTTACTCCAATGGATGGTAGCCTTGTCAGTATGGAAGGTAGTCTGATGTCGAGATTTTTTTTACTGCAATGGATGGTAGCCTTGTCATTATGGAAGGTAGTCTATTATCGATATCTTTGTTACTCAATGGTTGGTAGCCTTGTCATTAAGGCAAGTAGTTTGTTGTCGATATCTTTGTATCTCAATGGATGGTAGCCTTGTCATTATGGAAGGAAGTCTGTTGTCGAGATTTTTGTTACTCCAATGGATGGTAGCCTTGTCATTATGGAAGGTAGTCTGTTATCGAGATTTTTGTTACTCTAATGGATGGTAGCCTTGTCATTATGGAAGGTAGTCTGCTGTCGATATTTTTGTTACTCCAATGGATGGTAGCCTTGTCATTATGGCAGGTAGTCTGTTGTCGAGATTTTATTTACTCCAATGGATGGTATCCTTGTCATTATGGAAGGTAGTCTATTATCGAGATTTTTTTTACTCCAATGGATGGTAGCCTTGTCATATGGAAGGTAGTCTGTTGTCGAGATTTTTTTTACTACAATGGATTGTATCCTTGTCATTATGGAAGGTAGTCTATTGTCGATATCTTTGTTACTCAATGGATGGTAGCCTTGTCATCATGGCAGTTAGTCTGTTGTCGAGATTTTTTTTACTCCAATGGATGGTAGCCTTGTCATTATGGAAGGTAGTCTGCTGTCGATATATTTGTTACTCTAATGGATTGTAGCCTTGTCATTATGGAAGGTAGTCTGTTGTTCAGATTTTTGTTACTCTAATGGATAGTATCCTTGTCATTATGGAAGGTAGTCTGTTGTCGAGATTTTTGTCATCCCAATGGATGATAGCCTTGTCATTATGGAAGGTAGTCTATTGTCGAGATTTTTGTTACTCCAATGGATGGTAGCCTTGTCATAATGGAAGGTAGTCTGTTGTCGAGATTTTTGTTACTTCAATGGATGGTAGCCTTGTCATTATGGAAGGTAGTCTGTTGTCTAGATTTTTGTTACTCCAATGGATGGTAGCCTTGTCATTATGGAAGGTAGTCTATTGTCGAGTTTTTTTCCCGCAATGGATGGTAGCTTTGTATTTATAGAAGGTAGTCTGTTGTCGATATTTTTCTTACTCCAATGGATGGTAGCCTTATCTTTATGGAAGGTAGTCTATTGTCGATATTTTTGTTACTCATATGGATGGTAGCCTTGTCATTATGGAAGGTAGTCTAGTTCCGAGGTCTTTGTTACTCAATGGATTGTAGCCTTGTCATTATGGAAGGTAGTCTGTTGTAGACATTTTTGTTACTCTAATGGATGGTAGCATTGCAATTATGGAAGGAAGTCTTTTGTCGAGATTTTTGTTACTCCAATGGATGGTAGCCTTGTCATTATGGAAGGTAGTCTGGTTACGAGATTTTTGGTACTCCAATGGATGGTATCCTTGTAATTATTGAATGTAGTTTGTTGTCGATATTTTTGTTACACCAAAGGATGGTACCCTTGTCATTATGGAAGGTAGTCTGTTGTCGATATTTCTGTTACTCGAATGGATTGTAGCCTTGTCATTATGGAAGGTAGTCTGTTGTTGAGATTTTTTTTACTCCAATGGAAGGTATCCTTGTCATTATGGAAAGTAGTCTATTGTCGAGATTTTTTTTACTCCAATGGATGGTAGCCTTGTCATATGGAAGGTAGTCTGTTGTCGAGATTTTTTTTACTGCAATGGATGGTAGCCTTGTCATTATGGAAGGTAGTTTGTTGTGGATATCTTTGTTACTCAATGGTTGGTATCCTTGTCATTATGGCAAGTAGTCTATTGTCGAGATTTTTTTTACTCCAATGGATGGTAGCCTTGTCATTATGGAAGGTAATCTGCTATCGATATTTTTGTTACTCCATTGGATGATAGCCTTGTCATTATGGAAGGTAGTTAGTTGTCGAGATTTTTGTTACTCTAATGGATTGTAGCCTTGTCTTTATGGAAGGTAGTCTGCTGTTCAGATTTTTGTTACTCCAATGGATGGTAGCCTTGTCATTTTGAAAGGTAGTCTATTGTCGAGATTTTTGTTATTCAGTTGGATAGTAGCCTTGTCATTATGGAAGGTAGTATGTTGTCGAGATTTTTGTTATCCCAATGGATGGTAACCTTGTCATTATGGAAGGTAGTCTATTGTCGAGATTTTTGTTACTCCATGGATGGTAGCCTTGTCATTATGGAAGGTAGTCTGTTGTCAATATTTTTGTTACTCCAATGGATGGTAGCCTTGTCATTATGGAAGGTAGTCTGTTGTAGAGATTTTTTTTACTCCAATGGATTGTACCCTTGTCATTATGGAAGGTAGTCTGTTGTCGAGTTTTTTTCTGCAATGGATGGTAGCTTTGTCTTTATAGAAGGTAGTCCGTTGTAGATATTTTTCTTACTCCAATGGATGGTAGCCTTGTCTTTATGGAAGGTAGTCTATTATCAATATTTTTGTTACGCATATGGATGGTAGTCTTGTCATTATGGAAGTTAGTCTATTTCCGAGATCTCTGTTACTCAATGGATGGTATCCTTGTCATTATGGAAGGTAGTCTGTTGTAGAGTTTTTTGTTACTCTAATGGATGGTAGCCTTGCCATTATGGAAGGAAGTCTTTTGTCGAGATTTTTTTTACTCCAATGGATGGTAGCCTTGTCATTATGGTAGGTAGTCTGTTGTCGAGATTTTTGTTACTCCAATGGATTGTAGCCTTGTCTTTATGGAAGCTAGTCTGCTGTTCATATTTTTATTACTCCAATGGATGGTAGCCTTGTCATTATGGAAGGTAGCCTATTGTCGAGATTTTTGTTATTCCATTGGATAGTAGCCTTGTCATTATGGAAGGTAGTCTCTTGTCGAGATTTTTGTTATCCCAATGGATGGTAGCCTTGTCATTATGGAAGGTAGTTTGTTGTCTTGATTTTTGTTACTCCAATGGATGATAGCCTTGTCATTATGGAAGGTAGTCTGTTGTAGAGATTTTTTTTACTCCAATGGATGGTAGCCTTGTCAGTATGGAAGGTAGTCTGTTGTCGAGATTTTTTTTACTGCAATGGATGGTAGCCTTGTCATTATGGAAGGTAGTCTATTATGGATATCTTTGTTACTCAATGGTTGGTAGCCTTGTCATTAAGGCAAGTAGTTTGTTGTCGATATCTTTGTATCTCAATGGATGGTAGCCTTGTCATTATGGAAGGAAGTCTGTTGTCGAGATTTTTGTTACTCCAATGGATGGTAGCCTTGTCATTATGGAAGGTAGTCTGTTATCGAGATTTTTGTTACTCTAATGGATGGTAGCCTTGTCATTATGGAAGGTAGTCTGCTGTCGATATTTTTGTTACTCCAATGGATGGTAGCCTTGTCATTATGGCAGGTAGTCTGTTGTCGAGATTTTATTTACTCCAATGGATGGTATCCTTGTCATTATGGAAGGTAGTCTATTATCGAGATTTTTTTTACTCCAATGGATGGTAGCCTTGTCATATGGAAGGTAGTCTGTTGTCGAGATTTTTTTTACTACAATGGATTGTATCCTTTTCATTATGGAAGGTAGTCTATTGTCGATATCTTTGTTACTCAATGGATGGTAGCCTTGTCATCATGGCAGGTAGTCTGTTGTCGAGATTTTTTTTACTCCAATGGATGGTAGCCTTGTCATTATGGAAGGTAGTCTGCTGTCGATATATTTGTTACTCTAATGGATTGTAGCCTTGTCATTATGGAAGGTAGTCTGTTGTTCAGATTTTTGTTACTCTAATGGATAGTATCCTTGTCATTATGGAAGGTAGTCTGTTGTCGAGATTTTTGTCATCCCAATGGATGATAGCCTTGTCATTATGGAAGGTAGTCTATTGTCGAGATTTTTCTTACTCCAATGGATGGTAGCCTTGTCATTATGGAAGGTAGTCTGTTGTCGATGTTTTTGTTACTCCAGTGGATGGTAGCCTTGTCTTTATGGAAGGTAGTCTGTTGTCTAGATTTTTGGTACTCCAATGGATGGTAGCCTTGTCATTATGGAAGGTAGTCTGTTGTCGGGTTTTTTTTTCCGCAATGGATGGTAGCTTTGTCTTTATAGAAGGTAGTCTATTGTAGATATTTTTCTTACTCCAATGGATGGTAGCCTTGTCTTTATGGAAGGTAGTCTATTGTCGAATTTTTGTTACTCATATGGATGGTAGCCTTGTAATTGTGGAAGGTAGTCTATTTCCGAGATCTTTGTTACTCAATGGATTGTAGCCTTGTCATTATGGAAGGTAGTCTGTTGTCGAGATTTTTGTTACTCCAATGGATGGTATCCTTATAATTATGGAAGGTAGTCTGTTGTCGAAATTTTTGTTACTCCAAAGGATGGTACCCTTGTCATTATGGAAGGTAGTCGGCTGTCGATATTTTTGTTACTCGAATGGATTGTAGCCTTGTCATTATGGAAGGTAGTCTGTTGTCGAGATTTTTTTTACTCCAATGGATGGTACCCTTGTCATTATGGAAGGTAGTCTGCTGTCGATATTTTTGTTACTCGAATGGATTGTAGCCTTGTCATTATGGAAGGTAGTCTGTTGTCGAGATTTCTTTTACTCCAATGGATGGTAGCCTTGTCATCATTGAAAGTAGTCTATTGTCGAGATTTTTTTTACTCCAATGGATGGTAGCCTTGTCATATGGAAGGTTGTCTGTTGTTGAGATTTTTTTTACTCCAATGGATGGTAGCCTTGTCATTATGGAAGGTAATCTGCTATCGATATTTTTGTTACTCCAATGGATGGTAGCCTTGTCATTATGGAAGGTAGTTTGTTGTGTAGATTTTTGTTACTCCAATGGATGATTGCCTTGTCATTATGGAAGGTAGTCTGTTGTAGAGATTTATGTTACTCCAATGGATGGTAACCTTGTCATTATGGAAGGTAGTCTGTTGTCGAGATTTTTGTTACTGCAATGGATGGTAGCTTTGTCTTTATAGAAGGTAGTCTGTTGTCGATATTTTTGTTACTCCACTGGATGGTAGCCTTGTGTTTATGGAAGGTAGTCTATTGTCGATATTTTTGTTACTCATTTGGATGGTAGCCTTGTCATTATGGAGGGTAGTCTATTGTCGAGATTTTTTTTACTCCAATGGATGGTAGCCTTGTCATCATTGAAAGTAGTCTATTGTCGAGATTTTTTTTACTCCAATGGATGGTAGCCTTGTCATTATGGAAGGTAGTCTCTTGTTTAGATTTTTGTTACTCCAATGGATGGTAGCCTTCTCATTATGAAAGGTAGTCTATTAACGAGATTTTTGTTATTCCATTGGATAGTAGCCTTGTCATTATGGAAGGTAGTCTGTTGTCGAGATTTTTGTCATCCAAATGGATGGTAACCTTGTCATTATGGAAGGTAGTCTATTGTCGAGATTTTTGTTACTCCAATGGATGGTAGCCTTGTCATAATGGAAGGTAGTCTGTTGTCGAGATTTTTGTTACTCCATTTGATGGTAGCCTTGTCATTATGGAAGGTAGTCTGTTGTCTAGATTTTTGTTACTCCAATGGATGGTAGCCTTGTCATTATTGAAGGTAGTCTATTGTCGAGTTTTTTTTCCGCAATGGATGGTAGCTTTGTATTTATAGAAGCTAGTCTGTTGACGATATTTTTCTTACTCCAATGGATGGTAGCATTATCTTTATGGAAGGTAGTCTATTGTCGATATTTTTGTTACTCATATGGATGGTAGCCTTGTCATTATGGAAGGTAGTCTAGTTCCGAGGTCTTTGTTACTCAATGGATTGTAGCCTTGTCATTATGGAAGGTAGTCTGTTGTAGACATTTTTGTTACTCTAATGGATGGTAGCATTGCAATTATGGAAGGAAGTCTTTTGACGAGATTTTTGGTACTCCAATGGATGGTATCCTTGTAATTATTTAATGTAGTATGTTGTCGAAATTTTTGTTACACCAAAGGATGGTACCCTTGTCATTATGCAAGGTAGTCTGCTGTCGATATTTTTGTTACTCGAATGGATTGTAGCCTTGTCATTATGGAAGGTAGTCTGTTGTCGAGATTTTTTTTACTCCAATGGAAGGTATCCTTGTCATTATGGAAAGTAGTCTATTGTCGAGATTTTTTTTACTCCAATGGATGGTAGCCTTGTCATATGGAAGGTAGTCTGTTGTCGAGATTTTTTTTACTGCAATGGATGGTAACCTTGTCATTATGGAAGGTAGTTTGTTGTGGATATCTTTGTTACTCAATGGTTGGTATCCTTGTCATTATGGCAAGTAGTCTATTGTCGAGATTTTTTTTTCTCCAATGGATGGTAGCCTTGTCATTATGGAAGGTAATCTGCTATTGATATTTTTGTTACTCCATTGGATGATAGCCTCGTCATTATGGAAGGTAGTCTGTTGTCGAGATTTTTGTTACTCTAATGTATTGTAGCCTTGTCGGTATGGAAGGTAGTCTGTTGTTCAGATTTTTGTTACTCCAATGGATGGTAGCCTTGTCATTATGAAAGGTAGTCTATTGTCGAGATTTTTGTTATTCCATTGGATAGTAGCCTTGTCATTATGGAAGGTAGTCTATTGTCGAGATTTTTGTTACTCCAATGGATGGTAGCCTTGTCATTATGGAAGGTAGTCTGTTGTCGATGTTTTTGTTACTCCAGTGGATGGTAGCCTTGTCATTATGGAAGGTAGTCTGTTGTCTAGATATTTGTTACTCTAATGGATGGTAGCCTTGTCATTATGGAAGGTAGTCTGTTGTAGAGATTTTTGTTACTCTAATGGATGGTAGCCTTGTCATTATGGAAGGCAGTCTGTTGTCGAGATTTTTGTTACTGCAATGGATGGTAGCTTTGTCTTTATAGAAGGTAGTCTGTTGTCGATATATTTGTTACTCCACTGGATGGTAGCCTTGTCTTTATGGAAGGTAGTCTATTGTCGATATTTTTGTTACTCATATGGATGGTAGCCTTGTCATTATGGAAAGTAGTATGTTGTCAAGCTTTTTGTTACTCCAATGGATGGTAGCCTTGTCATTATGGAAGGTAGTCTGTTGTCGATATCTTTGTTACTCAATGGATGGTAGCCTTGTCATTATGGAAGGTAGTCTGTTGTCTATATCTTTGTTACTCAATGGATGGTAGCCTTGTCATTATGGAACGAAGTCTATTTTCGATATTTTTTTTTACACCAATGGATGGTAGCCTTGTCATTATAAAAGGTAGTCTGTTATCGATATTTTTGTTACTCTAATGGATTGTAGCCTTGTCATTATGGAAGGTATTCTGTTGTTCAGATTTTTGTTACTCTAGTGGATGGTAGCCTTGTCATTATGAAAGGTAGTCTATTGTCGAGATTTTTGTTATTCCATTGGATAGTAGCCTTGTCATTATGAAAGGTAGTCTGTTGTCGAGATTTTTGTCATCCCAATGGATGGTAACTTTGTCATTATGGAAGGTAGTCTATTGTCGAGATTTTTGTTACTCCAATGGATGGTAGCCTTGTCATTATGGAAGGTAGTCTGTTGTCGATGTTTTTGTTACTCCAGTGGATGGTAGCCTTGTCATTATGGAAGGTAGTCTGTTGTCTAGATTTTTGTTACTCTAATGGATGGTAGCCTTGTCATTATGGAAGGTAGTCTGTTGTAGAGATTTTTGTTACTCTAATGGATGGTAGCCTTTTCATTATGGAAGGTAGTCTGTTGTCGAGATTTTTGTTACTGCAATGGATGGTAGTTTTGTCTTTATAGAAGGTAGTATGTTGTCGATATTTTTGTTACTCCACTGGACGGTAGCCTTGTCTTTATGGAAGGTAGTCTATTGTCGATATTTTTGTTACTCATATGGATGGTAGCCTTGTTATTATGGAAGGTAGTCTATTTCCAAGATCTTTGTTACTCAATGGTTGGTAGCCTTGTCATTATGGAAGGTAGTCTGTTGTAGAGATTTTTGTTACTCTAATGGATGGTAGCCTTTCCATTATGGAAGGAAGTCTTTTGTCGAGATTTTTGTTACTCCAATGGATGGTAGCCTTGTCATTATGGAAGGCTGTCTGTGGTCGATATTTTTGTTACTCCAATGGATGGTAGCCTCGTTATTATGGAAGGTAGTCTATTGTCGATATTTTTGTTACTCATATGGATGGTAGCCTTGTTATTATGGAATGTAGTCTATTTCCGAGATCTTTGTTACTCAATGGTTGGTAGCCTTGTAATTATGGAAGGTAGTCTGTTGTAGAGATTTTTGTTACTCTAATGGATGGTAGCCTTGCCATTATGGAAGGAAGTCTTTTGTCGAGATTTTTGTTACTCCAATGGATGGTAGCCTTGTCATTATGGAAGGCAGTCTGTTGTCGAGATTTTTGTTACTCCAATGGATGGTAGCCTCGTAATTATGGAAGATAGTCTGTTGTCGAAATTTTTGTTACTCCAATGGATGGTAGCCTTGCCATTATGGAAGGTAGTCTGTTGTCGAGATTTTTTTTAATCCAATGGATGGTAGGCTTGTCATTATGGAAAGTAGTCTATTGTCGAGATTTTTGTTACTCCATTGGATGATAGCCTCGTCATTATGGAAGGTAGTCTGTTATCGAGATTTTTGTTACTCTAATGTATTGTAGCCTTGTCGGTATGGAAGGTAGTCTGTTGTTAAGATTTTTGTTACTCCAATGGATGGTAGCCTTGTCATTATGAAAGGTAGTCTATTGTCGAGATTTTTGATATTCCATTGGATAGTAGCCTTGTCATTATGGAAGGTAGTCTATTGTCGAGATTTTTGTTACTCCAATGGATGGTAGCCTTGTCATTATGGAAGGTAGTCTGTTGTCGATGTTTTTGTTACTCCAGTGGATGGTAGCCTTGTCATTATGGAAGGTAGTCTGTTGTCTAGATATTTGTTACTCTAATGG
Organism: Vicia faba; assembly: GCA_948472305.1. Classification (NCBI taxonomy): domain Eukaryota; kingdom Viridiplantae; phylum Streptophyta; class Magnoliopsida; order Fabales; family Fabaceae; genus Vicia; species Vicia faba. Next base: position 695,627,060 of record OX451741.1, read on the forward strand.
ATGGTAGCCTTGTCATTATGGAAGGTAGTCTGTTGTAGAGATTTTTGTTACTCTAATGGATGGTAGCCTTGTCATTATGGAAGGTAGTCTGTTGTCGAGATTTTTGTTACTGCAATGGATGGTAGCTTTGTCTTTATAGAAGGTAGTCTGTTGTCGATATATTTGTTACTCCACTGGATGGTAGCCTTGTCTTTATGGAAGGTAGTCTATTGTCGATATTTTTGTTACTCATATGGATGGTAGCCTTGTCATTATGGAAAGTAGTATGTTGTCAAGCTTTTTGTTACTCCAATGGATGGTAGCCTTGTCATTATGGAAGGTAGTCTGTTGTCGATATCTTTGTTACTCAATGGATGGTAGCCTTGTCATTATGGAAGGTAGTCTGTTGTCGATATCTTTGTTACTCAATGGATGGTAGCCTTGTCATTATGGAACGAAGTCTATTTTCGATATTTTTTTTACACCAATGGATGGTAGCCTTGTCATTATAAAAGGTAGTCTGTTATCGATATTTTTGTTACTCTAATGGATTGTAGCCTTGTCATTATGGAAGGTATTCTGTTGTTCAGATTTTTGTTACTCTAGTGGATGGTAGCCTTGTCATTATGAAAGGTAGTCTATTGTCGAGATTTTTGTTATTCCATTGGATAGTAGCCTTGTCATTATGGAAGGTAGTCTGTTGACGAGATTTTTGTCATCCCAATGGATGGTAACTTTGTCATTATGGAAGGTAGTCTATTGTCGAGATTTTTGTTACTCCAATGGATGGTAGCCTTGTCATTATGGAAGGTAGTCTGTTGTCGATGTTTTTGTTACTCCAGTGGATGGTAGCCTTGTCATTATGGAAGGTAGTCTGTTGTCTAGATTTTTGTTACTCTAATGGATGGTAGCCTTGTCATTATGGAAGGTAGTCTGTTGTAGAGATTTTTGTTACTCTAATGGATGGTAGCCTTGTCATTATGGAAGGTAGTCTGTTGTCGAGATTTTTGTTACTGCAATGGATGGTAGTTTTGTCTTTATAGAAGGTAGTATGTTGTCGATATTTTTGTTACTCCACTGGACGGTAGCCTTGTCTTTATGGAAGGTAGTCTATTGTCGATATTTTTGTTACTCATATGGATGGTAGCCTTGTTATTATGGAAGGTAGTCTATTTCCGAGATCTTTGTTACTCAATGGTTGGTAGCCTTGTCATTATGGAAGGTAGTCTGTTGTAGAGATTTTTGTTACTCTAATGGATGGTAGCCTTTCCATTATGGAAGGAAGTCTTTTGTCGAGATTTTTGTTACTCCAATGGATGGTAGCCTTGTCATTATGGAAGGCAGTCTGTGGTCGATATTTTTGTTACTCCAATGGATGGTAGCCTCGTTATTATGGAAGGTAGTCTATTGTCGATATTTTTGTTACTCATATGGATGGTAGCCTTGTTATTATGGAAGGTAGTCTATTTCCGAGATCTTTGTTACTCAATGGTTGGTAGCCTTGTCATTATGGAAGGTAGTCTGTTGTAGAGATTTTTGTTACTCTAATGGATGGTAGCCTTGCCATTATGGAAGGAAGTCTTTTGTCGAGATTTTTGTTACTCCAATGGATGGTAGCCTTGTCATTATGGAAGGCAGTCTATTGTCGAGATTTTTGTTACTCCAATGGATGGTAGCCTCGTAATTATGGAAGATAGTCTGTTGTCGAAATTTTTGTTACTCCAATGGATGGTAGCCTTGCCATTATGGAAGGTAGTCTGTTGTCGAGATTTTTTTTAATCCAATGGATGGTAGGCTTGTCATTATGGAAAGTAGTCTATTGTCGAGATTTTTGTTATTCCAATGGATAGTAGGCTTGTCATTATGGAAGGTAGTCTGTTTTCGAGATTTTTGATATCCCAATGGATGGTAACCTTTTCATTATGGAAGGTAGTCTGTTGTCGAGATTTTTGTTACTCCAATGGATGGTAGCCTTGTCATTATGGAAGGTAGTCTTTAGTCGATATTTTTGTTACTCCAATGGATGGTAGACTTGTCATTATAGAAGGTAGTCTCTTGTAGAGATTTTTGTTACTCCAATGGATGGTAGCCTTGTTATTATGGAAGGTAGTCTGTTGTCGAGTTTTTTTTTTCTGCAATGGATGGTAGCTTTGTCTAACGGATTGTAGCCTTGTCAGTATGGAAGGTAGTCTGTTGTTCATATTTTTGTTACTCCAATGGATGGTAGCCTTGTCATTATGAAAGGTAGTCTATTGTCAAGATTTTTGTTATTCCATTGGATATTAGGCTTGTCATTTAGGAAGGTAGTCTGTTGTCTAGATTTTTGTTATCCCAATGGATGGTAACCTTGTCATTATGGAAGGTAGTCTGTTGTCGAGATTTTTGTTACTCCAATGGAAGGTAGCCTTGTCATTATGGAAGGTAATCTGTTGTCGATATTTTATTTACTCTAATGGATGGTATCCTTGTCATTATGGAAGGTAGTCTATTGTCGATATTTTTGTTACTCATATGGATGGTAGCCTTGTCATTATGGAAGGTAGTCTGTTGTCAAGCTTTTTGTTACTCCAATGGATGGTAGCCTTGTCATTATGGAAGGTAGTATGTTGTCGATATCTTTGTTACTCAATGGATGGTAGCCTTGTCATTATGGAAAGTAGTCTGTTGTCGATATCTTTGTTACTCAATAGATGGTAGCCTTGTCATTATGGAACGAAGTCTATTGTCGAGATTTTTTTTACTCCAATGGATGGTAGCCTTGTCATTATAAAAGGTAGTCTGTTGTCGATATTTTTGTTACTCTAATGGATTGTAGCCTTGTCATTATGGAAGGTAGTCTGTTATTCAGATTTTTGTTACTCCCGTGGATGGTAGCCTTGTCATTATGAAAGGTAGTCTATTGTCGAGATTTTTGTTATTCCATTAGATAGTAGCCTTGTCATTATGGAAGGTAGTCTGTTGTCGAGATTTTTGTCATCCCAATGGATGGTAACCTTGTCATTATGGAAGGTAGTCTATTGTCGAGATTTTTGTTACTCCAATGGATGGTAGCCTTGTCATTATGGAAGGTAGTCTTTTGTCGAGTTTTTTTTCCGCAATGGATGGTAGCTTTGTATTTATAGAAGGTAGTCTGTTGTCGATATTTTTGTTACTCCAATGGATGATAGCCTTGCCATTATGGAAGGTAGTCTGTTGTAGAGATTTTTGTTACTCCAATGGATGGTAACCTTGTCATTATGGAAGGTAGTCTGTTGTCGAGATTTTTGTTATTGCAATGGATGGTAGCTTTGTCTTTATAGAAGGTAGTCTGTCGTCGATATTTTTGTTACTCCACTGGATGCTAGCCTTGTCTTTATGGAAGGTAGTCTATTGTCGATATTTTTGTTACTCTTATGGATGGTAGGCTTGTCATTATGGAAGGTAGTATGTTGTCGAGAGTTTTGTTATCCCAATGGATGGTAACCTTGTCATTATGGAAGGTAGTCTGTTGTCGAGATTTTTGTTACTCCAATGGATGGTAGCCTTGTCATTATCGAAGGTAGTCTGTTGTCGATATTTTTGTTACTCCAATGGATGGTAGCCTTGTCATTATAGAAGGTAGTCTGTTGTAGATATTTTTGTTACTCCAATGGATGGTAGCCTTGTCATTATGGAAGGTAGTCTGTTGTCGAGTTTTTTTTTCCGCAATGGATGGTAGCTTTGTCTTTATAGAAGGTACTCTGTTGTTGAGATTTTTGTTACTCTAATGGATTGTAGCCTTGTCAGTATGGAAGGTAGTCTGTTGTTCAGATTTTTGTTACTCCAATGGATGGTAGCCTTGTCATTATGAAAGGTAGTCTATTGTCAAGATTTTTGTTATTCCATTTGATATTAGGCTTGTCATTAAGGAAGGTAGTCTGTTGTCTAGATTTTTGTTATCCCAATGGATGGTAGCCTTGTCATTATGCAAGGTAATCTATTGTCGATATTTTTTTTACTCTAATGGATGGTAGCCTTGTCATTATGGAAGGTAGTCTGTTGTGTAGATTTTTGTTACTCCAATGGATGATAGCCTTGTCATTATGGAAGGTAGTCTGTTGAAGAGATTTTTGTTACTCCAATGGATGGTAACCTTGATATTATGGAAGGTAGTCTGTTGTCGAGATTTTTGTTACTGCAATGGATGGTAGATTTGTCTTTATAGAAGGTAGTATGTTGTCGATATTTTTGTTACTCCACTGGATGCTAGCCTTGTCTTTATGGAAGGTAGTCTATTGTCGATATTTTTGTTACTCATATGGATGGTAGCCTTGTCATTATGGAGGGTAGTCTGTTGTCAAGCTTTTTGTTACTCCAATGGATGGTAGCCTTGTCATTATGGAAGGTAGTCTGTTGTCGATATCTTTGTTACTCAATGGATGGTAGCCTTGTCATTATGGAAGGTAGTCTGTTGTCGATATCTTTGTTACTCAATGGATGGTATCCTTGTCATTATGGAACGAAGTCTATTGTCGAGATTTTTTTAACTCCAATGGATGGTAGCCTTGTCATTATGGAAAGGTAGTCTGTTTTCGACTTTTTTTTTCCGCAATGGATGGTAGCTTTGTCTTTATAGAAGGTAGTATGTGGTCGATATTTTTGTTACTCCAATGGATGGTAGCCTTGTCTTTATGGAAGGTAGTCTATTGTCGATATTTTTGTTACTCATATGGATGGTAGCCTTGTTATTATGGAAGGTAGTCTATTTCCGAGATCTTTGTTACTCAATGGTTGGTAGCCTTGTCATTATGGAAGGTAGTTTGTTGTAGAGATTTTTGTTACTCTAATGGATGGTAGCCTTGCCATTATGGAAGGAAGTCTTTTGTCGAGATTTTTGTTACTCCAATGGATGGTAGCCTTGTCATTATGGAAGGCAGTCTGTTGTCGAGATTTTTGTTACTCCAATGGATGGTAGCCTCGTAATTATGGAAGGTAGTCTGTTGTCGAATTTTTTGTTACTCCAATGGATGGTAGCCTTGCCATTATGGAAGGTAGTCTGTTGTCGAGATTTTTTTTAATCCAATGGATGGTAGCCTTGTCATTATGGAAAGTAGTCTATTGTCGAGATTTTTGTTATTCCATGTGATAGTAGGCTTGTCATTATGGAATGTAGTCTGTTGTCGAGATTTTTGTTATCCCAATGGATGGTAACCTTGTCATTATGGAAGGTAGTCTGTTGTAGAGATTTTTGTTACTCCAATGGATGGTAGCCTTGTCATTATGGAAGGTAGTCTGTTGTCGATATTTTTGTTACTGCAATGGATGGTAGCTTTGTCTTTATAGAAGGTAGTCTGTTGTCGATATTTTTGTTACTCCACTGGATGGTAGCCTTGTCTTTATGGAAGGTAGTCTATTGTCGATATTTTTGTTACTCATATGGATGGTAGCCTTGTCATTATGGAGGGTAGTCCGTTGTCAAGCTTTTTGTTACTCCAATGGATGGTAGCCTTGTCATTATGGAAGGTAGTATGTTGTCGATATCTTTGTTACTCAATGGATGGTAGCCTTGTCATTATGGAAGGTAGTCTGTTGTCGATACCTTTGTTACTCAATGGATGGTATCCTTGTCATTATGGAACGAAGTGTATTGTCGAGATTTTTTTTACTCCAATGGATGGTAGCCTTGTCATTATGGAAGGTAGTCTGCTGTCGATATTTTTGTTACTCTAATGGATTGTAGCCTTGTCATTATGGAAGGTAGTTTGTTGTTCAGATTTTTGTTACTCCAATGGATGGTAGCCTTGTCATTATGAAAGGTAGTCTATTGTCGAGATTTTTGTTATTCCATTGGATAGTAGCCTTGTCATTATGGAAGGTAGTCTGTTGTCGAGATTTTTGTTACTCCAATGGATGGTATCCTGGTAATTATGGAAGGTAGTTTGTTGTCGAAATTTTTTATACTCCAATGGATGGTAGCCTTGTCATTATGGAAGGTAGTCTGCTGTCGATATTTTTGTTACTCCAATGGATTGTAGCCTTGTCATTATGGAAGGTAGTTTGTTGTCGAGATTTTTTTTACTCCAATGGATGGTAGCCTTGTCATTATGGAAAGGTAGTGTGTTTTCGAGTTTTTTTTTCCGCAATGGATGGTAGCTTTGTCTTTATAGAAGGTAGTCTGTGGTCGATATTTTTGTTACTCCAATGGATGGTAGTCTATTGTCGATATTTTTGTTACTCATATGGATGGTAGCCTTGTTATTATGCAAGGTAGTCTATTTCCGAGATCTTTGTTACTCAATGGTTGGTAGCCTTGTCATTATGGAAGGTAGTCTGTTGTCGAGATTTTTGTTACTCCAATGGATGGTAGCCTTGTCTTTATGGAAGGCAGTCTGTTGTCGAGATTTTTGTTACTCCAATGGATGGTAGCCTTGTAATTATGGAAGGTAGTTTGTTGTCGAAATTTTTGTTACTCCAATGGATGGTAGCCTTGTCATTATGGAAGGTAGTCTGTTGTCGAGATTTTTTTTAATCCAATGGATGGTAGCCTTGGCATTATGGAAAGTAGTCTATGGTCGAAATTTTTGTTATTCCATTGGATAGTAGGCTTATCATTATGGAAGGTAGTCTGTTGTCGAGATTTTTGTTATCCCAATGGATGGTAACCTTGTCATTATGGAAGGTAGTCTGTTGTCGATATTTTTGTTACTCCAATGGATGGTAGCCTTGTCATTATGGAAGGTAGTCTATTGTCGATATTTTTGTTACTCCAATGGATGGTAGCCTTGTCATTATAGAAGGTAGTCTGTTGTAGATATTTTTGTTACTCCAATGGATGGTAGCCTTGTCATTATGGAAGGTAGTCTGTTGTCGAGTTTTTTTTTCCGCAATGGATGGTAGCTTTGTCTTTATAGAAGGTACTAGGTTGTCGAGATTTTTGTTACTCCAATGGATTGTAGCCTTGTCAGTATGGAAGGTAGTCTGTTGTTCAGATTTTTGTTACTCCAATGGATGGTAGCCTTGTCATTATGAAAGGTAGTCTATTGTCAAGATTTTTGTTATTCCATTGGATATTAGGCTTGTCATTAAGGAAGGTAGTCTGTTGTCTAGATTTTTGTTATCCCAATGGATGGTAACCTTGTCATTATGAAAGGTAGTCTGTTGTCGAGATTTTTGTTACTCCAATGGATGGTAGCCTTGTCATTATGGAAGGTAATCTGTTGTCGATATTTTTTTTACTCTAATGGATGGTAGCCTTGTCATTATGGAAGGTAGTCTGTTGTGTAGATTTTTGTTACTCCAATGGATGATAGCCCTGTCATTATGGAAGGTAGTCTCTTGTAGAAATTTTTGTTACTCCAATGGATGGTAACCTTGTCATTATGGAAGGTAGTCTGTTGTCGAGATTTTTGTTACTGCAATGGATGGTAGCTTTGTCTTTATAGAAGGTAGTCTGTTGTCGATATTTTTGTTACTCCACTGGATGCTAGCCTTGTCTTTATGGAAGGTAGTCTATTGTCGATATTTTTGTTACTCATATGGATGGTAGCCTTGTCATTATGGAGGGTAGTCTGTTGTTAACCTTTTTGTTACTCCAATGAATGGTAGCCTTGTCATTATGGAAGGTAGTCTGTTGTCGATATCTTTGTTACTCAATGGATGGTAGCCTTGTCATTATGGAAGGTAGTCAGTTGTCGATATCTTTGTTACTCAATGGATGGTATCCTTGTCATTATGGAACGAAGTCTATTGTCGAGATTTTTTTTACTCCAATGGATGGTAGCCTTGTCATTATGGAAGGTAGTCTGCTGTCGATATTTTTGTTACTCTAATGGATTATAGCCTTGTCATTATGGAAGGTAGTTTGTTGTTCAGATTTTTGTTACTCCAATGGATGGTAGCCTTGTCATTATGAAAGGTAGTCTATTGTCAGATTTTTGTTACTCCAATGGATGGTAGCCTTTTCATTATAGAAGGTAGTCTGTTGTCGATATTTTTGTTACTCCAATGGATGGTAGCCTTGTCTTTATGGAAGGTAGTCTATTATCGATATTTTTGTTACTCATATGGATGGTAGCCTTGTCATTATGGAAGGTAGTCTATTTCTGAGATCTTTCTTACTCAATGGATGGTAGGCTTGTCATTATGGAAGGTAGTATGTTTTAGAGTTTTTTCTTACTCTAATGGATGGTAGCCTTGCCATTATGGAAGGAAGTCTTTTGTCGAGATTTTTGTTACTGCAATGGATGGTAGCCTTGTCATTACGAAAGGCAGTCTGTTGTCGAGATTTTTGGTACTCCAATGGATGGTATCCTTGTAATTATGGAAGGTAGTCTGTTGTCGAAATTTTTATTACTCCAATGGATGGTAGCCTTGTCATTATGGAAGGTAGTCTTCTGTCGATATTTTTGTTACTCCAATGGATTGTAGCCTTGTCATTATGGAAGGTAGTTTGTTGTCGAGATTTTTTTTAACCCAATGGATGGTAGCCTTGTCATTATGGAAAGGTAGTCTATTTTCGAGTTTTTTTTCCGCAATGGAGGGTAGCTTTGTCTTTATAGAAGGTAGTCTGTGGTCGATATTTTTGTTACTCCAATGGATGGTACCCTTGTCTTTATGGAAGGTAGTCTATTGTAGATATTTTTGTTACTCATATGAATGGTAGCCTTGTAATTATGGAAGGTAGTCTATTTCCGAGATCTTTGTTACTCAATGGTTGGTAGCCTTGTCATTATGGAAGGTAGTCTTTTGTAGAGATTATTGTTACTCTAATGGATGGTAGCCTTGCCATTATGGAAGGAAGTCATTTGTCGAGATTTTTGTTACTCCAATGGATGGTAGCCTTGTAATTATGGAAGGTAGTCTGTTGTCGAAATTTTTGTTACTCCAATGGATGGTAGCCTTGTCATTATGGAAGGTAGTCTGTTGTCGAGATTTTTATTACTCCAATGGATGGTAGCCTTGTAATTATGGAAGGTAGTCTGTTGTCGAGATTTTTTTTACTCCAATGGATGGTAACCTTGTAGTTATGGAAAGTAGTATATTGTCGAGATTTTTGTTATTCCATTGGATAATAGGCTTGTCATTATGGAAGGTAGTCTGTTGTCGAGATTTTTGTTATCCCAATGGATGGTAGCCTTGTCATTATGGAAGGTAGTCTGTTGTCGATATTTTTGTTACTCCAATGGATGGTAGCCTTGTCATTATGGAAGGTAGTCTGTTGTGTAGATTTTTGTTACTCCAATGGATGATAGCCTTGTCAATATGGAAGGTAGTCTGTTGTCGATATCTTTGTTACTCAATGGATGGTAGCCTTGTCATTATGGAAGGCAGTCTATTGTCAAGATTTTTTTTACTCCAATGGATGGTAGCCTTGTCATTATGGAAGGTAGTCTGCTGTCGATATTTTTGTTACTCTAATGGATTGTAGACTTGTCATTATGGAAGGTAGTTTGTTGTTCAGATTTTTGTTACTCCAATGGATGGTAGCCTTGTAATTATGAAAGGTAGTCTATTGTCGAGATTTTTGTTATTCCATAGGATAGTAGCCTTGTCATTATAGAAGGTAGTCTGTTGTCGAGATTTTTGTCATCCTAATGGATGGTAACCTTGTCATTATGGAAGGTAGTCTATTGTCATGATTTTTGTTAATCCAATGGACGTAGCCTTGTCATTATGGAAGGTAGTCTGTTGTCGATATTTTTGTTACTCTAATGTATGGTAGCCTTGTCATTATGGAAGGTAGTCTATTGTCTAGATTTTTGTTACTCCAATGGATGATAGCCTTGTCATTATGGAAGGTAGTCTGTTGTAGAGATTTTTGTTACTCCAATGGATGGTAGCCTTGTCATTATGGAAGGTAGTCTGTTGTCGAGTTATTTTTTTCTGCAATGGATGGTAGCTTTGTCTTTATAGAAGGTAGTCTGTTGTCGATATTTTTGTTACTCCAATGGATGGTAGCCTTGTCTTTATGGAAGGTAGTGTATTGTCGATATTTTTGTTACTCATACGGATGGTAGCCTTGTCATTATTGAAGGTACTCTATTTTTGAGATCTTTGTTACTCAATGGATGGTAGCCTTGTCATTATGGAAGGTAGTCTGTTGTCGAGATTTTTGTTACTCTAATGGGTGGTAGCCTTGTCATTATGGAACGAAGTCTATTGTCGAGATTTTCTTTACTCCAATGGATGGTAGCCTTGTCATTATGGAAGGTAGTCTGTTGTCGATGTTTTGGTTACTCCAGTGGATGGTAGCCTTGTCATTATGAAAGGTAGTCTATTGTCAGATTTTTGTTACTCCAATGGATGGTAGCCTTGTCATTATAGAAGGTAGTCTGTTGTCGATATTTTTGTTACTCCAATGGATGGTAGCCTTGTCTTTATGGAAGGTAGTCTATTGTCGATATTTTTGTTACTCATATGGATGGTAGCCTTGTTATTATGGAAGGTAGTCTATTTCCGAGATCTTTGTTACTCAATGGATGGTAGCCTTGTCATTATGGAAGGTAGTATGTTTTAGAGTTTTTTCTTACTCTAATGGATGGTAGCCTTGCCATTATGGAAGGAAGTCTTTTGTCGAGATTTTTGTTACTGCAATGGATGGTAGCCTTGTCATTACGAAAGGCAGTCTGTTGTCGAGATTTTTGGTACTCCAATGGATGGTATCCTTGTAATTATGGAAGGTAGTCTGTTTTCGAAATTTTTTTACTCCAATGGATGGTAGCCTTGTCATTATGGAAGGTAGTCTTCTGTCGATATTTTTGTTACTCCAATGGATTGTAGCCTTGTCATTATGGAAGGTAGTTTGTTGTCGAGATTTTTTTTAACCCAATGGATGGTAGCCTTGTCATTATGGAAAGGTAGTCTATTTTCGAGTTTTTTTTCCGCAATGGAGGGTAGCTTTGTCTTTATAGAAGGTAGTCTGTGGTCGATATTTTTGTTACTCCAATGGATGGTACCCTTGTCTTTATTGAAGGTAGTCTATTGTAGATATTTTTGTTACTCATATGAATGGTAGCCTTGTCATTATGGAAGGTAGTCTATTTCCGAGATCTTTGTTACTCAATGGTTGGTAGCCTTGTCATTATGGAAGGTAGTCTTTTGTAGAGATTTTTGTTACTCTAATGGATGGTAGCCTTGCCATTATGGAAGGAAGTCTTTTGTCGAGATTTTTGTTACTCCAATGGATGGTAGCCTTGTAATTATGGAAGGTAGTCTGTTGTCGAAATTTTTGTTACTCCAATGGATGGTAGCCTTGTCATTATGGAAGGTAGTCTGTTGTCGAGATTTTTATTACTCCAATGGATGGTAGCCTTGTAATTATGGAAGGTAGTCTGTTGTCGAGATTTTTTTTACTCCAATGGATGGAAACCTTGTAGTTATGGAAAGTAGTCTATTGTCGAGATTTTTGTTATTCCATTGGATAATAGGCTTGTCATTATGGAAGGTAGTCTGTTGTCGAGATTTTTGTTATCCCAATGGATGGTAGCCTTGTCATTATGGAAGGTAGTCTGTTGTCGATATTTTTGTTACTCCAATGGATGGTAGCCTTGTGATTATGGAAGGTAGTCTGTTGTGTAGATTTTTGTTACTCCAATGGATGGTAGCCTTGTTATTATGGAAGGTAGTCTGTTGTCGAGTTTTTTTTTTCCGCAATGGATGGTAGCTTTGTCTAACGGATTGTAGCCTTGTCAGTATGGAAGGTAGTCTGTTGTTCATATTTTTGTTACTCCAATGGATGGTAGCCTTGTCATTATGAAAGGTAGTCTATTGTCAAGATTTTTGTTATTCCATTGGATATTAGGCTTGTCATTTAGGAAGGTAGTCTGTTGTCTAGATTTTTGTTATCCCAATGGATGGTAACCTTGTCATTATGGAAGGTAGTCTGTTGTCGAGATTTTTGTTACTCCAATGGAAGGTAGCCTTGTCATTATGGAAGGTAATCTGTTGTCGATATTTTATTTACTCTAATGGATGGTATCCTTGTCATTATGGAAGGTAGTCTATTGTCGATATTTTTGTTACTCATATGGATGGTAGCCTTGTCATTATGGAAGGTAGTCTGTTGTCAAGCTTTTTGTTACTCCAATGGATGGTAGCCTTGTCATTATGGAAGGTAGTATGTTGTCGATATCTTTGTTACTCAATGGATGGTAGCCTTGTCATTATGGAAAGTAGTCTGTTGTCGATATCTTTGTTACTCAATAGATGGTAGCCTTGTCATTATGGAACGAAGTCTATTGTCGAGATTTTTTTTACTCCAATGGATGGTAGCCTTGTCATTATAAAAGGTAGTCTGTTGTCGATATTTTTGTTACTCTAATGGATTGTAGCCTTGTCATTATGGAAGGTAGTCTGTTATTCAGATTTTTGTTACTCCCGTGGATGGTAGCCTTGTCATTATGAAAGGTAGTCTATTGTCGAGATTTTTGTTATTCCATTAGATAGTAGCCTTGTCATTATGGAAGGTAGTCTGTTGTCGAGATTTTTGTCATCCCAATGGATGGTAACCTTGTCATTATGGAAGGTAGTCTATTGTCGAGATTTTTGTTACTCCAATGGATGGTAGCCTTGTCATTATGGAAGGTAGTCTTTTGTCGAGTTTTTTTTCCGCAATGGATGGTAGCTTTGTATTTATAGAAGGTAGTCTGTTGTCGATATTTTTGTTACTCCAATGGATGATAGCCTTGCCATTATGGAAGGTAGTCTGTTGTAGAGATTTTTGTTACTCCAATGGATGGTAACCTTGTCATTATGGAAGGTAGTCTGTTGTCGAGATTTTTGTTATTGCAATGGATGGTAGCTTTGTCTTTATAGAAGGTAGTCTGTCGTCGATATTTTTGTTACTCCACTGGATGCTAGCCTTGTCTTTATGGAAGGTAGTCTATTGTCGATATTTTTGTTACTCTTATGGATGGTAGGCTTGTCATTATGGAAGGTAGTATGTTGTCGAGAGTTTTGTTATCCCAATGGATGGTAACCTTGTCATTATGGAAGGTAGTCTGTTGTCGAGATTTTTGTTACTCCAATGGATGGTAGCCTTGTCATTATCGAAGGTAGTCTGTTGTCGATATTTTTGTTACTCCAATGGATGGTAGCCTTGTCATTATAGAAGGTAGTCTGTTGTAGATATTTTTGTTACTCCAATGGATGGTAGCCTTGTCATTATGGAAGGTAGTCTGTTGTCGAGTTTTTTTTTCCGCAATGGATGGTAGCTTTGTCTTTATAGAAGGTACTCTGTTGTTGAGATTTTTGTTACTCTAATGGATTGTAGCCTTGTCAGTATGGAAGGTAGTCTGTTGTTCAGATTTTTGTTACTCCAATGGATGGTAGCCTTGTCATTATGAAAGGTAGTCTATTGTCAAGATTTTTGTTATTCCATTTGATATTAGGCTTGTCATTAAGGAAGGTAGTCTGTTGTCTAGATTTTTGTTATCCCAATGGATGGTAGCCTTGTCATTATGCAAGGTAATCTATTGTCGATATTTTTTTTACTCTAATGGATGGTAGCCTTGTCATTATGGAAGGTAGTCTGTTGTGTAGATTTTTGTTACTCCAATGGATGATAGCCTTGTCATTATGGAAGGTAGTCTGTTGAAGAGATTTTTGTTACTCCAATGGATGGTAACCTTGATATTATGGAAGGTAGTCTGTTGTCGAGATTTTTGTTACTGCAATGGATGGTAGATTTGTCTTTATAGAAGGTAGTATGTTGTCGATATTTTTGTTACTCCACTGGATGCTAGCCTTGTCTTTATGGAAGGTAGTCTATTGTCGATATTTTTGTTACTCATATGGATGGTAGCCTTGTCATTATGGAGGGTAGTCTGTTGTCAAGCTTTTTGTTACTCCAATGGATGGTAGCCTTGTCATTATGGAAGGTAGTCTGTTGTCGATATCTTTGTTACTCAATGGATGGTAGCCTTGTCATTATGGAAGGTAGTCTGTTGTCGATATCTTTGTTACTCAATGGATGGTATCCTTGTCATTATGGAACGAAGTCTATTGTCGAGATTTTTTTAACTCCAATGGATGGTAGCCTTGTCATTATGGAAAGGTAGTCTGTTTTCGACTTTTTTTTTCCGCAATGGATGGTAGCTTTGTCTTTATAGAAGGTAGTATGTGGTCGATATTTTTGTTACTCCAATGGATGGTAGCCTTGTCTTTATGGAAGGTAGTCTATTGTCGATATTTTTGTTACTCATATGGATGGTAGCCTTGTTATTATGGAAGGTAGTCTATTTCCGAGATCTTTGTTACTCAATGGTTGGTAGCCTTGTCATTATGGAAGGTAGTTTGTTGTAGAGATTTTTGTTACTCTAATGGATGGTAGCCTTGCCATTATGGAAGGAAGTCTTTTGTCGAGATTTTTGTTACTCCAATGGATGGTAGCCTTGTCATTATGGAAGGCAGTCTGTTGTCGAGATTTTTGTTACTCCAATGGATGGTAGCCTCGTAATTATGGAAGGTAGTCTGTTGTCGAATTTTTTGTTACTCCAATGGATGGTAGCCTTGCCATTATGGAAGGTAGTCTGTTGTCGAGATTTTTTTTAATCCAATGGATGGTAGCCTTGTCATTATGGAAAGTAGTCTATTGTCGAGATTTTTGTTATTCCATGTGATAGTAGGCTTGTCATTATGGAATGTAGTCTGTTGTCGAGATTTTTGTTATCCCAATGGATGGTAACCTTGTCATTATGGAAGGTAGTCTGTTGTAGAGATTTTTGTTACTCCAATGGATGGTAGCCTTGTCATTATGGAAGGTAGTCTGTTGTCGATATTTTTGTTACTGCAATGGATGGTAGCTTTGTCTTTATAGAAGGTAGTCTGTTGTCGATATTTTTGTTACTCCACTGGATGGTAGCCTTGTCTTTATGGAAGGTAGTCTATTGTCGATATTTTTGTTACTCATATGGATGGTAGCCTTGTCATTATGGAGGGTAGTCCGTTGTCAAGCTTTTTGTTACTCCAATGGATGGTAGCCTTGTCATTATGGAAGGTAGTATGTTGTCGATATCTTTGTTACTCAATGGATGGTAGCCTTGTCATTATGGAAGGTAGTCTGTTGTCGATACCTTTGTTACTCAATGGATGGTATCCTTGTCATTATGGAACGAAGTGTATTGTCGAGATTTTTTTTACTCCAATGGATGGTAGCCTTGTCATTATGGAAGGTAGTCTGCTGTCGATATTTTTGTTACTCTAATGGATTGTAGCCTTGTCATTATGGAAGGTAGTTTGTTGTTCAGATTTTTGTTACTCCAATGGATGGTAGCCTTGTCATTATGAAAGGTAGTCTATTGTCGAGATTTTTGTTATTCCATTGGATAGTAGCCTTGTCATTATGGAAGGTAGTCTGTTGTCGAGATTTTTGTTACTCCAATGGATGGTATCCTGGTAATTATGGAAGGTAGTTTGTTGTCGAAATTTTTTATACTCCAATGGATGGTAGCCTTGTCATTATGGAAGGTAGTCTGCTGTCGATATTTTTGTTACTCCAATGGATTGTAGCCTTGTCATTATGGAAGGTAGTTTGTTGTCGAGATTTTTTTTACTCCAATGGATGGTAGCCTTGTCATTATGGAAAGGTAGTGTGTTTTCGAGTTTTTTTTTCCGCAATGGATGGTAGCTTTGTCTTTATAGAAGGTAGTCTGTGGTCGATATTTTTGTTACTCCAATGGATGGTAGTCTATTGTCGATATTTTTGTTACTCATATGGATGGTAGCCTTGTTATTATGCAAGGTAGTCTATTTCCGAGATCTTTGTTACTCAATGGTTGGTAGCCTTGTCATTATGGAAGGTAGTCTGTTGTCGAGATTTTTGTTACTCCAATGGATGGTAGCCTTGTCTTTATGGAAGGCAGTCTGTTGTCGAGATTTTTGTTACTCCAATGGATGGTAGCCTTGTAATTATGGAAGGTAGTTTGTTGTCGAAATTTTTGTTACTCCAATGGATGGTAGCCTTGTCATTATGGAAGGTAGTCTGTTGTCGAGATTTTTTTTAATCCAATGGATGGTAGCCTTGGCATTATGGAAAGTAGTCTATGGTCGAAATTTTTGTTATTCCATTGGATAGTAGGCTTATCATTATGGAAGGTAGTCTGTTGTCGAGATTTTTGTTATCCCAATGGATGGTAACCTTGTCATTATGGAAGGTAGTCTGTTGTCGATATTTTTGTTACTCCAATGGATGGTAGCCTTGTCATTATGGA
The DNA here is from genome assembly GCA_948472305.1 of Vicia faba. Taxonomy (NCBI): domain Eukaryota; kingdom Viridiplantae; phylum Streptophyta; class Magnoliopsida; order Fabales; family Fabaceae; genus Vicia; species Vicia faba. The sequence continues at coordinate 695,643,205 of OX451741.1, forward strand.
AGGTAGTCTATTGTCGATATTTTTGTTACTCCAATGGATGGTAGCCTTGTCATTATAGAAGGTAGTCTGTTGTAGATATTTTTGTTACTCCAATGGATGGTAGCCTTGTCATTATGGAAGGTAGTCTGTTGTCGAGTTTTTTTTTCCGCAATGGATGGTAGCTTTGTCTTTATAGAAGGTACTAGGTTGTCGAGATTTTTGTTACTCCAATGGATTGTAGCCTTGTCAGTATGGAAGGTAGTCTGTTGTTCAGATTTTTGTTACTCCAATGGATGGTAGCCTTGTCATTATGAAAGGTAGTCTATTGTCAAGATTTTTGTTATTCCATTGGATATTAGGCTTGTCATTAAGGAAGGTAGTCTGTTGTCTAGATTTTTGTTATCCCAATGGATGGTAACCTTGTCATTATGAAAGGTAGTCTGTTGTCGAGATTTTTGTTACTCCAATGGATGGTAGCCTTGTCATTATGGAAGGTAATCTGTTGTCGATATTTTTTTTACTCTAATGGATGGTAGCCTTGTCATTATGGAAGGTAGTCTGTTGTGTAGATTTTTGTTACTCCAATGGATGATAGCCCTGTCATTATGGAAGGTAGTCTCTTGTAGAAATTTTTGTTACTCCAATGGATGGTAACCTTGTCATTATGGAAGGTAGTCTGTTGTCGAGATTTTTGTTACTGCAATGGATGGTAGCTTTGTCTTTATAGAAGGTAGTCTGTTGTCGATATTTTTGTTACTCCACTGGATGCTAGCCTTGTCTTTATGGAAGGTAGTCTATTGTCGATATTTTTGTTACTCATATGGATGGTAGCCTTGTCATTATGGAGGGTAGTCTGTTGTTAACCTTTTTGTTACTCCAATGAATGGTAGCCTTGTCATTATGGAAGGTAGTCTGTTGTCGATATCTTTGTTACTCAATGGATGGTAGCCTTGTCATTATGGAAGGTAGTCAGTTGTCGATATCTTTGTTACTCAATGGATGGTATCCTTGTCATTATGGAACGAAGTCTATTGTCGAGATTTTTTTTACTCCAATGGATGGTAGCCTTGTCATTATGGAAGGTAGTCTGCTGTCGATATTTTTGTTACTCTAATGGATTATAGCCTTGTCATTATGGAAGGTAGTTTGTTGTTCAGATTTTTGTTACTCCAATGGATGGTAGCCTTGTCATTATGAAAGGTAGTCTATTGTCAGATTTTTGTTACTCCAATGGATGGTAGCCTTTTCATTATAGAAGGTAGTCTGTTGTCGATATTTTTGTTACTCCAATGGATGGTAGCCTTGTCTTTATGGAAGGTAGTCTATTATCGATATTTTTGTTACTCATATGGATGGTAGCCTTGTCATTATGGAAGGTAGTCTATTTCTGAGATCTTTCTTACTCAATGGATGGTAGGCTTGTCATTATGGAAGGTAGTATGTTTTAGAGTTTTTTCTTACTCTAATGGATGGTAGCCTTGCCATTATGGAAGGAAGTCTTTTGTCGAGATTTTTGTTACTGCAATGGATGGTAGCCTTGTCATTACGAAAGGCAGTCTGTTGTCGAGATTTTTGGTACTCCAATGGATGGTATCCTTGTAATTATGGAAGGTAGTCTGTTGTCGAAATTTTTATTACTCCAATGGATGGTAGCCTTGTCATTATGGAAGGTAGTCTTCTGTCGATATTTTTGTTACTCCAATGGATTGTAGCCTTGTCATTATGGAAGGTAGTTTGTTGTCGAGATTTTTTTTAACCCAATGGATGGTAGCCTTGTCATTATGGAAAGGTAGTCTATTTTCGAGTTTTTTTTCCGCAATGGAGGGTAGCTTTGTCTTTATAGAAGGTAGTCTGTGGTCGATATTTTTGTTACTCCAATGGATGGTACCCTTGTCTTTATGGAAGGTAGTCTATTGTAGATATTTTTGTTACTCATATGAATGGTAGCCTTGTAATTATGGAAGGTAGTCTATTTCCGAGATCTTTGTTACTCAATGGTTGGTAGCCTTGTCATTATGGAAGGTAGTCTTTTGTAGAGATTATTGTTACTCTAATGGATGGTAGCCTTGCCATTATGGAAGGAAGTCATTTGTCGAGATTTTTGTTACTCCAATGGATGGTAGCCTTGTAATTATGGAAGGTAGTCTGTTGTCGAAATTTTTGTTACTCCAATGGATGGTAGCCTTGTCATTATGGAAGGTAGTCTGTTGTCGAGATTTTTATTACTCCAATGGATGGTAGCCTTGTAATTATGGAAGGTAGTCTGTTGTCGAGATTTTTTTTACTCCAATGGATGGTAACCTTGTAGTTATGGAAAGTAGTATATTGTCGAGATTTTTGTTATTCCATTGGATAATAGGCTTGTCATTATGGAAGGTAGTCTGTTGTCGAGATTTTTGTTATCCCAATGGATGGTAGCCTTGTCATTATGGAAGGTAGTCTGTTGTCGATATTTTTGTTACTCCAATGGATGGTAGCCTTGTCATTATGGAAGGTAGTCTGTTGTGTAGATTTTTGTTACTCCAATGGATGATAGCCTTGTCAATATGGAAGGTAGTCTGTTGTCGATATCTTTGTTACTCAATGGATGGTAGCCTTGTCATTATGGAAGGCAGTCTATTGTCAAGATTTTTTTTACTCCAATGGATGGTAGCCTTGTCATTATGGAAGGTAGTCTGCTGTCGATATTTTTGTTACTCTAATGGATTGTAGACTTGTCATTATGGAAGGTAGTTTGTTGTTCAGATTTTTGTTACTCCAATGGATGGTAGCCTTGTAATTATGAAAGGTAGTCTATTGTCGAGATTTTTGTTATTCCATAGGATAGTAGCCTTGTCATTATAGAAGGTAGTCTGTTGTCGAGATTTTTGTCATCCTAATGGATGGTAACCTTGTCATTATGGAAGGTAGTCTATTGTCATGATTTTTGTTAATCCAATGGACGTAGCCTTGTCATTATGGAAGGTAGTCTGTTGTCGATATTTTTGTTACTCTAATGTATGGTAGCCTTGTCATTATGGAAGGTAGTCTATTGTCTAGATTTTTGTTACTCCAATGGATGATAGCCTTGTCATTATGGAAGGTAGTCTGTTGTAGAGATTTTTGTTACTCCAATGGATGGTAGCCTTGTCATTATGGAAGGTAGTCTGTTGTCGAGTTATTTTTTTCTGCAATGGATGGTAGCTTTGTCTTTATAGAAGGTAGTCTGTTGTCGATATTTTTGTTACTCCAATGGATGGTAGCCTTGTCTTTATGGAAGGTAGTGTATTGTCGATATTTTTGTTACTCATACGGATGGTAGCCTTGTCATTATTGAAGGTACTCTATTTTTGAGATCTTTGTTACTCAATGGATGGTAGCCTTGTCATTATGGAAGGTAGTCTGTTGTCGAGATTTTTGTTACTCTAATGGGTGGTAGCCTTGTCATTATGGAACGAAGTCTATTGTCGAGATTTTCTTTACTCCAATGGATGGTAGCCTTGTCATTATGGAAGGTAGTCTGTTGTCGATGTTTTGGTTACTCCAGTGGATGGTAGCCTTGTCATTATGAAAGGTAGTCTATTGTCAGATTTTTGTTACTCCAATGGATGGTAGCCTTGTCATTATAGAAGGTAGTCTGTTGTCGATATTTTTGTTACTCCAATGGATGGTAGCCTTGTCTTTATGGAAGGTAGTCTATTGTCGATATTTTTGTTACTCATATGGATGGTAGCCTTGTTATTATGGAAGGTAGTCTATTTCCGAGATCTTTGTTACTCAATGGATGGTAGCCTTGTCATTATGGAAGGTAGTATGTTTTAGAGTTTTTTCTTACTCTAATGGATGGTAGCCTTGCCATTATGGAAGGAAGTCTTTTGTCGAGATTTTTGTTACTGCAATGGATGGTAGCCTTGTCATTACGAAAGGCAGTCTGTTGTCGAGATTTTTGGTACTCCAATGGATGGTATCCTTGTAATTATGGAAGGTAGTCTGTTTTCGAAATTTTTTTACTCCAATGGATGGTAGCCTTGTCATTATGGAAGGTAGTCTTCTGTCGATATTTTTGTTACTCCAATGGATTGTAGCCTTGTCATTATGGAAGGTAGTTTGTTGTCGAGATTTTTTTTAACCCAATGGATGGTAGCCTTGTCATTATGGAAAGGTAGTCTATTTTCGAGTTTTTTTTCCGCAATGGAGGGTAGCTTTGTCTTTATAGAAGGTAGTCTGTGGTCGATATTTTTGTTACTCCAATGGATGGTACCCTTGTCTTTATTGAAGGTAGTCTATTGTAGATATTTTTGTTACTCATATGAATGGTAGCCTTGTCATTATGGAAGGTAGTCTATTTCCGAGATCTTTGTTACTCAATGGTTGGTAGCCTTGTCATTATGGAAGGTAGTCTTTTGTAGAGATTTTTGTTACTCTAATGGATGGTAGCCTTGCCATTATGGAAGGAAGTCTTTTGTCGAGATTTTTGTTACTCCAATGGATGGTAGCCTTGTAATTATGGAAGGTAGTCTGTTGTCGAAATTTTTGTTACTCCAATGGATGGTAGCCTTGTCATTATGGAAGGTAGTCTGTTGTCGAGATTTTTATTACTCCAATGGATGGTAGCCTTGTAATTATGGAAGGTAGTCTGTTGTCGAGATTTTTTTTACTCCAATCGATGGAAACCTTGTAGTTATGGAAAGTAGTCTATTGTCGAGATTTTTGTTATTCCATTGGATAATAGGCTTGTCATTATGGAAGGTAGTCTGTTGTCGAGATTTTTGTTATCCCAATGGATGGTAGCCTTGTCATTATGGAAGGTAGTCTGTTGTCGATATTTTTGTTACTCCAATGGATGGTAGCCTTGTGATTATGGAAGGTAGTCTGTTGTGTAGATTTTTGTTACTCCAATGGATGATAGCCTTGTCATTATGGAAGGTAGTCTGTTGTCGATATCTTTGTTACTCAATGGATGGTAGCCTTGTCATTATGGAAGGCAGTCTATTGTCAAGATTTTTTTTACTCCAATGGATGGTAGCCTTGTCATTATGGAAGGTAGTCTGTTGTCGATATTTTTGTTACTCTAATGGATTGTAGACTTGTCATTATGGAAGGTAGTCTGTTGTTCAGATTTTTGTTACTCCAATGGATGGTAGCCTTGTAATTATGAAAGGTAGTCTATTGTCGAGATTTTTGTTATTCCATAGGATAGTAGCCTTGTCATTATAGAAGGTAGTCTGTTGTCGAGATTTTTGTCATCCTAATGGATGGTAACCTTGTCATTATGGAAGGAAGTCTATTGTCGAGATTTTTGTTAATCCAATGGATGTAGCCTTGTCATTATGGAAGGTAGTCTGTTGTCGATATTTTTGTTACTCTAATGTATGGTAGCCTTGTCATTATGGAAGGTAGTCTATTGTCTAGATTTTTGTTACTCCAATGGATGATAGCCTTGTCATTATGGAAGGTAGTCTGTTGTAGAGATTTTTGTTACTCCAATGGATGGTAGCCTTGTCATTATGGAAGGTAGTCTGTTGTCGAGTTATTTTTTTCTGCAATGGATGGTAGCTTTGTCTTTATAGAAGGTAGTCTGTTGTCGATATTTTTGTTACTCCAATGGATGGTAGCCTTGTCTTTATGGAAGGTAGTGTATTGTCGATATTTTTGTTACTCATACGGATGGTAGCCTTGTCATTATTGAAGGTACTCTATTTTTGAGATCTTTGTTACTCAATGGATGGTAGCCTTGTCATTATCGAAGGTAGTCTGTTGTAGAGATTTTTGTTACTCTAATGGGTGGTAGCCTTGTCATTATGGAACGAAGTCTATTGTCGAGATTTTCTTTACTCCAATGGATGGTAGCCTTGTCATTATGGAAGGTAGTCTGTTGTCGATGTTTTGGTTACTCTAGTGGATGGTAGCCTTGTCATTATGGAAGGTAGTATGTTGTCTAGATTTTTGTTACTCCAATGGATGGTAGCCTTGTCATTATGGAAGGTAGTCTGTTGTCGAGTTTTTTTTCCGCAATGGATGGTAGCTTTGTCTTTATAGAAGGTAGTTTGTTGTAGATATTTTTCTTACTCCAATGGATGGTAGCCTTATCTTTATGGAAGGTAGTCTATTGTCGATATTTTTGTTACTCATATCGATGGTAGCCTTGTCATTATGGAAGGTAGTCTATTTCTGAGGTCTTTGTTACTCAATGGATTGTAGCCTTGTCATTATGGAAGGTAGTCTGTTGTAGAGATTTTTGTTACTCTAATGGATGGTAGCGTTGCAATTATGGAAGGAAGTCTTTTGTTGAGATTTTTGTTACTCCAATGGATGGTAGCCTTGTCATTATGGAAGGCAGACTGTTGTCGAGATTTTTGGTACTCCAATGGATGGTATCCTTGTAATTATTGAATGTAGCCTATTGTCGAAATTTTTGTTACACAAAAGGATGGTACCCTTGTCATTATGGAAGGTAGTCTGCTGTCGATATTTTTGTTACTCGAATGGATTGTAGCCTTGTCATTATGGAAGGTAGTCTGTTGTCGAGATTTTTTTTACTCCAATGGATGGTAGCCTTGTCATTATGGAAAGTAGTCTAATGTCGATATATTTTTTACTCCAATGGATGGTAGCCTTGTCATATGGAAGGTAGTTTGTTGTCTAGATTTTTTTTACTGCAATGGATGGTAACCTTGTCATTATGGAAGGTAGTTTGTTGTGGATATCTTTGTTACTCAATGGTTGGTATCCTTGTCATTATGGCAAGTAGTCTGTTGTCGATATCTTTGTTACTCAATGGATGGTAGCCTTGTCATTATGGAAGGAAGTCTGTTGTCGAGATTTTTTTTACTCCAATGGATGGTAGCCTTGTCATTATGGAAGGTAATCTGCTATCGATATTTTTTTTACTCCATTGGATGATAGCCTTGTCATTATGGAAGGTAGTTTTTTGTCGAGATTTTTGTTACTCTAATGTATTATGGCCTTGTCAGTATGGAAGGTAGTCTGTTGTTCAGATTTTTGTTACTCCAATGGATGGTAGCCTTGTCATTATGAAAGGTAGTCTATTGTCGAGATTTTTGTTATTCCATTGGATAGTAGCCTTGTCATTATGGAAGGTAGTCGATTGTCGAGATTTTTGTCATCCCAATGGATGGTAACTTTGTCATTATGGAAGGTAGTCTATTGTCGATATTTTTGTTACTCCAATGGATGGTAGCCTTGTCATTATGGAAGGTAGTCTGTTGTTGATGTTTTTGTTACTCCAGTTGATGGTAGCCTTGTCATTACGGAAGGTAGTCTGTTGTCTAGATTTTTGTTACTCTAATGGATGGTAGCCTTGTCATTATGGAAGGTAGTCTGTTGTAGAGATTTTTGTTACTCTAATGGATGGTAGCCTTGTCATTATGGAAGGTAGTCTGTTGTCGAGATTTTTGTTACTGCAATGGATGGTAGCTTTGTCTTTATAGAAGGTAGTCTGTTGTTGATATTTTTGTTACTCCACTGGATGGTAGCCTTGTCTTTATGGAACGTAGTCTATTGTCGATATTTTTGTTACCCATATGGATGGTAGCCTTGTCATTATGGAAGGTAGTCTGTTGTCAAGCTTTTTGTTACTCCAATGGATGGTAGCCTTGTCATTATGGAAGGTAGTCTGTTGTCGATATCTTTGTTACTCAATGGATGGTAGCCTTGTCATTATGGCAGGTAGTCTATTGTCGATATCTTTGTTACTCAATGGATGGTAGCCTTGTCATTATGGAACAAAGTCTATTGTCGAGATTTTTTTTACTCCAATGGATGGTAGCCTTGTCATTATGGAAGGTAGTCTGTTGTCGATATTTTTGTTACTCTAATGGATTGTAGCCTTGTCATTATGGAAGGTAGTCTGTTGTTTAGATTTTTGTTACTCCAGTGGATGGTAGCCTTGTCATTATAAAAGGTAGTCTATTGTCGAGATTTTTGTTATTCCATTGGATAGTAGCCTTGTCATTATGGAAGGTAGTCTGTTGTCGAGATTTTTGTCATCCCAATGGATGGTAACCTTGTCATTATGGAAGGTAGTCTATTGTCGAGATTTTTGTTACTCCAATGGATGGTAGCCTTGTCATTATGGAAGGTAGTCTGTTGTCGATATTTTTGTTACTCCAATGGATGGTAGCCTTGTCATTATTGAAGGTAGTCTGTTGTCTAGATTTTTGTTACTCCAATGGATGATAGACTTGTCATTATGGAAGGTAGTCTATTGTAGAGATTTTTGTTATGCCAATGGATGGTAGCCTTGTCATTATGGAAGGTAGTCTGTTGTCGAGTTTTTTTTTCCGCAATGGATGGTAGCTTTGTATTTATAGAAGGTAGTCTGTTGTCGATATTTTTGTTACTCCAATGGATGGTAGCCTTGTCTTTATGGAAGGTAGTCTATTGTCGATATTTTTGTTACTCATATGGATGGTAGCCTTGTCATTATGGAAGGTAGTCTATTTCCGAGATCTTTGTTACTCAATGGATGGTAGCCTTGTCATTATGGAAGGTAGTATGTTGTAGAGTTTTTTCTTACTCTAATGGATGGTAGCCTTGCCATTATGGAAGGAAGTCTTTTGTCGAGATTTTTGTTACTGCAATGGATGGTAGCCTTGTCATTACGAAAGGCAGTCTGTTGTCGAGATTTTTGTTACTCCAATGGATGGTATCCTTGTAATTATGGAAGGTAGTCTGTTCTCGAAATTTTTGTTACTCCAATGGATGGTAGCCTTGTCATTATGGAAGGTAGTCTTCTGTCGATATTTTTGTTACTCCAATGGATTGTAGCCTTGTCATTATGGAAGGTAGTTTGTTGTCGAGATTTTTTTTACTCCAATGGATGGTAGCCTTGTCATTATGGAAAGGTAGTCTATTTTCGAGTTTTTTTTCCGTAATGGAGGGTAGCTTTGTCTTTATAGAAGGTAGTTTGATGTCGATGTTTTTGTTACTCCAGTGGATGGTACCCTTGTCTTTATGGAAGGTAGTCTATTGTCGATATTTTTGTTACTCATATGGATGGTAGCCTTGTCATTATGGAAGGTAGTCTATTGTAGAGATTTTTGGTACTCTAATGGATGGTAGCCTTGCCATTATAGAAGGAAGTCTTTTGTCGAGATTTTTGTTACTCCAATGGATGGTAGCCTTGTCATTATGGAAGGCAGTCTGTTGTCGAGATTTTTGTTACTCCAATGGATGGTATCCTTGTAATTATGGAAGGTAGTCTGTTCCGAAATTTTTGTTACTCCAATGGATGGTAGGCTTGTCGTTATGGAAGGTAGTCTGTTGTCGAGATTTTTTTTACTCCAATGGATGGTAGCCTTGTCATTATGGAAGGTAGTCTGTTGTCGATATTTTTGTTACTCTAATGGATTGTAGCCTTGTCATTATGGAAGGTAGTCTGTTGTTTAGATTTTTGTTACTCCAGTGGATGGTAGCCTTGTCATTATAAAAGGTAGTCTATTGTCGAGATTTTTGTTATTCCATTGGATAGTAGCCTTGTCATTATGGAAGGTAGTCTGTTGTCGAGATTTTTGTCATCCCAATGGATGGTAACCTTGTCATTATGGAAGGTAGTCTATTGTCGAGATTTTTGTTACTCCAATGGATGGTAGCCTTGTCATTATGGAAGGTAGTCTGTTGTCGATACTTTTGTTACTCCAATGGATGGTAGCCTTGTCATTATTGAAGGTAGTCTGTTGTCTAGATTTTTGTTACTCCAATGGATGATAGACTTATCATTATGGAAGGTAGTCTATTGTAGAGATTTTTGTTACGCCAATGGATGGTAGCCTTGTCATTATGGAAGGTAGTCTGTTGTCGAGTTTTTTTTTTCCGCAATGGATGGTAGCTTTGTATTTATAGAAGGTAGTCTGTTGTCGATATTTTTGTTACTCCAATGGATGGTAGCCTTGTCTTTATGGAAGGTAGTCTATTGTCGATATTTTTGTTACTCATATGGATGGTAGCCTTGTCATTATGGAAGGTAGTCTTTTGTAGAGATTTTTGTTACTCTAATGGATGGTAGCCTTTCCATTATGGAAGGAAGTCTTTTGTCGAGATTTTTGTTACTCCAATGGATGGTAGCCTTGTAATTATGGAAAGTAGTCTGTTGTCGAAATTTTTGTTACTCCAATGGATGGTAGCCTTGTCATTATGGAAGGTAGTCTGTTGTCGAGATTTTTTTTACTCCAATGGATGATAGCCTTGTAATCATGGAAGGTAGTCTGTTGTTGAGATTTTTTTTACTCCAATGGATGGTAACCTTGTAATTATGGAAGGTAGTCTGTTGTCGAAATTTTTGTTACTACAATGGATGGTAGCCTTTTCATTATGGAAGGTAGTCTGTTGTCGAGATTTTTTTTACTCCAATGGATGGTAGCCTTGTCATTATGGAAAGTAGTCTATTGTCGAGATTTTTTTTATTCCATTGGATAATAGGCTTGTTATTATGGAAGGTAGTCTGTTGTCGAGATTTTTGTTATCCCAATGGAAGGTAGCCTTGTCATTATGGAAGGTAGTCTGTTGTCGAGATTTTTTTTACTCCAATGGATGGTAGCCTTGTCATTATGGAAGGTAGTCTTTTGTAGAGATTTTTGTTACTCCAATGGATGGTAGCCTTGTCATTATGGAAGGTAGTTTGTTGTCGAGTTTTTTTTTCTGCAATGGTGGTAGCTTTGTCTTTATAGAAGGTAGTCTATTGTCGATGTTTTTGTTACTCCAATGGATGGTAGCCTTGTCTTTATGGAAGGTAGTCTATTGTCGATATTTTTGTTACTCATATGGATGGTAGCCTTGTCATTATGGAAGGTAGTCTATTGTAGATATTTTTGTTACTCTAATGGATGGTAGCCTTGCCATTGTAGAAGGAAGTCTTTTGTCGAGATTTTTGTTACTCCAATGGATGGTAGCCTTGTCATTATGGAAGGTAGTCTGTTGTCGAGATTTTTGTTACTCCAATGGATGGTATCCTTGTAATTATGGAAGGTAGTCTGTTCCGAAATTTTTGTTACTCCAATGGATGGTAGGCTTGTCATTATGGAAGGTAGTCTGTTGTCGAGATTTTTTTTGCTCCAATGGATGGTAGCCTTGTCATTATGGAAAGTAGTCTATTGTCGAGATTTTTGTTATTCCATTGGATAGTAGGCTTGTCATTATGGAAGGTAGTCTGTTGTCGAGATTTTTGTTATCCCAATGGATGGTAACCTTGTCATTATGGAAGGTAGTCTGTTGTCGAGATTTTTGTTACTCCAATGGATGATAGCCTTGTCATTATGGAAGGTAGTCTGTTGTCGATATCTTTGTTACTCAATGGATGGTAGCCTTGTCATTATGGAAGGCAGTCTATTGTCAAGATTTTTTTTACTCCAATGGATGGTAGCCTTGTCATTATGGAAGGTAGTCTGCTGTCGATATTTTTGTTACTCTAATGGATTGTAGCCTTGTCATTATGGAAGGTACTCTGTTGTTTAGATTTTTGTTACTCCAATGGATGGTAGCCTTGTCATTATGAAAGGTAGTCTATTGTCGAGATTTTTGTTATTCCATAGGATAGTAGCCTTGTCATTATGGAAGGTAGTCTGTTGTCGAGATTTTTGTCATCCTAATGGATGGTAACCTTGTCATTATGGAAGGTAGTCTATTGTCGAGATTTTTGTTACTCCAATTGATGGTAGCCTTGTCATTATGGAAGGTAGTCTGTTGTCGATATTTTTGTTACTCCAATGGATGGTAGCCTTGTCATTATGGAAGGTAGTCTATTGCCTAGATTTTTGTTACTCCAATGGATGATATCCTTGTCATTATGGAAGGTAGTCTGTTGTAGAGATTTTTGTTACTCCAATGGATGGTAGCCTTGTCATTATGGAAGGTAGTCTGTTGTCGAGTTTTTTTTTCCGCAATGGATGGTAACTTTGTCTTTATAGAAGGTAGTCTGTTGTCGATATTTTTGTTACTCCAATGGATGGTAGCCTTGTCTTTATGGAAGGTAGTGTATTGTCGATATTTTTGTTACTCATATGGATGGTAGCCTTGTCATTATTGAAGGTACTCTATTTTTGAGATCTTTGTTACTCAATGGATGCTAGCCTTGTCATTATGGAAGGTAGTCTGTTGTAGAGATTTTTGTTACTCTAATGGGTGGTAGCCTTGTCATTATGGAACGAAGTCTATTGTCGAGATTTTCTTTACTCCAATGGATGGTAGCCTTGTCATTATGGAAGGTAGTCTGTTGTCGATATTTTTGTTACTCTAATGGATTGTAGCCTTGTCATTATGGAAGGTAGTCTGTTGTTCATATTTTTGTTACTCCAATGGATGGTAGCCTTGTCATTATGAAAGGTAGTCTATTGTCGAGACTTTTGTTATTCCATAGGATAGTAGCCTTGTCATTATGGAAGGTAGTCTGTTGTCGAGATTTTTGTCATCCTAATGATGGTAACCTTGTCATTATAGAAGGTAGTCTATTGTCGAGATTTTTGTTACTCCAATGGATGGTAGCCTTGTCATTATGGAAGGTAGTCTGTTGTCGATATTTTTGTTACTCCAATGGATGGTAGCCTTGACAATTATAGAAGGTAGTCTATTGTCTAGATTTTTGTTACTCCAATGGATGATAGCCTTGTCATTATGGAAGGTAGTCAGTTGTAGAGATTTTTGTTACTCTAATGGATGGTAGCCTTGTCATTGTGGAAGGTAGTCTGTTGTCGAGTTTTTTTTTCTGTAATGTATGGTAGCTTTGTCTTTATAGAAGGTAGTCTATTGTCGATATTTTTGTTACTCCAATGGATGGTAGCCTTGTCTTTATGGAAGGTAGTCTATTGTGGATATTTTTGTTACTCATATGGATGGTAGCCTTGTCATTATGGAAGGTAGTCTATTTCTGAGATCTTTGTTACTCAATGGATGGTAGCCTTGTCATTATGGAAGTTAGTCTGTGGTAGAAATTTTTGTTACTTTAATGGATGGTAGCCTTGCCATTATGGAAGGAAGTCTTTTGTCGTGATTTTTGTTACTCTAATGGATGGTAGCCTTGTCATTATGAAAGGTAGTCTATTGTCAAGACTTTTGTTATTCCATAGGATAATAGCCTTGTCATTATGGAAGGTAGTCTGTTGTCGAGATTTTTGTCATCCTAATGATGGTAACCTTGTCATTATGGAAGGTAGTCTATTGTCGAGATTTTTGTTACTCCAATGGATGGTAGCCTTGTCATTATGGAAGGTAGTCTGTTGTCGAGATTTTTTTTACTCCAATGGATGGTAGCCTTGTAATTATGGAAGGTAGTCTGTTGTCGAGATTTTTATTACTCCAATGGATGGTAACCTTGTAATTATGGAAGGTAGTCTGTTGTCGAAATTTTTGTTACTACAATGGATGGTAGCCTTTTCATTATGGAAGGTAGTCTGTTGTCGAGATTTTTTTTACTCCAATGGATGGTAGCCTTGTCATTATGGAAAGTAGTCTATTGTCGAGATTTTTGTTATTCCATTGGATAATAGGCTTGTTATTATGGAAGGTAGTCTGTTGTCGAGATTTTTGTTATCCCAATGGAAGGTAGCCTTGTCATTATGGAAGGTAGTCTGTTGTCGAGATTTTTGTTACTCCAATGGATGGTAGCCTAGTCATTATGGAAGGTAGTCTGTTGTCGATATTTTTGTTACTCCAATGGATGGTAGCCTTGTCATTATGGAAGGTAGTCTTTTGTAGAGATTTTTGTTACTCCAATGGATGGTAGCCTTGTCATTATGGAAGGTAGTCTGTTGTCGAGTTTTTTTTTCTGCAATGGTGGTAGCTTTGTCTTTATAGAAGGTAGTCTGTTGTCGATGTTTTTGTTACTCCAATGGATGGTAGCCTTGTCTTTATGGAAGGTAGTCTATTGTCGATATTTTTGTTACTCATATGGATGGTAGCCTTGTCATTATGGAAGGTAGTCTATTGTAGATATTTTTGTTACTCTAATGGATGGTAGCCTTGCCATTGTAGAAGGAAGTCTTTTGTCGAGATTTTTGTTACTCCAATGGATGGTAGCCTTGTCATTATGGAAGGCAGTCTGTTGTCGAGATTTTTGTTACTCCAATGGATGGTATCCTTGTAATTATGGAAGGTAGTCTGTTCCGAAATTTTTGTTACTCCAATGGATGGTAGGCTTGTCATTATGGAAGGTAGTCTGTTGTCGAGATTTTTTTTACTCCAATGGATGGTAGCCTTGTCATTATGGAAAGTAGTCTATTGTCGAGATTTTTGTTATTCCATTGGATAGTAGGCTTGTCATTATGGAAGGTAGTCTGTTGTCGAGATTTTTGTTATCCCAATGGATGGTAACCTTGTCATTATGGAAGGTAGTCTGTTGTCGAGATTTTTGTTACTCCAATGGATGATAGCCTTGTCATTATGGAAGGTAGTCTGTTGTGTAGATTTTTGTTACTCCAATGGATGATAGCCTTGTCATTATGGAAGGTAGTCTGTTGTCGATATCTTTGTTACTCTAATGGGTGGTAGCCTTGTCATTATGGAACGAAGTCTATTGTCGAGATTTTCTTTACTCCAATGGATGGTAGCCTTGTCATTATGGAAGGTAGTCTGCTGTCGATATTTTTGTTACTCTAATGGATTGTAGCCTTGTCATTATGGAAGGTAGTCTGTTGTTCAGATTTTTGTTACTCCAATGGATGGTAGCCTTGTCATTATGAAAGGTAGTCTATTGTCGAGACTTTTGTTATTCCATAGGATAGTAGCCTTGTCATTAAGGAAGGTAGTATGTTGTCGAGATTTTTGTCATCCTAATGATGGTAACCTTGTCATTATGGAAGGTAGTCTATTGTCTAGATTTTTGTTACTCCAATGGATGATAGCCTTGTCATTATGGAAGGTAGTCTGTTGTAGAGATTTTTGTTACTCTAATGGATGGTAGCCTTGTCATTATGGAAGGTAGTCTGTTGTCGAGTTTTTTTTTTTTCCGTAATGGATGGTAGCTTTGTCTTTATAGAAGGTAGTCTATTGTCGATATTTTTGTAACTCCAATGGATGGTAGCCTTGTCTTTATGGAAGGTAGTCTATTGTGGATATTTTTATTACTCATATGGATGGTAGCCTTGTCATTATGGAAGGTAGTCTATTTCTGAGATCTTTGTTACTCAATGGATGGTAGCCTTATCATTATGGAAGTTACTCTGTGGTAGAGATTTTTGTTACTTTAATGGATGGTAGCCTTGCCATTATGGAAGGAAGTCTTTTGTCGTGATTTTTGTTACCCTAATGGATGGTTGCCTTGTCATTATGAAAGGTAGTCTATTGTAAAGACTTTTGTTATTCCATAGGATAATAGCCTTGTCATTATGGAAGGTAGTCTGTTGTCGAGATTTTTGTCATCCTAATGATGGTAACCTTGTCATTATGGAAGGTAGTCTATTGTCGAGATTTTTGTTACTCCAATGGATGATAGCCTTGTCATTATGGAAGGTAGTATGTTGTAGAGATTTTTGTTATTCCAATGGATGGTAACCTTGTCATTATGGAAGGTAGTCTGTTGTCGAGATTTTTGTTACTGCAATGGATGGTAGCTTTGTCTTTATAGAAGGTAGTCTGTTGTCGAGATTTTTGTTACTCCACTGGATGCTAGCCTTGTCTTTATGTAAGGTAGTCTATTGTCGATATTTTTGTTACTCATATCGATGGTAGCCTTGTCATTATGGAGGGTAGTCTGTTGTCAAGCTTTTTGTTACTCCAATGGATGGTAGCCTTGTCATTATGGAAGGTAGTCTGTTGTCGATATCTTTGTTACTCAATGGATGGTAGCCTTGTCATTATGGAAGGTAGTCTGTTGTCGATATCTTTGTTACTCAATGGATGATATCCTTGTCATTATGGAACGAAGTCTATTGTCGAGATTTTTTTTACTCCAATGGATGGTAGCCTTGTCATTATGGAAGGTAGTCTGCTGTCGATATTTTTGTTACTCTAATGGATTGTAGCCTTGTCATTATGGAAGGTAGTTTGTTGTTTAGATTTTTGTTACTCCAATGGATGGTAGCCTTGTCATTATGAAAGGTAGTCTATTGTCGAGATTTTTGTTATTCCATTGGATAATAGCCTTGTCATTATCGAAGGTAGTCTGTTGTCGAGATTTTTGTCATCCCAATGGATGGTAACTTTGTCATTATGGAAGGTAGTCTATTGTCGAGATTTTTGTTACTCCAATGGATGGTAGCCTTGTCATTATGGAAGGTAGTCTATTGTCGATGTTTTTGTTACTCCAGTGGATGGTAGCCTTGTCATTATGGAAGGTAGTCAGTTGTCTAGATTTTTGTTACTCCAATGGATGGTAGCCTTGTCATTATGGAAGGTAGTCTGTTGTCGAGTTTTTTTTCCGCAATGGATGGTAGCTTTGTCTTTATAGAAGGTAGTTTGTTGTGAATATTTTTCTTACTCCAATGGATGGTAGCCTTATCTTTATGGAAGGTAGTCTATTGTCGATATTTTTGTTACTCATATCGATGGTAGCCTTGTCATTATGGAAGGTAGTCTATTTCCGAGGTCTTTGTTACTCAATGGATTGTAGCCTTGTCATTATGGAAGGTAGTCTGTTGTCGAGATTTTTTTTACTCCAATGGATGGTATCCTTGTCATTATGGAAGGTAGTTTGTTGTCGAGATTTTTGTTACTCTAATGTATTGTAGCCTTGTCAGTATGGAAGGTAGTCTGTTGTTCAAATTTTTGTTACTCCAATGGATGGTAGCCTTGTCATTATGAAAGGTAGTCTATTGTCGAGATTTTTGTTATTCCATTGGATAGTAGCCTTGTCATTATGGAAGGTAGTCGATTGTCGAGATTTTTGTCATCCCAATGGATGGTAACTTTGTCATTATGGAAGGTAGTCTATTGTCGATATTTTTGTTACTCCAATGGATGGTAGCCTTGTCATTATGGAAGGTAGTCTGTTGTTGATGTTTTTGTTACTCCAGTGGATGGTAGCCTTGTCATTACGGAAGGTAGTCTGTTGTCTAGATTTTTGTTACTCTAATGGATGGTAGCCTTGTCATTATGGAAGGTAGTCTGTTGTAGAGATTTTTGTTACTCTAATGGATGGTAGCCTTGTCATTATGGAAGGTAGTCTGTTGTCGAGATTTTTGTTACTGCAATGGATGGTAGCTTTGTCTTTATAGAAGGTAGTCAGTTGTCGATATTTTTGTTACTCCACTGGATGGTAGCCTTGTCTTTATGGAACGTAGTCTATTGTCGATAATTTTGTTACTCATATGGATGGTAGCCTTGTCATTATGGAAGGTAGTCTATTGTCAAGCTTTTTGTTACTCCAATGGATGGTAGCCTTGTTATTATGGAAGGTAGTCTGTTGTCGATATCTTTGTTACTCAATGGATGGTAGCCTTGTCATTATGGCAGGTAGTCTATTGTCGATATCTTTGTTACTCAATGGATGGTAGCCTTGTCATTATGGAACAAAGTCTATTGTCGAGATTTTTTTTACTCCAATGGATGGTAGCCTTGTCATTATGGAAGGTAGTCTGTTGTCGATATTTTTGTTACTCTAATGGATTGTAGCCTTGTCATTATGGAAGGTAGTTTGTTGTTTAGATTTTTGTTACTCCAGTGGATGGTAGCCTTGTCATTATAAAAGGTAGTCTATTTTCAAGATTTTTGTTATTCCATTGGATAGTAGCCTTGTCATTATGGAAGGTAGTCTGTTGTCGAGATTTTTGTCATCCCAATGGATGGTAACCTTGTCATTATGGAAGGTAGTCTATTGTCGAGATTTTTGTTACTCCAATGGATGGTAGCCTTGTCATTATGGAAGGTAGTCTGTTGTCGATATTTTTGTTACTCCAATGGATGGTAGCCTTGTCATTATGGAAGGTAGTCTGTTGTCTATATTTTTGTTACTCCAATGGATGATAGACTTATCATTATGGAAGGTAGTCTATTGTAGAGATTTTTGTTACGCCAATGGATGGTAGCCTTGTCATTATGGAAGGTAGTCTTTTGTCGAGTTTTTTTTTCCGCAATGGATGGTAGCTTTGTATTTATATAAGGTAGTCTGTTGTCGATATTTTTGTTACTCCAATGGATGGTAGCCTTGTCTTTATGGAAGGTAGTCTATTGTCGATATTTTTGTTACTCATATGGATGGTAGCCTTGTCATTATGGAAGGTAGTCTATTTCCGAGATCTTTGTTACTCAATGGATGGTAGCCTTGTCATTATGGAAGGTAGTATGTTGTAGAGTTTTTTGTTACTGCAATGGATGGTAGCCTTGTCATTACGAAAGGCAGTCTGTTGTCGAGATTTTTGTTACTCCAATTGATGGTATCCTTGTAATTATGGAAGGTAGTCTGTTGTCGAAATTTTTGTTACTCCAATGGATGGTAGCCTTGTCATTATGGAAGGTAGTCTTCTGTCGATATTTTTGTTACTCCAATGGATTGTAGCCTTGTCATTATGGAAGGTAGTTTGTTGTCGAGATTTTTTTTACTCCAATGGATGGTAGCCTTGTCATTATGGAAAGGTAGTCTGTTTTCGAGTTTTTTTTCCGCAATGGAGGGTAGCTTTGTCTTTATAGAAGGTAGTCTGTGGTCGATATTTTTGTTACTCCAATGGATGGTACCCTTGTCTTTATGGAAGGTAGTCTATTGTCGATATTTTTGTTACTCATATGGATGGTAGGCTTGTCATTATGGAAGGTAGTCTATTTCCGAGATCTTTGTTACTCAATGGTTGGTAGCCTTGTCATTAAGGAAGGTAGTCTTTTGTAGAGATTTTTGTTACTCTAATGGATGGTAGCCTTGCCATTATGGAAGGAAGTCTTTTGTCGAGATTTTTGTTACTCCAATGGATGGTAGCCTTGTAATTATGGAAGGTAGTCTGTTGTCGAAATTTTTGTTACTCCAATTGATGGTAGCCTTGTCATTATGGAAGGTAGTCTGTTGTCGAGATTTTTTTTACTCCAATGGATGGTAGCCTTGTAATTATGGAAGGTAGTCTGTTGTCGAGATTTTTTTTACTCCAATGGATGGTAACCTTGTAATTATGGAAGGTAGTCTGTTGTCGAAATTTTTGTTACTCCAATGGATGGTAGCCTTTTCATTATGGAAGGTAGTCTGTTGTTGATTTTTTTTTTACTCCAATGGATGGTAGCCTTATCATTATGGGAAGTAGTCTATTGTCGAGATTTTTGTTATTCCCTTGGATAATAGGCTTGTCATTATGGAAGGTAGTCTATTGTCGAGATTTTTGTTATCCCAATGGATGGTAACCTTGTCATTATGGAAGGTAGTCTGTTGTCGAGATTTTTGTTACTCCAATGGATGGTAGCCAAGTAATTATGGAAGGTAGTCTGTTGTCGATATTTTTGTTACTCCAATGGATGGTAACCTTGTCATTATGGAAGGTAGTCTGTTGTAGAGATTTTTGTTACTCCAATGGATGGTAGCCTTGTCATTATGGAAGGTAGTCTGTTGTGTAGATTTTTGTTACTCCAATGGATGATAGCCTTGTCATTATGGAAGGTAGTCTGTTGTCGATATATTTGTTACTCTAATGGATTGTAGCCTTGTCATTATGGAAGGTAGTCTGTTATTCAGATTTTTGTTACTCCAATGGATGGTAGCCTTGTCATTATGAAAGGTAGTCTATTGTCGAGACTTTTGTTATTCCATAGGATAGTAGCCTTGTCATTATGGAAGGTAGTCTGTTGTCGAGATTTTTGTCATCCTAATGATGGTAACCTTGTCATTATGGAAGGTAGTCTATTGTCGAGATTTTTGTTACTCCAATGGATGGTAGCCTTGTCATTATGGAAGGTAGTCTGTTGTCGATATTTTTGTTACTCCAATGGATGGTAGCCTTGACAATTATAGAAGGTAGTCTATTGTCTAGATTTTTGTTACTCCACTGGATGGTAGCCTTGTCTTTATGGAACGTAGTCTATTGTCGATAATTTTGTTACTCATATGGATGGTAGCCTTGTCATTATGGAAGGTAGTCTATTGTCAAGCTTTTTGTTACTCCAATGGATGGTAGCCTTGTTATTATGGAAGGTAGTCTGTTGTCGATATCTTTGTTACTCAATGGATGGTAGCCTTGTCATTATGGCAGGTAGTCTATTGTCGATATCTTTGTTACTCAATGGATGGTAGCCTTGTCATTATGGAACAAAGTCTATTGTCGAGAATTTTTTTACTCCAATGGATGGTAGCCTTGTCATTATGGAAGGTAGTCTGTTGTCGATATTTTTGTTACTCTAATGGATTGTAGCCTTGTCATTATGGAAGGTAGTTTGTTGTTTAGATTTTTGTTACTCCAGTGGATGGTAGCCTTGTCATTATAAAAGGTAGTCTATTTTCGAGATTTTTGTTATTCCATTGGATAGTAGCCTTGTCATTATGGAAGGTAGTCTGTTGTCGAGATTTTTGTCATCCCAATGGATGGTAACCTTGTCATTATGGAAGGTAGTCTATTGTCGAGATTTTTGTTACTCCAATGGATGGTAGCCTTGTCATTATGGAAGGTAGTCTGTTGTCGATATTTTTGTTACTCCAATGGATGGTAGCCTTGTCATTATGGAAGGTAGTCTGTTGTCTATATTTTTGTTACTCCAATGGATGATAGACTTATCATTATGGAAGGTAGTCTATTGTAGAGATTTTTGTTACGCCAATGGATGGTAGCCTTGTCATTATGGAAGGTAGTCTTTTGTCGTGTTTTTTTTTCCGCAATGGATGGTAGCTTTGTATTTATATAAGGTAGTCTGTTGTCGATATTTTTGTTACTCCAATGGATGGTAGCCTTGTCTTTATGGAAGGTAGTCTATTGTCGATATTTTTGTTACTCATATGGATGGTAGCCTTGTCATTATGGAAGGTAGTCTATTTCCGAGATCTTTGTTACTCAATGGATGGTAGCCTTGTCATTATGGAAGGTAGTATGTTGTAGAGTTTTTTGTTACTGCAATGGATGGTAGCCTTGTCATTACGAAAGGCAGTCTGTTGTCGAGATTTTTGTTACTCCAATTGATGGTATCCTTGTAATTATGGAAGGTAGTCTGTTGTCGAAATTTTTTTTACTCCAATGGATGGTACCCTTGTCATTATGGAAGGTAGTCTTCTGTCGATATTTTTGTTACTCCAATGGATTGTAGCCTTGTCATTATGGAAGGTAGTTTGTTGTCGAGATTTTTTTTACTCCAATGGATGGTAGCCTTGTCATTATGGAAAGGTAGTCTATTTTCGAGTTTTTTTTCCGCAATGGAGGGTAGCTTTGTCTTTATAGAAGGTAGTCTGTGGTCGATATTTTTGTTACTCCAATGGATGGTACCCTTGTCTTTATGGAAGGTAGTCTATTGTCGATATTTTTGTTACTCATATGGATGGTAGGCTTGTCATTATGGAAGGTAGTCTATTTCCGAGATCTTTGTTACTCAATGGTTGGTAGCCTTGTCATTAAGGAAGGTAGTCTTTTGTAGAGATTTTTGTTACTCTAATGGATGGTAGCCTTGCCATTATGGAAGGAAGTCTTTTGTCGAGATTTTTGTTACTCCAATGGATGGTAGCCTTGTAATTATGGAAGGTAGTCTGTTGTCGAAATTTTTGTTACTCCAATGGATGGTAGCCTTGTCATTATGGAAGGTAGTCTGTTGTCGAGATTTTTTTTACTCCAATGGATGGTAGCCTTGTAATTATGGAAGGTAGTCTGTTGTCGAGATTTTTTTTACTCCAATGGATGGTAACCTTGTAATTATGGAAGGTAGTCTGTTGTCGAAATTTTTGTTACTCCAATGGATGGTAGCCTTTTCATTATGGAAGGTAGTCTGTTGTTGATATTTTTTTTACTCCAATGGATGGTAGCCTTATCATTATGGGAAGTAGTCTATTGTCGAGATTTTTGTTATTCCCTTGGATAATAGGCTTGTCATTATGGAAGGTAGTCTATTGTCGAGATTTTTGTTATCCCAATGGATGGTAACCTTGTCATTATGGAAGGTAGTCTGTTGTCGAGATTTTTGTTACTCCAATGGATGGTAGCCAAGTAATTATGGAAGGTAGTCTGTTGTCGATATTTTTGTTACTCCAATGGATGGTAACCTTGTCATTATGGAAGGTAGTCTGTTGTAGAGATTTTTGTTACTCCAATGGATGGTAGCCTTGTCATTATGGAAGGTAGTCTGTTGTGTAGATTTTTGTTACTCCAATGGATGATAGCCTTGTCATTATGGAAGGTAGTTTGTTGTCGATATATTTGTTACTCTAATGGATTGTAGCCTTGTCATTATGGAAGGTAGTCTGTTGTTCAGATTTTTGTTACTCCAATGGATGGTAGCCTTGTCATTATGAAAGGTAGTCTATTGTCGAGACTTTTGTTATTCCATAGGATAGTAGCCTTGTCATTATGGAAGGTAGTCTGTTGTCGAGATTTTTGTCATCCTAATGATGGTAACCTTGTCATTATGGAAGGTAGTCTATTGTCGAGATTTTTGTTACTCCAATGGATGGTAGCCTTGTCATTATGGAAGGTAGTCTGTTGTCGATATTTTTGTTACTCCAATGGATGGTAGCCTTGACAATTATAGAAGGTAGTCTATTGTCTAGATTTTTGTTACTCCAATGGCTGATAGCCTTGTCATTATGGAAGGGAGTCTGTTGTAGAGATTTTTGTTACTCCAATGGATGGTAGCCTTGTCATTATGGAAGGTAGTCTGTTGTCGAGTTTTTTTTTCCGTAATGGATGGTAGCTTTGTCTTTATAGAAGGTAGTCTATTGTCGATATTTTTGTTACTCCAATGGATGGTAGCCTTGTCTTTATGGAAGGTAGTCTATTGTGGATATTTTTGTTACTCATATGGATGGTAGCCTTGTCATTATGGAAGGTAGTCTATTTCTGAGATCTTTGTTACTCAATGGATTGTAGCCTTGTCATTATGGAAGTTAGTCTGTGGTAGAGATTTTTGTTACTTTAATGGATGGTAGCCTTGCCATTATGGAAGGAAGTCTTTTTTCGTGATTTTTGTTACTCCAATGGATGGTAGCCTTGTCATTATGGAAGGCAGTTTGTTGTCGAGATTTTTGTTACTCCAATGGATAGTATCCTTGTAATTATGGAAGGTAGTCTGTTGTCGAAATTTTTGTTACTCCAATGGATGGTAACCTTGTCATTATGGAAGGTAGTCTGTTGTCGAGATGTTTTTTTACTCCAATGGATGGTAGCCTTGTCATTATGGAAAGTAGTCTATTGTTGAGATTTTTTTTACTCCAATGGATGGTAGTCTTGTCATATGGAAGGTAGTCTGTTGTCGAGATTTTTTTTACTGCAATTGATGGTAGCCTTGTCATTATGGAAGGTAGTCTGTTGTGGATATCGTTGTTACTTAATGGTTGGTAGCCTTGTCATTATGGCAGGTAGTCTGTTGTCGATATCTTTGTTACTCAATGGATGGTAGCCTTGTCATTATGAAAGGAAGTCTGTTGTCGAGATTTTTTTTACTGCAATGGATGGTAGCCTTGTCATTATGGAAGGTAGTCTGTTGTGGATATCTTTGTTGCTCAATGGTTGGTAGCCTTGTCATTATGGCAGGTAGTCTGTTGTCGATATCTTTGTTACTCAATGGATGGTAGCCTTGTCATTATGGAAGGAAGTCTGTTGTCGAGATTTTTTTTACTCCAATGGATGGTAGCCTTGTCATTATGGAAGGTCATCTACTGTCGATATTTTTGTTACTCCAATGGATGATAGCCTTGTCATTATGGAAGGTAGTCTGTTGTCTAGATTTTTGTTACTTTAATGGATTGTAGCCTTGTCAGTATGAAAGGTAGTCTGTTGTTCAGATGTTTGTTACTCCAATGGATGGTAGCCTTGTCATTATGAAAGGTAGTCTATTGTCGAGATTTTTGTTATTCCATTGGATTGTAGCCTTGTCATTATGGAAGGTAGTCTATTGTCGAGATTTTTGTTACTCCAATGGATGGTAGCCTTGTCATTATGGAAGGTAGTCTGTTGTCGATATTTTTGTTACTCCAATGGATGGTAGCCTTGTCATTATGGAAGGTAGTCTGTTGTCTAGATTTTTGATACTCCAATGGATGATAGCCTTGTCATTATGGAAGGAAGTCTGTTGTCGAGATTTTTTTTACTCCAATGGATGGTAGCCTTGTCATTATGGAAGGTCATCTACTGTCGATATTTTTGTTACTCCAATGGATGATAGCCTTGTCATTATGGAAGGTAGTCTGTTGTCGAGATTTTTGTTACTCTAATGGATTGTAGCCTTGTCAGTATGAAAGGTAGTCTGTTGTTCAGATGTTTGTTACTCCAATGGATGGTAGCCTTGTCATTATGAAAGGTAGTCTATTGTCGAGATATTTGTTATTCCATTGGATAGTAGCCTTGTCATTATGGAAGGTAGTCTGTTGTCGAGATTTTTGTTATCCCAATGGATGGTAACCTTGTCATTATGGAATGTAGTCTGTTGTTGAGAATTTTGTTACTCCAATGGATTATTGCCTTGTCATTATGGAAGGTAGTTTGTTGTCGATATTTTTGTTACTCCAATGGATGGTAGACTTATCATTATGGAAGGTAGTCTATTGTGTAGATTTTTGTTACTCCAAAGGATGAGAGCCTTGTCATTATGGAAGGTAGTCTGTTGTAGAGATTTTTGTTACTCCAATGGATGGTAGCCTTGTCATTATGGAAGGTAGTCCGTAGTCGAGATTTTTGTTATTGCAATGGATGGTAGCTTTGTCTTTATAGAAGGTAGTCTGTTGTCGATATTTTTTTTACTCCAATGGATGGTAGCCTTGTCTTTATGGAAGGTAGTCTATTGTCGATATTTTTGTTACTCATATGGATGGTAGCCTTGTCATTATGGAAGGTTGTCTGTTGTCAAACTTTTTGTTACTCCAATGGATGGTATCCTTGTCATTATGGAAGGTAGTCTGTTGTCGATATCTTTGTTACTCAATGGATGGTAGCCTTGTCATTATTGAAGGTAGTCTGTTGTCGATATCTTTGTTACTCAATGCATGGTAGCCTTGTCATTATGGAACGAAGTCTATTGTCGAGATTTTTTTTACCCCAATGGATGGTAGCCTTGTCATTACGGAAGGTAGTTTTCTGTCGATATTTTTATTACTCTAATGGATTGTAGCTTTGTCATTATGGAAGGTAGTCTGTTGTTCAGATTTTTGTTACTCCAATGGATGGTAGCGTTGTCATTATGAAAGGTAGTCTATTGTCGAGATTTTTTTTATTCCATTGGATAGTAGCCTTGTCATTATGGAAGGTAGTCTGTTGTCGAGATTTTTGTCATCCCAATGGATGGTAACCTTGTCATTATGGAAGGTAGTCTATTGTCGAGATTTTTGTTACTCCAATGGATGGTAGCCTTGTCATTATGGAAGGTAGTCTGTTGTCGATATTTTTGTTACTCCAATGGATGGTAGCCTTGTCATTATGAAAGGTAGTCTATTGTCGAGACTTTTGTTATTCCATAGGATAGTAGCCTTGTCATTATGGAAGGTAGTCTGTTGTCGAGATTTTTGTCATCCTAATGATGGTAACCTTGTCATTATGGAAGGTAGTCTATTGTCGAGATTTTTGTTACTCCAATGGATGGTAGCCTTGTCATTATGGAAGGTAGTCTGTTGTCGATATTTTTGTTACTCCAATGGATGGTAGCCTTGACAATTATAGAAGGTAGTCTATTGTCTAGATTTTTGTTACTCCAATGGATGATAGCCTTGTCATTATGGAAGGGAGTCTGTTGTAGAGATTTTTGTTACTCCAATGGATGGTAGCCTTGTCATTATGGAAGGTAGTCTGTTGTCGAGTTTTTTTTCTCCGTAATGGATGGTAGCTTTGTCTTTATAGAAGGTAGTCTATTGTCGATATTTTTGTTACTCCAATGGATGGTAGCCTTGTCTTTATGGAAGGTAGTCTATTGTGGATATTTTTGTTACTCATATGGATGGTAGCCTTGTCATTATGGAAGGTAGTCTATTTCTGAGATCTTTCTTACTCAATGGATTGAAGCCTTGTCATTATGGAAGTTAGTCTGTGGTAGAGATTTTTGTTACTTTAATGGATGGTAGCCTTGCCATTATGGAAGGAAGTCTTTTTTCGTGATTTTTGTTACTCCAATGGATGGTAGCCTTGTCATTATGGAAGGCAGTTTGTTGTCGAGATTTTTGTTACTCCAATGGATAGTATCCTTGTAATTATGGAAGGTAGTCTGTTGTCGAAATTTTTGTTACTCCAATGGATGGTAACCTTGTCATTATGGAAGGTAGTCTGTTGTCGAGATGTTTTTTTACTCCAATGGATGGTAGCCTTGTCATTATGGAAAGTAGTCTATTGTCGAGATTTTTTTTACTCCAATGGATGGTAGTCTTGTCATATGGAAGGTAGTCTGTTGTCGAGATTTTTTTTACTGCAATTGATGGTAGCCTTGTCATTATGGAAGGTAGTCTGTTGTGGATATCGTTGTTACTTAATGGTTGGTAGCCTTGTCATTATGGCAGGTAGTCTGTTGTCGATATCTTTGTTACTCAATGGATGGTAGCCTTGTCATTATGGAAGGAAGTCTGTTGTCGAGATTTTTTTTACTGCAATGGATGGTAGCCTTGTCATTATGGAAGGTAGTCTGTTGTGGATATCTTTGTTGCTCAATGGTTGGTAGCCTTGTCATTATGGCAGGTAGTCTGTTGTCGATATCTTTGTTACTCAATGGATGGTAGCCTTGTCATTATGGAAGGAAGTCTGTTGTCGAGATTTTTTTTACTCCAATGGATGGTAGCCTTGTCATTATGGAAGGTCATCTACTGTCGATATTTTTGTTACTCCAATGGATGATAGCCTTGTCATTATGGAAGGTAGTCTGTTGTCTAGATTTTTGTTACTTTAATGGATTGTAGCCTTGTCAGTATGAAAGGTAGTCTGTTGTTCAGATGTTTGTTACTCCAATGGATGGTAGCCTTGTCATTATGAAAGGTAGTCTATTGTCGAGATTTTTGTTATTCCATTGGATAGTAGCCTTGTCATTATGGAAGGTAGTCTATTGTCGAGATTTTTGTTACTCCAATGGATGGTAGCCTTGTCATTATGGAAGGTAGTCTGTTGTCGATATTTTTGTTACTCCAATGGATGGTAGCCTTGTCATTATGGAAGGTAGTCTGTTGTCTAGATTTTTGTTACTCCAATGGATGATAGCCTTGTCATTATGGAAGGAAGTCTGTTGTCGAGATTTTTTTTACTCCAATGGATGGTAGCCTTGTCATTATGGAAGGTCATCTACTGTCGATATTTTTGTTACTCCAATGGATGATAGCCTTGTCATTATGGAAGGTAGTCTGTTGTCGAGATTTTTGTTACTCTAATGGATTGTAGCCTTGTCAGTATGAAAGGTAGTATGTTGTTCAGATGTTTGTTACTCCAATGGATGGTAGCCTTGTCATTATGAAAGGTAGTCTATTGTCGAGATATTTGTTATTCCATTGGATAGTAGCCTTGTCATTATGGAAGGTAGTCTGTTGTCGAGATTTTTGTTATCCCAATGGATGGTAACCTTGTCATTATGGAATGTAGTCTGTTGTCGAGAATTTTGTTACTCCAATGGATTATTGCCTTGTCATTATGGAAGGTAGTCTGTTGTCGATATTTTTGTTACTCCAATGGATGGTAGACTTATCATTATGGAAGGTAGTCTATTGTGTAGATTTTTGTTACTCCAAAGGATGAGAGCCTTGTCATTATGGAAGGTAGTATGTTGTAGAGATTTTTGTTACTCCAATGGATGGTAGCCTTGTCATTATGGAAGGTAGCCCGTAGTCGATATTTTTGTTATTGCAATGGATGGTAGCTTTGTCTTTATAGAAGGTAGTCTGTTGTCGATATTTTTTTTACTTCAATGGATGGTAGCCTTGTCTTTATGGAAGGTAGTCTATTGTCGATATTTTTGTTACTCATATGGATGGAAGCCTTGTCATTATGGAAGGTTGTCTGTTGTCAAACTTTTTGTTACTCCAATGGATGGTATCCTTGTCATTATGGAAGGTAGTCTGTTGTCGATATCTTTGTTACTCAATGGATGGTAGCCTTGTCATTATTGAAGGTAGTTTGTTGTCGATATCTTTGTTACTCAATGCATGGTAGCCTTGTCATTATGGAACGAAGTCTATTGTCGAGATTTTTTTTACCCCAATGGATGGTAGCCTTGTCATTACGGAAGGTAGTTTTCTGTCGATATTTTTATTACTCTAATGGATTGTAGCTTTGTCATTATGGAAGGTAGTCTGTTGTTCAGATTTTTGTTACTCCAATGGATGGTAGCGTTGTCATTATGAAAGGTAGTCTATTGTCGAGATTTTTTTTATTCCATTGGATAGTAGCCTTGTCATTATGGAAGGTAGTCTGTTGTCGAGATTTTTGTCATCCCAATGGATGGTAACCTTGTCATTATGGAAGGTAGTCTATTGTCGAGATTTTTGTTACTCCAATGGATGGTAGCCTTGTCATTATGGAAGGTAGTCTGTTGTCGATATTTTTGTTACTCCAATGGATGGTAGCCTTTTCATTATGGAAGGTAGTCTGTTGTCTAGATTTTTGTTACTCCAATGGATGATAACCTTGTCATTATGGAAGGAAGTCTGTTGTAGAGATTTTTCTTACTCCAATGGATGGTAGCCTTCTCATTATGGAAGGTAGTCTGTTGTCGAGTTTTATTTCCGCAATGGATGGTAGCTTTGTTTTTATAGAAGGTAGTCTGTTGTCGATATTTTTGTTACTCTAATGGATGGTAGCCTTGTCTTTATGGAAGGTAGTCTGTTGTCGAGATTTTTGTCATCCTAATGATGGTAACCTTGTCATTATGGAAGGTAGTCTATTGTCGAGATTTTTGTTACTCCAATGGATGGTAGCCTTGTCATTATGGAAGGTAGTCTGTTGTCGATATTTTTGTTACTCCAATGGATGGTAGCCTTGACATTTATAGAAGGTAGTCTATTGTCTAGATTTTTGTTACTCCAATGGATGATAGCCTTGTCATTATGGAAGGGAGTCTGTTGTAGAGATTTTTGTTACTCCAATGGATGGTAGCCTTGTCATTATGGAAGGTAGTCTGTTGTCGAGTTTTTTTTTCCGTAATGGATGGTAGCTTTGTCTTTATAGAAGGTAGTCTATTGTCGATATTTTTGTTACTCCAATGGATGGTAGCCTTGTCTTTATGGAAGGTAGTCTATTGTGGATATTTTTGTTACTCATATGGATGGTAGCCTTGTCATTATGGAAGGTAGTCTATTTCTGAGATCTTTGTTACTCAATGGATTGTAGCCTTGTCATTATGGAAGTTAGTCTGTGGTAGAGATTTTTGTTACTTTAATGGATGGTAGCCTTGCCATTATGGAAGGAAGTCTTTTGTCGTGATTTTTGTTACTCCAATGGATGGTAGCCTTGTCATTATGGAAGGCAGTTTGTTGTCGAGATTTTTGTTACTCCAATGGATAGTATCCTTGTAATTATGGAAGGTAGTTTGTTGTCGAAATTTTTGTTACTCCAATGGATGGTAACCTTGTCATTATGGAAGGTAGTCTGTTGTCGAGATTTTTTTTACTCCAATGGATGGTAGCCTTGTCATTATGGAAAGTAGTCTATTGTCGAGATTTTTTTTACTCCAATGGATGGTAGCCTTGTCATATGGAAGGTAGTCTGTTGTCGAGATTTTTTTTACTGCAATTGATGGTAGCCTTGTCATTATGGAAGGTAGTCTGTTGTGGATATCTTTGTTACTTAATGGTTGGTAGCCTTGTCATTATGGCAGGTAGTCTGTTGTCGATATCTTTGTTACTCAATGGATGGTAGCCTTGTCATTATGGAAGGAAGTCTGTTGTCGAGATTTTTTTTACTGCAATGGATGGTAGCCTTGTCATTATGGAAGGTAGTCTGTTGTGGATATCTTTATTGCTCAATGGTTGGTAGCCTTGTCATTATGGCAGGTAGTCTGTTGTCGATATCTTTGTTACTCAATGGATGGAAGCCTTGTCATTATGGAAGGAAGTCTGTTGTCGAGATTTTTTTTACTCCAATGGATGGTAGCCTTGTCATTATGGAAGGTCATCTACTGTCGATATTTTTGTTACTCCAATGGATGATAGCCTTGTCATTATGGAAGGTAGTCTGTTGTCGAGATTTTTGTTACTCTAATGGATTGTAGCCTTGTCAGTATGAAAGGTAGTCTGTTGTTCAGATCTTTGTTACTCCAATGGATGGTAGCCTTGTCATTATGAAAGGTAGTCTATTGTCGAGATTTTTGTTATTCCATTGGATAGTAGCCTTGTCATTATGGAAGGTAGTCTATTGTCGAGATTTTTGTTACTCCAATGAATGGTAGCCTTGTCATTATGGAAGGTAGTCTGTTGTCGATATTTTTGTTACTCCAATGGATGGTAGCCTTGTCATTATGGAAGGTAGTTTGTTGTCTAGATTTTTGTTACTCCAATGGATGATCGCCTTGTCATTATGGAAGGAAGTCTGTTGTCGAGATTTTTTTTACTCCAATGGATGGTAGCCTTGTCATTATGGAAGGTCATCTACTGTCGATATTTTTGTTACTCCAATGGATGATAGCCTTGTCATTATGGAAGGTAGTCTGTTGTCGAGATTTTTGTTACTCTAATGGATTGTAGCCTTGTCAGTATGAAAGGTAGTCTGTTGTTCAGATGTTTGTTACTCCAATGGATGGTAGCCTTGTCATTATGAAAGGTAGTCTATTGTCGAGATTTTTGTTATTCCATTGGATAGTAGCCTTGTCATTATGGAAGGTAGTCTGTTGTCGAGATTTTTGTTATCCCAATGGATGGTAACCTTGTCATTATGGAATGTAGTCTGTTGTCGAGAATTTTGTTACTCCAATGGATTATTGCCTTGTCATTATGGAAGGTAGTCTGTTGTCGATATTTTTGTTACTCCAATGGATGGTAGACTTATCATTATGGAAGGTAGTCTATTGTGTAGATTTTTGTTACTCCAAAGGATGAGAGCCTTGTCATTATGGAAGGTAGTCTGTTGTAGAGATTTTTGTTACTCCAATGGATGGTAGCCTTGTCATTATGGAAGGTAGTCCGTAGTCGAGATTTTTGTTATTGCAATGGATGGTAGCTTTGTCTTTATAGAAGGTAGTCTGTTGTCGATATTTTTTTTACTCCAATGGATGGTAGCCTTGTCTTTATGGAAGGTAGTCTATTGTCGATATTTTTGTTACTCATATGGATGGTAGCCTTGTCATTATGGAAGGTTGTCTGTTGTCAAACTTTTTGTTACTCCAATGGATGGTATCCTTGTCATTATGGAAGGTAGTCTGTTGTCGATATCTTTGTTACTCAATGGATGGTAGCCTTGTCATTATTGAAGGTAGTCTGTTGTCGATATCTTTGTTACTCAATGCATGGTAGCCTTGTCATTATGGAACGAAGTCTATTGTCGAGATTTTTTTTACCCCAATGGATGGTAGCCTTGTCATTACGGAAGGTAGTTTTCTGTCGATATTTTTATTACTCTAATGGATTGTAGCTTTGTCATTATGGAAGGTAGTCTGTTGTTCAGATTTTTGTTACTCCAATGGATGGTAGCGTTGTCATTATGAAAGGTAGTCTATTGTCGAGATTTTTTTTATTCCATTGGATAGTAGCCTTGTCATTATGGAAGGTAGTCTGTTGTCGAGATTTTTGTCATCCCAATGGATGGTAACCTTGTCATTATGGAAGGTAGTCTATTGTCGAGATTTTTGTTACTCCAATGGATGGTAGCCTTGTCATTATGGAAGGTAGTCTGTTGTCGATATTTTTGTTACTCCAATGGATGGTAGCCTTGTCATTATGGAAGGTAGTCTGTTGTCTAGATTTTTGTTACTCCAATGGATGATAACCTTGTCATTATGGAAGGAAGTCTGTTGTACAGATTTTTCTTACTCCAATGGATGGTAGCCTTCTCATTATGGAAGGTAGTCTGTTGTCGAGTTTTATTTCCGCAATGGATGGTAGCTTTGTTTTTATAGAAGGTAGTCTGTTGTCGATATTTTAGTTACTCTAATGGATGGTAGCCTTGTCTTTATGGAAGGTAGTCTGTTGTCGAGATTTTTGTCATCCTAATGATGGTAACCTTGTCATTATGGAAGGTAGTCTATTGTCGAGATTTTTGTTACTCCAATGGATGGTAGCCTTGTCATTATGGAAGGTAGTCTGTTGTCGATATTTTTGTTACTCCAATGGATGGTAGCCTTGACATTTATAGAAGGTAGTCTATTGTCTAGATTTTTGTTACTCCAATGGATGATAGCCTTGTCATTATGGAAGGGAGTCTGTTGTAGAGATTTTTGTTACTCCAATGGATGGTAGCCTTGTCATTATGGAAGGTAGTCTGTTGTCGAGTTTTTTTTTCCGTAATGGATGGTAGCTTTGTCTTTATAGAAGGTAGTCTATTGTCGATATTTTTGTTACTCCAATGGATGGTAGCCTTGTCTTTATGGAAGGTAGTCTATTGTGGATATTTTTGTTACTCATATGGATGGTAGCCTTGTCATTATGGAAGGTAGTCTATTTCTGAGATCTTTGTTACTCAATGGATTGTAGCCTTGTCATTATGGAAGTTAGTCTGTGGTAGAGATTTTTGTTACTTAAATGGATGGTAGCCTTGCCATTATGGAAGGAAGTCTTTTGTCGTGATTTTTGTTACTCCAATGGATGGTAGCCTTGTCATTATGGAAGGCAGTTTGTTGTCGAGATTTTTGTTACTCCAATGGATAGTATCCTTGTAATTATGGAAGGTAGTCTGTTGTCGAAATTTTTGTTACTCCAATGGATGGTAACCTTGTCGTTATGGAAGGTAGTCTGTTGTCGAGATTTTTTTTACTCCAATGGATGGTAGCCTTGTCATTATGGAAAGTAGTCTATTGTCGAGATTTTTTTTACTCCAATGGATGGTAGCCTTGTCATATGGAAGGTAGTCTGTTGTCGAGATTTTTTTTACTGCAATTGATGGTAGCCTTGTCATTATGGAAGGTAGTCTGTTGTGGATATCTTTGTTACTTAATGGTTGGTAGCCTTGTCATTATGGCAGGTAGTCTGTTGTCGATATCTTTGTTACTCAATGGATGGTAGCCTTGTCATTATGGAAGGAAGTCTGTTGTCGAGATTTTTTTTACTGCAATGGATGGTAGCCTTGTCATTATGGAAGGTAGTCTGTTGTGGATATCTTTATTGCTCAATGGTTGGTAGCCTTGTCATTATGGCAGGTAGTCTGTTGTCGATATCTTTGTTACTCAATGGATGGTAGCCTTGTCATTATGGAAGGAAGTCTGTTGTCGAGATTTTTTTTACTCCAATGGATGATAGCCTTGTCATTATGGAAGGTCATCTACTGTCGATATTTTTGTTACTCCAATGGATGATAGCCTTGTCATTATGGAAGGTAGTCTGTTATCGAGATTTTTGTTACTCTAATGGATTGTAGCCTTGTCAGTATGAAAGGTAGTCTGTTGTTCAGATCTTTGTTACTCCAATGGATGGTAGCCTTGTCATTATGAAAGGTAGTCTATTATCGAGATTTTTGTTATTCCATTGGATAGTAGCCTTGTCATTATGGAAGGTAGTCTATTGTCGAGATTTTTGTTACTCCAATGAATGGTAGCCTTGTCATTATGGAAGGTAGTCTGTTGTCGATATTTTTGTTACTCCAATGGATGGTAGCCTTGTCATTATGTAAGGTAGTTTGTTGTCTAGATTTTTGTTACTCCAATGGATGATCGCCTTGTCATTATGGAAGGAAGTCTGTTGTCGAGATTTTTTTTACTCCAATGGATGGTAGCCTTGTCATTATGGAAGGTCATCTACTGTCGATATTTTTGTTACTCCAATGGATGATAGCCTTGTCATTATGGAAGGTAGTCTGTTGTCGAGATTTTTGTTACTCTAATGGATTGTAGCCTTGTCAGTATGAAAGGTAGTCTGTTGTTCAGATGTTTGTTACTCCAATGGATGGTAGCCTTGTCATTATGAAAGGTAGTCTATTGTCGAGATTTTTGTTATTCCATTGGATAGTAGCCTTGTCATTATGGAAGGTAGTCTGTTGTCGAGATTTTTGTTATCCCAATGGATGGTAACCTTGTCATTATGGAATGTAGTATGTTGTCGAGAATTTTGTTACTCCAATGGATTATTGCCTTGTCATTATGGAAGGTAGTCTGTTGTCGATATTTTTGTTACTCCAATGGATGGTAGACTTATCATTATGGAAGGTAGTCTATTGTGTAGATTTTTGTTACTCCAAAGGATGAGAGCCTTGTCATTATGGAAGGTAGTCTGTTGTAGAGATTTTTGTTACTCCAATGGATGGTAGCCTTGTCATTATGGAAGGTAGTCCGTTGTCGAGATTTTTGTTATTGCAATGGATGGTAGCTTTGTCTTTATAGAAGGTAGTCTGTTGTCGATATTTTTTTACTCCAATGGATGGTATCCTTGTCTTTATGGAAGGTAGTCTATTGTCGATATTTTTGTTACTCATATGGATGGTAGCCTTGTCATTATGGAAGGTTGTCTGTTGTCAAACTTTTTGTTACTCCAATGGATGGTATCCTTGTCATTATGAAAGGTAGTCTGTTGTCGATATCTTTGTTACTCAATGGATGGTAGCCTTGTCATTATTGAAGGTAGTCTGTTGTCGATATCTTTGTTACTCAATGCATGGTAGCCTTGTCATTATGGAACGAAGTCTATTGTCGAGATTTTTTTTACCCCAATGGATGGTAGCCTTGTCATTACGGAAGGTAGTTTGCTGTCGATATTTTTATTACTCTAATGGATTGTAGCTTTGTCATTATGGAAGGTAGTCTGTTGTTCAGATTTTTGTTACTCCAATGGATGGTAGCGTTGTCATTATGATAGGTAGTCTATTGTCGAGATTTTTTTTATTCCATTGGATAGTAGCCTTGTCATTATGGAAGGTAGTCTGTTGTCGAGATTTGTGTCATCCCAATGGATGGTAACCTTGTCATTATGGAAGGTAGTCTATTGTCGAGATTTTTGTTACTCTAATGGATGGTAGCCTTGTCATTATGGAAGGTAGTCTGTTGTCGATATTTTTGTTACTCCAATGGATGGTAGCCTTGTCATTATGGAAGGTAGTCTGTTGTCTAGATTTTTGTTACTCCAATGGATGATAACCTTGTCATTATGCAAGGAAGTCTGTTGTAGAGATATTTCTTACTCCAATGGATGGTAGCCTTCTCATTATGGAAGGTAGTCTGTTGTCGAGTTTTTTTTCTGCAATGGATGGTTGCTTTGTTTTTATAGAAGGTAGTCTGTTGTCGATATTTTTGTTACTCTAATGGATGGTAGCCTTGTCTTTATGGAAGGTAGTCTATTGTCGATATTTGTGTTACTCATATGGACGGTAGCCTTGTCATTATGGAAGGTAGTCTATTTCCGAGATCTTTGTTACTCAATGGATGGTAGCCTTATCATTATGGAAGGTAGTCTGTTGTAGAGATTTTTGTTACTCTAATGGATGATAGCCTTGCCATTATGGAAGGAAGTCTTTTGTCGAGATTTTTGTTACTCCAATGGTTGGTATCCTTGTAATTATGGAAGGTAGTCTGTTGTAGAGATTTTTGTTACTCCAATGGATGGTAGCCTTGTCATTATGGAAGTTAGCATGTTGTCGAGATTTTTGTTACTGCAATGGATGGTAGCTTTGTCTTTATAGAAGGTAGTTTGTTGTCGATACTTTTGTTACTCCAATGGATGGTAGCCTTGTCTTTATGGAAGGTAGTTTATTGTCGATATTTTTGTTACTCATATGGATGGTAGCCTTGTCATTATGGAAGGTAGTCTATTGTCAAGCTTTTTGTTACTCCAATGGATGGTAGCCTTGTCATTATGGAAGGTAGTCTGTTGTTGATATCTTTGTTACTCAATGGATGGTAGCCTTGTCATTATGGAAGGTAGTCTGTTGTCGATATCTTTGTTACTCAATGGATGGTAGCCTTGTCATTATGGAACGAAGTCTATTGTCAAGATTTTTTTTACTCCAATGGATAGTAGCCTTGTCATTATGGAACGTAGTCTGTTGTCGATATTTTTGTTACTCCAATGGATGATAGCCTTGTCATTATGGAAGGTAGTCTGTTGTCGTGATTTTTGTTACTCTAATGGATTGTAGCCTTGTCATTATGGAAGGTAGTGTGTTGTTCAGATTTTTGTTATTCCAATGGATGGTAGCGTTGTCATTATGAAAGGTAGTCTATTGTCGAGATTTTTGTTATTCCATTGGATAGTAGCCTTGTCATTATGGAAGGTAGTCTATTGTCGAGATTTTTGTTACTCCAATGGATGGTAGCCTTGTTATTATGGAAGGTAGTCTGTTGTCGATATTTTTGTTACTCCAATGGATGGTAGCCTTGTCATTATGGAAGGTAGTCTGTTGTCTAGAATTTTGTTACTCCAATGGATGATAGCCTTGTCACTATGGAAGGAAGTCTGTTGTAGAGATTTTTGTTACTCCAATGGATGGTAGCCTTCTCATTATGGAAGGTAGTCTGTTGTCGAGTTTTTTTTTCCGCAATGGATGGTAGGTTTGTCTTTATAAAAGGTAGTCTGTTGTCGATATTTTTGTTACTCCAATGGATGGTAGCCTTGTCTTTATGGAAGGTAGTCTATTGTTGATATTTTTGTTACTCATATGGATGGTAGCCTTGTCATTATGGAAGGTAGTCTATTTCTGAGATCTTTGTTACTCAATGGATGGTAGCCTTGTCATTATGGAAGTTAGTCTGTGGTAGAGATTTTTGTTACTTTAATGGATGGTAGCCTTGCCATTATGGAAGGAAGTCTTTTGTCGTGATTTTTGTTACTCCAATGGATGGTAGCCTTGTCATTATGGAAGGCAGTTTGTTGTCGAGATTTTTGTTACTCCAATGGATAGTATCCTTGTAATTATGGAAGGTAGTTTGTTGTCGAAATTTTTGTTACTCCAATGGATGGTAGCCTTGTCATTATGGAAGGTAGTATGTTGTGGATATCTTTGTTACTTAATGGTTGGTAGCCTTGTCATTATGGCAGGTTGTCTGTTGTCGATATCTTTGTTACTCAATGGATGGTAGCCTTGTCATTATGGAAGGAAGTCTGTTGTCGAGATTTTTTTTACTGCAATGGATGGTAGCCTTGTCATTATGGAAGGTAGTCTGTTGTGGATATCTTTGTTACTCAATGGTTGGTAGCCTTGTCAGTATGGCAGGTAGTCTATTGTCGATATCTTTGTTACTCAATGGATGGTAGCCTTGTCATTATGGAAGGAAGTCTGTTGTCGAGATTTTTTTTACTCCAATGGATGGTAGCCTTGTCATTATGGAAGGTCATCTACTGTCGATATTTTTGTTACTCCAATGGATGATAGCCTTGTCATTATGGAAGGTAGTCTGTTTTCGAGATTTTTGTTACTCTAATGGATTGTAGCCTTGTCAGTATGAAAGGTAGTCTGTTGTTCAGATGTTTGTTACTCCAATGGATGGTAGCCTTGTCATTATGAAAGGTAGTCGATTGTCGAGATTTTTGTTATTCCATTGGATAGTAGCCTTGTCATTATGGAAGGTAGTCTATTGTCGAGATTTTTGTTACTCCAATGGATGGTAGCCTTGTCATTATGGAAGGTAGTCTGTTGTCGATATTTTTGTTACTCCAATGGATGGTAGCCTTGTCATTATGGAAGGTAGTCTGTTGTCTAGATTTTTGTTACTCCAATGGATGATAGCCTTGTCATTATGGAAGGAAGTCTGTTGTAGAGATTTTTGTTACTCCAATGGATGGTAGCCTTCTCATTATGGAAGGTAGTCTGTTGTCGAGTTTTTTTTTCCGCAATGGATGGTAGGTTTGTCTTTATAAAAGGTAGTCTGTTGTCGATATTTTTGTTACTCCAATGGATGGTAGCCTTGTCTTTATGGAAGGTAGTCTATTGTTGATATTTTTGTTACTCATATGGATGGTAGCCTTGTCATTATGGAAGGTAGTCTATTTCTGAGATCTTTGTTACTCAATGGATGGTAGCCTTGTCATTATGGAAGTTAGTCTGTGGTAGAGATTTTTGTTACTTTAATGGATGGTAGCCTTGCCATTATGGAAGGAAGTCTTTTGTCGTGATTTTTGTTACTCCAATGGATGGTAGCCTTGTCATTATGGAAGGCAGTTTGTTGTCGAGATTTTTGTTACTCCAATGGATAGTATCCTTGTAATTATGGAAGGTAGTTTGTTGTTGAAATTTTTGTTACTCGAATGGATGGTAGCCTTGTCATTATGGAAGGTAGTCTGTTGTCGAGATTTTTTTTACTCCAATGGATGGTAGCCTTGTCATATGGAAGGTAGTCTGTTGTCGAGATGTTTTCTACTGCAATTGATGGTAGCCTTGTCATTATGGAAGGTAGTCTGTTGTGGATATCTTTGTTACTTAATGGTTGGTAGCCTTGTCATTATGGCAGGTAGTCTGTTGTCGATATCTTTGTTACTCAATG
Organism: Vicia faba; assembly: GCA_948472305.1. NCBI lineage: Eukaryota > Viridiplantae > Streptophyta > Magnoliopsida > Fabales > Fabaceae > Vicia > Vicia faba. The sequence goes on from OX451741.1 coordinate 695,681,713, forward strand.
GATGGTAGCCTTGTCATTATGGAAGGAAGTCTGTTGTCGAGATTTTTTTTACTGCAATGGATGGTATCCTTGTCATTATGGAAGGTAGTATGTTGTGGATATCTTTGTTACTTAATGGTTGGTAGCCTTGTCATTATGGCAGGTAGTCTATTGTCGATATCTTTGTTACTCAATGGATGGTAGCCTTGTCATTATGGAAGGAAGTCTGTTGTCGAGATTTTTTTTACTGCAATGGATGGTAGCCTTGTCATTATGGAAGGGAGTCTGTTGTGGATATCTTTGTTACTCAATGGTTGGTAGCCTTGTCATTATGGCAGGTAGTCTGTTGTCGATATCTTTGTTACTCAATGGATGGTAGTCTTGTCATTTTGGAAGGAAGTTTGTTGTCGAGATTTTTTTTACTCCAATGGATGGTAGCCATGTCATTATGGAAGGTCATCTACTGTCGATATTTTTGTTACTCCAATGGATGATAGCCTTGTCATTATGGAAGGCAGTCTGTTGTCGAGATTTTTGTTACTCTAATGGATTGTAGCCTTGTCAGTATGAAAGGTAGTCTGTTGTTCAGATGTTTGTTACTCCAATGGATGGTAGCCTTGTCATTATGAAAGGTAGTCTATTGTCGAGATTTTTGTTATTCCATTGGATAGTAGCCTTGTCATTATGGAAGGTAGTCTGTTGTCGAGATTTTTGTTATCCCAATGGATGGTAACCTTGTCATTATGGAATGTAGTCTGTTGTCGAGAATTTTGTTACTCCAATGGATTGTTGCCTTGTCATTATGGAAGGTAGTCTGTTGTCGATATTTTTGTTACTCCAATGGATGGTAGACTTATCATTATGGAAAGTAGTCTATTGTGTAGATTTTTGTTACTCCAATGGATGATAGCCTTGTCATTATGGAAGGTAGTCTGTTGTAGAGATTTTTGTTACTCCAATGGATGGTAGCCTTGTCATTATGGAAGGTAGTCTGTTGTCGAGATTTTTGTTATTGCAATGGATGGTAGCTTTGTCTTTATAGAAGGTAGTCTGTTGTCAATATTTTTTTTACTCCAATGGATGGTAGCCTTGTCTTTATGGAAGGTAGTCTATTGTCGATATTTTTGTTACTCATATGGATGGTAGCCTTGTCATTATGGAAGGTAGTCTGTTGTCAAACTTTTTGTTACTCCAATGGATGGTATCCTTGTCATTATGGAAGGTAGTCTGTTGTCGATATCTTTGTTACTCAATGGATGGTAGCCTTGTCATTATGGAAGGTAGTCTGTTGTCGATATCTTTGTTACTCAATGCATGGTAGCCTTGTCATTATGGAACGAAGTCTATTGTCGAGATTTTTTTTACCCTAATGGATGGTAGCCTTGTCATTACGGAAGGTAGTCTGCTGTTGATATTTTTATTACTCTAATGGATTGTAGCTTTGTCATTATGGAAGGTAGTCTGTTGTTCAGATTTTTGTTACTCCAATGGATGGTAGCGTTGTCATTATGAAAGGTAGTCTATTGTCGAGATTTTTGTTATTCCATTGGATATTAGCCTTGTCATTATGGAAGGTAGTCTGTTGTCGAGATTTTTGTCATCCCAACGGATGGTAACCTTGTCATTTTGGAAGGTAGTCTATTGTCGAGATTTTTGTTACTCCAATGGATGGTAGCCTTGTCATTATGGAAGGTAGTCTGTTGTCGATATTTTTGTTACTCCAATGGATGATAGCCTTGTCATTATGGAAGGAAGTCTGTTGTAGAGATTTTTCTTACTCCAATGGATGGTAGCCTTCTCATTATGGAAGGTAGTCTGTTGTCGAGTTTTTTTTCCGCAATGGATGGTAGCTTTGTCTTTATAAAAGGTTGTCTGTTGTCGATATTTTTGTTACTCTAATGGATGGTAGCCTTGTCTTTATGGAAGGTAGTCTATTGTCGATATTTGTGTTATTCATATGGACGGTAGCCTTGTCATTATGGAAGGTAGTCTATTTCCGAGATCTTTGTTACTCAATGGATGGTAGCCTTATCATTATGGAAGGTAGTCTGTTGTAGAGATTTTTGTTACTCTAATGGATGATAGCCTTGCCATTATGGAAGGAAGTCTTTTGTCGAGATTTTTGTTACTCCAATGGATGGTATCCTTGTAATTATGGAAGGTAGTCTGTTGTAGGGTTTTTTTTTAATTCCATTGGATAGTAGCCTTGTCATTATGGAAGGTAGTCTGTTGTCGAGATTTTTGTTAACCCAATGGATGGTAACCTTGTCATTATGGAATGTAGTCTGTTGTCGAGATTTTTGTTACTCCAATGGATTGTTGCCTTGTCATTATGGAAGGTAGTCTGTTGTCGATATTTTTGTTACTCCAATGGATGGTAGACTTCTCATTATGGAAGGTAGTCTGTTATAGAGATTTTTGTTACTCCAATGGATGGTAGCCTTGTCATTATGGAAGGTAGTCTGTTGTCTAGATTTTTGTTACTCCAATGGATGATAGCGTTGTCATTATGGAAGGAAGTCTGTTGTAGAGATTTTTGTTACTCCAATGGATGGTAGCCTTCTCATTATGGAAGGTAGTCTGTTGTCTAGATTTTTGTTACTCCAATGGATGGTAGCCTTGTCATTATGGAAGGAAGTCTGTTGTCGAGATTTTTATTACTGCAATGGATGGTAGCCTTGTCATTATGGAAGGTAGTCTGTCGTGGATATCTTTGTTACTCAATGGTTGGTAGCCTTGTCATTATGGCAGGTAGTCTGTTGTCGATATCTTTGTTACTCAATGGATGGTAGCCTTGTCATTATGGAAGGAAGTCTGTTGTCGAGATTTTTTTTACTCCAATGGATGGTAGCCTTGTCATTATGGAAGGTCATCTACTGTCGATATTTTTTTTACTCCAATGGATGATAGCCTTGTCATTATGGAAGGTAGTCTGTTGTCGAGATTTTTGTTACTCTAATGGATTGTAGCCTTGTCAGTCAGAAAGGTAGTCTATTGTCGAGATTTTTGTTATTCCATTGGATAGTAGCCTTGTCATTATGGAAGGTAGTCTGTTGTGGAGATTTTTGTTAACCCAATGGATGGTAACCTTGTCATTATGGAATGTAGTCTGTTGTCGAGATTTTTGTTACTCCAATGGATTGTTGACTTGTCATTATGGAAGGTAGTCTGTTGTCGATATTTTTGTTACTCCAATGGATGGTAGACTTCTCTTTATGGAAGGTAGTCTGTTATAGAGATTTTTGTTACTCCAATGGATGGTAGCCTTGTCATTATGGAAGGTAGTCTGTTGTCTAGATTTTTGTTACTCCAATGGATGATAGCCTTGTCATTATGGAAGCAAGTCTGTTGTAGAGATTTTTGTTACTCCAATGGATGGTAGCCTTCTCATTATGGAAGGTAGTCTGTTGTCGAGTTTTTTTTCTGCAATGGATGGTAGCTTTGTCTTTATAGAAGGTAGTCTGTTGTCGATATTTTTGTTACTCCAATGGATGGTAGCCTTGCCTTTATGGAAGGTAGTCTATTGTTGATATTTTTGTTACTCATATGGATGGTAGCCTTGTCATTATGGAAGGTAGTCTATTTCTGAGATCTTTGTTACTCAATGGATGGTAGCCTTGTCATTATGGAAGTTAGTCTCTGGTAGAGATTTTTGTTACTTTAACGGATGGTAGCCTTGCCATTATGGAAGGATGTCTTTTGTCGTGATTTTTGTTACTCCAATGGATGGTAGCCTTGTCATTATGGAAGGCAGTTTGTTGTCGAGATTTTTGTTACTCCAATGGATAGTATCCTTGTAATTATGGAAGGTAGTCTGTTGTCGAAATTTTTGTTACTCCAATGGATGGTAGCCTTGTCATTATGGAAGGTAGTCTGTTGTCGAGATTTTTTTTACTCCAATGGATGGTAGCCTTGTCATTATGGAAAGTAGTCTATTGTCGAGATTTTTTTTACTCCAATGGATGGTAGCCTTGTTATATGGAAGGTAGTCTGTTGTCGAGATTTTTTTTACTGCAATTGATGGTAGCCTTGTCATTATGGAAGGTAGTCTGTTGTGGCTATCTTTGTTACTTAATGGTTGGTAGCCTTGTCATTATGGCAGGTAGTCTGTTGTCGATATCTTTGTTACTCAATGGATGTAAGCCTTGTCATTATGGAAGGAAGTCTGTTGTCGAGATTTTTTTTACTGCAATGGATGGTAGCCTTGTCATTATGGAAGGTAGTCTGTTGTGGATATCTTTGTTACTCAATGGTTGGTAGCCTTGTCATTATGGCAGGTAGTCTGTTGTCGATATCTTTGTTACTCAATGGATGGTAGCCTTGTCTTTATGGAAGGAAGTCTGTTGTCGAGATTTTTTTTACTCCAATGGATGGTAGCCTTGTCATTATGGAAGGTCATCTACTGTCGATATTTTTGTTACTCCAATGGATGATAGCCTTGTCATTATGGAAGGTAATCTGTTGTCGAGATTTTTGTTACTCTAATGGATTGTAGCCTTGTCAGTATGAAAGGTAGTCTGTTGTTCAGATGTTTGTTACTCCAATGGATGGTAGCCTTGTCATTATGAAAGGCAGTCTATTGTCGAGATTTTTGTTATTCCATTGGATAGTAGCCTTGTCATTATGGAAGGTAGTCTGTTGTCGAGATTTTTGTTATCCCAATGGATGGTAACCTTGTCATTATGGAATGTAGTCTGTTGTCGAGATTTTTGTTACTCCAATGGATTGTTGCCTTGTCATTATGGAAGGTAGTCTGTTGTCGATATTTTTGTTACTCCAATGGATGGTAGACTTATCATTATGGAAGGTAGTCTATTGTGTAGATTTTTGTTACTCCAATGGATGATAGCCTTGTCATTATGGAAGGTAGTCTGTTGTCGAGATTTTTGTTATTGCAATGGATGGTAGCTTTGTCTTTATAGAAGGTAGTCTGCTGTCTATATTTTTTTTACTCCAATGGATGGTAGCCTTGTCTTTATGGAAGGTAGTCTATTGTCGATATTTTTGTTACTCATATGGATGGTAGCCTTGTCATTATGGAAGGTAGTCTGTTGTCAAACTTTTTGTTACTCCAATGGATGGTATCCTTGTCATTATGGAAGGTAGTCTGTTGTCGATATCTTTGTTACTCAATGGATGGTAGCCTTGTCATTATGGAAGGTAGTCTGTTGTCTATGTCTTTGTTACTCAATGCATGGTAGCCTTGTCATTATGGAACGAAGTCTATTGTCGAGATTTTTTTTACCCCAATGGATGGTAGCCTTGTTATTACAGAAGGAAGTCTATTGTCAAGATTTTTTTATTACTCTAATGGATGGTAGCCTTGTCATTATGGAAGGTAGTCTGTTGTCGTGATTTTTGTTACTCTAATGGATTGTAGCCTTGTCATTATGGAAGGTAGTCTGTTGTTCAGATTTTTGTTACTCCAATGGATGGTAGCGTTGTCATTATGAAAGGTAGTCTATTGTCGAGATTTTTGTTATTCCATTGGATAGTAGCCTTGTCATTATGGAAGGTAGTCTATTGTCGAGATTTTTGTTACTCCAATGGATGGTAGCCTTGTCATTATGGAAGGTAGTTTGTTGTCGATATTTTTGTTACTCCAATGGATGGTAGCCTTGTCATTATGGAAGGTAGTCTGTTGTCTAGATTTTTGTAACTCCAATGGATGATAGCCTTGTCATTATGGAAAGAAGTCTGTTGTAGAGATTTTTGTTACTCCAATGGATGGTAGCCTTCTCATTATGGAAGGTAGTCTGTTGTCGAGTTTTTTTTCCGCAATGGATGGTAGCTTTGTCTTTATAGAAGGTAGTCTGTTGTCGATATTTTTGTTACTCCAATGGATGGTAGCCTTGTCTTTATGGAAGGTAGTATATTGTCGATATTTGTGTTACTCATATGGACGGTAGCCTTGTCATTATGGAAGGTAGTCTATTTCCGAGATCTTTTTTACTCAATGGATGGTAGCCTTATCATTATGGAAGGTAGTCTGTTGTAGAGATTTTTGTGACTCTAATGGATGATAGCCTTGTCATTATGGAAGGTAGTCTGTTGTCGTGATTTTTGTTACTCTAATGGATTGTAGCCTTGTCATTATGGAAGGGAGTCTGTTGTTCAGATTTTGGTTACTCCAATGGATGGTAGCCTTGTCATTATGAAAGGTAGTCTATTGTCGAGATTTTTGTTATTCCATTGGATAATATCCTTGTCATTATGGAAGGTAGTCTGTCGTCGAGATTTTTGTTACTCCAATGGATGGTAGCCTTGTCATTATGGAAGGTAGTCTGTTGTATATATTTTTATTACTCCAATGGGTGGTAGCCTTGTCATTATGGAAGGTAGTCTGTTGTCTAGATTTTTGTTACTCCAATGGATTATAGCCTTGTCATTATGGAAGGTAGTTTGTTGTAGAGATTTTTGTTACTCCAATGGATGGTAGCCTTATCATTATGGAAAGTAGTCTATTGTCGATATTTTGTTTACTCCAATGGATGGTAGCCTTGTCATATGGAAGATAGTCTGTTGTCGAGATTTTTTTTACTGCAATGGATGGTAGCCTTGTCATTATGGAAGGTAGTCTGTTGTGGATATCTTTGTTACTCAATGGTTGGTAGCCTTGTCATTATGGCAAGTAGTCTGTTGTCGATATCTTTGTTACTCAATTGATGGTAGCCTTGTCATTATGGAAGGTAGTCTATTGTCAAGCTTTTTGTTACTCCAATGGATGGTAGCCTTGTCATTATGGAAGGTAGTCTGTTGTTGATATCTTTGTTATTCAATGGATGGTAGCCTTGTCATTATGGAAGGTAGTCTGTTGTCGATATCTTTGTTACTCAATGGATGGTAGCCTTGTCATTATGGAACGAAGTCTATTGTCGAGATTTTTTTTACTCCAATGGATGGTAGCCTTGTCATTATGGAACATAGTCTATTGTCGATATTTTTGTTACTCCAATGGATGATAGCCTTGTCATTATGGAAGGTAGTCTGTTGTCGTGATTTTTGTTACTCTAATGGATTGTAGCCTTGTCATTATGGAAGGTAGTCTGTTGTCGAGATTTTTGTTACTCCAATGGATGGTAGCCTTGTCATTATGGAAGGCAGTATGTTGTCGATATTTTTGTTACTCCAATGGATGGTAGCCTTGACATTATGGAAGGTAGTCTATTGTCTAGATTTTTGTTACTCCAATGGATGATAACCTTGTCATTATGGAAGGTTGTCTGTTGTAGAGATTTTTGTTACTCCAATGGATGGTAGCCTTGTCATTATGGAAGGTAGTCTGTTGTCGAGTTTTTTTTTCCACAATGGATGGTAGCTTTGTCTTTATAGAAGGTAGTTTGTTGTCGATATTTTTGTTACTCCAATGGATGGTAGCCTTGTCTTTATGGAAGGTAGTCTATTGTTGATATTTTTGTTACTCATATGGATGGTAGCCTTGTCATTATGGAAGGTAGTCTATTTCTGTGATCTTTGTTACTCAATGGATGGTAGCCTTGTCATTATGGAAGGTAGTCTGTTGTAGAGATTTTTGTTATTCTAATGGATGGTAGCCTTGCCATTATGGAAGGAAGTCTTTTGTCGTTATTTTTGTTACTCCAATGGATGGTAGCCTTGTCATTATGGAAGGCAGTTTGTTGTCGAGATTTTTGTTACTCCAATGGATAGTATCCTTGTAATTATGGAAGGTAGTCTGTTGTCGAAATTTTTGTTACTCCAATGGATGGTAGCCTTGTCATTATGGAAGGTAGTCTGTTGTCGAGATTTTTTTTACTCCAATGGATGGTAGCCTTGTCATTATGGAAAGTAGTCTATTGTCGAGATTTTTTTTACTCCAATGGATGGTAGCCTTGTCATATGGAAGGTAGTCTGTTGTCGAGATTTTTTTTACTGCATGGTTGGTAGCATTATCATTATGGCAGGTAGTCTGTTGTCGATATCTTTGTTACTCAATGGATGGTAGCCTTGTCATTATGGAAGAAAGTCTGTTGTCGAGATTTTTTTTACTGCAATAGATGGTAGCCTTGTCATTATGGAAGGTAGTCTGTTGTGGATATCTTTGTTACTCAATGGTTGGTAGCCTTGTCATTATGGCACGTAGTCTGTTGTCGATATCTTTGTTACTCAATGGATGGTAGCCTTGTCATTATGGAAGGAAGTCTGTTGTCGAGATTTTTTTTACACCAATGGATGGTAGCCTTGTCATTATGGAAGGTCATCTACTGTCGATATTTTTGTTACTCCAATGGATGATAGCCTTGTCATTATGGAAGGTAGTCTGTTGTCGAGATTTTTGTTACTCTAATGGATTGTAGCCTTGTCAGTATGAAAGGTAGTATGTTGTTCAGATGTTTGTTACTCCAATGGATGGTAGCCTTGTCATTATGAAAGGTAGTCTATTGTCGAGATTTTTGTTATTCCATTGGATAGTAGCCTTGTCATTATGGAAGGTAGTCTGTTGTCGAGATTTTTGTTATCCTAATGGATGGTAACCTTGTCATTATGGAAAGTAGTCTGTTCTCGAGATTTTTGTTACTCCAATGGATTGTTGCCTTGTCATTATGGAAGGTAGTCTGTTGTCGATATTTTTGTTACTCCAATGGATGGTAGACTTATCATTATGGAAGGTAGTCTATTGTGTAGATTTTTGTTACTCCAATGAATGATAGCCTTGTCATTATGGAAGGTAGTCTATTGTAGAGATTTTTGTTACTCCAATGGATGGTAGCCTTGTCATTATAGAAGGTAGTCTGTTGTCGAGATTTTTGTTACTGCAATGGATGGTAGCTTTGTATTTATAGAAGGTAGTCTGTTGTCGATATTTTTTTTACTCCAATGTATGGTAGCCTTGTCTTTATGGAAGGTAGTCTATTGTCGATATTTTTGTTACTCATATGGATGGTAGCCTTGTCATTATGGAAGGTAGTCTGTTGTCAAGTTTTTTGTTACTCCAATGGATGGTATCCTTGTCATTATGGAAGGTAGTCTGTTGTCGATATCTTTGTTACTCAATGGATGGTAGCCTTGTCATTTTGGAAGATAGTCTGTTGTCGATATCTTTGTTACTCAATGCATGGTAGCCTTGTCATTATGGAACAAAGTCTATTGTCGAGATTTTTTTTACCCCAATGGATGGTAGCCTTGTCATTACGGAAGGTAGTCTGCTATCGATATTTTTATTACTCTAATGGATTGTAGCCTTGTCATTATGGAAGGTAGTCTGTTGTTCAGATTTTTGTTACTCCAATGGATGGTAGCGTTGTCATTATGAAAGGTAGTCTATTGTCGAGATTTTTGTTATTCCATTGGACAGTAGCCTTGTCATTATGGAAGGTAGTCCGTTGTCGAGATTTTTGTCATCCCAATGGATGGTAACCTTGTCATTATGGAAGGTAGTCTATTATCGAGATTTTTGTTACTCCAATGGATGGTAGCCTTATCATTATGGAAGCTAGTCTCTTGTCGATATTTTTGTTACTCCAATGGATGGTAGCCTTGTCATTATGGAAGGTAGTCTGTTGTCTAGATTTTTGTTACTCCAATGGATGATAGCCTTGTCATTATGGAAGGAAGTCTATTGTAGAGATTTTTGTTACTCCAATGGATGGTAGCCTTCTCATTATGGAAGGTAGTCTGTTGTCGAGTTTTTTTCCGCAATGAATGGTAGCTTTGTCTTTATAGAAGGTAGTCTGTTGTCGATATTTTTGTTACTCCAATGGATGGTAGCCTTGTCTTTATGGAAGGTAGTCTATTGTCGATATTTTTGTTACTCATATGGACGGTAGCCTTGTCATTATGGAAGGTAGTCTATTTCCGAGATCTTTGTTACTCAATGGATGGTAGCCTTATCGTTATGGAAGGTAGTCTGTTGTCGAGATTTTTGTTACTCAATGGATGGTAGCCTTGTCATTATGGAAGGTAGTCTGTTGTCGATATCTTTGTTACTCAATGGATGGTAGCCTTGTCATTATGGAAGGTAGTCTATTGTCGAGATTTTTGTTATTCCATTGGATAGTATCCTTGTCATTATGGATGGTAGTCTGTCTTCGAGATTTTTGTCATCCAAATGGATGGTAACCTTGTCATTATGGAAGGTAGTCTGTTGTCGAGATTTTTGTTACTCCAATGGATGGTAGCCTTGTCATTATGGAAGGTACTCTGTTGTCAATATTTTTGTTACTCCAATGGGTGGTAGCCTTGTCATTATGGAAGGTAGTCTGTTGTCTAGATTTTTGTTACTCCAATGGATGATAGCCTTGTCATTATGGAAGGTAGTCTGTTGTAGAGATTTTTGTTACTCCAATGGATGGTAGCCTTATCATTATAGAAAGTAGTCTATTGTCGAGATTTTTTTTACTCCAATGGATAGTAGCCTTGTCATTTGGAAGATAGTCTGTTGTCGAGATTTTTTTTACTGCAATGGATGGTAGCCTTGTCATTATGGAAGGTAGTCTGTTGTGGATATCTTTGTTACTCAATGGTTGGTAGCCTTGTCATTATGGCAGGTAGTCTGTTGTCGATATCTTTGTTACTCAATGGATGGTAGCCTTGTCATTATTGAAGGAAGTCTGTTGTCGAGATTTTTTTTACTCCAATGGATGGTAGCCTTGTCATTATGGAAGGTAATCTGCTGTCGATATTTTTGTTACTCCAATGGATGATAGCCTTGTCATTATGGAAGGTAGTCTGTTGTCGATATTTTTGTTACTCATATGGATGGTAGCCTTGTCATTAAGGAAGGTAGTCTATTGTCAAGCTTTTTGTTACTCCAATGGATGGTAGCCTTGTCATTATGGAAGGTAGTCTGTTGTTGATATCTTTGTTACTCAATGGATGGTAGCCTTGTCATTATGGAAGGTAGTCTGTTGTCGATATCTTTGTTACTCAATGGATGGTAGCCTTGTCATTATGGAACGAAGTCTATTGTCGAGATTTTTTTTACTCCAATGGATGGTAGCCTTGTCATTATGGAACGTAGTCTGTTGTCGATATTTTTGTTACACCAATGGATGATACCCTTGTCATTATGGAAGGTAGTCTGTTGTCGTGATTTTTGTTACTCTAATGGATTGCAGCCTTGTCATTATGGAAGGTAGTCTGTTGTTCAGATTTTTGATACTCCAATGCGTTATAGCCTTGTCATTATGAAAGGTAGTATATTGTCGAGATTTTTGTTATTCCATTGGATAGTATCCTTGTCATTATGGAAGGTAGTCTGTCGTCGAGATTTTTGTCATCCCAATGGATGGTAACCTTGTCATTATGGAAGGTAGTCTATTGTCGAGATTTTTGTTACTCAAATGGATGGTAGCCTTGTCATTATGGAAGGTAGTCTGTTGTCAATATTTTTGTTACTCCACTGGGTGGTAGCCTTATCATTATGGAAGGTAGTTTGTTGTCTAGATTTTTGTTACTCCAATGGATGATAGCCTTGTCATTATGGAAGGTAGTCTGTTGTCGAGATTTTTGTTATTCCATTGGATAGTAGCCTTGTCATTATGGAAGGTAGTCTGTTGTCGAGATTTTTGTTATCCTAATGGATGGTAGCCTTGTCATATGGGAGATAGTCTGTTGTCGAGATTTTTTTACTGCAATGGATGGTAGCCTTGTCATTATGGAAGGTAGTCTGTTGTGGATATCTTTGTTACTCAATGGTTGGTAGCCTTGTCATTATGGCAGGTAGTCTGTTGTCGATATCTTTGTTACTCAATGGATGGTAGCCTTGTCATTATGGAAGGAAGTCTGTTGTCGAGATTTTTTTTACTCCAATGGATCGTAGCCTTGTCATTATGGAAGGTAATCTGATGTCGATATTTTTGTTAATCCAATGGATGATAGCCTTGTCATTATGGAAGGTAGTCTGTTGTCGAGATTTTTGTTACTCTAATGGATTGTAGCCTTGTCAATATGGAAGGTAGTCTGTTGTTCAGATTTTTGTTACTCCAATGGATGGTGGCCTTGTCATTATGAAAGGTAGTCTATTGTCGAAATTTTTGTTATTCCATTAGATAGTATCCTTGTCATTATGGAAGGTAGTTTGTTGTCGAGATTTTTGTTATCCTAATGGATGGTAACCTTGTCATTATGGAAGGTAGTCTGTTGTCGAGATTTTTGTTATTCCAATGGATGGTAGCCTTGTCATTATAGAAGGTAGTCTGTTGTCGATATTTTTGTTACTCCAATGGATGGTAGCCTTGTCATTATGGAAGGTAGTCTGTTGTGTAGATATTTGTTACTCCAATGGATGATAGCCTTGTCATTATGGAAGGTAGTCTGTTGTAGAGATTTTTGTTACTCCAATGGATGGTAATCTTGTCATTATGGAAGGTAGCCTGTTGTCGAGATTTTTGTTACTACAATGGATGGTAGCTCTGTCTTTATAGAAGGTAGTCTGTTGTCGATATTTTTGTTACTCTAATGGAAGGTAGCCTTGTCTTTATGGAAGGTAGTTTATTATCGATATTTTTGTTACTCATATGGAGGGTAGCCTTGTCATTATGGAAGGTAGTCTATTGTCAAGCTTTTTGTTACTCCAATGCATGGTAGCCTTGTCATTATGGAAGGTAGTTTGTTGTTGATATCTTTGTTACTCAATGGATGGTAGCCTTGTCATTATGGAAGGTAGTCTGTTGTCGATATCTTTGTTACTCAATGGGTGGTAGCCTTTTCATTATGGAACAAAGTCTATTGTCGAGATTTTTTTTACTCCAATGGATGGTAGCCTTGTCATTATGGAAGGTAGTCTGCTATCAATATTTTTGTTACTCCAATGGATGATAGCCTTGTCATTATGGAAGGTAGTCTGTTGTCGAGATTTTTGATACTCTAATGGATTGTAGCCTTGTCATTATGGAAGGTAGTCTGTTGTTCATATTTTTGTTACTCCAATGGATGGTAGCCTTGTCATTATGGAAGGTAGTCTATTGTAGAGATTTTTGTTACTCCAATGGATGGTAACCTTGGCATTATAGAAGGTAGTCTGTTTTGTTGAGTTTTTTTTTCCGCAATGGATGGTAGCTTTGTCTTTATAGAAGGTAGTCTGTTGTCGATATTTTTGTTACTCCAATGGAGGGTAGCCTTGTCTTTATGGAAGGTATTCTATTGTCGATATTTTTGTTACTCATATGGATGGTAGCCTTGTCATTATGGAAGGTAGTCTATTTCAAAGATCTTTGTTACTCAATGGATGGTAGCCTTGTCATTATGGAAGGTAGTCTGTTGTAGAGATTTTTGTTACTCTAATGGATGGAAGCCTTTCCATTATGGAAGGAAGTCTTTTGTCAATATTTTTGTTACTCCAATGGATTGTAGCCTTGTCATTATGGAAGGTAGTATGTTGTCTAGATTTTTGTTACTCCAATGGATGATAGCCTTGTCATTATGGAAGGTAGTCTGTTGTAGATATTTTTGTTACTCCAATGGATGGTAGCCTTGTCATTATGGAAGGTAGTCTGTTGTCGAGTTTTTTTTCCGCAATGGATGGTAGCTTTGTCTTTATAGAAGGTAGTCTGTTGTCTAGATTTTTGTTACTCCAATTGATGGTAGCCTTGTCTTTATGGAAGGTAGTCTATTGTCGATATTTTTTATACTCATATGGATGGTAGCCTTGTCATTATGGAAGGTAGTCTATTTCCGAGATCTTTGTTACTCAATGGATGGTAGCCTTGTCATTATGGAAGGTAGTCTGTTGTAGATATTTTTGTTACTCTAATGGATGGTAGCCTTGCCATTATGGAAGGAAGTCTTTTTTCGAGATTTTTGTTACTCCAATGGATGGTAGCCTTGTCATTATGGAAGGTAGTCTGTTGTCGAGATTTTTGTTACTCCAATGGATGGTATCCATGTAATTATGGAAGGTAGCCTGTTGTCGAAATTTTTGTTACTCCAATGGATGGTAGCCTTGTCATTATGGCAGGTAGTCAGTTGTCGATATCTTTGTTACTCAATGGATGGTAGCCTTGTCATTATGGAAGGAAGTCTGTTGTCGAGATTTTTTTTCCTCCAATGGATGGTAGCCTTGTCATTATGGAAGGCAATTTGTTGCCGATATTTTTGTTACTCCAATGGATGATAGCCTTGTCATTATGGAAGGTAGTCTGTTGTCGAGATTTTTGTTACTCTAATGGATTGTAGCCTTGTCAGTATGGAAGGTAGTCTATTGTTCAGATTTTTGATACTCCAATGGATGGTAGCCTTGTCATTATGAATGGTAGTCTATTTTCGAGATTTTTTTTATTCCATTGGATAGTAGCCTTGTCATTATTGAAGGTAGTATGTTGTAGAGATTTTTGTTACTCCAATGAATGGTAGCCTTGTCATTATGGAAGGTAGTCTGTTGTCAATATTTTTGTTACTCCAATGGATGGTAGCCTTGTCATTATGGAAGGTAGTCTGTTGTCTAGATTTTTGTTACTCCAATGGATGATAGCCTTGTCATTATGGAAGGTAGTCTGTTGTAGATATTTTTGTTATTCCAATGGATGGTAGCCTTGTCATTATGGAAGGTAGTCTGTTGTCGATATTTTTGTTACTCCAATGGATGGTAGCCTTGTCATTACGGAAGGTAGTCTGTTGTCAACATTTGTGTTACTCCAATGGATGGTAGCCTTGTTATTATGGAAGGTAGTCTGTTGTCTAGATTTTTGTTACTCCAATGGATGATAGCCTTGTCATTATGGAAGGTAGTCTATTGTAGAGATTTTTGTTACTCCAATGGATGGTAGCCTTGTCATTATGGAAGGTAGTCTGTTGTTGAGTTTTTTTTCCGCAATGGATGGTAGCTTTGTCTTTATAGAAGGTAGTCTGTTGTCGATATTTTTGTTACTCCAATGGATGGTAGCCTTGTCTTTATGGAAGGTAGTCTATTGTCGATATTTTTGTTACTCATATGGATGGTAGCCTTGTCATTATGGAAGGTAGTCTATTTCAGAGATCTTTGTTACTCAATGGATGGTAGCCTTGTCATTATGGAAGGTAGTATGTTGTAGAGATTTTTGTTACTCTAATGGATGGTAGCCTTTCCATTATGGAAGGAAGTCTTTTGTCGAGATTTTTGTTACTCCAATGGATGGTAGCCTTGTCATTATGGAAGGTAGTCTGTTGTCAGTATTTTTGTTACTCCAATGGATGGTAGCCTTGTCATTATGGAAGGTACTCTGTTGTCTAGATTTTTGTTACTCCAATGGATGATAGCCTTGTCATTATGGAAGGTAGTCTGTTGTAGATATTTTTGTTACTCCAATGGATGGTAGCCTTGTCATTATGGAAGGTAGTCTGTTGTCGAGTTTAATTTTCCGCAATGGATGGTAGCTTTGTCTTTATAGAAGGTAGTCTGTTGTCGATATTTTTGTTACTCATATGGATGGTAGCCTTGTCATTATGGAAGGTAGTCTATTTCCGAGATCTTTGTTACTCAATGGATGGTAGCCTTGTCATTATGGAAGGTAGTCTGTTGTAGAGATTTTTGTTACTCTAATGGATGGTAGCCTTGCCATTATGGAAGGAAGTCTTTTTTCGAGATTTTTGTTACTCCAATGGATGGTAGCCTTGTCATTATGGAAGGTAGTCTGTTGTCGAGATTTTTGTTACTCCAATGGATGGTATCCATGTAATTATGGAAGGTAGTCTATTGTCGAAATTTTTGTTACTCCAATGGATGGTAGGCTTGTCAATATGGCAGGTAGTATGTTGTCGATATCTTTGTTACTCAATGGATGGTAGCCTTGTCATTATGGAAGGAAGTCTGTTGTCGAGATTTTTTTTACTCCAATGGATGGTAGCCTTGTCATTATAGAAGGTAGTCTGTTGTCGAGATTTTTGTTACTCTAATGGATTGTAGCCTTGTTAGTATGGAAGGTAGTCTGTTGTTCAGATTTTTATTACTCCAATGGATGGTAGCCTTGTCATTATGAAAGGTAGTCTATTGTCGAGATTTTTTTTATTCCATTGGATAGTAGTCTTGTCATTATGGAAGGTAGTATGTTGTCGAGATTTTTGATATCCCATGGATGGTAACCTTGTCATTATGGAAGGTAGTCTGATGTCGAGATTTTTGTTACTCCAATGGATGGTAGCCTTGTCATTATGGAAGGTAGTTTGTTGTCAACATTTTTGTTACTCCAATGGATGGTAGCCTTGTCATTATGGAAGGTAGTCTGTTGTCTAGATTTTTGTTACTCCAATGGATGATAGCTTTGTCATTATGGAAGGTAATTTGCTGTCGATATTTTTGTTACTCCAATGGATGATAGCCTTGTCATTATGGAAGGTAGTCTGTTGTAGAGATTTTTGTTACTCTAATGGATTGTAGCCTTGTCAGTATGGAAGGTAGTCTGTTGTTCAGATTTTTGTTTCTCCAATGGATGGTATCCTTGTCATTATGAATGGTAGTCTATTGTCGAGATTTTTTTTATTCCATTGGATAGTAGCCTTGTCATTATGGAAGGTAGTCTGTTGTCATTATTTTTGTTACTCCAATGGATGGTAGCCTTGTCATTATGGAAGGTAGTCTGTTGTCTAGATTTTTGTTACTCCAATGGATGATAGCCTTGTCATTATGGAAGTAGTCTGTTCTAGATATTTTTGTTACTCCAATGGATGGTAGCCTTGTCATTATGAAAGGTAGTCTGTTATCGAGATTTTTGTTATCCCAATGGATGGTAACCTTGTCATTATGGAAGGTAGTCTGTTGCCGAGATTTTTGTTATTCCAATGGATGGTAGCCTTTTCATTATGGAAGTTAGTCTATTGTCGATATTTTTGTTACTCCAATGGATGGTAGCCTTGTCATTATGGAAGGTAGTCTGTTGTCAATATTTGTGTTACTCCAATGGATGGTAGCCTTGTTATTATGGAAGGTAGTCTGTTGTCTATATTTTTGTTACTCCAATGGATGATAGCCTTGTCATTATGGAAGGTAGTCTATTGTAGAGATTTTTGTTACTCCAATGGATGGTAGCCTTGTCATTATGGAAGGTAGTCTGTTGTTGAGTTTTTTTTCCGCAATGGATGGTAGCTTTGTCTTTATAGAAGGTAGTCTGTTGTCGATATTTTTGTTACTCCAATGGATGGTAGCCTTGTCTTTATGGAAGGTAGTCTATTGTCGATATTTTTGTTACTCATATGGATGGTAGCCTTGTCATTATGGAAGGTAGTCTATTTCAGAGATCTTTGTTACTCAATGGATGGTAGCCTTGTCATTATGGAAGGTAGTATGTTGTAGAGATTTTTGTTACTCTAATGGATGGTAGCCTTTCCATTATGGTAGGAAGTCTTTTGTCGATATTTTTGTTACTCCAATGGATGGTAGCCTTGTCATTATGGAAGGTAGTCTGTTGTCAATATTTTTGTTACTCCAATGGATGGTAGCCTTGTCATTATGGAAGGTAGTCTATTTCCGAGATCTTTGTTACTCCAATGGATGATAGCCTTGTCATTATGGAAGGTAGTCTGTTGTCGAAATTTTTGTTACTCCAATGGATGGTAGGCCTGTCATTATGGCAGGTAGTCTGTTGTCGATATCTTTGTTACTCAATGGATGGTAGCCTTGTCATTATGGAAGGAAGTCTGTTGTCGAGATTTTTTTTACTCCAATGGATGGTAGCCTTGTCATTATGGAAGGTAATTTGTTGTCGATATTTTTGTTACTCCAATGGATGATAGCCTTTTCATTATGGAAGGTAGTCTGTTGTCGAGATTTTTGTTACTCTAATGGATTGTAGCCTTGTTAGTATGGAAGGTAGTCTGTTGTTCAGATTTTTGTTACTCCAATGGATGGTAGCATTGTCATTATAAAAGGTAGTCTATTGTCGAGATTTTTTTTAATCCATTGGATAGTAGCCTTGTCATTATGGAAGGTAGTATGTTGTCGAGATTTTTGATATCCCAATGGATGGTAACCTTGTCATTATGGAAGGTAGTCTGTTGTCGAGATTTTTGTTACTCCAATGGATGGTAGCCTTGTCATTATGGAAGGTAGTCTGTTGTCAATATTTTTGTTACTCCAATGGATGGTAGCCTTGTCATTAAGGAAGGTAGTTTGTTGTCTAGATTTTTGTTACTCCAATGGATGATAGATTTGTCATTATGGAAGGTAGTCTGTTGTAGATATTTTTGTTACTCCAATGGATGGTAGCCTTGTCATTAAGAAAGGTAGTCTATTGTCGAGATTTTTGTTATCCCAATGGATGGTAACCTTGTCATTATGGAAGGTAGTCTGTTGTCGATATTTTTGTTATTCCAATGGATGGTAGCCTTGTCATTATGGAAAGTAGTCTGTTGTCGATATTTTTGTTACTCCAATGGATGGTAGCCTTGTCATTATGGAAGGTAGTCTATTGTCAATATTTGTGTTACTCCAATGGATGGTAGCCTTGTTATTATGGAAGGTAGTCTGTTGTCTAGATTTTTGTTACTCCAATGGATGGTAGCCTTGTCATTATGGAAGGTAGTCTGTTGTTGAGTTTTTTTTTTCCGCAATGGATGGTAGCTTTGTCTTTATAGAAGGTAGTCTGTTGTCGATATTTTTGTTACTCCAACGGATGGTAGCCTTGTCTTTATGGAAGGTAGTCTATTGTCGATATTTTTGTTACTCATATGGATGGTAGCCTTGTCATTATGGAAGGTAGTCTATTTCAGAGATCTTTGTTACTCAATGGATGGTAGCCTTGTAATTATGGAAGGTAGTCTTTTGTCGAGATTTTTGTTACTCCAATGGATGGTAGCCTTGTCATTATGGAAGGTAGTCTGTTGTCAATATTTTTGTTACTCCAATGGATGGTAGCCTTGTCATTATGGAAGGTAGTCTGTTGTCTAGATTTTTGTTACTCCAATGGATGATAGCCTTGTCATTATGGAAGGTAGTCTGTTGTAGATATTTTTGTTACTCCAATGGATGGTAGCCTTGTCATTATGGAAGGTAGTCTGTTGTCGTGTTTTTTTTTCCGCAATGGATGGTAGCTTTGTCTTTATAGAAGGTAGTCTATTGTCGATATTTTTGTTACTCCAATTGTTGGTAGCCTTGTCTTTATGGAAGGTAGTCTATTGTCGATATTTTTGTTACTCATATGGATGGTAGCCTTGTCATTATGGAAGGTAGTCTATTTCCGAGATCTTTGTTACTCAATGGATGGTAGCCTTGTCATTATGGAAGGTAGTCTGTTGTAGAGATTTTTGTTACTCTAATGGATGGTAGCCTTGCCATTATGGAAGGAAGTCTTTTTTCGAGATTTTTGTTACTTCAATGGATGGTAGCCTTGTCATTATGGAAGGTAGTCTGTTGTCGAGATTTTTGTTACTCCAATGGATGGTATCCATGTAATTATGGAAGGTAGTCTGTTGTCGAAATTTCTGTTACTCCAATGGATGGTAGGCTTGTCATTATGGCAGGTAGTCTGTTGTCGATATCTTTGTTACTCAATGGATGGTAGCCTTGTCATTATGGAAGGAAGTCTGTTGTCGAGATTTTTTTTACTCCAATGGATGGTAGCCTTGTCATTATGGAAGGTAATTTGATGTCGATATTTTTGTTACTCCAATGGATGATAGCCTTGTCATTATGGAAGGTAGTCTGTTGTCGAGAATTTTGTTACTCTAATGGATTGTTGCCTTGGTAGTATGGAAGGTAGTCTGTTGTTCATATTTTTGTTACTCCAATGGATGGTAGCCTTGTCATTATGAAAGGTAGTCTATTGTCGAGATTTATTTTATTCCATTGGATAGTAGCCTTGTCATTATGGAAGGTAGTATGTTGTCGAGATTTTTGATATCCCAATGGATGGTAACCTTGTCATTATGGAAGGTAGTCTGTTGTGTAGATTTTTGTTACTCCAATGGATGGTAGCCTTGTGATTATGGAAGGTAGTCTGTTGTAGAGATTTTTGTTACTCTAATGGATGGTAGCCTTGTCATTATTGAAGGAAGTCTTTTGTCGATATTTTTATTACTCCAATGGATGGTAGCCTTGTCATTATGGACGGTGGTCGATTGTTGAAATTTTTGTTACTCCAATGGATGGTAGCCTTGTAATTATGGAAGGTAGTTTGTTGTCGATATTTTTGTTAACGCAATGGATGGTAGGCTTGTCATTATGGAACGTAGTCTGTTGTCGATATTATTGTTACTCCAATGGATGGTATCCTTGTCGTTATGGAAGGTAGTTTGTTTTTTAGATTTTTGTTACTCCAATGGATGATAGCCTTATCATTATGGAAGGTAGTTTGTTGTAGAGATTTTTGTTACTCCAATGCATTGTAGCCTTGTCATTATGGAAGGAAGTATGTTGTATAGATTTTTGTAAATCCAATGGATGGTAGCCTTGTCATTACGGAACATGGTCTATTATTGAAATATTTGTTACTCAATGGATGGTAGCCTTGTCATTATGGAAGGTAGTCTGTTGTAGAGATTTTTGTTACTCCAATGGATGGTAGCCTTGTCATTGCGGAAGGAAGTCTGTTGTCGAGATTTTTGTTACTCCAATGGATGGTAGCCTTGTCATTATGGAACATGGTCTATTGTCCAAATTTTTGTTACTCCAATGGATGCTAGCCTTGTGATTATGGAAGATAGTCTGTTGTCGAGATTTTTGTTACTCCATTGGATTGTAGCCTTGTCATTATGGAAGGTAGTTTGTTGTCGAGATTTTTGTCATTCCAATGGATGGTAACCTTGTCATTATAGATTGTAGTCTGTTGTCGAGATTTATTTTACTCCAATGGATGGTAGCCTTGTCATATGGAAGGTAGTCGGTTGTCGCGATTTTTTTTACTCCAATGGATGGTAGACTTGTCATTATGGAAGTTAGTATATTGTCGATATCCTTGTTACTCAATGGATGATAGCCTTGTCATTATGGAATGTAGTCTGTTGTTGAGATTTTTGTTACTCCAATGGATGGTAGCCTTGGAATTATGGAAGGTAGTCTGTTGTCGAGATTTTTGTTACTCCAATGGATGGTAGCCTTGTCATTATGGAAGGTAGTCTGTTGTCGAGATTTTTGTTACCCCAATGGATGGTAGACTTGACATTATGGAAAGTAGTCTGGTTTCGATATTTTTTTTACCGCAACGGATGGTAGGCTTATCATTATGGAACGTTATCTATTGTCGATATTTTTGTTACTCCAATGGATGGTATCCTTGTCGTTATGGAAGGTAGTCTGTTTTTTAGATTTTTGTTACTCCAATGCATGGTTGCCTTGTCAATATGGAAGGATGTATGTTGTATAGATTTTTGTAACTCTAATTGATGGTAGCCCTGTCATTATGGAACATGGTCTATTATCGAAATCTTTGTTACTCAATGAATGGTAACCTTGTCATTATGGAAGGTACTCTATTATCTAGATTTTTCTTTCTCCAATGGATGATAAACTTATCATTATGGAAGGTAGTCTGTTGTAGAGACTTTTGTTACTGCAATGGATGGTAGCTTTGTCTTTATGGAAGGTAGTCTATTGTCGATATTTTTGTTACTCTAATGGATGGTAGCCTTGTGTTTATGGAAGGTAGTATATTGTCGATATATTTGTTACTCCAATGGATGGTAGACTTGACATTATGGAAAGTAGTCTAGTTTCGAGATTTTTGCTACCACAATGGATGGTAGGCTTGTCATTATGGAACGTAGTCTGTTGTCGATATTTTTGTTACTCCAATGGATGGTATCCTTGTCGTTATGGAAGGTAGTCTGTTTTTTAGATTTTTGTTACTCCAATGGATGATAGCCTTGTCATTATGGAAGGTAGTCTGTTGTAGAGATTTTTGTTACTCCAATGGATGGTAGCCTTGTCATTATGGAAGTTAGTATGTTGTAGAGATTTATGTACTGTAATGGATGGTAGCCTTGTCATTATGGAAGGAAGTCTCTTGTCGATAATTTTGTTACTCCAATGGATGGTAGCATTGTAATTATGGACTGTGGTCTATTGTCGAGATTTTTGTTACTCCAATGGATGGTAGCCTTGTAATTATGGAAGGTAGTCTGTTGTAGAGATTATTGTTACTGCAATGGATGGTAGCCTTATCATTATGGAAGGTATTCTGTTGTCGAGATTTTTGTTATTCCAATGGATTGTAGACTTGAAATAATGGAAAGGAGTCTGGTTTCGAGATTTTTGTTACTGCAATGGATTTTAGGCTTATCATTATGGAACGTAGTCTGTTGTCGATATTTTTTTTACTCCAATGGAGGATAGCCTTGTCATTATGGAAGGTAATCTGTTGTCTATATTTTTGTTACTCCAATGGATGATAGCCTTGTCATTATGGAAGGTAGTCTATTGTAGAGATTTTTGTTACTCTAATGGATGGTAGCCTTGCCATTATGGAAGGAAGTATGTTGTATACATTTTTGTTACTGCAATGGATTGTAGCCTTGTCATTATGGAAGGTAGTCTGTTGTAGATTTTTTGTTACTGTAATGGATGGTAGCCTTGTCATTATGGAAGGTAGTTTGTTGTAGAGTTTTTGTTACTGTAATGGATGGTAGCCTTGTCATTATGGAAGGAAGTCTTTTGTCGATATTTTTGTTACTCCAATGGATGGTAGCCTTGTCATTTTGGACCGTGGTCTATTGTCGAGATTTTTGTTACTCCAATGGATTGTAGCCTTGTCATTTTGGATGGTAGACTATTTTCGAGATTTTTGTTACCCCAATGGATGGTAGACTTGACATTATTGAAAGTAGTCTGGTTTCGATATTTTTTTACCGTAATGGATGGTAGGCTTTTCATTATGGAAGGTAGTCTATTTTTTAGATTTTTGTTACTCCAATGGATGATAGCCTTGTCATTATGGAAGGTTGTCTGTTGTAGAGATTTTTGTTACTCCAATGGATGGTAGCCTTGTCATTATGGAAGGTAGTCTGTTGTAGAGATTTTTGTACTGTAATGGATGGTAGCCTTTTCATTATGGAAGGAAGTATTTTGTCGATATTTTTGATACTCCAATGGATGGTAGCCTTGTATGTATGGACCGTGGTCTATTGTCGAGATTTTTGTTACTCCAATCGATGGTAGCCTTGTAATTATTGAAGGTAGTTTGTTGTCGAGATTATTATTACTCCAATGGATGGTAGCCTTGTCATTATGGAAGGTAGTCTGTTGTCAAGATTTTTGTTACCCCAATGGATGGTAGACTTGAAATTATGGAAAGGAGTCTGATTTCGAGAATTTTGTTACCACAATGGATGGTAGGCTTGTCATTATGGAACCTAGTCGGTTGTCGATATTTTTGTTACTCGAATGGATGGTAGCCTTGTCGTTATGGAAGGTACTCTGTTGTAGAGATTTTTGTTACTCCAATGGATGGTAGCCTTGTCATTATGGAAGGAAGTCTGTTATTTTCATTTTTGTTACTGCAATGGATGGTAGCCTTGTCATTATGGAAGGTAGTCTGTTGTAGAGTTTTTGTTACTGTAATGGATGGTCGCCTTGTCATTATGGAAGGAAGTCTTTTGTCGATATTTTTGTTACTTCAATGGATGGTAGCCTTGTGATTATGGACCGTGGTCTATTGTCGAGATTTTTGTTACTCCAATGTAAGGTAGCCTTGTCATTATGGAAGGTAGTCTATTGTCGAGATTTTTGTTACTCCAATGGATGGTAGACTTGACATTATGGAAAGGAGTCGGGTTTCGAGATTTTTGTTACCACAATGGATGGTATGCTTGTCATTATGGAACGTAGTCTTGTCGATATTTTTGTTACTCCAATGGATGGTAGCCTTGTCGTTGTGGAAGGTAGTCTATTGTCTAGATTTTTGTTACTCCTATGGATGGTAGCCTTGCCATTATGGAAGGTAGTCTGTTGTAGAGATTTTTGTTACTCCAATGGATGGTAGCCTTGTCATTATGGAAGGAAGTTTGTTGTATACATTTTTGTTACTGCAATGGATGGTAGCCTTGTCATTATGGAAGGTAGTCTGTTGTAGAGTTTTTGTTACTGTAATGGATGGTCGCCTTGTCATTATGGAAGGAAGTCTTTTGTCGATATTTTTGTTACTTCAATGGATCGTAGACCTGTCATTATGGACCGTGGTCTATTGTCGAGATTTTTGTTACTCCAATGGATGGTAGCCTTGTAATTATGGAAGGTAGTCTATTATTGAGATTTTTGTTACTCCAATGTAAGGTAGCCTTGTCATTATGGAAGGTAGTCTATTATCGAGATTTTTGTTACCGCAATGGATGGTAGGCTTGTCATTATGGAACGTAGTCTGTTGTTGATATTTTTGTTACTCCAATGGATGGTAGCCTTGTCATTATGGAAGGTAGTCTGTTGTCTAGATTTTTGTTACTCCTAGGGATGGTAGCCTTGTCATTATGGAAGGTAGTCTGTTGTCGAGATCTTTGCTACTCAATGGATGGTAGCCTTGTCATTATGCAAGGTAGTTTGTTGTAGAGATTTTTGTTACTATAATGGATGGTAGCCTTGTCATTATGGAAGGAAGTCTTTTGTCGATATTTTTGTTACTCCAATGGATGGTAGCCTTGTCATTATGGACCATGGTCGATTGTCGAGATTTTAGTTACTCCAATGGATGGTAGCCTTATAATTATGGAAGGTAGTTTGTTATCGAGATTCTTGTTACTCCAATGGATGGTAGCCTTGTCATTATGGAAGGAAGTCTTTTTTCGATATTTTTGTTACTCCAATAGATGGTAGCCTTGTCATTATGGACCGTGGTCTATTGTCAAGATTTTTGTTACTCCAATGGATGGAAGCCTTGTCATTATGGAAGGTAGTCTATTGTCGAGATTTTTGTTACCCCAATGGATGGTAGACTTGACATTATGGAAAGTAGTCTGGTTTCAAGATTTTTTTACCTCAATGGATGGTAGGCTTGTCGTTATGGAAGGTAGTCTATTTTTTAGATTTTTGTTACTCCAATGGATGATAGCCTTGTCATTATGGAACGAAGTCCGTTGTAGAGATTTTTGTTACTCCAATGGGTGGTAGCCTTGTCATTATGGAAGGTAGTCTGTTGTAGAGATTTTTGTACTGTAATGGATGGTAGCCTTGTCATTGAGGAAGGAAGTCTTTTGTCGATATTTTTGTTACTCCAATGGATGTTAGCCTTGTAATTATGGACCGTGGTCTATTGTCGAGATTTTTGTTACTCCAATGGATGGTAGCCTTGTAATTATGGAAGGTAGTCTATTGTCGAGATTATTGTTACTCCAATGGATGGTAGCCTTGTCATTATGGAAGGTAGTCTGTTGTTAAGATTTTTGTTACTCCAATGGATGGTAGACTTGAAATTATGGAAAGGAGTCTGGTTTCTAGATTTTTGTTACCGCAATGGATGGTAGGCTTGTCATTATGGAACGTAGTCTGTTGTCGATATTTTTGTTACTCCAATGGATGGTAGCCTTGTCGTTGTGGAAGGTAGTCTATTGTCTAGATTTTTGTTACTCCTATGGATGGTAGCCTTGCCATTATGGAAGGTAGTCTGTTGTAGAGATTTTTGTTACTCCAATGGATGGTAGACTTGTCATTATGGAAGGAAGTCTGTTGTATACATTTTTGTTACTGCAATGGATGGTAGCCTTGTCATTATGGAAGGTAGTCTGTTGTAGAGTTTTTGTTACTGTAATGGATGGTCGCCTTGTCATTATGGAAGGAAGTCTTTTGTCGATATTTTTGTTACTTCAATGGATCGTAGACCTGTCATTATGGACCGTGGTCTATTGTCGAGATTTTTGTTACTCCAATGGATGGTAGCCTTGTAATTATGGAAGGTAGTCTATTATCGAGATTTTTGTTACTCCAATGTAAGGTAGCCTTGTCATTATGGAAGGTAGTCTATTATCGAGATTTTTGTTACCGCAATGGATGGTAGGCTTGTCATTATGGAACGTAGTCTGTTGTTGATATTTTTGTTACTCCAATGGATGGTAGCCTTGTCATTATGGAAGGTAGTCTGTTGTCTAGATTTTTGTTACTCCTAGGGATGGTAGCCTTGTCATTATGGAAGGTAGTCTGTTGTCGAGATCTTTGCTACTCAATGGATGGTAGCCTTGTCATTATGCAAGGTAGTTTGTTGTAGAGATTTTTGTTACTATAATGGATGGTAGCCTTGTCATTATGGAAGGAAGTCTTTTGTCGATATTTTTGTTACTCCAATGGATGGTAGCCTTGTCATTATGGACCATGGTCGATTGTCGAGATTTTAGTTACTCCAATGGATGGTAGCCTTATAATTATGGAAGGTAGTTTGTTATCGAGATTTTTGTTACTCCAATGGATGGTAGCCTTGTCATTATGGAAGGAAGTCTTTTTTCGATATTTTTGTTACTCCAATAGATGGTAGCCTTGTCATTATGGACCGTGGTCTATTGTCAAGATTTTTGCTACTCCAATGGATGGTAGCCTTGTCATTATGGAAGGTAGTTTATTGTCGAGATTTTTGTTACCCCAATGGATGGTAGACTTGACATTATGGAAAGTAGTCTGGTTTCGAGATTTTTTTACCGCAATGGATGGTAGGCTTGTCGATATGGAAGGTAGTTTATTTTTTAGATTTTTGTTACTCCAATGGATGATAGCCTTGTCATTATGGAAGGAAGTCCGTTGTAGAGATTTTTGTTACTCCAATGGGTGGTATCCTTGTCATTATGGAAGGTAGTCTGTTGTAGAGATTTTTGTACTGTAATGGATGGTAGCCTTGTCATTGAGGAAGGAAGTCTTTTGTCGACATTTTTGTTACTCCAATGGATGGTAGCATTGTCATTATGGAACGTAGTCTGTTGTCGATATTTTTGTTACTCCAATGGATGGTAGCCTTGTCGTTATGGAAGGTAGTCTGTTGTCTAGATTTTTGTTACTCCTAGGGATGGTAGCCTTGTCATTATGGAAGGTAGTCTGTTGTCGAGATCTTTGCTACTCAATGGATGGTAGCCTTGTCATTATGCAAGGTAGTTTGTTGTAGAGATTTTTGTTACTATAATGGATGGTAGCCTTGTCATTATGGAAGGAAGTCTTTTGTCGATATTTTTGTTACTCCAATGGATGGTAGCCTTGTCATTATGGACCATGGTCGATTGTCGAGATTTTAGTTACTCCAATGGATGGTAGCCTTATAATTATGGAAGGTAGTTTGTTATCGAGATTCTTGTTACTCCAATGGATGGTAGCCTTGTCATTATGGAAGGAAGTCTTTTTTCGATATTTTTGTTACTCCAATAGATGGTAGCCTTGTCATTATGGACCGTGGTCTATTGTCAAGATTTTTGTTACTCCAATGGATGGTAGCCTTGTCATTATGGAAGGTAGTCTATTGTCGAGATTTTTGTTACCCCAATGGATGGTAGACTTGACATTATGGAAAGTAGTCTGGTTTCAAGATTTTTTTACCTCAATGGATGGTAGGCTTGTCGTTATGGAAGGTAGTCTATTTTTTAGATTTTTGTTACTCCAATGGATGATAGCCTTGTCATTATGGAACGAAGTCCGTTGTAGAGATTTTTGTTACTCCAATGGGTGGTAGCCTTGTCATTATGGAAGGTAGTCTGTTGTAGAGATTTTTGTACTGTAATGGATGGTAGCCTTGTCATTGAGGAAGGAAGTCTTTTGTCGATATTTTTGTTACTCCAATGGATGTTAGCCTTGTAATTATGGACCGTGGTCTATTGTCGAGATTTTTGTTACTCCAATGGATGGTAGCCTTGTAATTATGGAAGGTAGTCTATTGTCGAGATTATTGTTACTCCAATGGATGGTAGCCTTGTCATTATGGAAGGTAGTCTGTTGTTAAGATTTTTGTTACTCCAATGGATGGTAGACTTGAAATTATGGAAAGGAGTTTGGTTTCTAGATTTTTGTTACCGCAATGGATGGTAGGCTTGTCATTATGGAACGTAGTCTGTTGTCGATATTTTTGTTACTCCAATGGATGGTAGCCTTGTCGTTGTGGAAGGTAGTCTATTGTCTAGATTTTTGTTACTCCTATGGATGGTAGCCTTGCCATTATGGAAGGTAGTCTGTTGTAGAGATTTTTGTTACTCCAATGGATGGTAGCCTTGTCATTATGGAAGGAAGTCTGTTGTATACATTTTTGTTACTGCAATGGATGGTAGCCTTGTCATTATGGAAGGTAGTCTGTTGTAGAGTTTTTGTTACTGTAATGGATGGTCGCCTTGTCATTATGGAAGGAAGTCTTTTGTCGATATTTTTGTTACTTCAATGGATCGTAGACCTGTCATTATGGACCGTGGTCTATTGTCGAGATTTTTGTTACTCCAATGGATGGTAGCCTTGTAATTATGGAAGGTAGTCTATTATCGAGATTTTTGTTACTCCAATGTAAGGTAGCCTTGTCATTATGGAAGGTAGTCTATTATCGAGATTTTTGTTACCGCAATGGATGGTAGGCTTGTCATTATGGAACGTAGTCTGTTGTTGATATTTTTGTTACTCCAATGGATGGTAGCCTTGTCATTATGGAAGGTAGTCTGTTGTCTAGATTTTTGTTACTCCTAGGGATGGTAGCCTTGTCATTATGGAAGGTAGTCTGTTGTCGAGATCTTTGCTACTCAATGGATGGTAGCCTTGTCATTATGCAAGGTAGTTTGTTGTAGAGATTTTTGTTACTATAATGGATGGTAGCCTTGTCATTATGGAAGGAAGTCTTTTGTCGATATTTTTGTTACTCCAATGGATGGTAGCCTTGTCATTATGGACCATGGTCGATTGTCGAGATTTTAGTTACTCCAATGGATGGTAGCCTTATAATTATGGAAGGTAGTTTGTTATCGAGATTTTTGTTACTCCAATGGATGGTAGCCTTGTCATTATGGAAGGAAGTCTTTTTTCGATATTTTTGTTACTCCAATAGATGGTAGCCTTGTCATTATGGACCGTGGTCTATTGTCAAGATTTTTGCTACTCCAATGGATGGTAGCCTTGTCATTATGGAAGGTAGTTTATTGTCGAGATTTTTGTTACCCCAATGGATGGTAGACTTGACATTATGGAAAGTAGTCTGGTTTCGAGATTTTTTTATCGCAATGGATGGTAGGCTTGTCGATATGGAAGGTAGTTTATTTTTTAGATTTTTGTTACTCCAATGGATGATAGCCTTGTCATTATGGAAGGAAGTCCGTTGTAGAGATTTTTGTTACTCCAATGGGTGGTAGCCTTGTCATTATGGAAGGTAGTCTGTTGTAGAGATTTTTGTACTGTAATGGATGGTAGCCTTGTCATTGAGGAAGGAAGTCTTTTGTCGACATTTTTGTTACTCCAATGGATGGTAGCATTGTAATTATGGACCGTGGTCTATTGTCGAGATTTTTGTTACTCCAATGGATGGTAGCCTTGTAATTATGGAAGGTAGTCTATTGTCAAGATTATTGTTACTCCAATGGATGGTAGCCTTGTCATTATGGAAGGTAGTCTGTTGTTAAGATTTTTGTTACTCTAATGGATGGTAGACTTGAAATTATGGAAAGGAGTCTGGTTTCGAGATTTTTTTTACTGCAATGGATGGTAGGCTTGTCATTATGGAACGTAGTCTGTTGTCGATATTTTTGTTACTCCAATGGATGGTAGCCTTGTCGTTGTGGAAGGTAGTCTGTTGTCTAGATTTTTATTACTCCTATGGATGGTAGCCTTGCCATTATGGAAGGTAGTCTGTTGTAGAGATTTTTGTTACTCCAATGGATGGTAGCCTTGTCATTATGGAAGGAAGTATGTTGTATACATTTTTGTTACTGCAATGGTTGGTAGCCTTGTCATTATGGAAGGTAGTCTGTTGTAGAGTTTTCGTTACTGTAATGGATGGTCGCCTTGTCATTATGGAAGGAAGTCTTTTGTCGATATTTTTGTTACTTCAATGGATGGTAGACTTTTCATTATGGACCGTGGTCTATTGTCGAGATTTTTGTTACTCCAATGGATGGTAGCCTTGTAATTATGGAAGGTAGTCTATTATCGAGATTTTTGTTACTCCAATGTAAGGTAGCCTTGTCATTATGGAAGGTAGTCTATTGTCGGGATTTTTATTACTCCAATGGATGGTAGACTTGACATTATGGAAAGGAGTCTGGTTTCGATATTTTTGTTACTGCAATAGATGGTAGGCTTGTCATTATGGAATGTAGTCTGTTGTCGATATTTTTGTTACTCTAATGGATGGTAGCCTTGTCGTTATGGAAGGTAGTCTGTTGTAGTGATTTTTGTTACTCCAATGGATGGTAGCCTTGTCATTATGGAAGGAATTTTGTTGTATACATTTTTGTTACTGCAATGGATGGTAGCCTTGTCATTATGGAAGGTAGTCTGTTGTAGAGTTTTTGTTACTGTAATCGATGGTCGCCTTGTCATTATGGAAAGAAGTCTTTTGTCGATATTTTTGTTACTTCAATGGATGGTAGCCTTGTCATTATGGACCGTGGTCAATTGTCGAGATTTTTGTTACTCCAATGGATGGTAGCCTTGTAATTATGGAAGGTTGTCTATTATCGAGATTTTTGTTACTCCAATGTAAGGTAGCCTTGTCATTATGGAAGGTAGTCTATTGTCGAGATTTTTGTTACTCCAATGGATGGTAGACTTGACATTATGGAAAGGAGTCTGGTTTCGAGATTTTTGTTACCGCAATGGATGGTAGGCTTGTAATTATGGAACGTAGTCTGTTGTCGATATTTTTGTTACTCCAATGGATGATAGCCTAGTCATTATGGAAGGTAGTATATTGTCGAGATCTTTGCTACTCAATGGATGGTAGCCTTGTCATTATGCAAGGTAGTTTGTTGTAGAGATTTTTGTGACTATAATGGATGGTAGCCTTGTCATTATGGAAAGAAGTCTTTTGTCGATATTTTTGTTACTCCAATGGATGGTAGCCTTGTCATTATGGACCATGGTCGATTGTCGAGATTTTAGTTACTCCAATGGATGGTAGCCTTATAATTATGGAAGGTATTTTGTTGTCGAGATTTTTGTTCCTCCAATGGATGGTAGCCTTCTCATTATGGAAGGAAGTCTTTTGTCGATATTTTTGTTACTCCAAAGGATGGTAGCCTTCTCATTATGGACCGTGGTCTATTGTCAAGATTTTTGTTACTCCAATGGATGGTAGCCTTGTCATTATGGAAGGTAGTCTATTGTCAAGATTTTTGTTACCCCAATGGATGGTAGACTTGACATTATGGAAAGTAGTCTGGTTTCGATATTTTTTTACCGCAATGGATGGTAGGCTTGTCGTTATGGAAGGTAGTCTGTTGTAGAGATTTTTGTTACTCCAATGGATGGTAGCCTTGTCATTATGGAAGGTAGTCTGTTGTAGAGATTTTTGTACTGTAATGGATGGTAGCCTTGTCATTAAGGAAGGAAGTCTTTTGTCGATATTTTTGTTACGCCAATGGATGGTAGCCTTGTAATTATGGACCATGGTCTATTGTCGAGATTTTTGTTACTCCAATGGATGGTAGCCTTGTAATTATGGAAGGTAGTCTATTATCGAGATTATTGTTACTCCAATGGATGGTAGCCTTGTCATTATGGTTGGTAGTCTGTTGTCAAGAATTTTGTTACTCCAATGGATGGTAGACTTGAAATTATGGAAAGGAGTCTGGTTTCGAGATTTTTGCTACCGCAATGGATGGTAGGCTTGTCATTATGGAACGTAGTCTGTTGTCGATATTTTTGTTACTCCAATGGATGGTAGCCTTGTCGTTATGGAAGGTAGTCTGTTGTCTAGATTTTTGTTACTCCTATGGATGGTAGCCTTGTCATTATGGAAGGAAGTCTGTTGTATACATTTTTGTTACTGCAATTGATGGTAGCCTTGTCATTATGGAAGGTAGTCTGTTATAGAGTTTTTGTTTCTGTAGTGGACGGTAGCCTTGTCATTATGGAAGGAAGTCATTTGTCAATATTTTTGTTACTTCAATGGATGGTAGCCTTGTCATTATGGACCGTGGTCTATTGTCGATATTTTTGTTACTCCAATGGATGGTAGCCTTGTAATTATGGAAGGTAGTCTATTATCGAGATTTTTGTTACTCCAATGTAAGGTAGCCTTGTCATTATGGAAGGTAGTCTATTGTCGAGATTTTTGTTACTACAAATGATGGTAGACTTAACTTTATGGAAAGGAGTCTGGTTTCGAGATTTTTGTTACCGCAATGGATGGTAGGCTTGTTATTATGGAACATAGTCTGTTGTCGATATTTTTGTTACTCCAATGGATGATAGCCTTGTCATTATGGAAGGTAGTCTGTTGTCGAGATCTTTGCTACTCAATGGATGGTAGCCTTGTCATTATGCAAGGTAGTTTGTTGTAGAGATTTTTGTTACTATAATGGATGGTAGCCTTGTCTTTATGGAAGGAAGTCTTTTGTCGATATTTTTGTTACTCCAATGGATGGTAGCCTTGTCATTATGGAAGGTAGTCTATTGTCGAGAGTTTTGTTACTCCAATGGATGGGAGACTTGACATTTTGGAAAGGAGTCTGGTTTTGAGATTTTTGTTACCGCAATGGATGGTAGGCTTGTCATTATGGAACGTAGTCTGTTGTCGATATTTTTGTTACTCCAATGGATGGTAGCCTTGTCGTTATGGAAGGTAGTCTGTTGTCTAGATTTTTGTTACTCCTATGGATGGTAGACTTGTCATTATGGAAGGTAGTCTGTTGTCGAGATCTTTGCTACTCAATGGATGGTAGCCTTGTCATTATGCAGGGTAGTTTGTTGTAGAGATTTTTGTTACTATAATGGATGGTAGCCTTGTCATTATGGAATGAAGTCTTTTGTCGATATTTTTGTTACTCCAATGGATGGTAGCCTTGTCATTATGGACCATGGTCGATTGTCGAGATTCTAGTTACTCCAATGGATGGTAGCCTTATAATTTATGGAAGGTAATTTGTTGTCGAGATTTTTGTTACTCCAATGGATGGTAGCCTTATAATTATGGAAGGTAGTTTGTTGTCGAGATTTTTGTTCCTCCAATGGATGGTAGCCTTGTCATTATGGAAGGAAGTCTTTTGTCGATATTTTTGATACTCCAATGGATGGTAGCCTTGTCATTATGGACCGTGGTCTATTGTCAAGATTTTTGTTACTCCAATGGATGGTAGCCTTGTCATTATGGAAGGTAGTCTATTGTCAAGATTTTTGTTACCCCAATGGATGGTAGACTTGACATTATGGAAAGTAGTCTGGTTTCGAGATTTTTTTACCGCAATGGATGGTAGGCTTGTTGTTATGGAAGGTAGTCTGTTGTAGAGATTTTTGTTACTCCAATGGATGGTAGCCTTGTCATTATGGAAGGTAGTCTGTTGTAGAGATTTTTGTACTGTAATGGATGGTAGCCTTGTCATTAAGGAAGGAAGTCTTTTGTCGATATTTTTGTTACTCCAATGGATGGTAGCCTAGTAATTATGAAAGGTAGTCTATTATCGAGATTATTGTTACTCCAATGGATGGTAGCCTTGTCATTATGGTTGGTAGTCTGTTGTCAAGAATTTTGTTACTCCAATGGATGGTAGACTTGAAATTATGGAAAGGAGTCTGGTTTCGAGATTTTTGTTACCGCAATGGATGGTAGGCTTGTCATTATGGAACGTAGTCTGTTGTCGATATTTTTGTTACTCCAATGGATGGTAGCCTTGTCGTTATGGAAGGTAGTCTGTTGTCTAGATTTTTGTTACTCCTATGGATGGTAGCCTTGTCATTATGGAAGGAAGTCTGTTGTATACATTTTTGTTACTGCAATTGATGGTAGCCTTGTCATTATGGAAGGTAGTCTGTTATAGAGTTTTTGTTACTGTAATGGACGGTAGCCTTGTCATTATGGAAGGAAGTCTTTTGTCGATATTTTTGTTACTTCAATGGATGGTAGCCTTGTCATTATGGACCGTGGTCTATTGTTGAGATTTTTGTTACTCCAATGGATGGTAGCCTTGTAATTATGGAAGGTAGTCTATTATCGAGATTTTTGTTACTCCAATATAAGGTAGCCTTGTCATTATGGAAGGTAGTCTATTGTCAAGATTTTTGTTACTACAAACGATGGTAGACTTGACTTTATGGAAAGGAGTCTGGTTTCGAGATTTTTGTTACCGCAATGGATGGTAGGCTTGTTATTATGGAACATAGTCTGTTGTCGATATTTTTGTTACTCCAATGGATGATAGCCTTGTCATTATGGAAGGTAGTCTGTTGTCGAGATCTTTGCTACTCAATGGATGGTAGCCTTGTCATTATGCAAGGTAGTTTGTTGTAGAGATTTTTGTTACTATAATGGATGGTAGCCTTGTCATTATGGAATGAAGTCTTTTGTCGATATTTTTGTTACTCCAATTGATGGTAGCCTTGTCATTATGGACCATGGTCGATTGTCGAGATTCTAGTTACTCCAATGGATGGTAGCCTTATAATTATGGAAGGTAGTTTGTTGTCGAGATTTTTGTTACTCCAATGGATGGTAGCCTTATAATTATGGAAGGTAGTTTGTTGTCGAGATTTTTGTTCCTCCAATGGATGGTAGCCTTGTCATTATGGAAGGAAGTCTTTTGTCGATATTTTTGTTACTCCAATGGATGGTAGCCTTGTCATTATGGACCGTGGTCTATTGTCAAGATTTTTGTTACTCCAATGGATGGTAGCCTTGTCATTATGGAAGGTAGTCTATTGTCAAGATTTTTGTTACCCCAATGGATGGTAGACTTGACATTATGGAAAGTAGTCTGGTTTCGAGATTGTTTTACCGCAATGGATGGTAGGCTTGTCGTTATGGAAGGTAGTCTGTTGTAGAGATTTTTGTTACTCCAATGGATGGTAGCCTTGTCATTATGGAAGGTAGTCTGTTGTAGAGATTTTTGTACTGTAATGGATGGTAGCCTTGTCATTAAGGAAGGAAGTCTTTTGTCTATATTTTTGTTACTCCAATGGATGGTAGCCTTGTAATTATGGACCATGGTCTATTGTCGAGATTTTTGTTACTCCAATGGATGGTAGCCTTGTAATTATGGAAGGTAGTCTATTATCGAGATTATTGTTACTCCAATGGATGGTAGCCTTGTCATTATGGTTGGTAGTCTGTTGTCAAGAATTTTGTTACTCCAATGGATGGTAGACTTGAAATTATGGAAAGGAGTCTGGTTTCGAGATTTTTGTTACCGCAATGGATGGTAGGCTTGTCATTATGGAACGTAGTCTGTTGTCGATATTTTTGTTACTCCAATGGATGGTAGCCTTGTCGTTGTGGAAGGTAGTCTGTTGTCTAGATTTTGTTACTCCTATGGATGGTAGCCTTGTCATTATGGAAGGAAGTCTGTTGTATACATTTTTGTTACTGCAATTGATGGTAGCCTCGTCATTATGGAAGGTAGTCTGTTATAGAGTTTTTGTTACTATAATGGACGGTAGCCTTGTCATTATGGAAGGAAGTCTTTTGTCGATATTTTTGTTACTTCAATGGATGGTAGCCTTGTCATTATGGACCGTGGTCTATTGTTGAGATTTTTGTTACTCCAATGGATGGTAGCCTTGTAATTATGGAAGGTAGTCTATTATCGAGATTTTTGTTACTCCAATGTAAGGTAGCCTTGTCATTATGGAAGGTAGTCTATTGTCGAGATTTTTGTTACTACAAACGATGGTAGACTTGACTTTATGGAAAGGAGTATGGTTTCAAGATTTTTGTTACCGCAATGGATGGTAGGCTTGTTATTATGGAACATAGTCTGTTGTCGATATTTTTGTTACTCCAATGGATGATAGCCTTGTCATTATGGAAGGTAGTCTGTTGTCGAGATCTTTGCTACTCAATGGATGGTAGCCTTGTCATTATGCAAGGTAGTTTGTTGTAGAGATTTTTGTTACTATAATGGATGGTAGCCTTGTCTTTATGGAAGGAAGTCTTTTGTCGATATTTTTGTTACTCCAATGGATGGTAGCCTTGTCATTATGGAAGGTAGTCTATTGTCGAGAGTTTTGTTACTCCAATGGATGGGAGACTTGACATTTTGGAAAGGAGTCTGGTTTTGAGATTTTTGTTACCGCAATGGATGGTAGGCTTGTCATTATGGAACGTAGTCTGTTGTCGATATTTTTGTTACTCCAATGGATGGTAGCCTTGTCGTTATGGAAGGTAGTCTGTTGTCTAGATTTTTGTTACTCCTATGGATGGTAGACTTGTCATTATGGAAGGTAGTCTGTTGTCGAGATCTTTGCTACTCAATGGATGGTAGCCTTGTCATTATGCAAGGTAGTTTGTTGTAGAGATTTTTGTTACTATAATGGATGGTAGCCTTGTCATTATGGAATGAAGTCTTTTGTCGATATTTTTGTTACTCCAATGGATGGTAGCCTTGTCATTATGGACCATGGTCGATTGTCGAGATTCTAGTTACTCCAATGGATGGTAGCCTTATAATTATGGAAGGTAGTTTGTTGTCGAGATTTTTGTTACTCCAATGGATGGTAGCCTTATAATTATGGAAGGTAGTTTGTTGTCGAGATTTTTGTTCCTCCAATGGATGGTAGCCTTGTCATTATGGAAGGAAGTCTTTTACCGATATTTTTGTTACTCCAATGGATGGTAGCCTTGTCATTATGGACCGTGGTCTATTGTCAAGATTTTTGTTACTCCAATGGATGGTAGCCTTGTCATTATGGAAGGTAGTCTATTGTCTAGATTTTTGTTACCCCAATGGATGGTAGACTTGACATTATGGAAAGTAGTCTGGTTTCGAGATTTTTTTACCGCAATGGATGGTAGGCTTGTCGTTATGGAAGGTAGTCTATTTTTTAGATTTTTGTTACTCCAATGGATGATAGCCTTGTCATTATGGAAGGTAGTCTGTTGTAGAGATTTTTGTTACTCCAATGGATGGTAGCCTTGTCATTATGGAAGGTAGTCTGTTGTAGATATTTTTGTACTGTAATGGATGGTAGCCTTGTCAATAAGGAAATAAGTCTTTTGTCGATATTTTTGTTACTCCAATGGATGGTAGCCTTTTTATTTTGGACCGTGGTTTATTGTCGATATTTTTGTTACTTCAATGGATGGTAGCCTTGTCATTATGGACCGTGGTCTATTGTCGAGATTTTTGTTACTCCAATGGATGGTAGCCTTGTAATTATGGAAGGTAGTCTATTATCGAGATTTTTGTTACTCCAAACATTGATAGACTTGACATTATGGAAAGGAGTCTGGTTTCGAGATTTTTGTTACTGCAATGGATGGTAGGCCTTTCATTATGGAACGTAGTCTGTTGTCGATATTTTTGTTACTCCAATGGATGATAGCCTTGTCATTATGGAAGGTAGTTTGTTGTCGACATCTTTGCTACTCAATGGATGGTAGCCTTGTCATTAAGCAAGATAGTTTGTTGTAGAGATTTTTGTTACTATAATGGATGGTAACCTTGTCATTATGGAAGGAAGTCTTTTGTCGATATTTTTGTTACTCCAATGGACGGTAGCCTTGTCATTATGGAAGGTAGTCTATTGTCGAGAGTTTTGTTACTCCAATGGATGGGAGACTTGACATTTTGGAAAGGAGTATGGTTTTGAGATTTTTGTTACCGCAATGGATGGTAGGCTTGTCATTATGGAACGTAGTCTGTTGTCGATATTTTTGTTACTCCAATGGATGGTATCCTTGTCGTTATGGAAGGTAGTCTGTTGTCTAGATTTTTGTTACTCCTATGGATGGTAGCCTTGTCATTATGGAAGGTAGTCTGGTTTCGAGATCTTTGTTACTCAATGGATGGTAGCCTTGTCATTGTGCTAGGTAGTTTGTTGTAGAGATTTTTGTTACTATAATGGATGGTAGCCTTGTCATTATGGAAGGAAGTCTTTTGTCGATATTTTTGTTACTCCAATGGATGGTAGCCTTGTCATTATGGACCATGGTCGATTGTCGAGAGTTTAGTTACTCCAATGGATGGTAGCCTTATAATTATGGAAGGTAGTTTGTTGTCGAGATTTTTGTTACTCCAATGGATGGTAGCCTAATAATTATGGAAGGTAGTTTGTTGTCGAGATTTTTGTTCCTCCAATGGATGGTAGCCTTGTCATTATGGAAGGAAGTCTTTTGTCGATATTTTTGTTACTCCAATGGATGGTAGCCTTGTCATTATGGACCGTGGTCTATTGTCAAGATTTTTGTTACTCCAATGGATGGTAGCCTTGTCATTATGGAAGGTAGTCTATTATCGAGATT
This sequence comes from Vicia faba, assembly GCA_948472305.1. NCBI lineage: Eukaryota > Viridiplantae > Streptophyta > Magnoliopsida > Fabales > Fabaceae > Vicia > Vicia faba. The sequence continues at coordinate 695,719,869 of OX451741.1, forward strand.
TTTGTTACCCCAATGGATGGTAGACTTGACATTATGGAAAGTAGTCTGGTTTCGAGATTTTTTTACCGCAATGGATGGTTGGCTTGTCATTATGGAAGGTAGTCTATTTTTTAGATTTTTGTTACTCCAATGGATGATAGCCTTGTCATTATGGAAGGTAGTCTGTTGTAGAGATTTTTGTACTGTAATGGATGGTAGCCTTGTCATTAAGGAAGGAAGTCTTTTGTCGATATTTTTGTTACTCCAATGGATGGTAGCCTTGTAATTATGGACCGTGGTCTATTGTCGAGATTTTTGTTACTCCAATGGATGGTAGACCTTGTAATTATGGAAGGTAGTCTATTGTCGAGATTATTGTTACTCCAATGGATGGTAGCCTTTTCATTATGGTTGGTAGTCTGTTGTCAAGATTTTTGTTACTCCAATGGATGGTAGACTTGAAATTATGGAAAGGAGTCTGGTTTCCAGATTTTTGTTACCGCAATGGATGGTAGGCTTGTCATTATGGAACGTAGTCTGTTGTCGATATTTTTGTTACTCCAATGGATGGTAGCCTTGTCGTTATGGAAGGTAATCTGTTGTCTAGATTTTTGTTACTCCTATGGATGGTAGCCTTGCCATTATGGAAGGTAGTCTGTTGTAGAGATTTTTGTTACTCCAATGGATGGTAGCCTTGTCATTATGGAAGGAAGTCTGTTGTATACATTTTTGTTACTGCAATGGATGGTAGCCTTGTCATTATGGAAGGTAGTCTGTTGTAGAGTTTTTGTTACTGTAATGGATGGTAGCCTTGTCACTATGGAAGGAAGTCTTTTGTCGATATTTTTGTTACTTCAATGGAGGGTAGCCTTGTCATTATGGACCGTGGTCTATTGTCGAGAATTTTGTTACGTCAATGGATGGTAGCCTTGTAATTATGGAAGGTAGTCTATTATCGAGATTTTTGTAACTCCAATGTAAGGTAGCCTTGTCATTATGGAAGGTAGTCTATTGTCGAGATTTTTGTTACTCCAATGGATGGTAGAATTGACATTATGGAAAGGAGTCTGGTTTCGAGATTTTTGTTACCGCAATTGATGGTAGGCTTGTCATTATGGAATGTAGTCTGTTGTCAATATTTTTGTTACTCCAATGGATTATTTACTTGTCATTATGGAAGGCAGTCTGTTGTCGAGATCTTTGCTACTCAATGGATGGTAGCCTTGTCATTATGCAAGGTAGTTTGTTGTAGAGATTTTTGTTACTATAATGGATGGCAGCCTTGTCATTATGGAAGGAAGTCTTTTGTCGATATTTTTGTTACTCCAATGGATGGTAGCCTTGTCATTATGGAAGGTAGTCTATTGTCTAGATTTTTGTTACTCCAATGGATGGTAGACTTGACATTATGGAAAGGAGTCTGGTTTCGAGATTTTTGTTACAGCAATGGATGGTAGGCTTCTCATTATGGAACGTAGTCTGTTGTCGATATTTTTGTTACTCCAATGGATGGTAGCCTTGTCGTTATGGAAGGTAGTCTATTGTCTAGATTTTTGTTACTCGTATGGATGGTAGCCTTGCCATTATGGAAGGTAGTCTGTTGTAGATATTTTTGTTACTCCAATGGATGGTAGCCTTGTCATTATGGAAGGAAGTCTGTTGTATACATTTTTGTTACTGCAATGGATGGTAGCCTTGTCATTATGGAAGGTAGTCTGTTGTAGAGTTTTTGTTACTGTAATGGATGGTCGCCTTGTCATTATGGAAGGAAGTCTTTTGTCGATATTTTTGTTACTTTAATGGATGGTAGCCTTGTCATTATGGACCGTGGTCTATTGTCGAGATTTGTGTTACTCCAATGGATAGTAGCCTTGTAATTATGGAAGGTAGTCTATTATCGAGATTTTTGTTACTCCAATGTAAGGTAGCCTTGTCATTATGGAAGGAAGTCTATTGTCGAGATTTTTGTTACCGCAATGGATGGTAGGCTTGTCATTATGGAACTAAGTCTGTTGTCGATATTTTTGTTACTCCAATGGATGGTAGCCTTGTCGTTATGGAAGGTAGTCTGTTGTCTAGATTTTTGTTACTCCTAGGGATAGTAGCCTTCTCATTATGGAAGGTAGTCTGTTGTCGAGATCTTTGCTACTCAATGGATGGTAGCCTTGTCATTATGCGAGGTAGTTTGTTGTATAGATTTTTGTTACTATAATGGATGGTAGCCTTGTCATTATGGAAGGAAGTCTTTTGTCGTTATTTTTGTTACTCCAATGGATGGTAGCCTTGTCATCATGGACCATGGTCGATTGTCGAGATTTTAGTTACTCCAATGGATGGTAGCCTTATAATTATGGAAGGTAGTTTGTTGTCGAGATTTTTGTTACTCCAATGGATGGTAGCCTTGTTATTATGGAAGGAAGTCTTTTGTCGATATTTTTGTTACTCCAATAGATGGTAGCCTTGTCATTATGGACCGTGGTCTATTGTCAAGATTTTTGTTACTCCAATGGATGGTAGCCTTGTCATTATGGAAGGTAGTCTATTGTCGAGATTTTTGTTACCCCAATGGATGGTAGACTTGACATTATGGAAAGTAGTCTAGTTTCGAGATTTTTTTACCGCAATGGATGGAAGGCTTGTCGTTATGGAAGGTAGTCTATTTTTTAGATTTTTGTTACTCCAATGGATGATAGCCTTGTCATTATGGAAGGCAGTCTGTTGTCGAGATCTTTGCTACTCAATGGATGGTAGCCTTGTCATTATGCAAGGTAGTTTGTTGTAGAGATTTTTGTTACTATAATGGATGGTAGCCTTGTCATTATGGAAGGAAGTCTTTTGTCGATATTTTTGTTACTCAAATGGATGGTAGCCTTGTCATTATGGAAGGTAGTCTATTGTCTATATTTTTGTTACTCCAATGGATGGTAGACTTGACATTATGGAAAGGAGTCTGGTTTTGAGATTTTTGTTACAGCAATGGATGGTAGGCTTGTCATTATGGAACGTAGTCTGTTGTCGATATTTTTGTTACTCCAATGGATGGTAGCCTTGTCGTTATGGAAGGTAGTCTGTTGTCTAGATTTTTGTTACTCCTATGGATGGTAGCCTTGTCATTATGGAAGGAATTCTGTTGTATACATTTTTGTTACTGCAATGGATGGTAGCCTTGTCATTATGGAAGGTAGTCTGTTGTACAGTTTTTGTTACTATAATGGATGGTCGCCTTGTCATTGTGGAAGGAAGTCTTTTGTCGATATTTTTGTTACTTCAATGGATGGTAGCCTTGTCATTATGGACCGTGGTCTATTGTCGAGATTTGTGTTACTCCAATGGATAGTAGCCTTGTAATTATGGAAGGTAGTCTATTATCGAGATTTTTGTTACTCCAATGTAAGGTAGCCTTGTCATTATGGAAGGAAGTCTATTGTCGAGATTTTTGTTACCGCAATGGATGGTAGGCTTGTCATTATGGAACATAGTCTGTTGTCGATATTTTTGTTACTCCAATGGATGGTAGCCTTGTCGTTATGGAAGGTAGTCTGTTGTCTAGATTTTTGTTACTCCTAGGGATAGTAGCCTTGTCATTATGGAAGGTAGTCTGTTGTCGAGATCTTTGCTACTCAATGGATGGTAGCCTTGTCATTATGCAAGGTAGTTTGTTGTAGAGATTTTTGTTACTATAATGGATGGTAGCCTTGTCATTATGGAAGGAAGTCTTTTGTCGATATTTTTGTTACTCCAATGGATGGTAGCCTTGTCATTATGGACCATGGTCGATTGTCGAGATTTTAGTTACTCCAATGGATGGTAGCCTTATAATTATGGAAGGTAGTTTGTTGTCGAGATTTTTGTTACTCCAATGGATGGTAGCCTTGTTATTATGGAAGGAAGTCTTTTGTCGATATTTTTGTTACTCCAATAGATGGTAGCCTTGTCAATATGGACCGTGGTCTATTGTCAAGATTTTTGTTACTCCAATGGATGGTAGCCTTGTCATTATGGAAGGTAGTCTATTGTCGAGATTTTTGTTACCCCAATGGATGGTATACTTGAAATTATGGAAAGGAGTCTGGTTTCGAGATTTTTGTTACCACAATGGATGGAAGGCTTGTCATTATGGAACGTAGTCTGTTGTCGATATTTTTGTTACTCCAATGGATGGTAGCCTTGTCGTTATGGAAGGTAGTCTGTTTTCTAGATTTTTGTTACTCCTATGGATGGTATCCTTGCCATTATGGAAGGTAGTCTGTTGTAGAGATTTTTGTTACTCCAATGGATGGTAGCCTTGTCATTATGGAAGGAAGTCTGTTGTATACATTTTTGTTCCTGCAATGGATGGTAGCCTTGTCATTATGGAAGGTAGTCTGTTGTAGAGTTTTTGTTATTGTAATGGATGGTCGCCTTGTCATTATGGAAGGAAGTCTTTTGTCGATATTTTTGTTACTTCAATGGATGGTAGCCTTGTCATTATGGACCGTGGTCTATTGTCGATATTTTTGTTACTCCAATGGATGGTAGCCTTGTAATTATTGAAGGTAGTCTATTATCAAGATTTTTGTTACTCCAATGTAAGGTAGCCTTGTCATTATGGAAGGTAGTCCATTGTCGAGATTTTTGTTACTCCAATGGACGGTAGACTTGACATTATGGAAAGGAGTCTGGTTTCGAGATTTTTGTTACCGCAATGGATGGTAGGCTTGTCATTATGGAATGTAGTTTGTTGTCGATATTTTTGTTACTCCAATGGATGGTAGCCTTGTCGTTATGGAAGGTAGTCTGTTGTTTAGATTTTTGTTACTCCTATGGATGGTAGCCTTGTCATTATGGAAGGTAGTCTGTTGTAGAGATTTTTGTTACTCCAATGGATGGTAGCCTTGTCATTATGGAAGGAATTATGTTGTATACATTTTTGTTACTGCAATGGATGGTAGCCTTGTCATTATGGAAGGTAGTCTGTTGTAGTGTTTTTGTTACTGTAATGGATGGTCGCCTTGTCATTATGGAAGGAAGTCTTTTGTCGATATTTTTGTTACTTCAATGGATGGTAGCCTTGTCATTATGGACCGTGGTCTATTGTCGAGATTTTTGTTACTCCAATGGATGGTAGCCTTGTAATTATGGAAGGTAGTCTATTATCGAGATTTTTGTTACACCAATGTAAGGTAGCCTTGTCATTATAGAAGGTAGTCTATTGTCGAGATTTTTGTTACTCCAATGGATGGTAGACTTGACATTATGGAAAGGAGTCTGGTTTCCAGATTATTTATACCGCAATGGATGGTAGGCTTGTCATTATGGAATGTAGTCTGTTGTCGATATTTTTTTTACTCCAATGGATGATAGCCTTGTCATTATGGAAGGTAGTCTGTTGTCGAGATCTTTGCTACTCAATGGATGGTAGCCTTGTCATTATGCAAGGTAGTTTGTTGTAGATATTTTTGTTACTATAATGGATGGTAGCCTTGTCATTATGGAAGGAAGTCTTTTGTCCATATTTTTGTTACTCCAATGGATGGTAGCCTTGTCATTATGGACCATGGTCGATTGTCGAGATTTTAGTTACTCCAATGGATGGTAGCCTTATAATTATGGAAGGTAGTTTGTTGTCGAGATTTTTTTCACTCCAATGGATGGTAGTCTTGTCATTATGGAAGGAAGTCTTTTGTCGATATTTTTGTTACTCAAATGGATGGTAGCCTTGTCATTATGGACGGTGGTCTATTGTCAAGATTTTTGTTACTCCAATGGATGGTAGCCTTGTCATTATGGAAGGTAGTCTATTGTCGAGATTTTTGTTACCCGAATGGATGGTAGACTTAACATTATGGAAAGTAGTCTGGTTTCGAGATTTTTTTACCGCAATGGATGGTAGGCTTGTCGTTATGGAAGGTAGTCTATTTTTTAGATTTTTGTTACTCCAATGGATGATAGCCTTGTCATTATGGAAGGCAGTCTGTTGTAGAGATTTTTGTTACTCCAATGGGTGGTAGCCTTGTCATTATGGAAGGTAGTATGTTATAGAGATTTTTGTACTGTAATGGATGGTAGCCTTGTCATTAAGGAAGGAAGTCTTTTGTCGATATTTTTGTTACTCCAATGGATGGTAGCCTTGTAATTATGGACCGTGGTCTATTGTCGAGAATTTTGTTACTCCAATGGATGGTAGCCTTGTAATTATGGAAGGTAGTCTATTGTCGAGATTATTGTTACTCCAATGGATGGTAGCCTTGTCATTATGGAAGGTAGTCTGTTGTTAAGATTTTTGTTACTCCAATGGATGGTATACTTGAAATTATTGAAAGGAGTCTGGTTTCGAGATTTTTGTTACCACAATGGATGGTAGGCTTGTCATTATGGAACGTAGTCTGTTGTCGATATTTTTGTAACTCCAATGGATGGTAGCCTTGTCGTTATGGAAGGTAGTCCGTTTTCTAGATTTTTGTTACTCCTATGGATGGTATCCTTGCCATTATGGAAGGTAGTCTGTTGTAGAGATTTTTGTTACTCCAATGGATGGTAGCCTTGTCATTATGGAAGGAAGTCTGTTGTATACATTTTTGTTCCTGCAATGGATGGTAGCCTTGTCATTATGGAAGGTAGTCTGTTGTAGAGTTTTTGTTACTGTAATGGATGGTCGCCTTGTCATTATGGAAGGAAGTCTTTTGTCGATATTTTTGTTACTTCAATGGATGGTAGCCTTGTCATTATGGACCGTTGTCTATTGTCGAGATTTTTGTTACTCCAATGGATGGTAGCCTTGTAATTATGGAAGGTAGTCTATTATCGAGATTTTTGTTACTCCAATGTAAGGTAGCCTTGTCATTATGGAAGGTAGTCTATTGTCGAGATTTTTGTTACTCCAATCGATGGTAGACTTGACATTATGGAAAGGAGTCTGGTTTCGAGATTTTTGTTACCGCAATGGATGGTAGGCTTGTCATTATGGAACATAGTCTGTTGTCGATATTTTTGTTACTCCAATGGATGATAGCCTTGTCATTATGGAAGGTAGTCTGTTGTCGAGATCTTTGCTACTCAATGGATGGTAGCCTTGTCAATATGCAAGGTAGTTTGTTGTAGAGATTTTTGTTACTATAATGGATGGTAGCCTTGTCATTATGGAATGAAGTCTTTTGTCGATATTTTTGTTACTCCAATGGATGGTAGCCTTGACATTATGGAAGGTAGTCTATTGTCGAGATTTTTGTTACTCCAATGGATGGTAGACTTGACATTATGGAAAGGAGTCTGGTTTCGAGATTTTTGTTACCGCAATGGATGGTAGGCTTGTCATTATGGAACGTAGATTGTTGTCGATATTTTTGTTACTCCAATGGATGGTAGCCTTGTCGTTATGGAAGGTAGTCTGTTGTCTAGATTTTTGTTACTCCTATGGATGGTAGCCTTGTCATTATGGAAGGTAGTCTATTGTCGAGATCTTTGCTACTCAATGGATGGTAGCCTTGTCATTATGCAAGGTAGTTTGTTGTAGAGATTTTTGTTACTATAATGGATGGTAGCCTTGTCATTATGGAAGGAAGTCTTTTGTTGATATTTTTGTTACTCCAATGGATGGTAGCCTTGTCATTATGGAAGGTAGTCTATTGTCGAGATTTTTATTACTCCAATGGATGGTAGACTTGACATTATGGAAAGGAGTCTGGTTTCGAGATTTTTGTTACCGCAATGGATGGTAGGCTTGTCATTATGGAACGTAGACTGTTGTCGATATTTTTGTTACTCCAATGGATGGTAGCCTTGTCGTTATGGAAGGTAGTCTGTTGTCTAGATTTTTGTTACTCCTATGGATGGTAGCCTTGTCATTATGGAAGGTAGTCTGTTGTCGAGATCTTTGCTACTCAATGGATGGTAGCCTTGTCATTATGCAAGGTAGTTTGTTGTAGAGATTTTTGTTACTATAATGGATGGTAGCCTTGTCATTATGGAAGGAAGTCTTTTGTCGATACTTTTGTTATTCCAATGGATGGTAGCCTTGTCATTATGGACCATGGTCGATTGTCGAGATTTTAGTTACTCCAATGTATGGTAGCCTTATAATTATGGAAGGTAGTTTGTTGTCGAGATTTTTGTTACTCCAATGGATGGTAGCCTTGTCATTATGGAAGGAAGTCTTTTGTCGATATTTTTGTTACTCCAATGGATGGTAGCCTTGTCCCTATGGAAGGTAGTCTATTGTCGAGATTTTTGTTACTCTAATGGATGGTAGACTTGACATTATGGAAAGGAGTCTGGTTTCGATATTTTTGTTACCGCAATGGATGGTAGGCTTGTCATTATGGAATGTAGTCTGTTGTCGATATTTTTGTTACTCCAATGGATGGTAGCCTTGTCGTTATGGAAGGTAGTTTGTTGTCTAGATTTTTGTTACTCCTATGGATGGTAGCCTTGTCATTATGGAAGGTAGTCTGTTGTAGAGATTTTTGTTACTCCAATGGATGGTAGCCTTGTCATTATGGAAGGAATTCTGTTGTATACATTTTTGTTACTGCAATGGATGGTAGCCTTGTCATTATGGAAGGTAGTCTGTTGTAGAGTTTTTGTTACTGTAATGGATGGTCGCCTTGTCATTATGGAAGGAAGTCTTTTGTCAATATTTTTGTTACTTCAATGGATGGTAGCCTTGTCATTATGGACCGTGGTCTATTGTCGAGATTTTTGTTACTCCAATGGATGGTAGCCTTGTAATTATGGAAGGTAGTCTATTATCGAGATTTTTGTTACACCAATGTAAGGTAGCCTTGTCATTATAGAATGTAGTCTATTGTCGAGATTTTTGTTACTCCAATGGATGGTAGACTTGACATTATGGAAAGGAGTCTGGTTTCCAGATTTTTTTTACCGCAATGGATGGTAGGCTTGTCATTATGGAATGTAGTCTGTTGTCGATATTTTTTTACTCCAATGGATGATAGCCTTGTCATTATGGAAGGTAGTCTGTTGTCGAGATCTTTGCTACTCAATGGATGGTAGCCTTGTCATTATGCAAGGTAGTTTGTTGTAGAGATTTTTGTTACTATAATGGATGGTAGCCTTGTCATTATGGAAGGAAGTCTTTTGTCGATATTTTTGTTACTCCAATAGATGGTAGCCTTGTCATTATGGACCGTGGTCTATTGTCAAGATTTTTGTTACTCCAATTGATGGTAGCCTTGTCATTATGGAAGGTAGTCTATTGTCGAGATTTTTGTTACCCCAATGGATGGTAGACTTAACATTATGGAAAGTAGTCTGGTTTCGAAATTTTTTTACCGCAATGGTTGGTAGGCTTGTCGTTATGGAAGGTAGTCTATTTTTTAGATTTTTGTTACTCCAATGGATGATAGCCTTGTCATTATGGAAGGCAGTCTGTTGTAGAGATTTTTCTTACTCCAATGGGTGGTAGCCTTATCATTATGGAAGGTAGTCTGTTGTAGAGATTTTTGTACTGTAATAGATGGTAGCCTTTTCATTAAGGAAGGAAGTCTTTTTTCGATATTTTTGTTACTCCAATGGATGGTATCCTTGTAATTATGGACCGTGGTCTATTGTCGAGATTTTTGTTACTCCAATGGATGGTAGCCTTGTAATTATGGAAGGTAGTCTATTGTCGAGATTATTGTTACTCCAATGGATGGTAGCCTTGTCATTATGGAAGGTAGTCTATTGTTAAGATTTTTGTTACTCCATTGGATGGTATACTTGAAATTATGGAAAGGAGTCTGGTTTCGAGATTTTTGTTACCACAATGGATGGTAGGCTTGTCATTATGGAACGTAGTCTGTTGTCGATATTTTTGTTACTCCAATGGATGGTAGCCTTGTCGTTATGGAAGGTAGTCTATTTTCTAGATTTTTGTTACTCCTATGGATGGTATCCTTGCCATTATGGAAGGTAGTCTGTTGTAGAGATTTTTGTTACTCCAATGGATGGTAGCCTTGTCATTATGGAAGGAAGTCTGTTGTATACATTTTTGTTCCTGCAATGGATGGTAGCCTTGTCATTATGGAAGGTAGTCTATTGTCGAGATTTTAGTTACTCCAATGGATGGTAGACTTCACATTATGGAAAGGAGTCTGGTTTCGAGATTTTTGTTACCGCAATGGATGGTAGGCTTGTCATTATGGAACGTAGAGTGTTGTCGATATTTTTGTTACTCCAATGGATGGTAGCCTTGTCGTTATGGAAGGTAGTGTGTTGTCTAGATTTTTGTTACTCCTATGGATGGTAGCCTTGTCATTATGGAAAGTAGTCTGTTGTCGAGATCTTTGCTACTCAATGGATGGTAGCCTTGTCATTATGCAAGGTAGTTTGTTGTAGAGATTTTTTTTACTATAATGGATGGTAGCCTTGTCATTATGGAAGGAAGTCTTTTGTCGATATTTTTTTTATTCCAATGGATGGTAGCCTTGTCATTATGGACCATGGTCGATTGTCGAGATTTTAGTTACTCCAATGGATGGTAGCCTTATAATTATGGAAGGTAGTTTGTTGTCGAGATTTTTGTTACTCCAATGGATGGTAGCCTTATCATTATGGAAGGAAGTCTTTTGTCAATATTTTTGTTACTCTAATGGATGGTAGCCTTGTCATTATGGACCATGGTCTATTGTCAAGATTTTTGTTACTCCAATGGATGGTAGCCTTGTCATTATGGAAGGTAATCTATTGTCGAGATTTTGTTACCCCAATGGATGGTAGACTTGACATTATGGAAAGTAGTCTGGATTCGAGATTTTTTTACCGCAATGGATGGTAGGCTTGTCGTTATGGAAGATAGTCTATTTTTTAGATTTTTGTTACTCCAATGGATGATAGCCTTGTCATTATGGAAGGTAGTCTGTTGTAGAGATTTTTGTTACCCCAATGGGTGGTAGCCTTGTCATTATGGAAGGTAGTCTGTTGTAGATATTTTTGAACTGTAATGGATGGTAGCCTTGTCATTAAGGAAGGAAGTCTTTTGTCGATATTTTTGCTACTCCAATGGATGGTAGCCTTGTATTATGGACCGTGGTCTATTGTCGAGATTTTTGTTACTCCAATGGATGGTAGCCTTGTAATTATGGAAGGTAGTCTATTGTCGAGATTATTGTTACTCCAATGGATGGTAGCCTTGTCATTATGGTTGGTAGTCTGTTGTCAAGATTTTTGTTACTCCAATGGATGGTTGACTTGAAATTATGGAAAGGAGTCTGGTTTCGAGATTTTTGTTACCGCAATGGATGGTAGGTTTGTCATTATGGAACGTAGTTTGTTGTCGACATTTTTGTTACTCCAATGGATGGTAGCTTTGTCGTTATGGAAGGTAGTCTATTGTCTAGATTTTTGTTACTCCTATCGATGGTAGCCTTGTCATTTTGGAAGGTAGTCTATTGTAGAGATTTTTGTTACTTCAATGGATGGTAGCCTTGTCATTATGGAAGGAAGTCTGTTGTATACATTTTTGTTACTGCAATGGATGGTAGCCTTGTCATTATTGAAGGTAGTCTATTGTAGAGTTTTTGTTACTGTAATGGATGGTAGCCTTGTCATTATGGAAGGAAGTCTTTTGTCGATATTTTTGTTACTTCAATGGATGGTAGCCTTGTCATTATGGACCGTGTTCTATTGTCGAGATTTTTGTTACTCCAATGGATGGTAGCCTTGTAATTATGGAACATAGTCTATTGTCGAGATTTTTGTTACTCCAATGTATGGTAGCCTTGTCATTATGGAAGGTAGTCTATTGTCGAGATTTTTGTTACTCCAATGGATGGTAGACTTGACATTTTGGAAAGGAGTCTGGTTTCGAGATTTTTGTTACCGCAATGGATGGTAGGCTTGTCATTATGGAACGTATTCTGTTGTCGATATTTTTGTTACTCCAATGGATGGTAGCCTTGTCGTTATGGAAGGTAGTCTTTTGTCTAGATTTTTGTTACTCATATGGATGGTAGCCTTGTCATTATGGAAGGTAGTTTGTTGTCGAGATCTTTTCTACTCAATGGATGGTAGCCTTGTCATTATGCAAGGTAGTTTGTTGTAGAGATTTTTGTTACTATAATGGATGGTAGCCTTGTCATTATGGAAGGAAGTCTTTTGTCGATATTTTTGTTACTCTAATGGATGGTAGCCTTGTAATTATGGACCATGGTCGATTGTCGAGATTTTAGTTACTGTAATGGATGGTAGCCTTATAATTATGGAAGGTAGTCTATTGTCGAGATTATTGTTACTCCAATGGATGGTAGCCTTGTCATTATGGAAGGTAGTCTGTTGTCAAGATTTTTGTTACTCCAATGGATGGTAGACTTGAAATTATGGAAAGGAGTCTGGTTTCGAGATTTTTGTTACCGCAATGGATGGTAGGCTTATCATTAATGAATGTAGTCTGTTGTCGATATTTTTTTTACTCCAATGGATGGTAGCCTTGTCGTTATGGAAGGTAGTATGTTGTCTAGATTTGTCTTACTCCTATGGATGGTAGCCTTGTCATTATGGAAGGTAGTCTATTGTAGAGATTTTTGTTACTCCAATGGATGGTAGCCTTGTCATTATGGAAGGAAGTGTGTTGTATATATTTTTGTTACTGCAATGGATGGTAGCCTTGTCATTATGGAAGGTAGTTTGTTGTAGAGTTTTTGTTACTGTAATGGATGGTATCCTTGTCATTATGGAAGGAAGTCTTTTGTCGATATTTTAGTTACTTCAATGGATGGTAGCCTTGTCATTATGGACCGTGGTCTATTGTCGAGATTTTTGTTACTCCAATGTATGGTAGCCTTGTAATTATGGAAGGTAGTGTATTCTCGAGATTTTTGTTACTCCAATGGATGGTAGACTTGACATTTTGGAAAGGAGTCTGGTTTCGAGATTTTTGTTACCGCAATGGATGGTAGGCTTTTCATTATGGAACGTAGTTTGTTGTCGATATTTTTGTTACTCCAATGGATGGTAGCCTTGTCGTTATGGAAGGTAGTCTGTTGTCTAGATTTTTGTTACTCCTATGGATGGTAGCCTTGTCATTATGGAAGGTAGTATGTTGTCGAGATCTTTGCTACTCAATGGATGGTAGCCTTGTCATTATGCAAGGTAGTTTGTTGTAGAGATTTTTGTTACTATAACGGATGGTAGCCTTGTCATTATGGAAGGAAGTCTTTTGTTGATATTTTTGTTACTCCAATGGATGGTAGCCTTGCCATTATGGACCATGGTCGATTGTCGAGATTTTTGTTACTCCAATGGATGGTAGCCTTGTCATTATGGAAGGTAGTCTGTTGTCGATATTTTTGTTACTCCAATGGATGGTAGACTTGAAATTATGGAAAGGAGTCTGGTTTCGAGATTTTTGTTACCGCAATGGATGGTAGGCTTGTCATTATGGAATGTAGTCTGTTGTCGATATTTTTTTTACTCCAATGGATGGTAGCCTTTGCGTTATGGAAGGTAGTCTGTTGTCTAGATTTTTCTTACTCCTATGGATGGTAGCCTTGTCATTATGGAAGGTAGTCTTTTGTAGAGATTTTTGTTACTCCAATGGATGATAGCCGTGTCATTATGGAAGGAATTCTGTTGTATACATTTTTGTTACTGCAATGGATGGTAGCCTTGTCATTATGGAAGGTAGTTTGTTATAGAGTTTTTGTTACTGTAATGGATGGTAGCCTTGTTATTATGGAAGGTAGTTTGTTGTCCAGATTTTTGTTGATATTTTTGTTACTTCAATGGATGGTAGCCTTGTCGTTATGGACGGTGGTCTATTGTCGAGATTTTTGTTACTCGAATGTATGGTAGCCTTGTAATTATGGAAGGTAGTGTACTCTCGAAATTTTTGTTACTCCAATGTATGGTAGCCTTGTAATTATGGAAGGTAGTTTATTGTCGAGATTTTTGTTACTCCAATGGATGGTAGACTTGACATTATGGAAAGGAGTCTGGTTTCGAGATTTTTGTTACCGCAATGGATGGTAGGCTTGTCATTATGGAACGTAGTCTGTTGTCGATATTTTTGTTACTCCAATGGATGGTAGCCTTGTCGTTATGGAAGGTAGTCTGTTGTCTAGATTTTTGTTACTCCTATGGATGGTAGCCTTGTCATTAGGGAAGGTAGTATGTTGTCGAGATCTTTGCTACTCAATGGATGGTAGCCTTGTCATTATGAAAGGTAGTTTGTTGTAGAGATTTGTGTTACTGTAATGGATGGTAGCCTTGTCATTATGGAAGGAAGTCTTTTGTCGATATTTTTGTTACTCCAATGGATGGTAGCCTTGTAATTATGGACCATGGTCGATTGTCGAGATTTTAGTTACTCCAATGGATGGTAGCCTTATAATCATGGAAGGTAGTTTGTTGTCCAGATTTTTGTTACTCCAATGGATGGTAGCCTTGTCATTATGGAAGGTATTCTGTTGTCAAGATTTTTGTTACTCCAATGGATGGTAGACTTGACATTATGGAAACTAGCCTGGTTTCGAGATTTTTGTTACCGCAATGGATGGTAGTCTTGTCATTATGGAACATAGTCTGTTGTCAATATTTTTGTTACTCCAATGGATGGTATCCTTGTCGTTATGGAAGGTGTTGTAGCCTAAATTTTGCCCCTAACTTTTGTAGGTACCGAGTCGAAGCATATGGCAAATAAGGTTTTCCGGTATTATTTCCCTAAAATCTCTTTTTGCAAAGAAAAAGAATAAAAAATTTTCATTTTTTTTCATTGTACAATCGATTGCTCCTAGAGTGCAATCGATTGCACAAATTGAATTTTGCATAATTTTTGGAAAAAATTCACTGTGCAAATCGATTTGCAATATAGTGCAATCGATTTGCATAGAGTGGAAATTAAAAAAAATCAGCATTTTAAAATTGTCAAATGTTTGGCTCCAATTTTTCTTCCTTTTTGAAAGATGTATCATTAATTCAAATTTTAGTGCCAATTTTTCATTTTTAAGAAGAATTATCATTAATTCAAATTTGGGCTCCAAGAATCAATTACCAAATTACCACTAATCCCAATCCTTAAACTCTATAAAAAGAGCCCTCATCTCATTCAAATTTCAAGCTTTTGATAGCCAAATCCACCTTGCTAAAAAATCTCTCAACTCTCTCCATCTACCAAACTCACTCAAAGCTCCATTTTCACAAAGTTAGTAAGCTTTGCATTGAAGCTTACTAATCTTTGAGCTAAACCTTCATCCAAATCCTTTTTTCTCCATAAATTCTCTACATCCAAGCTTGGTCAATTGATTCTTGTGGTTGAATTGAAGCAAATTCTTGAAGTTGTTTGATAATTTTCTAGATCTACCTTTGGTAAGTTTGGATAAATCATCTTTCACAATGTGATCTCTTTGGTAAGTTTGAGCATTATTTTGTGATTCCAATGGTGTTATTTTCTCATAATTTGATGGAATTTTCGTGCTCAAGTGGATCCATGATCATAAGGTGTTTGATGGAAAGTTTGAACAAGCAATTGCCCTTTTAAAATGCTGTTTTTGCTACTGCTTCTGTGTGTAATCGATTTACATAGTAGTGTAAATCGATTTACACAACACAATTTTGCATAAATTCTTGAAAATTATACTGTGTAAATCAATTTACATAGTAGTGTAAATCGATTTACACCAGAACATAATGTATTTTTTGCCTTGTTTTGGGGAAACTTTGATCCAAAATGATTTTTCTACTCACTCCTTTTGATTGTTGGTTTGGATTGCAATTTTAAATGTCCAATTTGTCTTTAAACTCAATGGACTTTGTGATGTAGATGAAGTTGGATAAATGTTCATCAATTAAAATCTACCTAAGAGTGAATTATTTAATTCATTTTTGGTGCTTTGGATTAATGATTTGTTTAGTGCTTTAATCCATCTAGAGGAGTGGTTGAATTTAAAGATGAAAGAATTTTGAAATGGTGATCCAAATTAGCTTATCATTTCCCTCCCTCTTCATCTTATCCCTTTCTTTTTTTAATTGTGCTACATGTTAAGGGATGGTGATCTCTATATCATTTATCCAAACATGAAGTACATAGATTGCTATTGACCGGCCTCAAAATAGGTGCGACTTCTACATAAGTCCACTTACGATTGCTTAACATAGCGCTAAATTTTGTCCTGATTCGAATAAATGATCATTCGTGGCCCAAACTTATGATTGCAAGCCCAAGTATGTTAATTTGATCTCTTTGATCCAATAACCTTGAGATTCATTTTGTAGAGGCTTTGGTTCTACCAATCCTCTGATGGATCTACAACACCTTTGGTCAACGCGGATCACTTAAACATCGTTGATCATTACATGTTGCCTTGTGAGAATTCCAAAATGGATGATATACTGGACAAAAAGCAAATGCAACTTGTTGTGTAGAGGCTTTGGTTCTACCAATCCCCTAATGAGTTCCAAATGCAAGTTTCAAGATGGTCATCAAACTAACCACTAATTACTAACATTTAACTTTACTTTACGCTTTTATTTTCATGCTTTATGTACCATTTACTTTTAGCAATTTACATTTCTTGCTATTTTCATCTTTGCTCACTTGAGCATTTACTTTTATGTCATTTTTACTTTGCTCACTTGAGCTTTTCTTTCTTTTTAAAGACACCTAATAATGAACATGAACCATAAAAATCTTTAATGATACTTGGACTACATGGTTACTATCCTTTGCATTATGGAGTGATGGACTTCTTGGACTTAGGATTAGAGACCTTGGCCTATCTTGGAGACTTTGTGACTTTATTTGATATTTTGTCTAGAGTTCTTGAGGTTTACCTCAAGACATTGGGTTGTTTGTTTTGTTTGTGTGCAGGTTATTGTGATTACATACTTTGTTTGTAATCTGGAATTCACCCGTATACAGCCATTAATCTCCACAATTTTTGCGAAGACTTAAAACACTTGAAGTTTGATTCTCTCAAGAGGTCTAGCATCTTTGCTTTCTTGGTTTCAATCCAAAGAATGGGAATTCTACATTGGCTTATAATGTCATGTATCGGCTTTATGTTGGTTATACGGTTCTCTTCCTTAGCTTTTACCTTATGCTTTAGGATAGTCCCTTCATCTCCTCCCATCTTCTTTAATTCTCAAAACCTTCTCATCTTATTTCAAAAATCTTATTTGTTTATAAAATCAAACCGCTTTCATAATAAACCTCGACTTTGTCGAGTACCTTTTCTTTTAAAACTTATTTTCTTTAAACAAACTTCAATTCACTTAATCATACTTTGACATCTTTCAAAATTAACAAAACACTTCAACTCATTCAAACTCTTTTGTGCGCCCAAGAACTTTTCCATTCAAAACTTTTTTTCAAGGTGAGACATGATTCATTGATAGTCGAGCAACATTCTCCTATCCCTATGGTTATAAAGGTGGCGACTTTTCCACTTGAGTACTAGAGGCGTTCTCAAACCCTCACTCTTGTTGACGCAGGGTCCATCTTTCTTACACCTTGTGGGCGTTAGTCGAGATTTCTCTCCTAACAATGACGACTTGTCTCCTAGTTTAAAAACAATCAACAAACAAGTATTTTCTAGATGAACTACATGTACCCTGACCCCCTATTGCATGAAAGGTGGTACGTAGGCACTAAAGGTTCACAACCGCGGCAGGTGCAAAAATCATAAAAATATTTCTTTTCTCACTTCCACCATCCATTTTATATACAACACATTTTTATAGCCAAAATATACATATTTTTCAAAGAGGTTCCTGTGGAGTACCGTAGATGTTTAGGGTGCTAATACCTTCCCTTTGCATAACCAACCCCCTTACCTTGAATCTTTCCCCCTCTTTTTGGGTTATTCGCTCTTTTCCCATTCCTTTGGAAACAATAAAGCGCGGTAGCGATTTTTATTTTGATTTGTATAAAGTCTAGTTAATCCAATGGCTTAGTCTTGCACATTTCTACCGCTACAGAAAAAAAATGGCGACTTCACTGGGGAAAGATTGACCTCTTGCTAGTCCATCCCTAAGTGGGTTAAACCTATCTTTGTTTATATCTGTATATGTGCTATTATTGTTTATGTGTTATATTTTGTATATATGTTTGTCTGGATTTTCCTGGTTTACAGGGTGCTTGGGGATTTCTTATAAGTCCTATACCCGGACTTTGGGCAAACTTAAGATAGGACAGGCGGTATAGTCATGTAAACTTTGAGGGAGTAATCCCAAAAAAGGAGGCATGAGATCCCCCACTCAGTGGAGGCCCCTTTGACTGTAGTATCATTTACCGAGTAATCGGGAAGACGTACTGCTTTCAACCTTGGAGCCTGCGAAGCTGAGGACCGTAGATTACCTAACCCCTCTTGGCCTTTTAGGTGTAGTTTGGAAGCTATGACGGAGTAATCCGGAAGAAGTTGTCATGCGATACTACGCTCGGACGAGTCTTTCTTGAGAATATTACTAATTACTGAGTTAATCGGGACGTTGGTAATATCCAAAGGAAGGATGTAGACTATGGGAACCTCTTAGAACCTTGTTCGACAGGTGATAATCGTTAGTCCATACCTTATGGGTTGTACCTTTGACTCCAGGCTCGTGACTCTGAACCGTGTGATCCTGTTACTGTACAGTGCATTGCATAACATTGCATATCATTTGCATCCTCTGCATCATTCTGCATACATCCAGGTTGATAAGGATCTTATTCCCAGTTGCTTCTTCCTTCCAGTTAGTCATTTATCGTCAAGTTGATTCCTCAACAAAACTACAAGACTAGAGCTGCTGTCAGATTGAGAATGGAAAACCAAGAACAACACAACATGGAAGTCAGAATGGAAATCGATGAGTTGAAGTTAGGCATGGGCAAACTTACTGAGATGATGCAAGTCCTGATTTCCAGAGGAGAGCCACCTCAAAAGACTGTGATATCTGAAATCCCAACTGCTGCTATTGACACTCAACCTACCCAGCATACATCTACTACATGGCCAGAGTTTGGGTTACCTCAGAATTACTCTCCGCCTGTTGTAATTACTTCAATGGTTGGTAAGTCTTCCCGACCAGTCTTTCAAGCTCCAGTTTTCACTAAACCTCAGCCAATCGTTCATACTGCTTCTCGTCAACCTGTTGCACAAGCTGCTTTTGGGAATCCTCTCTTTGAGCACCATACTGCCAGTCCTCGAAGTGTGAGTCAGGGAGACTTTGGTTAGTTTGAAGATTTCAAAGAACAATATCTGACTTTAGAGAAGAGACTCTGAGCTATGGAAGGAAATGAGTTCTTCAGTGTTGATGCTAACAATATGTGCTTGGTTTCTAATCTGGTTATGCCTGCAAAGTTCAAGACTCCTGAGTTTGAAAAATACTGGGGGCACACTAGTCCAAGAAGTCATTTGGTGATGTACTTTCGAAAGATGTCTGCTTACACCAATAATGACAAGCTGCTTATCCATTGTTTCCAAGATAGTTTGATTGGAGCTTCATTGAAATGGTATATGGGACTTGAGAAAGGTCGTATCCAATGCTTCCAAGATATTGTTGATGCTTTCATCAAGAAATACAAATACAACCTCGACATGACACCTGATCATCGCCAACTACAAAATATGTCTCAGAATGAGAAAGAATCTTTCAAGGAGTATGCTCAATGATGGAGAGAATTTGCATCTCAAGTTGAACCACCTCTGGCAGAGAAAGAGTTAATTTGTTTATTCATGGATACTTTATCCCCTTTCTTTTGGGAGAAGATGATTGGTAGTGTGTCCTCCAAGCTTCACAGACCTGGTGACTATTGGCCAGAGATTATCAGAAGTAATCAAGAATGGTAAAGTGTCTAAAGCTGCTGAATCTTCTAATGGTGCAAAAAAATACCTTGGGAACTTTCAGAAGAAGAAAGAGGTAGAAGCCAATGCTGTCTCGACTGAGAGAAGAGGACCTCTCCGTAGGCCTCAGTACACTGATCAACCATAAGTAGTGGTTGTTGCTCCTGCAGTCAATGCTCAACCAGTTCATGTCCCTCAACGACAGAATATTGCGCAGAATTAGAATCCGAATAGGGCTCAGTTTGATCCCATCCCTATGATGTACACTGAATTGTATCCTGCATTGGTGCAGAAAGGCTTGATTATAACTAGGCCTCTGATTCCTCAAAATCCTCCTCCACCCAGGTTCAGATCTGACCTTCATTGTGAATTTCATCAGGGAGCTGCCGGTCATGATTTAGAAAGTTGCTATGCTTTGAAAAACAAAGTGCAAGAATTGGTGAAAACAAATGCTCTCACTTTCAAAGAGGCAGGTCCTAATATCATCAACAATCCTTTGCCAAAACAAAGTGGCTGAAGAATGATTCGGGGTACCCTCAAGTCACTTCCTAAAGCTAGTGTTTCAGACAGGACAGCTCATCCTTGTTACTGATTAGTCACTAGGCCATGTTTCTTTCTGTTTGCATTTTTCCTTGTTTATGTTAAAATTGTTACTTTCAAATACTGTTTATACTTTCATGTTAAGTTTAATGAAATGAGCATTGCAATGTTTTGATTCAAATCATTTTTTCATTTACTTCTTTCAAATACATTTCTCTTGTTTACTCCCTTTATAATGCTTTTGTTTATGCAAAGATTTGAGGGAGGATGATGAAAACGAAATACCCATAATTGTTGCTGGTATGCTTTCGAATAAAACTTTGCTGAGGATATACATGCATTGTTTCAACTCCCAAACACTGGATAAATAACGAAGTTAATCCCTCGTTCACCCCTTTGAGCCTAGAAGTTAGAAGTTTCTTTCTATACAGAAAAACCTGCAATCTAAACCCGGGGATGGGTAGTTCTCAGTTAATCTGGTTGTGCATTCAATTACAAGAGAAATCATTCAAGATACCTTTCAACAAAGGTCGCGATCAAGCTTTCTTTTGCACACAGCAAGAAGTGTCAAAGATGCTCTCAAACAAAAAATGACGAAGATGGTTCCCCGTAATCATTGAGCAAGGCAGTCATTATCTTTCCAAAAAAAAAGGAAAAATGAAATAAAAAAAATCAAAAGAAAAATCCCGCTAAGTCAAAACCTCTGAAGGAGACTTAGGCAAAAACTGGGGCATCCCGCTGACTGTAATCTCAAATGAAACAGTTCAGGCAAAAATTGGGAATAATAAATTCAATCAGAAGAGGTCTTCAAATGCTCATAATTCTCCACTAGAGTAGACAAAAGTCCTCAAAACATCAAAAAGATGTAAAAAGAAATGACTGTCATTCTCAAGAATCCTTTAGCTTCTGAGCCATCGTCATTGCTACCATCAGTGCAATTCCAAAATCTCTTGGAACCTGAATGCATAGTCTGAATTAACTGAACGTAAGACTGAACAACATCATGAAGATTGGGTTGGGTACAAATAAACTTTGAGCCTTTATCCTTTATTTCTTAAACCGTGAACCAGGCCACGTTACAACCCTCAAAAGACCTAAGTGAAGCCAGGTTTCTTTTGAAAGCATACAACAGCAAGGTTGCGTAAACTGACTCCTATGATCTTTTGCAAATCATTTGTTTTTAGTATCATACCTTTGCTTTCTCTTCCACTTTAAAACTATAAACCACTGTGTTTTAACCAGTGAAGCATTTTCTATACACCAATAACATCATTTCAAAAATGATTTTGGATTCAAAACTTTTGCATGAACTTTGCATTAAAAATACCATGTTTGAATAAAAAAATTTTGCTTGCAAACAAGCTTTCCTCATCAAGGAATTTCAAACAGCTGAGAAACTTGGTTAGTGACCCTATCAGGGGCAAGTATCTTCCAGATCCTGTTGTGAATCAGTTCAAGATTTACTGCTCAATGCAAGTTTTCTCAGAATTGACCAGCCAGGAAATCATTTTCAAGACTCTTGCACGGGCATTTATTTACAACAATTATTTCAGAAGCTGAAGCCATGATCAGTTTATCTCCAATATTCATTTCAGAATTGAAGCCATGATTAGCTCACTTCCAGCAACTTTCAACTGAAGCCATGATCAGTTTATCTTCAACAGTCAGCTAATCTGGGACAAATCCCCAAGTAGCTCTTCATGTCCTTCCTCAGAAGATCATCAGTTCAATATTGTTTACAAGTCTGAAAAATTTGGGTTCAGGATATTTTCTTCCCAAGCAATTTGGCAGAGTTCTCTGTGTTGAGGAATCAAACTTCCAAACTATTCTCCACAAAAGAGTCAAACTCCATAGTCATAAATGTCGGCATTACATGCATAAATCATTCACATATCATGCATAACAAAATTCATACATAATGCATAACAAGAGTGTTTCATCTTAATTTTCATTTTTCAAGGTCTTATTGCAGTTGACATGTCACCTTGAGATCAAAGTTTAACTTACTTGGCACCAACCAAAGTAAACATCAGTTTGAGTTGTTTCTCTTTTTTCATCCAAAGCCACTATTGGATGTTGTTACCTTTTCTGCCGTCCAAAGCCAGTATTGGATGTTGTTACCTTTTTCTTCATTCAAACCCAGTATTGAATGTCAAGATCCTTTTCACTAATTCAAAGCCAGGGTTGGATGTTGTGATATTTTCTCTCGTCTAAAGCCAGTATTAGACGTTGAGCTTTTCTTTCATTCAAAGCCAGTATTGAATGTCAAGATCCCTTTCACTCATTCAAAGCCAGTATTGGATGTTGTGATCTTTTCTCTCGTCTAAAGCCAGTATTAGACGTTGAGCTTTTCTTTCATTCAAAGCCAGTATTGAATGTCAAGATCTCTTTCACTCATTCAAAGCCAGTATTGGATGTTGTGATCTTTTCTCTCGTCTAAAGCCAGTATTAGACGTTGAGCTTTTTTTCATTCAAAGCCAGTATTGAATGTCAAGATCTCTTTCACTCGTTCAAAGCCAGTATTGGATGTTGTGATCTTCTCTCTCGTCTAAAGCCAGTATTAGACATTGAGTTTTTCTTCATTCAGAGCCAGTATTGAATGTCAAGATCTTCTTAGTTGTCAAGATTTTTGTCATTCCAATGGATCTTAAACTTGTCATTATAGACTGTAGTCTGTTGTCGAGATTTTTTTTACTCCAATGGATGGTAGCCTTGTAATATGGAAGGTAGTTTGTTGTCGAGATTTTTTTACTCCAATGGATGGTAGACTTGTCGGAAGTTAGTCTGTTGTCGATATCTTTGTTACTCAATGGATGATAGCCTTGTCATTATGGAATGTGGTCTGCTGT
This sequence comes from Vicia faba, assembly GCA_948472305.1. Taxonomy (NCBI): domain Eukaryota; kingdom Viridiplantae; phylum Streptophyta; class Magnoliopsida; order Fabales; family Fabaceae; genus Vicia; species Vicia faba. Next base: position 695,742,973 of record OX451741.1, read on the forward strand.
TGAGATTTTTGTTACTCCTATGGATGGTAGCCTTGTAATTATGGAATGTAGTATGTTGTTGAGATTTTGGTTACTCCAATGGATGGTAGCCTTGTCATTATGGAAGGTAGTCTATTGTAGAGATTTTTCTTACCCCAATGGATGGTAGACTTGACATTATGGAAAGTAGTCTGGTTTCGAGATTTTTTTTCCGCAATGGATGGTAGGCTTGTCATTATGGAACATTATCCGTTGTCGATATTTTTGTTACTCCAATGGATGGTATCCTTGTCGTTATGGAAGGTAGTCTATTTTTTAGATTTTTGTTACTCCAATGGATGATAGACTTGTCATTATGGAAGGTAGTCTATTGTAGAGATTTTTTTTACTCCAATTCATGGTAACCTTGTCATTATGGAAGGATGTCTGTTGTATAGATTTTTGTAACTCCAATGGATGGTAGCCTTGTTATTATGGAACATGGTCTATTATCGAAATCTTTGTTACTCGATGGATGGTAGCCTTGTCATTATGGAAGGTACTCTATTGTAGAGATTTTTGTTACTCCAATGGATGGAAGCCTTGTCATTATGGAACATGGTCTATTGTCCAGATTTTTGTTACTCCAATGGATGCTAGCCTTGTGATTATGGAAGATAGTCTGTTGTCGAGATTTTTGTCATTCCAATGGATGGTAAACTTGTCATTATAGACTGTAGTCTGTTGTCTAGATTTTTTTTACTCCAATGGATGGTAGCCTTGTCATATGGAAGGTAGTCTGTTGTCGAGATGTTTTTTACTCCAATGGATGGTAGACTTGTCATTATGGAAGTTAGTCTGTTGTCGATATCTTTGTTACTCAATGGATGATAGCCTTGTAATTATGGAATGTAGTATGTTGTTGAGATTTTGGTTACTCCAATGGATGGTAGCCTTGTCATTATGGAAGGTAGTCTATTGTAGAGATTTTTCTTACCCCAATGGATGGTAGACTTGACATTATGGAAAGTAGTCTGGTTTCGAGATTTTTTTTCCGCAATGGATGGTAGGCTTGTCATTATGGAACATTATCCGTTGTCGATATTTTTGTTACTCCAATGGATGGTATCCTTGTCGTTATGGAAGGTAGTCTATTTTTTAGATTTTTGTTACTCCAATGGATGATAGACTTGTCATTATGGAAGGTAGTCTATTGTAGAGATTTTTTTTACTCCAATTCATGGTAACCTTGTCATTATGGAAGGATGTCTGTTGTATAGATTTTTGTAACTCCAATGGATGGTAGCCTTGTCATTATGGAACATGGTCTATTATCGAAATCTTTGTTACTCGATGGATGGTAGCCTTGTCATTATGGAAGGTACTCTATTGTAGAGATTTTTGTTACTCCAATGGATGGAAGCCTTGTCATTATGGAACATGGTCTATTGTCCAGATTTTTGTTACTCCAATGGATGCTAGCCTTGTGATTATGGAAGATAGTCTGTTGTCGAGATTTTTGTCATTCCAATGGATGGTAAACTTGTCATTATAGACTATAGTCTGTTGTCTAGATTTTTTTTACTCCAATGGATGGTAGCCTTGTCATATGGAAGGTAGTCTGTTGTCGAGATGTTTTTTACTCCAATGGATGGTAGACTTGTCATTATGGAAGTTAGTCTGTTGTCGATATCTTTGTTACTCAATGGATGATAGCCTTGTAATTATGGAATGTAGTATGTTGTTGAGATTTTGGTTACTCCAATGGATGGTAGCCTTGGAATAAGGAAGGTTATCTGTTGTCGAGATTTTTGTTACTCCAATGGATGGTAGCCTTCTCATTATGGAGGTAGTCTTTTGTCGAGATTTTTGTTACCCCAATGGATGGTAGAATTGACATTATGGAAAGTAGTCTGGTTTCGGTATTTTTTTTACCGCAATGGATGGTAGGCTTGTCATTATAGAACGTTATCTGTTGTCGATATTTTTGTTACTCCAAGGGATGGTATCCTTGCCGTTATGGAAGGTAGTCTGTTTTTTAGATTTTTATTACTCCAATGGATGATAGCCTTGTCATTATGGAAGGTCGTATGTTGTAGAGATTTTTGTTACTCGAATGCATGGTAGCCTTGTCATTATGGAAGGATGTTTGTTGTATAGATTTTTGTAACTCCAATGGATGGTAGCCTTGTCATTATGGAACGTGGTCTATTATCGAGATCTTTGTTACTCAATGGATGGTAGCCTTGTCATTATGGAAGGTAGTCTGTTGTACAAATTTTTGTTACTCTAATGGATGGTAGCCTTGTCATTATGAAAGGAAGTTTGTTGTCGAGATTTTTGTTACTCCAATGGATGGTAGCCTTGTCATTATAGAACATGGTCTATTGTCGATATTTTTGTTACTCCAATGGATGGTAGCCTTGTGATTATGGAAGATAATTTGTTGTCGAGATTTTTGTTCCTCCATTGGATTGTAGCCTTGTCTTTATGGAAGGTAGTTTGTTGTCGAGATTTTTGTCCTTCCAATGGATGGTAATCTTGTCATTATAGATTGTAGTCTGTTGTCGAGATTTTTTTAACTCCAATGGATGGTAGCCTTGTCATATGGAAGGTAGTCTGTTGTCGAGATTTTTGTTACTCCAATGAATGGTAGCCTTGTCATTATGGAAGATAGTCTGCTATCGATATTTTTGTTACTCCAATGGATGGTAGCCTTTTCATTATGAAAGGTAGTCTGTTGTCGAGATTTTTGTTACTCTAATGGATGGTAGCATTGTCATTATGGAAGGTAGTCTGTTGTCGAGATTTTTGTTACTCCAATGGATGGTAGACTTGACATTATGGAAAGTAGTCTGGTTTCGAGATTTTTGTTACCGTAATGGATGGTAGCATTGTCATTATGGAAGGTAGTCTGTTGTCGAGATTTTTGTAACTCCAATGGATGGTAGACTTGACATTATGGAAAGTAGTCTGGTTTCGAGATTTTTGTTATCGTAATGGATGGTAGGCTTGTCATTATGGAACAAAGTCTGTTGTCGATATTTTTGTTACTCCAATGGATGGAAGCGTTGTCGTTATTGAAGGTAGTCTGTTGTGTAGATTTTTGTTACTTCAATGGATTATAGCCTTCTCATTATGGAAGGTAGTCTGTTGTAGATATTTTTGTTACTCCAATGGATGGTAGCTTTGTCATTATGGAAGGTAGTTTGTTGTAGAGATTTTTGGTACTGTAATGGATGGTAGCCTTGTCATTATGGAAGGAAGTCTTTTGTCGATATTTTTGTTACTCCAATGTATGGTAACCTTATCATTATGGAGCGTGGTATATTGTCGAGATTTTTGTTACTCCAATGGATGGTAGCCTTGTGATTATAGAAGGTAGTCTGTTGTCGAGATTTTTGTTACTCCAATGTATGGTAGCCTTGTCATTATGGAAGGTAGTTTGTTGTCGAGATTTTTGTTACTCCAATGGTTGTAGACTTGACATTATGGAAAGTAGTCTGGTTTCGAGATTTTTGTTACCGCAATGGATGGTAGGCTTGTCATTATGGGACGTAGTCTGTTGTCGATATTTTTGTTACTCCAATTGATGGTAGCCTTATTGTTAAGGAAGGTAGTCTATTGTCTAGATTTTTGTTACTCCAATGGATGATAGCCTTGTCGTTATGGAAGGTAGTCTGTTGTAGAGATTTTTTTTACTCCGATGGATGGTAGCCTTGTCATTATGGAAGGTAGTCTATTGTAGAGATTTTTGTTACTGTAATGGATGGTAGCCTTGTCATTATGGAAGGAAGTCTTTTGTCGATATTTTTCTTACTCCAATGGATGGTAGCCTTGTCATTATGGACCGTGGTATATTGTCGAGATTTTTGTTACTCCAATGGATGGTAGCCTTATAATTATGGAAGGTAGTCTGTTGTCGAGATTTTTGTTACGCCACTGGATGGTATCCTTGTCATTATAGAAGGTAGTCTATTTTCGAGATTTTTGTTACTCCAATGGATGGTAGACTTGACATTATCGAAAGGAGTCTGGTTTCGAGATTTTTGTTACCGCAATGGATGGTAGACTTGTCATTATGGAACGTAGTTTGTTGTTGATATTTTTGTTACTCGAATGGATGGTAACCTTGTCGTTATGGAAGGTAGTTTGTTGTCTAGATTTTTGTTACTTCAATGGATGATAGCCTTGTCATTATGGAAGGTACTCTATTGTATAGATTTTTGTAACTCCAATGGATTTTAGCCTTGTAATTATGGAAGGTAGTCTGTTGTACAAATTTTTGTTACTCCAATGGATGGTAGCCTTGTCATTATGGAAGGAAGTCTGTTGTCGAGATTTTTGTTACTCCAATGGATCGTAGCCTTGTCATTATGGAACATGGTCTATTGTCGAGATTTTTGTTACTCCAATGGATGGTAGCCTTGTGATTATGGAAGGTAGTTTGTTGTATAGATTTTTGTAACTCCAATGGAAGGTAGCCTTCTCATTATGGAACGTGGTCTATTATAGAGATTTTTGTTACTCCAATGGATGGTATCCTTGTCATTATGGAAGGAAGTCATTTGTCGAGATTTTTGTTACTCCAATGGATGGTATCTTTGTTATTATGGACCGTGGTCTATTGTCAAGATTTTTGTTACTCCAATGGATTGTATCCTTGTAATTATGAAAGGTAGTCTATTGTCAATAATTTTGTTACTGCAATTGATGGTAGCCTTGTCATTATGGAAGGTAGTCTGCTGTTGAAATTTTTGTTACTCCAATGGATGGTAGCCCTGTCATTATGGAAGGTAGTATGTTGTCGAGATTTTTTTTAATCCAATGGGTGGTAGCCTTGTCATTCTGGAAGGTAGTCTGTTGTCGATATTTTTGTCACTCCAATGGATGGTAACCTTGTCATTATGCAAGGTAGTATGTTGTCGAGATTTTTGTTACTCTAATGGATGGTAGCCTTGTCTTTATGGAACATAGTCGGTTGTCGAGATTTTTGTTACTCCAATGGATGGTAGCCTTGTCATTATGGACCATGGTCTATTGTCGAGATTTTTGTTACTTCAATGGATGGTATCCTAGTAATTATGGAAGGTAGTTTGTTGTCGAGATTTTTGTTACTGCAATGGATGGTATCCTTGTCATTATGGAAGGTAGTCTGTTGTCGATATTTTTGTTACTCCAATGGATGGTAGCCTTGTCATTATGGAAGGTAATCTGCAGTCGAGGTTTTTTTTACTCCAATGGATGGGAGCCTTGTCATTATGGAAGGTAGTCTGTTGTCGATATCTTTGTTACTCAATGGATGGTAGCCTTGTCATTATGGCAGGTAGTCTATTGTCGATATCTTTGTTACTTAATGGATGGTAGTCTTGTCATTATGGAAGGAAGTCTATTGTCGAGATTTTTTTTCTCCAATGGATGCTAGCCTTGTCATTATGGAAGGAAGTCTGTCGTATAAATTTTTGTAACTCGAATGGATGGTAGCCTTGTCATTATGGAAGGTAGTCTGTTGTCGAGATTTTTGTTACTGCAATGGATGGTAGCTTTGTCTTTATGGAAGGTAGTCTGTTGTCGATTTTTTTATTACTCCAATGGATGTTAGCCTTGTCTTTATGGGAGGTAGTCTATTGTCGATATTTTTGTTACTCCAATGGATGATAGCCTTGTCATTATGGAAGGTAGTCTAATGTCGAGATTTTTTTTAGCCTTGTCATTATGGAAGGTAGTGTGTTGTCGATATCTTTGTTACTAAATGGATGGTAGCCTTGTCATTATGGAAGGCAGTCTGTTGTCGATATCTTTGTTACTCAATGGATGGAAGCCTTGTCATTATGGCGGGTAGTCTGTTGTCGATATCTTTGTTACTCAATGAATGGTAGTCTTGTCATTATGGAAGGAAGTCTGTTGTCGAGATTTTTTTTACTCCAATGGATGGTAGGCTTGTCATTATGGAAGGTAGTCTGCTGTCGATATTTTTGTCACTCCAATTGATGGTAGCCTTGTCATTATGCAAGGTAGTATGTTGTCGAGATTTTTGTTACTCTAATGGATAGTAGCCGTGTCTTTATAGAACATAGTCTGTTGTCGAGATTTTTGTTAGTCCAATGGATGGTAGCCTTGTCATTATGGACCATGGTCTATTGTCGCGATTTTTGATACTTCAATGGATGGTATCCTAGTAATTATGGAAGGTAGTTTGTTGTCGAGATTTTTGTTACTGCAATGAATGGTATCCTTGTCATTATAGAAGGTAGTCTGCTGTCGATATTTTTGTTACTCCAATGGATGGTAGCCTTGTCATTATGGAAGGTAGTCTGCTGTCGAGGTTTTTTTACTCCAATGGATGGGAGCCTTGTCATTATGGAAGGTAGTCTGTTGTCGATATCTTTGTTACTCAATGGATGGTAGCCTTGTCATTATGGCAGGTAGTCTATTGTCGATATCTTTGTTACTCAATGGATGGTAGTCTTGTCATTATGAGAGGAAGTCTATTGTCGAGATTTTTTTTACTCCAATGGATGCTAGCCTTGTCATTATGGAAGGAAGTCTGTTGTATAAATTTTTGTAACTCCAATGGATGGTAGCCTTGTCATTATGGAAGGTAGTCTCTTGTCGAGATTTTTGTTACTACAATGGATGGTAGCTTTGTCTTTATGGAAGGTAGTCTGTTTTCGATTTTTTTATTACTCCAATGGATGTTAGCCTTGTCTTTATGGGAGGTAGTCTATTGTCGATATTTTTGTTACTCCAATGGATGATAGCCTTGTCATTATGGAAGGTAGTCTAATGTCGAGATTTTTTTTAATCCAATGGATGGTAGCCTTGTCATTATGGAAGGTAGTCTGTTGTCGATATCTTTGTTACTCAATGGATGGTAGCCTTGTCATTATGGCAGGTAGTCTATTGTCGATATCTTTGTTACTCAATGGATGGTAGTCTTGTCATTATGAGAGGAAGTCTATTGTCGAGATTTTTTTTACTCCAATGGACGCTAGCCTTGTCATTATGGAAGGAAGTCTGTTGTATAAATTTTTGTAACTCCAATGGATGGTAGCCTTGTCTTTATGGAAGGTAGTCTCTTGTCGAGATTTTTGTTACTGCAATGGATGGTAGCTTTGTCTTTATGGAAGGTAGTCTGTTTTCGATTTTTTTATTACTCCAATGGATGTTAGCCTTGCCTTTATGGGAGGTAGTCTATTGTCGATATTTTTGTTACTCCAATGGATGATAGCCTTGTCATTATGGAAGGTAGTCTAATGTCGAGATTTTTTTTAATCCAATGGATGGTAGCCTTGTCATTATGGAAGGTAGTCTGTTGTCGAGATTTTTTTTAGTCCAATGGATGGTAGCCTTGTTATATGGAAGGTAGTCTGTTGTCGTGATTTTTTTTACTACAATGGATAGTATCCTTGTCATTATGGAAGGTAGTGTGTTGTCGATATCTTTGTTACTAAATGGATGGTAGCCTTGTCATTATGGAAGGTAGTCTGTTGTCGATATCTTTGTTACTGAATGGATGGAAGCCTTGTCATTATGGCGGGTAGTCTGTTGTCGATATCTTTGTTACTCAATGAATGGTAGTCTTGTCATTATGGAAGGAAGTCTGTTGTCGAGATTTTTTTTACTCCAATGGATGGTAGGCTTCTCATTATGGAAGGTAGTCTGCTGTCGATATTTTTGTCACTCCAATTGATGGTAGCCTTGTCATTATACAAGGTAGTATGTTGTCGAGATTTTTGTTACTCTAATGGATGGTAGCCGTGTCTTTATAGAACATAGTCTGTTGTCGAGATTTTTGTTACTCCAATGGATGGTAGCCTTGTCATTATGGACCATGGTCTATTGTCGCTATTTTTGATACTTCAATGGATGGTATCCTAGTAATTATGGAAGGTAGTTTGTTGTCGATATTTTTGTTACTGCAATGGATGGTATCCTTGTCATTATGGAAGGTAGTCTGTTGTCGATATTTTTGTTACTCCAATGGATGGTAGCCTTGTCATTATGGAAGGTAGTCTGCTGTCGAGGTTTTTTTTACTCCAATGGATGGGAGCCTTGTCATTATGGAAGGTAGTCTGTTGTCGATATCTTTGTTACTCAATGGATGGTAGCCTTGTCATTATGGCAGGTAGTCTATTGTCGATATCTTTGTTACTCAATGGATGGTAGTCTTGTCATTATGAGAGGAAGTCTATTGTCGAGATTTTTTTTACTCCAATGGACGCTAGCCTTGTCATTATGGAAGGAAGTCTGTTGTATAAATTTTTGTAACTCCAATGGATGGTAGCCTTGTCTTTATGGAAGGTAGTCTCTTGTCGAGATTTTTGTTACTGCAATGGATGGTAGCTTTGTCTTTATGGAAGGTAGTCTGTTTTCGATTTTTTTATTACTCCAATGGATGTTAGCCTTGCCTTTATGGGAGGTAGTCTATTGTCGATATTTTTGTTACTCCAATGGATGATAGCCTTGTCATTATGGAAGGTAGTCTAATGTCGAGATTTTTTTTAATCCAATGGATGGTAGCCTTGTCATTATGGAAGGTAGTCTGTTGTCGAGATTTTTTTTAGTCCAATGGATGGTAGCCTTGTTATATGTAAGGTAGTTTGTAGTCGTGATTTTTGTTACTACAATGGATAGTATCCTTGTCATTATGGAAGGTAGTCTGTTGTCGATATCTTTGTTACTAAATGGATGGTAGCCTTGTCATTATGGAATGTAGTCTGTTGTCGATATCTTTGTTACTCAATGGATGGAAGCCTTGTCATTATGGCAGGTGGTCTGTTGTCGATATCTATGTTACTCAATGAATGGTAGTCTTGTAATTATGGAAGGAAGTCTGTTGTCGAGATTTTTTTTACTCCAATGGATGGTAGCCTTGTCATTGTGGAAGGTAGTCTGCTGTCGATATTTTTGTCACTCCAATGGATGGTAGCCTTGTCTTTATGCAAGGTAGTATGTTGTCGAGATTTTTGTTACTCCAATGGATGGTAGCCTTGTCATTATGGAACATGGTCTATTGTCGAGATTTTTGTTACTTCAATAGATGGTATCCTAGTAATTATGGAAGGTAGTTTGTTGTCGAGATTTTTGTTACTGTAATGGATGGTAGCCTTGTCATTATGGAAGGTAGTCTGCTGTCGATATTTTTGTTACTCCAATGGATGGTAGCCTTGTCATTATGGAAGGTAGTCTGCTGTCGAGGTTTTTTTTACTCCAATGGATGGGAGCCTTGTCATTATGAAAGGTAGTCTGTTGTCGATATCTTTGTTACTCAATGGATGGTAGTCTTATCATTATGGAAGGAAGTCTATTGTCGAGATTTTTTTTACTCCAATGGATGGTAGCCTTGTCATTATGGAAGGAAGTATGTTGTATAAATTTTTGTAACTCCAATGGATGGTAGCCTTATCATTATGGAAGGTAGTATGTTTTCGAGATTTTTGTTACTGCAATGGATGGTAGCTTTGTCTTTATGGAAGGTAGTTTGTTGTCGATTTTTTTGTTACTCCAATGGATGTTAGCCTTGTCTTTATGGGAGGTAGTCTATTGTTGATATTTTTGTTACTCCAATGGATGGTAGCCTTGTCATTATGGAAGGTAGTCTAATGTCGAGATTTTTTTTATTCCAATGGATGGTAGCCTTGTCATTATGGAAGGTAGTCTGTTGTCGAGATTTTTTTTAGTCCAATGGATGGTAGCCTTGTCATTATGGAAGGTAGTCTATTGTCGAGATTTTTGTTACTGCAATGGATGGTAGCTTTGTCTTGTTGGAAGGTAGTCTGTTGTCGATATTTTTTTTACTCCTATGGATGGTAGCCTTGTCATTATGGAAGGTAGTCTAATGTCGAGATCTTTGTTACTCAATGGATGGTAGCCTTGTTATTATGGAAGGTAGTCTGTTGTAGATATTTTTGTTACTCCAAAGGATGGTAGCCTTGTCATTATGGAAGGAAGTCATTTGTCTAGATTTTTGTTACTCCAACGGATGGTAGCATTGTTATTATGGACCATGGTCTACTATCGAGATTTTTTTTACTCCAATGGATTGTATCCTTGTAATTATTGAAGGTAGTCTGCTGTGGAGATTTTTGTTACTGCAATGGATGGTAGCCTTGTCATTATGGAAGGTAGTCTGCTGTTGAAATTTTTGTTACTCCAATGGATGGTAGCCCTGTCATTATGGAAGGTAGTCTGTTGTCGATATTTTTTTTAATCCAATTGATGGTAGCCCTGTCATTATGGAAGGTAGTCTATTGACGAGATTTTTTTTACTCCAATGGATGGTAGCCTTGTCATATGGAAGGTAGTCTGTTGTCGATATCTTTGTTACTCAATGGATGGTAGCCTTGTCATTATGGAAGGTAGTATGTTGTCGATATCTTTGTTACTCAATGGATGGTAGCCTTGTCATTATGGCAGGTAGTCTGTTGTCGATATCTTTGTTACTCAATGGATGGTAGTCTTGTCATTATGGAAGGAAGTCTATTGTCGAGATTTTTTTTACTGCAATGGATGGTAGCCTTGTCATTATGGAAGGTAGTCTGCTGTCAATATTTTTGTCACTCCAATGGATGGTAGCCTTATCATTATGGAAGGTAGTATGTTGTCGAGATTTTTGTTACTCTAATGTATGGTAGCCTTGTCTTTATGGAACTTAGTTTGTTGTCGAGATTTTTGTTACTCCAATGGATGGTATCCTTGTAATTATGGAAGGTAGTCTGTTGTCGAGATTTTTGTTACTCCAATGGATGGTATACTTGTAATTATGGAAGGTAGTCTGTTGTCGATATTTTTGTTACTGCAATGGATGGTAGCCTTGTCATTATGGAAGGTATTTTGCTGTCGATATTTTTGTTACTCCAATGGATGGTAGCCTTGTCAATATGGCAGGTAGTCTATTGTCGATATCTTTGTTACTCAATGGATGGTAGTCTGGTCATTATGGAAGGAAGTTTATTGTCGAGATTTTTTTTACTCCAATGGATGGTAGCCTTGTCATTATGGAAGGAAGTATGTTGTATAAATTTTTGTAACTCCAATGGATGGTAGCCTTGTCATTATGGAAGGTAGTCTGTTGTCGAGATTTTTGTTACTGCAATTGAGGGTAGCTTTGTCTTTATGGAAGGTAGTCTGTTGTCGATATTTTTTTTACTCCTATGGATGGTAGCCTTGTCATTATGGAAGGTAGTCTAATGTTGAGATCTTTGTTACTCAATGGATGGTAGCCTTGTCATTATTGAAGGTAGTATGTTGTAGAGATTTTTGTTACTCTAAAGGATGGTAGCCTTGTCATTATGGAAGGAAGTCATTTGTGGAGATTTTTGTTACTCCAATGGATGGTATCCTTGTAATTATGGAAGGTAGTCTGCTGTTGAAATTTTTGTTACTCCAATGGATGGTAGCCCTGTCATTATGGAAGGTAGTCTATTGACGAGATCTTTTTTACTCTAATGGATGGTAGCCTTGTCATATGGAAGGTAGTCTATTGTCGAGATTTTTATTACTGCAACGGATGGTAGCCTTGTCAGTATGGAAGGTAGTCTATTGTCGATATCTTTGTTACTCAATGAATGGTAGCCTTGTCATTATAGAAGGTAGTCTGTTGTCGATATCTTTGTTACTCAATGGATGGTAGCCTTGTCATTATGGCAGGTAGTCTATTGTGGATATCTTTGTTACCCAATGGATGGTAGTCTTGTCATTACGGAAGGAAGTCTGTTGTCGAGATTTTTTTTACTCCAATGGATGGTAGCCTTGTCATTATGGAAGGTAGTCTGTTGTCGATATTTTAGTCACTCCAATGGATCGTAGCCTTGTCATTATGGAAGGTAGTATGTTGTCGAGATTTTTGTTACTCTAATGGATGGTAGCCTTGTCTTTATGGAACATAATATGTTGTCGAGATTTTTGTTACTCCAATGGATGGTATCCTTGTAATTATGGAAGGTAGTCTGTTTTCGAGATTTTTGTTACTGCAATGGATGATAGCCTTGCCATTATGGAAGGTAGTCTGATGTCGATATTTTTGTTACTCCAATGGATGGTAGCCTTGTCATTAATGAAGGCAGTCTGTTGATGAGATTTTTTTTACTCCAATGGATGGTAGCCTTGTCATTATGGAAGGTAGTATGTTGTCAAAATATTTTTAACTCCAATGGATGGTATCCTTGTCATTAAGGAACGTGGTCTATTATCGAAATCTTTGTTACTCAATGGATGGTAGCCTTGTCATTATAGAAGGTAGTCTGTTGTACAAATTTTTGTTACTCCAATGGATTGTAGCCTTGTCATTATGGAAGGAACTCTGTTGTCGAGATTTTTGTTACTCCAATGGATCGTAGCCTTGTCATTATGGAAGGTAGTCTGTTGTAGAGATTTTTGTTACTGTAATGGATGCTAGCCTTGTCATTATGGAAGGAAGTCTTTTGTCGATATTTTTCTTACTCCAATGGATGGTAGCCTTGTCATTATGGACCGTGGTCTATTGTCGAGATTTTTGTTACTCCAATGGATGGTATCCTTGTAATTATGGAAGGTAGTCTGTTTTCGAGATTTTTGTTACTGCAATGGATTATAGCCTTGCCATTATGGAAGGTAGTCTGCTGTCGATATTTTTGTTACTCCAAAGGATGGTAGCTTTGTCATTATGGAAGGTAGTCTGTTGACGAGATTTTTTTTACTCCAATGGATGGTAGCCTTGTCATCATGGAAGGTAGTCTGTTGTTGAGATTTTTTTAACTCCAATGGATGGTAACCTTGTCATATGGAAGGTAGTCTGTTGTTGAGATTTTTGTTACTGCAATGGATGATAGACTTTCCAATATGGAAGGTAGTCTACTGTCGATATTTTTGTTACTCCAATGGATGGTAGCCTTGTCATTATGGAAGGTAGTCTGTTGACGAGATTTTTTTTACTCCAATGGATGGTAGCCCTGTAATTATGGAAGGTAGTCTATTGTCAAAATTTTTTTTACTGCAATGGATGATAGCCTTGTCATTATGGAAGGAAGTCTGTTGTCGAGATTTTTTTTACTCCAACCGATGGTAGCCTTGTCATTATGGAAGGTAGTCTGCTGTCGATATTTTTGTCACTCCAATGGATGGTAGCCTTGTCTTTATGCAAGGTAGTATGTTGTCGAGATTTTTGTTACTCTAATGGATGGTAGCCTTGTCTTTATGTAACATAGTCTATTGTCGAGATTTTTGTTACTCCAATGGATGGTAGCCTTGTCATTATGGAACATGGTCTATTGTCGAGATTTTTGTTACTTCAATATATGGTATCCTAGTAATTATGGAAGGTAGTTTGTTGTCGAGATTTTTGTTACTGTAATGGATGGTAGCCTTGTCATTATGGAAGGTAGTCTGCTGTCGATATTTTTGTTACTCCAATGGATGGTAGCCTTGTCATTATGGAAGGTAGTCTGCTGTCGAGGTTTTTTTTACTCCAATGGATGGGAGCCTTGTCATTATGAAAGGTAGTCTGTTGTCGATATCTTTGTTACTCAATGGATGGTAGTCTTGTCATTATGGAAGGAAGTCTATTGTCGAGATTTTTTTTACTCCAATGGATGGTAGCCTTGTCATTATGGAAGGAAGTATGTTGTATAAATTTTTGTAACTCCAATGGATGGTAGCCTTATCATTATGGAAGGTAGTATGTTTTCGAGATTTTTGTTACTGCAATGGATGGTAGCTTTGTCTTTATGGAAGGTAGTTTGTTGTCGATTTTTTTGTTACTCCAATGGATGTTAGCCTTGTCTTTATGGGAGGTAGTCTATTGTTGATATTTTTGTTACTCCAATGGATGGTAGCCTTGTCATTATGGAAGGTAGTCTAATGTCAAGATTTTTTTTATTCCAATGGATGGTAGCCTTGTCATTATGGAAGGTAGTCTGTTGTCGAGATTTTTTTTAGTCCAGTGGATGGTAGCCTTGTCATTATGGAAGGTAGTCTATTGTCGAGATTTTTGTTACTGCAATGGATGGTAGCTTTGTCTTGTTGGAAGGTAGTCTGTTGTCGATATTTTTTTTACTCCTATGGATGGTAGCCTTGTCATTATGGAAGGTAGTCTAATGTCGAGATCTTTGTTACTCAATGGATGGTAGCCTTGTTATTATGGAAGGTAGTCTGTTGTAGATATTTTTGTTACTCCAAAGGATGGTAGCCTTGTCATTATGGAAGGAAGTCATTTGTCTAGATTTTTGTTACTCCAACGGATGGTAGCATTGTTATTATGGACCATGGTCTACTATCGAGATTTTTTTTACTCCAATGGATTGTATCCTTGTAATTATTGAAGGTAGTCTGCTGTGGAGATTTTTGTTACTGCAATGGATGGTAGCCTTGTCATTATGGAAGGTAGTCTGCTGTTGAAATTTTTGTTACTCCAATGGATGGTAGCCCTGTCATTATGGAAGGTAGTCTGTTGTCGATATTTTTTTTAATCCAATTGATGGTAGCCCTGTCATTATGGAAGGTAGTCTATTGACGAGATTTTTTTTACTCCAATGGATGGTAGCCTTGTCATATGGAAGGTCGTCTGTTGTCGATATCTTTGTTACTCAATGGATGGTAGCCTTGTCATTATGGAAGGTAGTATGTTGTCGATATCTTTGTTACTCAATGGATGGTAGCCTTGTCATTATGGCAGGTAGTCTGTTGTCGATATCTTTGTTACTCAATGGATGGTAGTCTTGTCATTATGGAAGGAAGTCTATTGTCGAGATTTTTTTTACTGCAATGGATGGTAGCCTTGTCATTATGGAAGGTAGTCTGCTGTCAATATTTTTGTCACTCCAATGGATGGTAGCCTTATCATTATGGAAGGTAGTATGTTGTCGAGATTTTTGTTACTCTAATGTATGGTAGCCTTGTCTTTATGGAACTTAGTTTGTTGTCGAGATTTTTGTTACTCCAATGGATGGTATCCTTGTAATTATGGAAGGTAGTCTGTTGTCGAGATTTTTGTTACTCCAATGGATGGTATACTTGTAATTATGGAAGGTAGTCTGTTGTCGATATTTTTGTTACTGCAATGGATGGTAGCCTTGTCATTATGGAAGGTATTTTGCTGTCGATATTTTTGTTACTCCAATGGATGGTAGCCTTGTCAATATGGCAGGTAGTCTATTGTCGATATCTTTGTTACTCAATGGATGGTAGTCTTGTCATTATGGAAGGAAGTTTATTGTCGAGATTTTTTTTACTCCAATGGATGGTAGCCTTGTCATTATGGAAGGAAGTATGTTGTATAAATTTTTGTAACTCCAATGGATGGTAGCCTTGTCATTATGGAAGGTAGTCTGTTGTCGAGATTTTTGTTACTGCAATTGAGGGTAGCTTTGTCTTTATGGAAGGTAGTCTGTTGTCGATATTTTTTTTACTCCTATGGATGGTAGCCTTGTCATTATGGAAGGTAGTCTAATGTTGAGATCTTTGTTACTCAATGGATGGTAGCCTTGTCATTATTGAAGGTAGTATGTTGTAGAGATTTTTGTTACTCTAAAGGATGGTAGCCTTGTCATTATGGAAGGAAGTCATTTGTGGAGATTTTTGTTACTCCAATGGATGGTATCCTTGTAATTATGGAAGGTAGTCTGCTGTTGAAATTTTTGTTACTCCAATGGATGGTAGCCCTGTCATTATGGAAGGTAGTCTATTGTCGATATCTTTTTTACTCAATGAATGGTAGCCTTGTCATTATAGAAGGTAGTCTGTTGTCGATATCTTTGTTACTCAATGGATGGTAGCCTTGTCATTATGGCAGGTAGTCTATTGTCGATATCTTTGTTACCCAATGGATGGTAGTCTTGTCATTATGGAAGGAAGTCTGTTGTCGAGATTTTTTTTACTCCAATGGATGGTAGCCTTGTCATTATGGAAGGTAGTCTGTTGTCGATATTTTAGTCACTCCAATGGATCGTAGCCTTGTCATTATGGAAGGTAGTATGTTGTCGAGATTTTTGTTACTCTAATGGATGGTAGCCTTGTCTTTATGGAACATAATATGTTGTCGAGATTTTTGTTACTCCAATGGATGGTATCCTTGTAATTATGGAAGGTAGTCTGTTTTCGAGATTTTTGTTACTGCAATGGATGATAGCCTTGCCATTATGGAAAGTAGTCTGCTGTCGATATTTTTGTTACTCCAATAGATGGTAGCCTTGTCATTAATGAAGGCAGTCTGTTGATGAGATTTTTTTTACTCCAATGGATGGTAGCCTTGTCATTATGGAAGGTAGTATGTTGTCAAAATATTTTTAACTCCAATGGATGGTATCCTTGTCATTAAGGAACGTGGTCTATTATCGAAATCTTTGTTACTCAATGGATGGTAGCCTTGTCATTATAGAAGGTAGTCTGTTGTACAAATTTTTGTTACTCCAATGGATTGTAGCCTTGTCATTATGGAAGGAACTCTGTTGTCGAGATTTTTGTTACTCCAATGGATCGTAGCCTTGTCATTATGGAAGGTAGTCTGTTGTAGAGATTTTTGTTACTGTAATGGATGCTAGCCTTGTCATTATGGAAGGAAGTCTTTTGTCGATATTTTTCTTACTCCAATGGATGGTAGCCTTGTCATTATGGACCGTGGTCTATTGTCGAGATTTTTGTTACTCCAATGGATGGTATCCTTGTAATTATGGAAGGTAGTCTGTTTTCGAGATTTTTGTTACTGCAATGGATTATAGCCTTGCCATTATGGAAGGTAGTCTGCTGTCGATATTTTTGTTACTCCAAAGGATGGTAGCTTTGTCATTATGGAAGGTAGTCTGTTGACGAGATTTTTTTTACTCCAATGGATGGTAGCCTTGTCATTATGGAAGGTAGTCTGTTGTTGAGATTTTTTTAACTCCAATGGATGGTAACCTTGTCATATGGAAGGTAGTCTGTTGTTGAGATTTTTGTTACTGCAATGGATGATAGACTTTCCAATATGGAAGGTAGTCTACTGTCGATATTTTTGTTACTCCAATGGATGGTAGCCTTGTCATTATGGAAGGTAGTCTGTTGACGAGATTTTTTTTACTCCAATGGATGGTAGCCCTGTAATTATGGAAGGTAGTCTATTGTCAAAATTTTTTTTACTGCAATGGATGATAGCCTTGTCATTATGGAAGGTAGTCTGTTGTCGAGATTTTTTTTAATCCAATGGATGGTAGCCTTCTCATTCTGGAAGGTAGTCTGTTGTCGATATTTTTGTCACTCCAATGGATGGTAGCCTTGTCATTATGCAAGATAGTATGTTGTCGAGATTTTTGTTACTCTAATGGATGGTAGCCTTGTCTTTATCGAAGGTAGTCTGCTTTCGATATTTTTGTTACTCCAATGGATGGTAGCCTTGTCATTATGGAAGGCAGTCTGTTGATGAGATATTTTTTACTCCAATGGATGGTAGCCTTGTTATTATGGAAGGTAGTCTGTTGTCGAAATTTTTTTAACTCCAATGGATGGTGGTAGCCTTGTCATATGGAAGGTAGTCTGTTGTCGAGATTTTTGTTACTGCAATGGATGATAGCCTTGCCATTATGGAAGGTAGTCTGCTGTCGATATTTTTGTTACTCCAAAGGATGGTAGCCTTGTCATTATGGAAGGTAGTCTGTTGACGAGATTTTTTTTACTCCAATGGATGGTAGCCTTGTCATTATGGAAGGTAGTCTGTTGTCGAGATTTTTTTAACTCCAATGGATGGTAACCTTGTCATATGGAAGGTAGTCTGTTGTTGAGATTTTTGTTACTGCAATGGATGATAGCCTTGCCAATATGGAAGGTAGATTACTGTCGATATTTTTGTTACTCCAATGGATAGTAGCCTTGTCATTATGGAAGGTAATCTGTTGACGAGTTTTTTTTACTCTAATGGATGGTAGCCTTGTAATTAAGGAAGGTAGTCTATTGTCAATATTTTTTTTACTGCAATGGATGATAGCCTTGTCATTATGGAAAGTAGTCTGATGTTGAAATTTTTGTTACTCCAATGGATGGTAGCCCTGTCATTATGGAAGGTAGTCTGTTGTCGAGATTTTTTTTAATCCAATGGATGGTAGCCTTATCATTCTGAAAGGTAGTCTGTTGTCGATATTTTTGTCACTCCAATGGATGGTAGCCTTGTCATTATGCAAGGTAGTATGTTGTCGAGATTTTTGTTACACTATTGGATGGTAGCCTTGTCTTTATGGAAGGTAGTCTGCTTTCGATATTTTTGTTACTCCAATGGATGGTAGCCTTGTCATTATGGAAGGTAGTCTGCTGTCGAGGTTTTTTTTACTCCAATGGATGGAAGCCTTGTCATTATGGAAGGTAGTCTGTTGTCGATATCTTTGTTACTCAATGAATGGTAGCCTTGTCATTATGGCAGGTAGTCTATTGTCGATATCTTTGTTACTCAAAGGATGGTAGTCTTGTCATTATGGAAGGAAGTCTATTGTCGAGATTTTTTTTACTCCAATGGATGGTAGCCTTGTCATTATGGAAGGAAGTCTATTGTATAAATTTTTGTAACTCCAATGGATGGTAGCCTTGTCATTATGGAAGGTAGTCTGTTGTCGAGATTTTTGTTACTGCAGTGGATGGTAGCTTTGTCTTTATGGAAGGTAGTCTGTTGTCGATTTTTTTGTTACTCCAATGGATGTTAGCCTTGTCTTTATAGGGGGTAGTCTATTGTCGATATTTTTGTTACTCCAATGGATGGTAGCCTTGTCATTATGGACCGTGGTCTATTGTCGAGATTTTTGTTACTCCAATGGATTGTATCCTTGTAATTATGTAAGGTAGTCTGTTGTCGATATCTTTGTTACTCAATGGATGGTAGCCTTGTCATAATGGCAGGTAGTCTGTTGTCGATATCTTTGTTACTCAATGGATGGTAGCCTTGTCATTATGGAACATAGTCTGCTGTCGAGATTTTTGTTACTCCAATGGATGGTATACTTGTAATTATGGAAGGTAGTCTATTGTCGAGATTTTTGTTACTCCAATGGATGGTATAGTTGTAATTATGGAAGGTAGTCTGTTGTCGAGATTTTTGTTACTGCAATGGAATGTAGCCTTGTCATTATGAAAGGTAGTCTGCTGTCGATATTTTTGTTACTCCAATGGATGGTAGCCTTGTCATTATGGAAGGTAGTTTGTTGTCGAGATTTTTTTTACTCTAATGGATGGTAGCCTTGTCATTATGGCAGTTAGTCTATTGTCGATATCTTTGTTACTCAATGGATGGTAGTCTTGTCATAATGGAAGGAAGTCTATTGTCGAGATTTTTTTTACTCCAATGGATGGTAGCCTTGTCATTATGGAAGGAAGTCTGTTGTATAAATTTTTGAAACTCCAATGGATGGTAGCCTTGTCATTATGGAAGGTAGTATGTTGTCGAGATTTTTGTTACTGCAATGGATGGTAGCTTTGTCTTTATGGAAGGTTGTCTATTGTCGATATTTTTGTTACTCCAATGGATGGTAGCCTTGTCATTATGGAAGGTAGTCTAATGTCGAGATCTTTGTTACTCAATGGATGGTAGCCTTGTCATTATGGAAGGAGGTCTGTTGTAGAGATTTTTGTTACTCTAAAGGATGGTAGCCTTATCATTATGGAAGGAAGTCATTTGTCGAGATTTTTGTTACTCCAATGGATGGTAGCCTTGTCATTATGGACCGTGGTCTATTGTCGAGATTTTTTTTACTCCAATGGATTGTATCCTTGTAATTATGGAAGGTAGTTTGTTGTCGAGATTTTTATTACTGCAATGGATGGTAGCCTTGTCATTATGGAAGGTAGTCTATTGTTGAAATTTTTGTTACTCCAATGGACGGTAGCCCTGTCATTATGGAAGGTAGTCTGTTGTCGAGATTTTTTTTACTCCAACGGATGGTAGCCTTGTCATTATGGAAGGTAGTCTGCTGTTGATATTTTTGTCACTCCAATGGATGGTAGCCTTGTCATTATGGAAGGTAGTATGTTGTCTAGATTTTTGTTACTCTAATGGATGGTAGCCTTGTCTTTATGGAACGTAGTCTGTTGTCGAGATTTTTGTTACTCCAATGGATGGTATACTTGTAATTATGGAAGGTAGTCTATTGTCGAGATTTTTGTTACTCCAATGGATGGTATAGTTGTAATTATGGAAGGTAGTCTGTTGTCGAGATTTTTGTTACTGCAATGGAATGTAGCCTTGTCATTATGAAAGGTAGTCTGCTGTCGATATTTTTGTTACTCCAATGGATGGTAGCCTTGTCATTATGGAAGGTAGTTTGTTGTCGAGATTTTTTTTACTCTAATGGATGGTAGCCTTGTCATTATGGCAGTTAGTCTATTGTCGATATCTTTGTTACTCAATGGATGGTAGTCTTGTCATAATGGAAGGAAGTCTATTGTCGAGATTTTTTTTACTCCAATGGATGGTAGCCTTGTCATTATGGAAGGAAGTCTGTTGTATAAATTTTTGAAACTCCAATGGATGGTAGCCTTGTCATTATGGAAGGTAGTATGTTGTCGAGATTTTTGTTACTGCAATGGATGGTAGCTTTGTCTTTATGGAAGGTTGTCTATTGTCGATATTTTTGTTACTCCAATGGATGGTAGCCTTGTCATTATGGAAGGTAGTCTAATGTCGAGATCTTTGTTACTCAATGGATGGTAGCCTTGTCATTATGGAAGGAGGTCTGTTGTAGAGATTTTTGTTACTCTAAAGGATGGTAGCCTTATCATTATGGAAGGAAGTCATTTGTCGAGATTTTTGTTACTCCAATGGATGGTAGCCTTGTCATTATGGACCGTGGTCTATTGTCGAGATTTTTTTTACTCCAATGGATTGTATCCTTGTAATTATGGAAGGTAGTTTGTTGTCGAGATTTTTATTACTGCAATGGATGGTAGCCTTGTCATTATGGAAGGTAGTCTATTGTTGAAATTTTTGTTACTCCAATGGACGGTAGCCCTGTCATTATGGAAGGTAGTCTGTTGTCGAGATTTTTTTTAATCCAATGGATGGTAGCCTTGTCATTATGGAAGGTAGTTTCTTGACGAGATTTTTTTTACTCCAATGGATGGTAGCCTTGTCATATGAAAGGTAGTCTGTTGTCGAGATTTTTTTTACTCCAATGGATGGTAGCCTTGTCATTATTGAAGGTAGTTTGTTGTCGATAACATTGTTACTCAATGGATTATAGTCTTGTCATTATGGAAGGAAGTCTGTTGTCGAGATTTTTGTTACTCAATGGATGGTAGCCTTGTCTTTATGGAATGTAGTCTGTTGTCGAGCTTTTTGTTACTCCAATGGATGGTAGCCTTGTCATTATGGAAGGAAGTCTGTTGTATAAATTTTTGTAACTCCATTGGATGGTAGCCTTGTCATTATGGAAGGTAATTTGTTGTCGAGATTTTTGTTACTGCAATGGATGTTAGCTTTGTCTTTTTGGAAGGTAGTCTGTTGTCGATATTTTTGTAACTCCAATGGATGTTAGCCTTGTCTTTATGGAAGATAGTCTATTGTGGATATTTTTTTTACTCCTATGGATGGTAGCCTTGTCATTATGGAAGGTAGTCTAATGTCGAGATCTTTGTTACTCAATGGATGGTTGCCTTGTCATTATGGAAGGTAGTCTATTGTAGAGATTTTTGTTACTCTAAAGGATGGTAACCTTGTCATTATGGAAGGAAGTCATTTGTCGAGATTTTTGTTACTCCAATGGATGGTAGCCTTGTCATTATGGATTGTGGTCTATTGTCGAGATTTTTGTTACTCCAATGGATTGTATCCTTGTAATTATGTAAGGTAGTCTGTTGTCGAGTTTTTTTTTACTGCAATGGATGGTAGCCTTGTCATTATGGAAGGTAGTCTGCTGTTGAAACTTTTGTTACTCCTATGGATGGTAGCCCTGTCATTATGGAAGGTAGTCTGTTGTCGAGATTTTTTTTAATCCAATGGATGGTAGCCTTGTCATTATGGAAGGTAGTCTGTTGACGACATTGTTTTTACTCCAATGGATGGTAGCCTTATCATATGGAAGGTAGTTTGTTGTCGAGATTTTTTTTACTGCAATGGATGGTAGCCTTGTCATTATGGAAGGTAGTCTGTTGTCGATATCTTTGTTACTCAATGGATGATAGCCTTGTCATTATGGAAGGTAGTCTGTTGTCGATATCTTTGTTACTCAATGGATGGTAGCCTTGTCATAATGGCAGGTAGTCTGTTGTCGATATCTTTGTTACTCAATGGATGGTAGTCTTGTCATTATGGAAAGAAGTCTGTTGTCGAGAATTTTTTTACTCCAATGGATGGTAGCCTTGTCATAATGGCAGGTAGTCTATTGTCGATATCTTTGTTACTCAATGGATGGTAGTCTTGTCATAATGGAAGGAAGTCTATTGTCGAGATTTTTTTTACTCCAATGGATGGTAGCCTTGTCATTATGGAAGGAAGTCTGTTGTATAAATTTTTGAAACTCCAATGGATGGTAGACTTGTCATTATGGAAGGTAGTATGTTGTCGAGATTTTTGTTACTCTAATGGATGGTAGCTTTGTCTTTATGGAAGGTAGTGTTTTGTCGATATTTTTTTTACTCCAATGGATGTTAGCCTTGTCTTTATGGAAGGTTGTCTATTGTCGATATTTTTTTTACTCCTATGGATGGTAGCCTTGTCATTATGGAAGGTAGTCTAATGTCGAGATCTTTGTTACTCAATGGATGGTAGCTTTGTCATTATGGAAGGAGGTCTGTTTTAGAGATTTTTGTTACTCCAATGGATGGTAGCCTTGTCATTATGGACCGTGATCTATTGTCGAGATTTTTGTTACTCCAATGGATTGTATCCTTGTAATTATGGAAGGTAGTTTGTTGTCGATATTTTTATTACTGCAATGGATGGTAGCCTTGTCATTATGGAAGGTAGTTTGTTGTTGAAATTTTTGTTACTCCAATGGACGGTAGCCCGGTCATTATGGAAGGTAGTCTGTTGTCGAGATTTTTTTTAATCCAATGGATGGTAGCCTTGTCATTATGGAAGGTAGTTTGTTGACGAGATTTTTTTACTCCAATGGATGGTAGCCTTGTCATATGGAAGGTAGTCTGTTGTCCAGATTTTTATTACTGCAATGGATGGTAGCCTTGTCATTATGGAAGGTAGTCTATTGTCGATATCTTTGTTACTCAATGGATGGTAGCCTTGTCATTATGGAAGGTAGTCTGTTGTCGATATCTTTGTTACTCAATGGATGGTAGCCTTGTCATTATGGAAGGTAGTCTGTTGTCGATATTTTCGTTACTCCAATGGATGATAGCCTTGTCATTATGGAAGGTAGTTTGTTGTCGAGATTTTTTTTACTATAATGGATGGTAGCCTTGTCATTATGGCAGGTAGTCTATTGTCGATATCTTTGTTACTCAATGGATGGTAGTCTTGTCATAATGGAAGGAAGTCTATTGTCGATATTTTTTTTACTCCAATGGATGGTAGCCTTGTCATTATGGAAGGAAGTCTGTTGTATAAATTTTTGAAACTCCAATGGATGGTAGCCTTGCCATTATGGAAGGTAGTATGTTGTCGAGATTTTTGTTACTGCAATGGATGGTAGCTTTGTCTTTATGGAAGGTAGTCTTCTGTCCATATTTTTGTTACTCCAATGGATGTTAGCCTTATCTTTATGGAAGGTTGTCTATTGTCGATATTTTTTTTACTCCTATGGATGGTAGGCTTGTCATTATGGAAGGTAGTCTAATGTCGAAATCTTTGTTACTCAATGGATGGTAGCCTTGTCATTATGGAAGGAGGTATGTTGTAGAGATTTTTTTTACTCTAAAGGATGGTAGCCTTGTCATTATGGAAGGAAGTCATTTGTCGAGATTTTTGTTACTCCAATGGATGGTAACCTTGTCATTATGGATCGTGGTCTATTGTCGAGATTTTTGTTACTCCAATGGATTGTATCCTTGTAATTATGGAAGGTAGTCTGTTGTCAAGATTTTTATTACTGCAATGGATGGTAGCCTTGTCATTATGGAAGGTAGTCTGTTGTTGAAATTTTTGTTACTCCAATGGACGGTAGCGCTGTCATTATGGAAGGTAGTCTGTTGTCGAGATTTTTTTTAATCCAATGGATGGTAGCCTTGTCATTATGGAAGGTAGTCTGTTGTCGAGATTTTTTTTACTGCAATGGATGGTATCCTTGTCATTTTGGAAAGTAGTCTATTGTCGATATCTTTGTTACTCAATGGATGGTAGCCTTGTCATTATGGCAGGTAGTCTATTGTCGATATCTTTGTTACTCAATGGATGGTAGTCTTGTCATAATGGAAGGAAGTCTATTGTCGAGATTTTTTTTACTCCAATGGATGGTAGCCTTGTCATTACGGAAGGAAGTCCGTTGTATAAATTTTTGAAACTCCAATGGATGGTAGCCTTGCCATTATGGAAGGTAGTCTGTTGTCGAGATTTTTGTTACTGCAATGGATGGTAGCTTTGTCTTTATAGAAGGTAGTCTTTTGTCGATATTTTTGTTACTCCAATGGATGTTAGCCTTGTCTTTATGGAAGGTTGTCTATTGTCGATATTTTTTTTACTCCTATGGATGGTAGCCTTGTCATTATGGAAGGTAATCTAATGTCGAGATCTTTGTTACTCAATGGATGGTAGCCTTGTAATTATGGAAGGAGGTCTGTTATAGAGATTTTTGTTACTCTAAAGGATGGTAGCCTTGTCATTATGGAAGGAAGTTTTTTGTCGAGATTTTTGTTACTCCAATGGATGGTAACCTTGTCATTATGGACCGTGATCTATTGTCGAGATTTTTGTTACTCCAATGGATTGTATCCTTGTAATTATGGAAGGTAGTCTGTTGTCCAGATTTTTATTACTGCAATGGATGGTAGCCTTGTCATTATGGAAGGTAGTCTGTTGTTGAAATTTTTGTTACTCCAATGGACGGTAGCCCTGTCATTATGGAAGGTAGTCTCTTGTCGAGATTTTTTTTAATCCAATGGATGGTAGCCTTGTCATTATGGAAGGTAGTCTGTTGTCGAGATTTTTTTTACTGCAATGGATGGTATCCTTTTCATTATGGAAGGTAGTCTATTGTCGATATCTTTGTTACTTAATGGATGGTAGCCTTGTCATTATGGCAGGTAGTCTGTTGTCGATATCTTTGTTACTCAATGGATGGTAGTCTTGTCATTATGGAAGGAAGTCTGTTTTCGAGATTTTTTTAACTCCAATGGATGGTAGCCTTGTCATTATGGAAGGTAGTCTGCTGTCGATTTTTTTGTCACTCCAATGGATGGTGGCCTTGTCATTATGGAAGGTAGTCTGTTGTCGAGATTTTTGTTACTCTAATGGATGGTAGCCTTGTAATTATGGAAGGTTGTCTGTTGTCGAGATTTTTGTTACTCCAATGGATGGTAGCCTTGTCATTATGGAAGGTAGTATGTTGTAGAGATTTTTGTTACTCCAATGGATGGTAGACTTGACATTATGGAACATACTCTGCTATCGATATTTTTGTTACTCCAATGGATGGTAGCCTTGTCATTATGGAAGGTAGTGTGTTTTCGAGATTTTTGTTACTCTAATGGATGGTAGCCTTGTCATTATGGAAGGTAGTCTGTTGTCTAGATTTTTGTTACTCGAATGGGTGATAGCCTTGTCATATGGAAGGTAATCTATTGTCGAGATTTGTTTTCTCCAATTGATGGTAGCCTTGTCATTATGGAAGTTAGTCTATTGTTGATATCTTTATTACTCAATGGATGGTAGCCTTGCCATTATAGAAGGTAGTCTGTTGTCGATATCTTTGTTACTCAATGGTTTGTAGCCTTGTCATTATGGAAGGTAGCCTTTTCATTATGGAACATAGTCTGCTATCGATATTTTTGTTACTCCAATGGATGGTAACCTTGTCATTATGTAAGGTAGTGTGTTGCCGAGATTTTTGTTACTCTAATGGATTGTTGGCTTGTCTTTATGGAACGTAATCTGTTATCGAGAATTTTGTTACTCCAATGGATGGTAGCCTTGTCATTATGGAACATAGTATGTTGTTGATATTTTTGTTACTCCAATGGATGGTAGCCTTTTCATTATTGAAGGTCATCTATTGTCGAGATTTTTTTTACTCCAATGGATGGTAGCCTTGTCATTATGGAAGTTAGTCTATTGTCGATATCTTTGTTACTCAATGGATGGTAGCCTTGCCATTATAGAAGGTAGTCTGTTGTCGATATATTTGTTACTCAATGGTTGGTAGCCTTGTCATTATGGAAGGTAGTCTGCTGTCGAGATTTTTGTTACTCCAATAAATGTTAGCCTTATCATTATGGAACATAGTCTGCTATCGATATTTTTGTTACTCTAATGGATGGTAACCTTGTCATTATCTAAGGTATCCTGTTGTCGAGATTTTTTTTACTCCAATGGATGGTAGCCTTGTCATTATGGAAGGTAGTCTATTGTCGATATTTTTGTTACTCCAATGGATGGTAGCCTTCTCATTATGGAAGGCAGTCCGTTGTCGAGATTTTTTTTACTCCAATGGATGGTAGCCTTCTCATTATGGAAGGTAGTCTGATGTCGATATTTTTGTCACTCCAATGGATGGTAGCTTTGTCATTATGGAAGGTAGAATGTTGTCGAGATTTTTGTTACTCTAATGGATGGTAGCCTTGTCTTTATGGAACGTAGTATGTTGTCGAGATTTTTGTTACTCCAATGGATTGTAGCCTTGTCATTATGGAAGGTAGTCTGTTGTCGATATTTTTGTTACTCCAATGGATAGTAGCCATGTCATTATGGAAGGTAGTCTGCTGTCGATATTTTTGTTACTCCAATGGATGGTTTCCTTGTCATTATGGAAGGTAGTCTGTGTAGAAATTTTTTTTACTCCAATGGATGGTAGCCTTGACATTTTAGAAGGTAGTCTGTTGTCGAGATTTTTTTTACTCCAATGGATGGTAGCCTTGTCATATGGAAGGTAGTCTGTTGTCGAGATTTTTTTTACTGCAATGGATGGTAGCCTTGTCATTATGGAAGGTAGTCTATTGTCAATATTTTTGTTACTCCAATGGATGGTAGCTTTGTCATTATGGAAGGCAGTATGTTGTTGATATTTTTGTTACTCCAATGGATTGCAGCCTAGTCATTATGGAAGGTAGTCTGTTGTTCAGATTTTTGTTACTCCAATGGATGGTAGCCTTGTCATTATGAAAGGTAGTCTATTGTAGAGATTTTTGTTATTCCATTGGAAAGTAGCCATGTCATTATGGAATGTAGTCTGTTGTCTAGATTTTTGTTATCTCAATGGATGGTAACCTTGTCATTATGGAAGGTAGTCTGTTTCGAGATTTTTTTTACTCCAATGGATAGTAGCCTTATCACTAGGGAAGGTAGTCTGTTGAGGAGATTTTTGTTACTGAAATGGATGGTAGCCTTGTCTTTATAGAAGGTAGTCTGTTGTCGATATTTTTGTTACTCCTATGCATGGTAGCCTTGTCATTATGGAAGGTATTCTATTGTCAAGATTTTTTTTACTCCAATGGATGGTAGCCTTATCATATGGAAGGTAGTCTATTGTCAAGATTTTTTTACTGCAATGGATGGTAGCCTTGTCATTATGGAAGGTAGTTTGTTGTCGAGATTTTTGTTACTCCAATGGATGGTAGCCTTGCCATTATGGAAGGTTGACTATTGTCGATATTTTTGTTACTCCAATGGATGGTAGACATGTCATTATGGAAGGTAGTCTGTTGTCGAGATTTTTGTTACTCCAATGGATGGTAGCCTTGTCATTATGGAACGTAGTCTGTTGTCGATATTTTTGTTACTCCAATGGATGGTAGCCTTGTCATTAAGGAAGGCAGTATGTCGTTGATATTTTTGTTACTCCAATGGATGGTAGCCTTGTCATTATGAAAGGTAGTCTATTGTCGAGATTTTTGTTATTCCATTGGATAATAGCCTTGTCATTATGGAAGGTAGTATGTTGTCGAGATTTTTGTTATTCCAATGGATGGTAACCTTGTCATTATAGAAGGTAGTCTGTTTCGAGATTTTTTTTACTCCAATGGATGGTAGCCTTATCATTATGGAAGGTAGTCTGTTGAGGAGAGTTTTTGTTACTTCCATGGATGGTAGCCTTGACTTTATGGAAGGTAGTCTGTTGTTGATATTTTTGTTACTCCTATGGATGGTAGCCTTGTCATTATGGAAGGTAGTCTGTTGTCGATATCTTTGTTACTCAATGGATGGTAGCCTTGTCATTATGCAAGGTAGTTTGTTGTAGAGATTTTTGTTACTGTAATGGATGGTAGCCTTGTCTTTATGGAAGGAAGTGTTTTGGCGATATTTTTGTTACTCCAATGGATGGTAGCCTTGTCATATGGAAGGTAGTCTGTTGTCGAGATTTTTTGTACTGCAATGGATGGTAGCCTTGTCATTATAGAAGGTAGTCTGATGTCGATATTTTTGTCACTCCAATGGATGGTAGCTTTGTCATTATGGAAGGTAGAATGTTGTCGAGATTTTTGTTACTCTAATGGATGGTAGCCTTGTCTTTATGGAACGTAGTATGTTGTCGAGATTTTTGTTACTCCAATGGATTGTAGCCTTGTCATTATGGAAGGTAGTCTGTTGTCGATATTTTTGTTACTCCAATGGATAGTAGCCTTGTCATTATGGAAGGTAGTCTGCTGTCGATAATTTTGTTACTCCAATGGATGGTAGCCTTGTCATTA
This sequence comes from Vicia faba, assembly GCA_948472305.1. NCBI lineage: Eukaryota > Viridiplantae > Streptophyta > Magnoliopsida > Fabales > Fabaceae > Vicia > Vicia faba. Next base: position 695,771,650 of record OX451741.1, read on the forward strand.
TGGAAGGTAGTCTGTGTAGAAATTTTTTTTACTCCAATGGATGGTAGCCTTGACATTTTAGAAGGTAGTCTGTTGTCGAGATTTTTTTTACTCCAATGGATGGTAGCCTTGTCATATGGAAGGTAGTCTGTTGTCGAGATTTTTTTTACTGCAATGGATGGTAGCCTTGTCATTATGGAAGGTAGTCTATTGTCAATATTTTTGTTACTCCAATGGATGGTAGCTTTGTCATTATGGAAGGCAGTATGTTATTGATATTTTTGTTACTCCAATGGATTGCAGCCTAGTCATTATGGAAGGTAGTCTGTTGTTCAGATTTTTGTTACTCCAATGGATGGTAGCCTTGTCATTATGAAAGGTAGTTTATTGTAGAGATTTTTGTTATTCCATTGGAAAGTAGCCATGTCATTATGGAATATAGTCTGTTGTCTAGATTTTTGTTATCTCAAAGGATGGTAACCTTGTCATTATAGAAGGTAGTCTGTTCCGAGATTTTTTTTACTTCAATGGATGGTAGCCTTATCACTAGGGAAGGTAGTCTGTTGAGTAGACTTTTGTTACTGAAATGTATGGTAGCCTTGTCTTTATAGAAGGTAGTCTGTTGTCGATATTTTTGATACTCCTATGCATGGTAGCCTTGTCATTATGGAAGGTATTCTATTGTCAAGATTTTTTTTACTCCAATGGATGGTAGCCTTGTCATATGGAAGGTAGTCTATTGTCGAGATTTTTTTACTGCAATGGATGGTAGCCTTGTCATTATGGAAGGTAGTCTGTTGTCGATATCTTTGTTACTCAATGGATGGTAGCCTTGTCATTATGCAAGGTAGTTTGTTGTAGAGATTTTTGTTACTGTAATGGATGGTAGCCTTGTCTTTATGGAAGGAAGTGTTTTGGCGATATTTTTGTTACTCCAATGGATGGTAGCCTTGTCATATGGAAGGTAGTCTGTTGTCGAGATTTTTTGTACTGCAATGGATGGTAGCCTTGTCATTATAGAAGGTAGTCTGATGTCGATATTTTTGTCACTCCAATGGATGGTAGCTTTGTCATTATGGAAGGTAGAATGTTGTCGAGATTTTTGTTACTCTAATGGATGGTAGCCTTGTCTTTATGGAACGTAGTATGTTGTCGAGATTTTTGTTACTCCAATGGATTGTAGCCTTGTCATTATGGAAGGTAGTCTGTTGTCGATATTTTTGTTACTCCAATGGATAGTAGCCTTGTCATTATGGAAGGTAGTCTGCTGTCGATAATTTTGTTACTCCAATGGATGGTAGCCTTGTCATTATGGAAGGTAGTCTGTGTAGAAATTTTTTTTACTCCAATGGATGGTAGCCTTGACATTTTAGAAGGTAGTCTGTTGTCGAGATTTTTTTTACTCCAATGGATGGTAGCCTTGTCATATGGAAGGTAGTCTGTTGTCGAGATTTTTTTTACTGCAATGGATGGTAGCCTTGTCATTATGGAAGGTAGTCTATTGTCAATATTTTTGTTACTCCAATGGATGGTAGCCTTGTCATTATGGAAGGTAGTCTATTGTCAATATTTTTTTTACTCCAATGGAAAGTAGCCATGTCATTATGGAATATAGTCTGTTGTCTAGATTTTTGTTATCTCAAAGGATGGTAACCTTGTCATTATAGAAGGTAGTCTGTTCCGAGATTTTTTTTACTTCAATGGATGGTAGCCTTATCACTAGGGAAGGTAGTCTGTTGAGTAGACTTTTGTTACTGAAATGTATGGTAGCCTTGTCTTTATAGAAGGTAGTCTGTTGTCGATATTTTTGATACTCCTATGCATGGTAGCCTTGTCATTATGGAAGGTATTCTATTGTCAAGATTTTTTTTACTCCAATGGATGGTAGCCTTGTCATATGGAAGGTAGTCTATTGTCGAGATTTTTTTACTGCAATGGATGGTAGCCTTGTCATTATGGAAGGTAGTTTGTTGTCGAGATTTTTGTTACTCCTATGGATGGTAGCCTTGCCATTATGGAAGGTTGTCTATTGTCGATATTTTAATTACTCCAATGGATGGTAGACATGTCATTATGGAAGGTAGTCTGTTGTCGAGATTTTTGTTACTCCAATGGATGGTAGCCTTGTCTTTATGGAACGTAATCTGTTGTCGATATTTTTGTTACTCCAATGGATGGTAGCCTTGTCATTAAGGAAGGCAGTATGTCGTTGATATTTTTGTTACTCCAATGGATGGTAGCCTTGTCATTATGAAATGTAGTTTATTGTCGAGATTTTTGTTATTCCATTGGATAGTAGCCTTGTCATTATGGAAGGTAGTATGTTGTCGAGATTTTTGTTATCCCAATGGATGGTAACCTTGTCATTATAGAAGGTAGTCTGTTTCGAGATTTTTTTTACTCCAATGGATGGTAGCCTTATCATTATGGAAGGTAGTCTGTTGAGGAGAGTTTTTGTTACTTCCATGGATGGTAGCCTTGACTTTATGGAAGGTAGTCTGTTGTTGATATTTTTGTTACTCCTATGGATGGTAGGCTTGTCATTATGGAAGGTAGTCTGTTGTGGATATCTTTGTTACTCAATGGATGGTAGCCTTGACATTATGCAAGGTAGTTTGCTGTAGAGATTTTTGTTATTGTAATGGATGGTAGCCTTCTCATTATGGAAGGAAGTCTTTTGGCGATATTTTTGTTACTCCAATGGATGGTAGCCTTGTCATATGGAAGGTAGTTTGTTGTCGAGATTTTTTGTACTGCAATGGATGGTAGCCTTGTCATTATGGAAGGTAGTTTATTGTCAATATTTTTGTTACTACAATGGATGGTAGCCTTGTCATTATGAAAGGCAGTATGTTGTTGATATTTTTGTTACTCCAATGGATTGTAGCATAGTCATTATGGAAAGTAGTCTGTTGTTCAGATTTTTTTTACTCCAATGGATGGTAGCCTTGTCATTATGAAAGGTAGTCTATTGTCGAGATTTTTTTTATTCCATTGGATAGTAGCCTTGTCATTATGGAATGTAGTCTGTTGTCTAGATTTTTTATATCTCAATGGATGGTAACCTTGTCATTATGGAAGGTAGGCTGTTTCGAGATTTTTTTTACTCCAATGGATGGTAGCCTTATCACTAGGGAAGGTAGTCTGTTGAGGATATTTTTGTTACTGAAATGGATGGTAGCCTTGTCTTTATAGAAGGTAGTCTATTGTCAATATTTTTGTTACTCCTATGCATGGTAGCCTTGTCATTATGGAAGGTATTCTATTATCGAGATATTTTTTACTCCAATGGATGGTAGCCTTGTCATATGGAAGGTAGTCTGTTGTCGAGATTTTTTTACTGCAATGGATGGTAGCCTTGTCATTATGGAAGGTAGTCTGTTGTCGAGATTTTTGTTACTCCAATGGATGGTAGCCTTGCCATTATGAAAGGTTGTCTATTGTCGATATTTTTGTTACTCTAATGGATGGTAGCCTTGTCATTATGGAAGGTAGTCTGTTGTCGAGATTTTTGTTACTCTAATGGATGGTAGCCTTGTCTTTATGGAACGTAGTCTGTTGTCGATATTTTTATTACTCCAATGGATGGTAACCTTGTCATTATGGAAGGCAGTGTGTCGTTGATATTTTTGATGCTCCAATGGATGGTAGCCTTGTCATTATGAAAGTTAGTCTATTGTCGAGATTTTTGTTATTCCATTGGATAGTAGCCTTGTCATTATGGAAGGTAGTATGTTGTCGAGATTTTTGTTATCCCAATGGATGGTAACCTTGTCATTATAGAAGGTAGTCTGTTTCGAGATTTTTTTTACTCCAATGGATGGTAGCCTTATCATTATGGAAGGTAGTCTGTTGAGGAGAGTTTTTGTTACTTCCATGGATGGTAGCCTTGTCTTTATGGAAGGTAGTCTGTTGTCGATATTTTTGTTAATCCTATGGATGGTAGCCTTGTCATTATGGAAGGTAGTCTGTTGTCGATATCTTTGTTACTCCATGGATGGTAGCCTTGTCATTATGCAAGGTAGTTTGCTGTAGAGATTTTTGTTACTGTAATGGATGGTAGCCTTGTCATTATGGAAGGAAGTCTTTTGGCGATATTTTTGTTACTCCATTGGATGGTAGCCTTGTCATATGGAAGGTAGTCTGTTGTTGAGATTTTTTGTACTGCAATGGATGGTAGCCTTGTCATTATGGAAGGTAGTCTATTGTCAATATTTTTGTTACTACAATGGATGGTAGCCTTGTCATTATGGAAGGCAGTATGTTGTTGATATTTTTGTTACTCCAATGGATTGCAGCCTAGTCATTATGGAAGGTAGTCTATTGTAGAGATTTTTGTTATTCCATTGGATAGTAGCCTTGTCATTATGGAATGTAGTCTGTTGTCTAGATTTTTGTTATCTCAATGGATGGTAACCTTGTCATTATGGAAGGTAGTCGGTTTCGAGATTTTTTTTACTCCAATGGATGGTAGCCTTATCACTAGGGAAGGTAGTCTGTTGAGGATATTTTTGTTACTGAAATGGATGGTAGCCTTGTCTTTATAGAAGGTAGTCTGTTGTCGATATTTTTGTTACTCCAATGCATGGTAGCCTTGTCATTATGGAAGGTATTCTATTATCGAGATCTTTGTTACTCAATGGATGGTAGCCTTGTCATTATGCAAGGTAGTTTGCTGTAGAGATTTTTGTTACTGTAATGGATGGTAGCCTTGTCATTATGGAAGGAAGTCTTTTGGCGATATTTTTGTTACTCCAATGGATGGTAGCCTTATAATTATGGACCATAGTTATTTGTCGAGATTTTTGTTACTCCAATGGATGGTACCCTTGTAATTATGGAAGGTAGTCTGTTGTCTAGATTTTTGTTCCTCCAATGGATGGTAGCCTAGTCATTATGGAAGGTAGTATGTTGTCGAGATTTTTTTTACTCCAATGGATGGTAGACTTGACATTATGGAAAGTAGTCTGGTTTCAAGATTTTTGTTACCCCAATGGATGGTAGGCTTCTCATTATGAAACATAGTCTGTTGTCGATATTTTTGTTACTCCAATCGATGGTATCCTTATCGTTATGGAAGGTAGTCTATTTTTTAGATTTTTGTTACTGCAATGGATGATAGCCTTGTCATTATGGAAGGTAGTCTGTTGTATAGATTTTTGTAACTCCAATGGAAGGTAGCCTTGCCATATGGAAGGTAGTCTATTGGCGAGATTTTTTTAACTCCAATGGATGGTAGCCTTGTCATTATGGAAGGTAGTCTGTTGTCGATATCTTTGTTACTCAATGGATGGTAGCCTTGTCATTATAGTCGGTAGTCTATTGTCGATATCTTTGTTACTCAATGGATGGTAGCCTTGTCATTATGGAAGGTAGTCTGTTGTCGAGATTTTTGTTACTCCAATGGAAGGTAGCCTTGTCATTATGGAAGGTAGTCTGCTGTTGATATTTTTGTTACTCCAAGGGAAGGTAGCCTTGTCATTATGGAAGGTAGTATGTTGTCGAGATTTTTGTTATCCCAATGGATGGTAACCTTGTCATTATAGAAGGTAGTCTGTTTCGAGATTTTTTTTACTCAAATGGATGGTAGCCTTATCATTATGGAAGGTAGTCTGTTGAGGAGAGTTTTTGTTACTTCCATGGATGGTAGCCTTGTCTTTATGGAAGGTAGTCTGTTGTCGATATTTTTGTTAATCCTATGGATGGTAGCCTTGTCATTATGGAAGGTAGTCTGTTGTCGATATCTTTGTTACTCCATGGATGGTAGCCTTGTCATTATGCAAGGTAGTTTGCTGTAGAGATTTTTGTTACTGTAATGGATGGTAGCCTTGTCATTATGGAAGGAAGTCTTTTGGCGATATTTTTGTTACTCCATTGGATGGTAGCCTTGTCATATGGAAGGTAGTCTGTTGTTGAGATTTTTTGTACTGCAATGGATGGTAGCCTTGTCATTATGGAAGGTAGTCTATTGTCAATTTTTTTGTTACTACAATGGATGGTAGCCTTGTCATTATGGAAGGCAGTATGTTGTTGATATTTTTGTTACTCCAATGGATTGCAGCCTAGTCATTATGGAAGGTAGTCTATTGTTCAGATTTTTGTTACTCCAATAGATGGTAGCCTTGTCATTATGAAAGGTAGTCTATTGTAGAGATTTTTGTTATTCCATTGGATAGTAGCCTTGTCATTATGGAATGTAGTCTGTTGTCTAGATTTTTGTTATCTCAATGGATGGTAACCTTGTCATTATGGAAGGTAGTCGGTTTCGAGATTTTTTTACTCCAATGGATGGTAGCCTTATCACTAGGGAAGGTAGTCTGTTGAGGATATTTTTGTTACTGAAATGGATGGTAGCCTTGTCTTTATAGAAGGTAGTCTGTTGTCGATATTTTTGTTACTCCAATGCATGGTAGCCTTGTCATTATGGAAGGTATTCTATTATCGAGATCTTTGTTACTCAATGGATGGTAGCCTTGTCATTATGCAAGGTAGTTTGCTGTAGAGATTTTTGTTACTGTAATGGATGGTAGCCTTGTCATTATGGAAGGAAGTCTTTTGGCGATATTTTTGTTACTCCAATGGATGGTAGCCTTATAATTATGGACCATAGTCTTTTGTCGAGATTTTTGTTACTCCAATGGATGGTACCCTTGTAATTATGGAAGGTAGTCTGTTGTCTAGATTTTTGTTCCTCCAATGGATGGTAGCCTAGTCATTATGGAAGGTAGTATGTTGTCGAGATTTTTTTTACTCCAATGGATGGTAGACTTGACATTATGGAAAGTAGTCTGGTTTCAAGATTTTTGTTACCCCAATGGATGGTAGGCTTCTCATTATGAAACATAGTCTGTTGTCGATATTTTTGTTACTCCAATCGATGGTATCCTTATCGTTATGGAAGGTAGTCTATTTTTTAGATTTTTGTTACTGCAATGGATGATAGCCTTGTCATTATGGAAGGTAGTCTGTTGTATAGATTTTTGTAACTCCAATGGAAGGTAGCCTTGCCATATGGAAGGTAGTCTATTGGCGAGATTTTTTTAACTCCAATGGATGGTAGCCTTGTCATTATGGAAGGTAGTCTGTTGTCGATATCTTTGTTACTCAATGGATGGTAGCCTTGTCATTATAGTCGGTAGTTTATTGTCGATATCTTTGTTACTCAATGGATGGTAGCCTTGTCATTATGGAAGGTAGTCTGTTGTCGAGATTTTTGTTACTCCAATGGAAGGTAGCCTTGTCATTATGGAAGGTAGTCTGCTGTTGATATTTTTGTTACTCCAAGGGAAGGTAGCCTTGTCATTATGGAAGGTAGTCTGCTGTCGATATTTTTTTTACTCCAATGGATGGTAGCCTTGTCATTATGGAAGGTAGTCTATTGTCGATTTTTTTGTTACTCTAATGGATGGTAGCCTTGTCTTTATGGAACGTAGTCTGTTGTCGAGAATTTTGTTACTCCAATGGATGGTAGCCTTGTCATTATTGAACGCAGTTTGTTGTTGATATTTTTGTTACTCCAATGGATGGTAGCCTTTTCATTATTGAAGGTAGTCTATTGTCGAGATTTTTGTTACTCCAATGGATGGTAGCCTTGTCTTTATGGATGGTTGTCTGTTGTCGTTATTTTTGTTACTCCAATGGATGGTAGCCTTGTCATTATGGAACATGGTCTATTATTGAGATCTTTGTTACTCAATGGATAGTAGCCTTGTCATTGGGGAAGGTAGTCTGTTGTAGAGATTTTTGTTACTATAATGGATGGTAGCCTTGTCATTATGGAAGGAAGTCTTTCTTCGATATTTTTGTTACTCCAATGGATGGTAGCCTTGTCATTATGGACCATGGTCTATTGTCGAGATTTTTGTTACTCCAATGGATGGTAGCCTTGTAATTATGGAAGGTAGTCTATTGTCGAGATTTTTGTTTCTCCAATGGATGGTAGCCTTGTCATTATGTAAGGTAGTCTATTGTTGAGATTTTTGTAACTCCAATGGATGGTAGACTTGACATTATGGAACATACTCTGCTATTGATATTTTTTTACTCCAATGGATGGTAGCCTTGTCATTTTGGAAGGTAGTGTGTTTTCAAGATTTTTGTTACTCTAATGGATGGTAGCCTTGTCATTATAGAAGGTAGTATGTCGTCTAGATTTTTGTTACTCCAATGGGTGATAGACTTGTAATTATGGAAGGTAGTCTGTTTGTCGATATTTTTGATACTCCATTCGATGGTAGCCTTGTCAATATGGAAGGTAGTTTGTTGTCAAGATTTTTGTCATTCCAATGGATGGTAACCTTGTCATTATGGAAGGAAGTCTTTCTTCGATATTTTTGTTACTCCAATGGATGGTAGCCTTGTCATTATGGACCATGGTCTATTGTCGAGATTTTTGTTACTCCAATGGATGGTAGCCTTGTAATTATGGAAGGTAGTCTATTGTCGAGATTTTTGTTTCTCCAATGGATGGTAGCCTTGTCATTATATAAGGTAGTCTATTGTTGAGATTTTTGTAACTCCAATGGATGGTAGACTTGACATTATGGAACATACTCTGCTATTGATATTTTTTTACTCCAATGGATGGTAGACTTGTCATTTTGGAAGGTAGTGTGTTTTCAAGATTTTTGTTACTCTAATGGATGGTAGCCTTGTCATTGTAGAAGGTAGTATGTCGTCTAGATTTTTGTTACTCCAATGGGTGATAGACTTGTAATTATGGAAGGTAGTCTGTTTGTCGAGATTTTTGTTACTCCAATGGATGGTAGCCTTGTCATTATGGACCGTGGTCTATTGTCGAGATTTTTGTTACTCCAATGGATGGTAGCCTTGTAATTATGCAAGGTAGTCTATTGTCGAGATTTTTGTTACTCCAATGGATGGTAGCCTTGTCATTATGGAAGGTAGTCCATTGTCGAGATTTTTGTTACTCCAATGGATGATAGACTTGACATTATAGAAAGTAGTCTGGTTTCGAGATTATTGTTACTACAATGGATGGTAGGCTTGTCATTATGGAACATAGTCTGTTGTCGATATTTTTGTTACTCCAATGGATGGTAGCCTTGTCGTTATGGAAGGTAGTCAGTTGTATAGATTTTTGTTACTCCGAAGGATGATAGCCTTGTCATTATGAAAGGTAGTCTGTTTTAGAGATTTTTGTTACTCCAATGGAAGGTAGCCTTGTCATTATGGAAGGAAGTCTGTTGTATATATTTTTGTAACTCCAATGGATGGTAGCCTTGTCATTATGGAACGTGTTCTATTATTGAGATCTTTGTTACTCAATGGATGGTAACCTTGTCATTATGGAAGGTAGTCTGTTGTAGAGATGTTTGTTAATCCAATGGATGGTAGCCTTGTCATTATGGAAGGTAGTCTGTTGTCGAGATTTTTATTACTCCAATGGATGGTAGCCTTGTCATTATGGAACATAGTCTGCTATCGATATTTTTGTTACTCCAAGGCAAGGTAGCCTTGTCATTATGGAAGGTAGTCTGTTGTCGATATTTTTGTTACTCCAATGGATGGTAACCTTGTCATTATGGAAGGTAGTCTGTTGTGGATATTTTTGTTACTCTAATGGATGGTAGCCTTGTCTTTATGGAACGGAGTCTATTGTCTAGAATTTTGTTACTCCAATGGATGGTAGCCTTGTCATTATTGAACGCAGTTTGTTGTTGATATTTTTGTTACTCCAATGGATGGTAGCCTTTTCATTATTGAAGGTAGTCTATTGTCGAGATTTTTGTTACTCCAATGGATGGTAGCCTTGTCTTTATGGATGGTTGTCTGTTGTCGTTATTTTTGTTACTCCAATGTATGGTAGCCTTGTCATTATGGAACGTGGTCTATTATTGAGATCTTTGTTACACAATGGATGGTAGCCTTATCATTGTGGAAGGTAGTCTGTTGTGGAGATTTTTGTTACTATAATGGATGGTAGCCTTGTCATTATGGAAGGAAGTCTTTCTTCGATATTTTTGTTACTCCAATGGATGGTAGACTTGTCATTATGGACCGTGGTCTATTGTCGAGATTTTTGTTACTCCAATGGATGGTAGCCTTATCATTATGGAAGGTAGTCTGTTGAGGAGAGTTTTTGTTACTTCCATGGATGGTAGCCTTGTCTTTATGGAAGGTAGTCTGTTGTCGATATTTTTGTTAATCCTATGGATGGTAGCCTTGTCATTATGGAAGGTAGTCTGTTGTCGATATCTTTGTTACTCCATGGATGGTAGCCTTGTCATTATGCAAGGTAGTTTGCTGTAGAGATTTTTGTTACTGTAATGGATGGTAGCCTTGTCATTATGGAAGGAAGTCTTTTGGCGATATTTTTGTTACTCCATTGGATGGTAGCCTTGTCATATGGAAGGTAGTCTGTTGTTGAGATTTTTTGTACTGCAATGGATGGTAGCCTTGTCATTATGGAAGGTAGTCTATTGTCAATATTTTTGTTACTACAATGGATGGTAGCCTTGTCATTATGGAAGGCAGTATGTTGTTGATATTTTTGTTACTCCAATGGATTGCAGCCTAGTCATTATGGAAGGTAGTCTATTGTTCAGATTTTTGTTACTCCAATAGATGGTAGCCTTGTCATTATGAAAGGTAGTCTATTGTAGAGATTTTTGTTATTCCATTGGATAATAGCCTTGTCATTATGGAATGTAGTCTGTTGTCTAGATTTTTGTTATCTCAATGGATGGTAACCTTGTCATTATGGAAGGTAGTCGGTTTCGAGATTTTTTTTACTCCAATGGATGGTAGCCTTATCACTAGGGAAGGTAGTCTGTTGAGGATATTTTTGTTACTGAAATGGATGGTAGCCTTGTCTTTATAGAAGGTAGTCTGTTGTCGATATTTTTGTTACTCCAATGCATGGTAGCCTTGTCATTATGGAAGGTATTCTATTATCGAGATCTTTGTTACTCAATGGATGGTAGCCTTGTCATTATGCAAGGTAGTTTGCTGTAGAGATTTTTGTTACTGTAATGGATGGTAGCCTTGTCATTATGGAAGGAAGTCTTTTGGCGATATTTTTGTTACTCCAATGGATGGTAGCCTTATAATTATGGACCATAGTCTTTTGTCGAGATTTTTGTTACTCCAATGGATGGTACCCTTGTAATTATGGAAGGTAGTCTGTTGTCAAGATTTTTGTTCCTCCAATGGATGGTAGCCTAGTCATTATGGAAGGTAGTATGTTGTCGAGATTTTTTTTACTCCAATGGATGGTAGACTTGACATTATGGAAAGTAGTCTGGTTTCAAGATTTTTGTTACCCCAATGGATGGTAGGCTTCTCATTATGAAACATAGTCTGTTGTCGATATTTTTGTTACTCCAATCGATGGTATCCTTATCGTTATGGAAGGTAGTCTATTTTTTAGATTTTTGTTACTACAATGGATGATAGCCTTGTCATTATGGAAGGTAGTCTGTTGTATAGATTTTTGTAACTCCAATGGAAGGTAGCCTTGCCATATGGAAGGTAGTCTATTGGCGAGATTTTTTTAACTCCAATGGATGGTAGCCTTGTCATTATGGAAGGTAGTCTGTTGTCGATATCTTTGTTACTCAATGGATGGTAGCCTTGTCATTATAGTCGGTAGTCTATTGTCGATATCTTTGTTACTCAATGGATGGTAGCCTTGTCATTATGGAAGGTAGTCTGTTGTCGAGATTTTTGTTACTCCAATGGAAGGTAGCCTTGTCATTATGGAAGGTAGTCTGCTGTTGATATTTTTGTTACTCCAAGGGAAGGTAGCCTTGTCATTATGGAAGGTAGTCTGCTGTCGATATTTTTTTTACTCCAATGGATGGTAGCCTTGTCATTATGGAAGGTAGTCTGTTGTCGATTTTTTTGTTACTCTAATGGATGGTAGCCTTGTCTTTATGGAACGTAGTCTGTTGTCGAGAATTTTGTTACTCCAATGGATGGTAGCCTTGTCATTATTGAACGCAGTTTGTTGTTGATATTTTTGTTACTCCAATGGATGGTAGCCTTTTCATTATTGAAGGTAGTCTATTGTCGAGATTTTTGTTACTCCAATGGATGGTAGCCTTGTCTTTATGGATGGTTGTCTGTTGTCGTTATTTTTGTTACTCCAATGGATGGTAGCCTTGTCATTATGGAACATGGTCTATTATTGAGATCTTTGTTACTCAATGGATAGTAGCCTTGTCATTGGGGAAGGTAGTCTGTTGTAGAGATTTTTGTTACTATAATGGATGGTAGCCTTGTCATTATGGAAGGAAGTCTTTCTTCGATATTTTTGTTACTCCAATGGATGGTAGCCTTGTCATTATGGACCATGGTCTATTGTCGAGATTTTTGTTTCTCCAATGGATGGTAGCCTTGTCATTATGTAAGGTAGTCTGTTGTTGAGATTTTTGTAACTCCAATGGATGGTAGACTTGACATTATGGAACATACTCTGCTATTGATATTTTTTTACTCCAATGGATGGTAGACTTGTCATTTTGGAAGGTAGTGTGTTTTCAAGATTTTTGTTACTCTAATGGATGGTAGCCTTGTCATTATAGAAGGTAGTATGTCGTCTAGATTTTTGTTACTCCAATGGGTGATAGACTTGTATTTATGGAAGGTAGTTTGTTTGTCGAGATTTTTGTTACTCCAATGGATGGTAGCCTTGTCATTATGGACCGTGGTCTATTGTCGAGATTTTTGTTACTCCAATGGATGGTAGCCTTGTAATTATGCAAGGTAGTCTAGTGTCGAGATTTTTGTTACTCCAATGGATGGTAGCCTTGTCATTATGGAAGGTAGTCCGTTGTCGAGATTTTTGTTACTCCAATGGATGATAGACTTGACATTATAGAAAGTAGTCTGGTTTCGAGATTATTGTTACTACAATGGATGGTAGGCTTGTCATTATGGAACATAGTCTGTTGTCGATATTTTTGTTACTCCAATGGATGGTAGCCTTGTCGTTATGGAAGGTAGTCAGTTGTATAGATTTTTGTTACTCCAAAGGATGATAGCCTTGTCATTATGAAAGGTAGTCTGTTTTAGAGATTTTTGTTACTCCAATGGAAGGTAGCCTTGTCATTATGGAAGGAAGTCTGTTGTATATATTTTTGTAACTCCAATGGATGGTAGCCTTGTCATTATGGAACGTGTTCTATTATTGAGATCTTTGTTACTCAATGGATCGTAACCTTGTCATTATGGAAGGTAGTCTGTTGTAGAGATGTTTGTTAATCCAATGGATGGTAGCCTTGTCATTATGGAAGGTAGTCTGTTGTCGAGATTTTTGTTACTCCAATGGATGGTAGCCTTGTCATTATGGAACATAGTTTGCTATCGATATTTTTGTTACTCCAAGGGAAGGTAGCCTTGTCATTATGGAAGGTAGTCTGTTGTCGATATTTTTGTTACTCCAATGGATGGTAACCTTGTCATTATGGAAGGTAGTCTGTTGTGGATATTTTTGTTACTCTAATGGATGGTAGCCTTGTCTTTATGGAACGGAGTCTATTGTCTAGAATTTTGTTACTCCAATGGATGGTAGCCTTGTCATTATTGAACGCAGTTTGTTGTTGATATTTTTGTTACTCCAATGGATGGTAGCCTTTTCATTATTGAATGTAGTCTATTGTCGAGATTTTTGTTACTCCAATGGATGGTAGCCTTGTCTTTATGGATGGTTGTCTGTTGTCGTTATTTTTGTTACTCCAATGGATGGTAGCCTTGTCATTATGGAACGTGGTCTATTATTGAGATCTTTGTTACTCAATGGATGGTAGCCTTATCATTGTGGAAGGTAGTCTGTTGTGGAGATTTTTGTTACTATAATGGATGGTAGCCTTGTCATTATGGAAGGAAGTCTTTCTTCGATATTTTTGTTACTCCAATGGATGGTAGCCTTGTCATTATGGACCGTGGTCTATTGTCGAGATTTTTGTTACTCCAATGGATGGTAGCCTTGAAATTATGGAAGGTAGTCTGTTGTCGAGATTTTTGTTTCTCCAATGGATGGTAGCCTTGTCATTTTGGAAGGTAGTGTGTTTTCAAGATTTTTGTTACTCTAATGGATGGTAGCCTTGTCATTATAGAAGGTAGTATGTTTTCTAGATATTTGTTACTCCAATGGGTGATAGCCTTGTAATTATGGAAGGTAGTCTATTTTTCGATATTTTTGATACTCCATTCGATGGTAGCCTTGTCAATATGGAAGGTAGTTTGTTGTCAAGATTTTTGTCATTCCAATGGATGGTAACCTTGTCATTATGGAAGGTAGTCTGTTGTCGAGATTTTTGTTACTCCAATGGATGGTAGCCTTGTCATATGGAAGGTAGTCTATTGTCGAGATTTTTTTACTCCAATGGATGGTAGCCTTGTCATTATGGAAGTTAGTCTATTTTCGATATCTTTGTTACTCAATGGATGGTAGCCTTTCCATTATAGAAGGTAGTCTATTATCGATATCTTCGTTACTCAATGGTTGGTAGCCTTGTCATTATGGAAGGTAGTCTGTTGTCGAGATTTTTGTTACTCCAATAGATGGTAGTCTTTTCATTATGGAACATAGTCTGCTATCGATATTTTTGTTACTCCAATGGATGGTAACCTTGTCATTATATAAGGTAGTCTATTGTCGAGATTTTTGTTACTCTAATGGATGGTAGCCTTGTCATTATGGAAGGTAGTCTGTTGTCTAGATTTATGTTACTCCAATGGATGATAACCTTGTCATTATGGAACATAGTCTGTTGTTGATATTTTTTTACTCCAATGGATGGCAGCCTTTTCATTATTGAAGTTAGTCTATTGTCGAGATTTTTGTTACTCCAATGGATGGTAGCCTTGTCTTTATGGAAGGTAGTCTGTTGTCGATATTTTTGTTACTCCAATGGATGGTAGCCTTGTCATTTTGAAACATGGTCTATTTTTCAGATCTTTGTTAATCAATGGATTGTAGCCTTGTCATTGTGGAAGGTAGTCTGTTGTAGATATTTTTGTTACTGTAATGGATGGTAGCCTTGTCATTATGGAAGGAAGTCTTTCTTCGATATTTTTGTTACTCTAATGGATGGTAGCCTTGTCATTATGGACCGTGGTCTATTGTCGATATTTTTGTTACTCCAATGTATGGTAGCCTTGTAATTATGCAAGTTAGTCTATTGTCGAGATTTTTGTTACTCCAATGGATGGTAGCCTTGTCATTATGGAAGGTAGTCCGTTGTCGAGATTTTTGTTACTCCAATGGATGATAGACTTGACATTATAGAAAGTAGTCTGGTTTCGAGATTATTGTTACTACAATGGATGGTAGGCTTGTCATTATGGAACATAGTCTGTTGTCGATATTTTTGTTACTCCAATGGATGGTAGCCTTGTCGTTATGGAAGGTAGTCAGTTGTATAGATTTTTGTTACTCCAAAGGATGATAGCCTTGTCATTATGAAAGGTAGTCTGTTGTAGAGATTTTTGTTACTCCAATGGAAGGTAGCCTTGTCATTATGGAAGGAAGTTTGTTGTATATATTTTTGTAACTCCAATGGATGGTAGCCTTGTCATTATGGAACGTGTTCTATTATTGAAATCTTTGTTACTCAATGGATGGTAACCTTGTCATTATGGAAGGTAGTCTGTTGTAGAGATGTTTGTTAATCCAATGGATGGTAGCCTTATCATTATTGAAGGTAGTCTGTTGTCGAGATTTTTGTTACTCCAATGGATGGTAGCCTTGTCATTATGGAACATAGTCTGCTATCGATATTTTTGTTACTCCAAAGGAAGGTAGCCTTGTCATTATGGTAGGTAGTCTGCTGTCGATATTTTTGTTACTCCAATGGATGGTAACCTTGTCATTATGGAAGGTAGTTTGTTGTCGATATTTTTGTTACTCTAATGGATGGTAGCCTTGTCTTTATGGAACGTAGTCTATTGTCGAGAATTTTGTTACTCCAATGGATGGTAGCCTTGTCATTATTGAACGCAGTTTGTTGTTGATATTTTTGTTACTCCAATGCATGGTAGCCTTTTCATTATTGAAGGTAGTCTATTGTCGAGATTTTTGTTACTCCAATGGATGGTAGCCTTGTCTTTATGGATGGTTGTCTGTTGTCGTTATTTTTGTTACTCCAATGGATGGTAGCCTTGTCATTATGGAACGTGGTCTATTATTGGGATCTTTGTTACTCAATGGATGGTAGCCTTGTCATTGTGGAAGGTAGTCTGTTGTAGAGATTTTTGTTACTATAATGGATGGTAGCCTTGTCATTATGGAAGGAAGTCTTTCTTCGATATTTTGGTTACTCCAATGGATGGTAGCCTTGTCATTATGGACCGTGGTCTATTGTTGATATTTTTGTTACTCCAATGGATGGTAGCCTTATAATTATGGAAGGTAATCTGTTGTCGAGATTTTTGTTTCTCCAATGGATGGCAGCCTTGTCATTATTGAAGGTAGTGTTTTTTCAAGATTTCTGTTACTCTAATGGATGGTAGCCTTGTCATTATGGAAGGTAGTATGTTGTCTAGATTTTTGTTACTCCAATGGGTGATAGCCTTGTAATTATGGAAGGTAGTCTATTTGTGGATATTTTTGTTACTCCATTCGATGGTAGCCTTGTCAATATGGAAGGTAGTTTGTTGTCGAGATTTTTGTTACTCCAATGGATGGTAGCCTTGTCATATGGAAGGTAGTCTATTGTCGAGATTTTTTTTACTCCAATGGATGGTAGCCTTGTCATTATGGAAGTTAGTCTATTGTCGATATCTTTGTTACTCAATGGATGGTAGCCTTGCCATTATAGAAGGTAGTCTATTGTCGATATCTTCGTTACTCAATGGTTGGTAGCCTTATCATTATGGAAGATAGTCTGTTGTCGAGATTTTTGTTAATCCAATAGATGGTAGGCTTTTCATTATGGAACATAGTCTGCAATCGATATTTTTGTTACTCCAATTGATGGTAACCTTGTCATTATGTAAGGTAGTCTATTGTCGAGATTTTTGTTACTCTAATGGATGGCAGCCTTGTCATTATGGAAGGTAGTCTGTTGTCTAGATTTTTGTTACTCCAATGGATGATAACCTTGTCATTATGGAAGGTAGTCTGTTGTCGAGAATTTTGTTACTCCAACGGATGGTAGCCTTGTCATTATGGAACGCAGTCTGTTGTTGATATTTTTGTTACTCCAATGGATGGTAGCCTTTTTGTTATTGAAGGTAGTCTAATGTCGAGACTTTTGTTACTCCAATGGATGGTAGCCTTGTCTTTATGGAAGGTAGTCTGTTGTCGATATTTTTGTTACTCTAATGGATGGTAGCCTTGTCATTTTGAAACGTGGTCTATTATTGAGATCTTTGTTAATCATTGGATTGTAGCCTTGTCATTGTGGAAGGTAGTCTGTTGTAGAGATTTTTGTTACTGTAATGGTTGGTAGCCTTGTCATTATGGAAGGAAGTCTTTGTTCGATATTTTTGTTACTCCAATGTATGGTAGCCTTCTCATTATGGACCGTGGTCTATTGTCGAGATTTTTGTTACTCCAATGGATGGTAGCCTTGTAATTATGCAAGGTAGTCTATTGTCGAGATTTTTGTTACTTCAATGGATGGTAGCCTTGTCATTATGGAAGGAAGTCCGTTGTCGAGATTTTTGTTACTTCAATGGAAGGTAGCCTTGTTATTATTAAAGGTAGTCTGTTGTAGAGATTTTTGTAACTCCAATGGAAGGTAGCCTTGTCATTATGGAAGTAAGTCTGTTGTATATATTTTTATAACTCCAATGGATGGTAGCCTTGTCATTATGGAACATGTTCTATTATTGAGATCTTTGTTACTCAATGGATGGTAGCCTTGTCATTATGGAAGGTAGTCTGTTGTAGAGATGTTTGATACTCCAATGGATGGTAGCCTTGTCATTATGGAAGGTAGTCTGTTGTCGAGATTTTTGTTACTCCAATGGATGGTAGCTTTGTCATTATGGATCATAGTCTGCTATCGATATTTTTGTTACTCCAATGGATGGTAGCCTTGTAATTATGGAAGGTAGTTTGTTATCGATATTTTTTGTTACTCTAATGGATGGTAGCCTTGTCATTATGGAAGGTAGTCTGTTGTCTAGATTTTTGTTACTCCAATGGGTGATAGCCTTGTAATTATGGAAGGTAGTCTATTTGTCGATATTTTTGTTACTCCAATGGATGGTAGACTTGACAATATGGAAGGTAGTTTATTGTCGAGATTTTTGTCATTCCAATGGATGGTAGCCTTGTCATTATGGAAGCTAGTCTGTTTTTGATATCTTTGTTACTCAATGGATGGTAGCCATATCATTATAGAAGGTAGTCTGTTGTCGATATCTTTGTTACTCAATGGATGGTAGCCTTGTCATTATGGAAGGTAGTCTGTTATCGAGATTTTTGTTACTTCAATGGAAGGTAGCCTTGTCATTATGGAATGTATTCTGTTGTCGATATTTTTGTTACTCCAATGGATGGTAGCCTTGTCATTATGGAAGGTAGTCTGTTGTCGAGATTTTTGTTACTCCAACGGATGGTAGCCTTGCCATAATAGCAGGTAGTCTGTTGTCGAGATTTTTGTTACTCCAGTGGATGGTAGCCTTGTTATTATGGAAGGTAGTGTGTTCTCGAGATTTTTGTTACTCCAATGGATGGTAGCCTTGTCATTATGGAACGCAATATGTTGTTGATATTTTTGTTACTCCAATGGATGGTAGCCTTTTCATTATTGAAGGTAGTCTATTGTCGAGATTTTTGTTACTCCAATGAATGGTAGCCTTGTCTTTATGTAAGTTAGTCTATTGTCGATATTTTTGTTACTCTAATGGATGGTAGCCTTGTCATTATGAAACACGGTCTATTATTGAGATCTTTGTTACTCAATGGATGGTAGCCTTGTCATTTTGGAAGGTAGTATGTTGTAGTGATTTTTGTTACTGTAATGAATGGTAGCCTTGTCCTTATGGAAGGAAGTCTTTCTTCGATATTTTTGTTACTCCAATGGATGGTAGCCTTGTCATTATGGAAGGTAGTTTGTTGTCAAGATTTTTTCCATTCCAATGGATGGTAACCTTGTCATTATGGAAGGTAGTCTGTTGTCGATATTTTTGTTACTCCAATGGATGGTAGCCTTGTCATATGGAAGGTACTATATTGTCGAGATTTGTTTTACTCCAATGGATGGTAGCCTTGTCATTATGGAAGTTAGTCTATTGTCGATATCTTTGTTACTCAATGGGTGGTAGCCTTGCTATTATAGAACGTAGTCTGTTGTCGATATCTTTGTTACTCAATGGTTGGTAGCCTTGTCATTATGGAAGGTAGTCTGTTGTCGAGATTTTTGTTACTCCAATAGATGGTAGCCTTTTCATTATGGAACATAGTCTGCTATCGTTATTTTTGTTACTCCAATGGATGGTAACCTTGTCATTATGTAAGGTAGTCTATTGTCGGGATTTTTGTTACTCTAATGGATGGTAGCCTTGTCATTATGGAAGGTAGTCTATTGTCTAGATTTTTGTTACTCCAATGGATGATAGCCTTGTCATTATGGAAGGTAGTCTGTTGTCGAGATTTTTGTTACTCCAATGGATGGTCGCCTTGTCATATAGAAGGTAGTCTGTTGTCGAGATTTTTGTTACTCCAATGGATGCTAACCTTGTCATTATGGAAGGAAGTCTGTTGTCGAGATATTTGTTACTCCAATGGATGATAGACTTGATATTATGGAAAGTAGTCTGGTTTAGAGATTATTGTTACTACAATGGATGGTAGGCTTGTCATTATGGAACGTAGTCTGTTGTCGATATTTTTGTTACTCCAATGGATGGTAGCCTTGTCGTTATGGAAGGTAGTCTGCTGTGGATATTTTTGTTACTCCAATGGATGGTAACCTTGTCATTATGGAAGGTAGTCTGTTGTCGATATTTTTGTTACTCTAATGGATGGTAGCCTTGTCTTTATGGAACGGAGTCTATTGTCTAGAATTTTGTTACTCCAATGGATGGTAGCCTTGTCATTATTGAACGCAGTTTGTTGTTGATAATTTTGTTACTCCAATGGATGGTAGCCTTTTCATTATTGAAGGTAGTCTATTGTCGAGATTTTTGTTACTCCAATGGATGGTAGCCTTGTCGTTATGGAAGGTAGTCAGTTGTATAGATTTTTGTTACTCCAAAGGATGATAGCCTTGTTATTATTAAAGGTAGTCTGTTGTAAAGATTTTTGTAACTCCAATGGAAGGTAGCCTTGTCATTATGGAAGTAAGTCTGTTGTATATATTTTTATAACTCCAATGGATGGTAGCCTTGTCATTATGGAACATGTTCTATTATTGAGATCTTTGTTACTCAATGGATGGTAGCCTTGTGATTATGGAAGGTAGTCTGCTGTAGAGATGTTTGTTACTCCAATGGATGGTAGCCTTGTCATTATGGAAGGTAGTCTGTTGTCGAGATTTTTGTTACTCCAATGGATGGTAGCTTTGTCATTATGGATCATAGTCTGCTATCGATATTTTTGTTACTCCAATGGATGGTAGCCTTGTAATTATGGAAGGTAGTTTGTTATCGATATTTTTTGTTACTCTAATGGATGGTAGCCTTGTCATTATGGAAGGTAGTCTGTTGTCTAGATTTTTGTTACTCCAATGGGTGATAGCCTTGTAATTATGGAAGGTAGTCTATTTGTCGATATTTTTGTTACTCCAATGGATGGTAGACTTGACAATATGGACGGTAGTTTATTGTCGAGATTTTTGTCATTCCAATGGATGGTAGCCTTGTCATTATGGAAGCTAGTCTGTTTTTGATATCTTTTTTACTCAATGGATGGTAGCCATATCATTATAGAAGGTAGTCTGTTGTCGATATCTTTGTTACTCAATGGATGGTAGCCTTGTCATTATGGAAGGTAGTCTGTTATCGAGATTTTTGTTACTTCAATGGAAGGTAGCCTTGTCATTATGGAATGTAGTCTGTTGTCGATATTTTTGTTACTCCAATGGATGGTAGCCTTGTCATTATGGAAGGTAGTCTGTTGTCGAGATTTTTGTTACTCCAACGGATGGTAGCCTTGCCATAATAGCAGGTAGTCTGTTGTCGAGATTTTTGTTACTCCAGTGGATGGTAGCCTTGTTATTATGGAAGGTAGTGTGTTCTCGAGATTTTTGTTACTCCAATGGATGGTAGCCTTGTCATTATGGAACGCAATATGTTGTTGATATTTTTGTTACTCCAATGGATGGTAGCCTTTTCATTATTGAAGGTAGTCTATTGTCGAGATTTTTGTTACTCCAATGAATGGTAGCCTTGTCTTTATGTAAGTTAGTCTATTGTCGATATTTTTGTTACTCTAATGGATGGTAGCCTTGTCATTATGAAACACGGTCTATTATTGAGATCTTTGTTACTCAATGGATGGTAGCCTTGTCATTTTGGAAGGTAGTATGTTGTAGTGATTTTTGTTACTGTAATGAATGGTAGCCTTGTCCTTATGGAAGGAAGTCTTTCTTCGACATTTTTGTTACTCCAATGGATGGTAGCCTTGTCATTATGGAAGGTAGTTTGTTGTCAAGATTTTTTCCATTCCAATGGATGGTAACCTTGTCATTATGGAAGGTAGTCTGTTGTCGATATTTTTGTTACTCCAATGGATGGTAGCCTTGTCATATGGAAGGTAGTATATTGTCGAGATTTGTTTTACTCCAATGGATGGTAGCCTTGTCATTATGGAAGTTAGTCTATTGTCGATATCTTTGTTACTCAATGGGTGGTAGCCTTGCCATTATAGAAGGTAGTCTGTTGTCGATATCTTTGTTACTCAATGGTTGGTAGCCTTGTCATTATGGAAGGTAGTCTGTTGTCGAGATTTTTGTTACTCCAATAGATGGTAGCCTTTTCATTATGGAACATAGTATGCTATCGATATTTTTGTTACTCCAATGGATGGTAACCTTGTCATTATGTAAGGTAGTCTATTGTCGGGATTTTTGTTACTCTAATGGATGGTAGCCTTGTCATTATGGAAGGTAGTCTATTGTCTAGATTTTTGTTACTCCAATGGATGATAGCCTTGTCATTATGGAAGGTAGTCTGTTGTCGAGATTTTTGTTACTCCAATGGATGGTCGCCTTGTCATATAGAAGGTAGTCTGTTGTCGAGATTTTTGTTACTCCAATGGATGCTAACCTTGTCATTATGGAAGGAAGTCCGTTGTCGAGATTTTTGTTACTCCAATGGATGATAGACTTGATATTATGGAAAGTAGTCTGGTTTCGAGATTATTGTTACTACAATGGATGGTAGGCTTGTCCTTATGGAACGTAGTCTGTTGTCGATATTTTTGTTACTCCAATGGATGGTAGCCTAGTCGTTATGGAAGGTAGTCAGTTGTATAGATTTTTGATACTCCAAAGGATGATAGCCTTGTAATTATGAAAGGTAGTCTGTTGTAGAGATTTTTGTTACTCCAATGGAAGGTAGCCTTGTCATTATGGAAGGAAGTCTGTTGTATATATTTTTGTAACTCCAATGGATAGTAGCCTTGTCATTATGGAACGTGTTCTATTATTGAGATCTTTGTTATTCAATGGATGGTAGCCTTGTCATTATGGAAGGTAGTCTGTTGTAGAGAGTTTGTTACTCCAATGGATGGTAGCCTTGTCATTATAGAAGGTAGTCTGTTGTCGAGATTTTTGTTACTCCAATGGATGGTAGCCTTGTCATTATGGATCATAGTCTGCTATCGATATTTTTGTTACTCCAATGGATGGTAGCCTTGTAATTATGGAAGGTAGTCTGTTGTCTATATTTTTGTTACTCTAATGGATGGTAGCCTTGTCATTATGGAAGGTAGTCTGTTGTCTAGATTTTTATTACTCCAATGGGTGATAGCCTTGTAATTATGGAAGGTAGTCTATTTGTCGATATTTTTGTTACTCCATTCGATGGTAGCCTTGTCAATATGGAAGGTAGTTTATTGTAGAGATTTTGATCATTCCAATGGATGGTAGCCTTGTCATTATGGAAGCTAGTCTGTTTTCGATATCTTTTTTACTCAATGGATGGTAGCCTTGTCATTATAGAAGGTAGTCTGTTTTCGATATCTTTTTTACTCAATGGATGGTAGCCTTGTCATTATGGAAGGTAGTCTGTTGTCGAGATTTTTGTTACTTCAATGGAAGGTAGCCTTGTCATTATGGAAGGTAGTTTGTTGTCGAGATTTTTGTTACTCAAATGGATGGTAGCCTTGTCATTATGAAAGGCAGTCTGTTGTCGAGATTTTTGTTACTCCAATGGATGGTAGCATTGTCATAATAGAAGGTAGTCTGTTGTCTAGATTTTTGTTACTCCAATGGATGGTAGCCTTGTTATTATGGAATGTAGTGTGTTCTCGAGATTTTTGTTACTCCAATGGATGGTAGCCTTGTCATTATGGAACGCAATCTGTTGTTGATATTTTTGTTACTCCAATGGATGGTAGCCTTTTCATTATTGAAGGTAGTCTATTGTCGAGATTTTTGTTACTCCAATGGATGGTAGCCTTGTCTTTATATAAGGTTGTCTATTATCGATATTTTTGTTACTCCAATGGATGGTAGCCTTGTCATTATGAAACGCGGTCTATTATTGAGATCTTTGTTACTCAATGGATGGTAGCCTTGTCATTGTGGAAGGTAGTATGTTGTAGAGATTTTTGTTACTGTAATGAATGGTAGCCTTGTCATTATGGAAGGAAGTATTTCTTCGTTATTTTTGTTACTCCAATGGATGGTAGCCTTGTCATTATGGGAGGTAGTTTGTTGTCAAGATTTTTTCCATTCCAATGGATGGTAACCTTGTCATTATGGAAGGTAGTCTGTTGTCGATATTTTTGTTACTCCAATGGATGGTAGCCTTGTCATTATGGAAGTTAGTCTATTGTCGCTATCTTTGTTACTCAATGGGTGGTACCCTTGCCATTATAGAAGGTAGTTTGTTGTCGATATTTTTGTTACTCCATTCGATGACAGCCTTATCAATATGGAAGGTAGTTTATTGTCAAGATTTTGGTCATTCCAATGGATGGTAGCCTTGTCATTATGGAAGCTAGTCTGTTTTCGATATCTTTGTTACTCAATGGATGGTAGCCTTGTCATTATAGTAGGTAGTCTGTTGTCGATATCTTTGTTACTCAATGGATGGTAGCCTTGTCATTATGGAAGATAGTCTGTTGTCGAGATTTTTGTTCCTTCAATGGAAGGTAGCCTTGTCATTATGGAAGGTAGTCTGTTGTCGAGATTTTTGTTACTCCAATGGATGGTAGCCTTTTCATTATGGAACATAGTCTGCTATCGATATTTTTGTTACTCCAATGGATGGTAACCTTGTCATTATGTAAGGTAGTCTATTGTCGAGATTTTTGTTACTCTAATAGATGGTAGCCTTGTCATTATGGAAGGTGGTCTATTTTCTAGATTTTTGTTACTCCAATGGATGATAGCCTTGTCATTATGGAAGGTAGTCTGTTGTCGAGATTTTTGTTACTCCAATGGATGGTAGCCTTGTCATATGGAAGGTAGTCTATTGTCGAGATTTTTTTTACTCCAATGGATGGTAGCCTTGTCATTATGGAAGTTAGTCTATTGTCGATATCTTTGTTACTCAATGGATGGTAGCCTTGCCATTATCGAAGGTAGTCTATTGTCGATATCTTCGTTACTCAATGGTTGGTAGCCTTGTCATTATGGAAGGTAGTCTGTTGTCGAGATTTTTGTTAATCCAATAGATGGTAGCCTTTTCATTATGGAACATAGTCTGCAATCGATATTTTTGTTACTCCAATGGATGGTAACCTTGTCATTATGTAAGGTAGTCTATTGTCTAGATTTTTGTTACTCTAATGGATGGTAGCCTTGTCATTATGGAAGGTAGTATGTTGTCTAGATTTTTGTTACTCCAATGGATAATAACCTTGTCATTATGGAAGGTAGTTTGTTTTCGATAATTTTGTTACTCCAACGGATGGTAGCCTTGTCATTATGGGACGCAGTCTGTTGTTGATATTTTTGTTACTCCAATGGATGGTAGCCTTTTCATTAATGAAGGTAGTCTGTTGTCGAGATTTTTGTTACTCCAATGGATGGTAGCCTTGTCTTTATGTAAGGTAGTCTATTGTCGATATTTTTTTTACTCCAATGGATGGTAGCCTTGTCATTATGAAACGTGGTCAATTATTGAGATCTTTGTTACTCAATGGATGGTAGCCTTGTCATTGTGGAAGGTAGTATGTTGTAGAGATTTTTGTTACTGTAATGAATGGTAGCCTTTTCATTATGCAAGGAAGTCTTTCTTCGGTATTTTTGTTACTCCAATGGATGGTAGCCTTGTCATTATGGAAGGTAGTTTTTTTGTCAAGATTTTTTCCATTCCAATGGATGGTAACCTTGTCATTATGGAAGCTAGTCTATTATCGATATTTTTGTTACTCCAATGGATGGTAGCCTTGTCATATGGAAGGTAGTATATTGTCGAGATTTGTTTTACTCCAATGGATGGTAGCCTTGTCATTATGGAAGTTAGTTTATTATCGATATCTTTGTTACTCAATGAATGGTAGCCTTTCCATTATAGAAGCTAGTTTGTTGTCGATATCTTTGTTACTCAATGGTTGGTAGCCTTGTCATTATGGTAAGTAGTATGTTGTCGAGATTTTTGTTACTCCAATGGATGGTAGCCTTTTTATTATGGAATATAGTCTGCTATCGATATTTTTGTTAATCCAATGGATGGTAACCTTGTCATTATGTAAGGTAGTCTATTGTCGAGATTTTTGTTACTCTAATGGATGATAGCCTTGTCATTATGGAAGGTAGTCTGTTGTCGAGATTTTTGTTACTCCAACGGATGGTAGCTTTGCCATAATAGCAGGTAGTCTGTTGTCGAGATTTTTGTTACTCTAGTGGATGATAGCCTTGTTATTATGGAAGGTAGTGTGTTCTCGAGATTTTTGTTACTCCAATGGATGGTAGCCTTGTCATTATGGAACGCAATATGTTGTTGATATTTTTGTTACTCCAATGGATGGTAGCCTTGTCATTATGGAAGGTAGTCTGTTGTCTAGATTTTTGTTACTCCAATGGATGATAACCTTGTCATTATGGAAGGTAGTTTGTTTTCGATAATTTTGTTACTCCTTCGGATGGTAGCCTTGTCATTTTGATACGCAGTCTGTTGTTGATATTTTTGTTACTCCAATGGATGGTAGCCTTGTCATTGTGGAAGGTAGTATGTTGTAGTGATTTTTGTTACTGTAATGAATGGTAGCCTTGTCCTTATGGAAGGAAGTCTTTCTTCGATATTTTTGTTACTCCAATGGATGGTAGCCTTGTCATTATGGAAGGTAGTTTGTTGTCAAGATTTTTTCCATTCCAATGGATGGTAACCTTGTCATTATGGAAGGTAGTCTGTTGTCGATATTTTTGTTACTCCAATGGATGGTAGCCTTGTCATATGGAAGGTAGTATATTGTCGAGATTTGTTTTACTCCAATGGATGGTAGCCTTGTCATTATGGAAGTTAGTCTATTGTCGATATCTTTGTTACTCAATGGGTGGTAGCCTTGCCATTATAGAAGGTAGTCTGTTGTCGATATCTTTGTTACTCAATGGTTGGTAGCCTTGTCATTATGGAAGGTAGTCTGTTGTCGAGATTTTTGTTACTCCAATAGATGGTAGCCTTTTCATTATGGAACATAGTCTGCAATCGATATTTTTGTTACTCCAATGGATGGTAACCTTGTCATTATGTAAGGTAGTCTATTGTCTAGATTTTTGTTACTCTAATGGATGGTAGCCTTGTCATTATGGAAGGTAGTATGTTGTCTAGATTTTTGTTACTCCAATGGATAATAACCTTGTCATTATGGAAGGTAGTTTGTTTTCGATAATTTTGTTACTCCAACGGATGGTAGCCTTGTCATTATGGGACGCAGTCTGTTGTTGATATTTTTGTTACTCCAATGGATGGTAGCCTTTTCATTAATGAAGGTAGTCTGTTGTCGAGATTTTTGTTACTCCAATGGATGGTAGCCTTGTCTTTATGTAAGGTAGTCTATTGTCGATATTTTTTTTACTCCAATGGATGGTAGCCTTGTCATTATGAAACGTGGTCAATTATTGAGATCTTTGTTACTCAATGGATGGTAGCCTTGTCATTGTGGAAGGTAGTATGTTGTAGAGATTTTTGTTACTGTAATGAATGGTAGCCTTGTCATTATGCAAGGAAGTCTTTCTTCGGTATTTTTGTTACTCCAATGGATGGTAGCCTTGTCATTATGGAAGGTAGTTTTTTTGTCAAGATTTTTTCCATTCCAATGGATGGTAACCTTGTCATTATGGAAGCTAGTCTATTATCGATATTTTTGTTACTCCAATGGATGGTAGCCTTGTCATATGGAAGGTAGTATATTGTCGAGATTTGTTTTACTCCAATGGATGGTAGCCTTGTCATTATGGAAGTTAGTTTATTATCGATATCTTTGTTACTCAATGAATGGTAGCCTTTCCATTATAGAAGCTAGTTTGTTGTCGATATCTTTGTTACTCAATGGTTGGTAGCCTTGTCATTATGGTAAGTAGTATGTTGTCGAGATTTTTGTTACTCCAATGGATGGTAGCCTTTTTATTATGGAATATAGTCTGCTATCGATATTTTTGTTAATCCAATGGATGGTAACCTTGTCATTATGTAAGGTAGTCTATTGTCGAGATTTTTGTTACTCTAATGGATGATAGCCTTGTCATTATGGAAGGTAGTCTGTTGTCGAGATTTTTGTTACTCCAACGGATGGTTGCTTTGCCATAATAGCAGGTAGTCTGTTGTCGAGATTTTTGTTACTCTAGTGGATGATAGCCTTGTTATTATGGAAGGTAGTGTGTTCTCGAGATTTTTGTTACTCCAATGGATGGTAGCCTTGTCATTATGGAACGCAATATGTTGTTGATATTTTTGTTACTCCAATGGATGGTAGCCTTGTCATTATGGAAGGTAGTCTGTTGTCTAGATTTTTGTTACTCCAATGGATGATAACCTTGTCATTATGGAAGGTAGTTTGTTTTCGATAATTTTGTTACTCCTTCGGATGGTAGCCTTGTCATTTTGATACGCAGTCTGTTGTTGATATTTTTGTTACTCCAATGGATGGTAGCCTTGTCATTGTGGAAGGTAGTATGTTGTAGTGATTTTTGTTACTGTAATGAATGGTAGCCTTGTCCTTATGGAAGGAAGTCTTTCTTCGATATTTTTGTTACTCCAATGGATGGTAGCCTTGTCATTATGGAAGGTAGTTTGTTGTCAAGATTTTTTCCATTCCAATGGATGGTAACCTTGTCATTATGGAAGGTAGTCTGTTGTCGATATTTTTGTTACTCCAATGGATGGTAGCCTTGTCATATGGAAGGTAGTATATTGTCGAGATTTGTTTTACTCCAATGGATGGTAGCCTTGTCATTATGGAAGTTAGTCTATTGTCGATATCTTTGTTACTCAATGGGTGGTAGCCTTGCCATTATAGAAGGTAGTCTGTTGTCGATATCTTTGTTACTCAATGGTTGGTAGCCTTGTCATTATGGAAGGTAGTCTGTTGTCGAGATTTTTGTTACTCCAATAGATGGTAGCCTTTTCATTATGGAACATAGTCTGCTATCGATATTTTTGTTACTCCAATGGATGGTAACCTTGTCATTATGTAAGGTAGTCTATTGTCGGGATTTTTGTTACTCTAATGGATGGTAGCCTTGTCATTATGGAAGGTGGTTTGTTGTCTAGATTTTTGTTACTCCAATGGATGATAGCCTTGTCATTATGGAAGGTAGTCTGTTGTCGAGATTTTTGTTACTCCAATGGATGGTCGCCTTGTCATATAGAAGGTAGTCTGTTGTCGAGATTTTTGTTACTCCAATGGATGCTAACCTTGTCATTATGGAAGGAAGTCCGTTGTCGAGATTTTTGTTACTCCAATGGATGATAGACTTGATATTATGGAAAGTAGTCTGGTTTCGAGATTATTGTTACTACAATGGATGGTAGGCTTGTCATTATGGAACGTAGTCTGTTGTCGATATTTTTGTTACTCCAATGGATGGTAGCCTTGTCGTTATGGAAGGTAGTCAGTTGTATAGATTTTTGTTACTCCAAAGGATGATAGCCTTGTCATTATGAAAGGTAGTCTGTTGTAGAGATTTTTGTTACTCCAATGGAAGGTAGCCTTGTCATTATGGAAGGAAGTCTGTTGTATATATTTTTGTAACTCCAATGGATGGTAGTCTTGTCATTATGGAACGTGTTCTATTATTGAGAACTTTGTTACTCAATGGATGGTAGCCTTGTCATTATAGAAGGTAGTCTGTTGTAGAGAGTTTGTTACTCCAATGGATGGTAGCCTTGTCATTATGGAAGGTAGTCTGTTGTCGAGATTTTTGTTACTCCAATGGATGGTAGCCTTGTCATTATGGATCATAGTCTGCTATCGATATTTTTGTTACTCCAATGGATGGTAGCCTTGTAATTATGGAAGGTAGTCTGTTGTCGATATTTTTGTTACTCTAATGGATGGTAGCCTTGTCATTATGGAAGGTAGTCTATTGTCTAGATTTTTGTTACTCCAATGGCTGATAGCCTTGTAATTATGGAAGGTAGTCTATTTGTCGATATTAGTGTTACTCCATTCGAGGGTAGCCTTGTCAATATTGAAGGTAGTTTATTGTAGAGATTTTGGTCATTCCAATGGATGGTAGCCTTGTCATTATGGAAGCTAGTCTGTTTTCGATATCTTTTTTACTCAATGGATGGTAGCTTTGTCATTATAGAAGGTAGTCTGTTTTCGATATCTTTGTTACTCAATGGATGGTAGCCTTGTCATTATGGAAGGTAGTCTGTTGTCGAGATTTTTGTTACTTCAATGGAAGGTAGCCTTGTCATTATGGAAGGTAGTCTGTTGTCGAGATTTTTGTTACTCCAATGGATGGTAGCCTTGTCATTATGGAAGGTAGTCTGTTGTCGAGATTTTTGTTACTCCAATGGATGATAGCATTGTCATAATAGAAGGTAGTCTGTTGTCGAGATTTTTGTTACTCCAATGGATGGTAGCCTTGTTATTATGGATGGTAGTGTGTTCTCGAGATTTTTGTTACTCCAATGGATGGTAGCCTTGTCATTATGGAACGCAATCTGTTGTTGATATTTTTGTTACTCCAATGGATGGTAGCCTTTTCATTATTGAAGGTAGTCTATTGTCGAGATTTTTGTTACTCCAATGGATGGTAGCCTTGGCTTTATATAAGGTTGTCTATTGTCGATATTTTTGTTACTCCAATGGATGGTAGCCTTGTCATTATGAAACGCGGTCTATTATTGAGATCTTTGTTACTCAATGGATGGTAGCCTTGTCATTGTGGAAGGTAGTATGTTGTAGAGATTTTTGTTACTGTAATGAATGTTAGCCTTGTCATTATGGAAGGAAGTATTTCTTCGATATTTTTGTTACTCCAATGGATGGTAGCCTTGTCATTATGATAGGTAGTTTGTTGTCAAGATTTTATCCATTCCAATGGATGGTAACCTTGTCATTATGGAAGGTAGTCTGTTGTCGATATTTTTGTTACTCCAATGGATGGTAGCCTTGTCATATGGAAGGTAGTATATTGTCGAGATTTGTATTACTCCAATGGATGGTAGCCTTGTCATTTTGGAAGTTAGTCTATTGTCGATATCTTTGTTACTCAATGGGTGGTAGCCTTGCCATTATAGAAGGTAGTTTGTTGTCGATATTTTTGTTACTCCATTTGATGGTAGCCTTGTCAATATGGAAGGTAGTTTATTGTCGAGATTTTGGTCATTCCAATGGATGGTAGCCTTGTCATTATGGAAGCTAGTCTGTTTTCGATATCTTTGTTACTCAATGGATTGTAGCCTTGTCATTATAGTAGGTAGTCTGTTGTCGATATCTTTGTTACTCAATGGATGGTAGCCTTCTCATTATGGAAGGTAGTCTGTTGTCGAGATTTTTGTTACTTCAATGGAAGGTAGCCTTGTCATTATGGAAGGTAGTCTGTTGTCGAGATTTTTGTTACTCCAATGGATGGTAGCCTTTTCATTATGGAACATAGTCTGCTATCGATATTTTTGTTACTCCAATGGATGGTAACCTTGTCATTATGTAAGGTAGTCTATTGTCGATATTTTTGTTACTCTAATGGATGGTAGCCTTGTCATTATGGAAGGTAGTCTATTTTCTAGATTTTTGTTACTCCAATGGATGATAGCCTTGTCATTATGGAAGGTAGTCTGTTGTCGAGATTTTTGTTACTCCAATGGAATGTAGCCTTGTCATATGGAAGGTAGTCTATTGTCGAGATTTTTTTTACTCCAATGGATGGTAGCCTTATCATTATGGAAGTTAGTCTATTGTCGATATCTTTGTTACTCAATGGATGGTAGCCTTGCCATTATAGAAGGTAGTCTATTGTCGATATCTTCGTTACTCAATGGTTGGTAGCCTTGTCATTATGGAAGGTAGTCTGTTGTCGAGATTTTTGTTAATCCAATAGATGGTAGCCTTTTAATTATGGAACATAGTCTGCAATCGATATTTTTGTTACTCCAATGGATGGTAACCTTGTCATTATGTAAGGTAGTCTATTGTCTAGATTTTTGTTACCTAATGGATGGTAGCCTTGTCATTATGGAAGGTAGTCTGTTGTCTAGATTTTTGTTACTCCAATGGATGATAACCTTGTCATTATGGAAGGTAGTTTGTTTTCGATAATTTTGTTACTTCAACGGATGGTAGCCTTGTCATTTTGATACGCAGTCTGTTGTTGATATTTTTGTTACTCCAATGGATGGTAGCCTTTTCATTATTGAAGGTAGTCTGTTGTCGAGATTTTTGTTACTCCAATGGATGGTAGCCTTGTCTTTATGTAAGGTAGTCTATTGTCGATATTTTTTTTTACTCCAATGGATGGTAGCCTTGTCATTATGAAACGTGGTCAATTATTGAGATCTTTGTTACTCAATGGATGGTAGCCTTGTCATTGTGGAAGGTAGTATGTTGTAGAGATTTTTGTTACTGTAATGAATGGTAGCCTTGTCATTATGCAAGGAAGTCTTTCTTCGATATTTTTGTTACTCCAATGGATGGTAGCCTTGTCATTATGGAAGGTAGTTTGTTGTCAAGATTTTTTCCATTCCAATGGATGGTAACCTTGTCATTATGGAAGGTAGTCTATTGTGGATATTTTTGTTACTCCAATGGATGGTAGCCTTGTCATATGGAAGGTAGTATATTGTCGAGATTTGTTTTACTCCAATGGATGGTAGCCTTGTCATTATGGAAGTTAGTTTATTATCGATATCTTTGTTACTCAATGGATGGTAGCCTTTCCATTATAGAAGCTAGTTTGTTGTCGATATCTTTGTTACTCAATGGTTGGTAGCCTTGTCATTATGGAAGGTAGTATTTTGTCGAGATTTTTGTTACTCCAATGGATGGTAGCCTTTTTATTATGGAATATAGTCTGCTATCGATATTTTTGTTACTCCAATGGATGGTAACCTTGTCATTATGTAAGGTAGTCTATTGTCGAGATTTTTGTTACTCTAATGGATGATAGCCTCGTCATTATGGAAGGTAGTGTGTTGTCGATATTTTTGTTACTCTAATGGATGGTAGCCTTGTCTTTATGGAACGTAGTGTGTTGTCGTGAATTTTGTTACTCCAATGGATGGTAGCCTTGTCATTATGGAATGCAGTCTGTTGTTGATATTTTTGTTACTCCAATGTATGGTTGCCTTGTCATTATGGAACATGGTCTATTATTGAGATCTTTGTTAATCAACGGATGGTAGCCTTGTCATTATGGAAGGTAGTCTGTTGTAGAGATTTTTATTACTGTAATGGATGGTAGCCTTGTCATTATGGAAGGTAGTCTTTCTTCGATATTTTTGTTACTCCAATGGATGGTAGCCATGTAATTATGGAAAGTAGTCTATTGTTGAGATTTTTGTTACTCTAATGGATGGTAGCCTTGTCATTATGAAAGGTAGTCTGTTGTCTACATTTTTGTTAATCCAATGGGTGATAGCCTTGTAATTAGGGAAGGTAGTCTATTTGTCGATATTTTTGTTACTACATTCGTTGGTAGCCTTGTCAATATGGAAGGTAGTTTGTTGTCGAGATTTTTGTCATTCCAATGGATGGTAACCTTGTCATTATGGAAGGTAGTCTGTTGTCGAGATTTTTTTTACTCCAATGGATAGTAGCCTTGTCATATGGAAGGTAGTCTATTGTCGAGATTTTTTTTACTCTAATGGATGGTAGCCTTATCATTATGGAAGTTAGTATGTTGTCGATATCTTTGTTACTCAATGGATGGTAGCCTTGTCATTAAAGAAGGTAGTCTGTTTTTGATATCGTTGTTACTCAATGGATGGTAGCCTTGTCATTATGGAAGGTAGTCTGTTGTCGAGATTTTTGTTACTCCAATGGAAGGTAGCCTGGTCATTATGGAAGGTAGTATGCTGTCAATGTTTTTGTTACTCCAATGGATGGTAGCCTTGTCATTATGGAAGGTAGTCTGTTGTCGATATTTTTGTTACTCTAATGGATGGTAGCCTTGTCTTTATGGAACGTAGTCTTTTGTTGAGAATTTTGTTACTCCAATGGATGATAGCCTTGTCATTATGGAAGATAGTCTAATGTAGAGATTTTTGTTACTGTAATGGATGGTAGCCTTGTCATTATGGTATGAAGTCTTTTGTCGATATTTTTGTTACTCCAATGGATGGTAGCCTTGGCATTATGGACCGTGGTCTATTGTCCATATTTTTGTTACTCTAATGGTTGGTAGCCTTGTCATTACGGAAGGAAGTCTGTTGTCGAGATTTTTGTTACTACAATGGATGGTAGCCTTGTCATTATGGAATGTTGTCTGTTGTCAATATTTTTGTTACTCCAATGGATGGTAGACTTGACATTATGGAAAGTAGTCTGGTTTCGAGATTTTTGTTAGCGCAATGGATGGTAGGCTTGTCATTATGGAATGTAGTCTGTTGTCGATATTTTTTTTACTCCAATGGATGGTAGCCTTGTCGTTATGGAAGGTAGTCTGTTGTCTAGATTTTTGTTACTCCAATGGATGATAGCCTTGTCATTATGGAAGTTAGTCTGTTGCAAAGATTTTTGTTACTGCAATGGATGGTAGCCTTGTCATTATGGAAGTTAGTCTGTTGTTGTTATCTTTGTTACTCAATGGATGGTAGCATTATCATTATGGAAGGTAGTATGTTGTTGATATTTTTGTTACTCAATGGATGGTAGCCTTGTCATTATGGAAGGAAGTATGTTGTATACATTTTTTTAAATCCAATGGACGGTAGCCTTGTCATTATGAAATATGGTCTATTATCGAGATCTTTGTTACTCAATTGATGGTAGCCTTGTCATTGTGGAAGGTAGTGTTATGTAGAGATTTTTGTTACTCCAATGGATGGTAGCCTTGTCATTATGGAAGTTAGTCTTTTGTCGATATCTTTGTTACTCAATGGATGGTAGCCTTGCCATTATAGAAGGTAGTCTATTATCGATATCTTTGTTACTCAATGGTTGGTAGCCTTGTCATTATGGAAGGTAGTCTGTTGTTGAGATTTTTGTTACTCCAATGGATGGTAGCCTTTTTATTATGGAACATAGTCTGCTATCGATATTTTTGTTAATCCAGTGGATGGTAACCTTGTCATTATGTAAGGTAGTCTATTGTCGAGATTTTTGTTACTCTAATTGATGGTAGCCTTGTCATTATGGAAGGTAGTCTGTTGTCTAGATTTTTGTTACTCCAATGGATGATAGCCTTGTCATTATGGAAGGTAGTCTGTTGTCGATAATTTTGTTACTCTAATGGATGGTAGCCTTGTCTTTATGGAACGTAGTCTGTTGTCGAGAATTTTGTTACTCCAATGGATGGTAGCCTTGTCATTATGGAATGCAGTCTGTTGTTGATATTTTTGTTACTCCAATGGATGGTAGCCTTTTCATTATTGAAGGTAGTCTATTGTCGAGATTTTTGTTACTCCAATGAATGGTAGCCTTGTCATTATGGAACATGGTCTATTATTGAGATCTTTGTTAATCAACGGATGGTAGCCTTGTCATTATGGAAGGTAGTCTGTTGTAGATATTTTTGTTACTGTAATGGATGGTAGCCTTGTCATTATGGAAGGAAGTCTTTCTTCGATATTTTTGTTACTCCAATGGATGGTAGCCATGTCATGATGGACCTTGGTGTATTGTCGATATTTTTGTTACTTCAATGGATGGTAGCCTTGTCATTATGGAAGGTAGTCTATTGTCGAGATTTTTGTTACTCCAATGGATGGTAGCCTTCTCATTATGGAAGGTAGTATGTTGTCGAGATTTTTGTTACTCCAATGGATAGTAGACTTGACATTATGGAAAGTAGTCTGGTTTCGAGATTTTTGTTACTCCAATGGATGGTAGCCTTGTCATTATGGAAGTTAGTACGTTGTCGTTATCTTTGTTACTCAATGGATGGTAGCATTATCATTATGGAAGGTAGTTTGTTGTCGATATTTTTGTTCCTCAATGGATGGTAGCCTTGTCATTATGGAATGCAGTCTGTTGTTGATATTTTTTTTACTCCAATGGATGGTAGCCTTGTCATTATGGAACATGGTCTATTATTGAGATCTTTGTTAATCAACGGATGGTAGCCTTATCATTATGGAAGGTGGTCTGTTGTAGAGATTTTTATTACTGTAATGGATGGTAGCCTTGTCATTATGGAAGGTAGTCTTTCTTCGATATTTTTGTTACACCAATGGATGGTAGCCATGTTTATGGAAGGTAGTCTGTTGTTGAGATTTTTGTTACTCTAATGGATGGTAGCCTTGTCATTATGAAAGGTAGTCCGTTGTCTAGATTTTTGCTAATCCAATGGGTTATAGCCTTGTAATTATGGAAGGTAGTCTATTTGTCGATATTTTTGTTACTACATTCGTTGGTAGCCTTGTCAATATGGAAGGTAGTTTGTTGTCGAGATTTTTGTCATTCCAATGGATGGTAACCTTGTCATTATGGAAGGTATTCTGTTGTCGAGATTTTTTTTACTCCAATGGATAGTAGGCTTGTCATATGGAAGGTAGTCTATTGTCGAGATTTTTTTTACTCTAATGGATGGTAGCCTTATCATTATGGAAGTTACTCTGTTGTCGATATCTTTGTTACTCAATGGATGGTAGCCTTGTCATTATAGAAGGTAGTCTGTTTTTGATATCGTTGTTACTCAATGGATGGTAGCCTTGTCATTATGGAAGGTAGTCTGTTGTCGAGATTTTTGTTACTCCAATGGAAGGTAGCCTTGTCATTATGGAAGGTAGTATGCTGTCAATATTTGTGTTACTCCAATGGATGGTAGCCTTGTCATTATGGAAGGTAGTCTGTTGTCGATATTTTTGTTACTCTAATGGATGGTAGCCTTGTATTTATAGAACGTAGTCTGTTGTTGAGAATTTTGTTACTCCAATGGATGATAGCTTTGTCATTATGGAAGATAGTCTATTGTAGAGATTTTTGTTACTGTAATGGATGGTAGCCTTGTCATTATGGTAGGAAGTCTTTTGTCGATATTTTTGTTACTCCAATGGATGGTAGCCTTGGCATTATGGACCGTGGTCTATTGTCGAGATTTTTGTTACTCCAATGGATGGTAGCCTTGTCATTATGGAAGGTAGTCTGTTGTCGAGATTTTTGTTACTACAATGGATGGTAGCCTTGTCATTATGGAAGTTAGTCTGTTGTCGTTATCTTTGTTACTCAATGGATGGTAGCATTATCATTATGGAAGGTAGTCTGTTGTCGAGATTTTTGTTACTCAATGGATGCTAGACTTGTCATTATGGAAGGAAGTATGTTGGATACATTTTTTTAACTCCAATGGATGGTAGCCTTGTCATTATGAAATATGGCCTATTATCGAGATCTTTGTTACTCAATTGATGGTAGCCTTGTCATTGTGGAAGGTAGTCTGATGTAGAGATTTTTGTTACTCCAATGGATGGTAGCCTTGTCATTATGGAAGTTAGTCTATTGTCGATATCTTTGTTACTCAATGGATGGTAGCCTTGCCATTATAGAAGGTAGTCTGTTGTCAATATCTTTGTTACTCAATGGTTGGTAGCCTTGTAATTATGGAAGGTAGTCTGTTATCGAGATTTTTGTTACTCCAATGGATGGTAGCCTTTTTATTATGGATTATAGTCTGCTATCGATATTTTTGTTACTCCACTAGATGGTAACCTTGTCATTATGTAAGGTAGTCTATTGTCGAGATTTTTGTTACTCTAATGGATGGTAGCCTTGTCATTATGGAAGGTAGTATGTTGTCTAGATTTTTGTTACTCCAATGGATGATAGCCTTGTCATTATGGAAGGTAGTCTGTTGTCGATATTTTTGTTACTCTAATGGATGGTAGCCTTGTCTTTATGGAACATAGTCTGTTGTCGAGAATTTTGTTACTCCAATGGATGGTAGCCTTGTCATTATGGAATGCAGTCTGTTGTTAATATTTTTGTTACTCTAATGGATGGTAGCCTTTTCATTATTGAAGGTAGTCTATTGTCGAGATTTTTGTTACTCCAATGGATGGTAGCCTTGTCTTTATGGAAGGTAGTCTATTGTCGATGTTTTTGTTACTCCAATGGATGGTAGCCTTGTCATTATGGAACATGGTCTATTATTGAGATCTTTGTTAATCAACGAATGGTAGCCTTGTCATTATGGAAGGTAGTCTGTTGTAGAGATTTTTGTTACTGTAATGGATTGTAGCCTTGTCATTATGGAAGGAAGTCTTTCTTCGATATTTTTGTTACTCCAATGGATGGTAGCCATGTCATTATGGACCTTGGTCTATTGTCGAGATTTTTGTTACTCCAATGGATGGTAGCCTTGTCATTATGGAAGGTAGTCTATTGTCGAGATTTTTGTTACTCCAATGGATGGTAGCCTTCTCATTATGAAAGGTAGTCTGTTGTCGAGATTTTTGTTACTCCAATGGATAGTAGACTTGACATTATGGAAAGTAGTATGGTTTCGAGATTTTTGTTACTGCAATGGATGGTAGGCTTGTCATTATGGAACGTAGTATGTTGTCGATATTTTTGTTACTCCAATGGATGATAGCCTTGTCGCTATGGAAGGTAGTCAGTTGTCTAGATTTTTGTTACTCCAACGGAAGATAGCCTTGTCATTATGGAAGGAAGTTTGTTGTATAGATTTTTGTAACTCCAATGGAGGGTAGCCTTGTCATTATGGAACGTGTTCTATTATCGAGATCTTTGTTACTCAATGGATGTTCGCCTTGTCATTATAGAAGGTAGTCTGTTGTAGAGATTTTTGTTACTCCAATGGATGGTAGCCTTGTCTTTATGGAAGGTAGTCTGTTGTCGAGATTTTTGTTACTCCAATGGATAATAGCCTTGTCATTATGGAATGTTTTCTGTTGTCGAGATTTTTGTTACTCCAATGGATGGTAGACTTGACATTATGGAACGTGTTCTATTATCGAGATCTTTGTTACTCAATGGATGGTAGCCTTATCATTATGGAAGGTGGTCTGTTGTAGAGATTTTTATTACTGTAATGGATGGTAGCCTTGTCATTATGGAAGGTAGTCTTTCTTCGATATTTTTGTTACACCAATGGATGGTAGCCATGTTTATGGAAGGTAGTCTGTTGTTGAGATTTTTGTTACTCTAATGGATGGTAGCCTTGTCATTATGAAAGGTAGTCCGTTGTCTAGATTTTTGCTAATCCAATGGGTTATAGCCTTGTAATTATGGAAGGTAGTCTATTTGTCGATATTTTTGTTACTACATTCGTTGGTAGCCTTGTCAATATGGAAGGTAGTTTGTTGTCGAGATTTTTGTCATTCCAATGGATGGTAACCTTGTCATTATGGAAGGTATTCTGTTGTCGAGATTTTTTTTACTCCAATGGATAGTAGGCTTGTCATATGGAAGGTAGTCTATTGTCGAGATTTTTTTTACTCTAATGGATGGTAGCCTTATCATTATGGAAGTTACTCTGTTGTCGATATCTTTGTTACTCAATGGATGGTAGCCTTGTCATTATAGAAGGTAGTCTGTTTTTGATATCGTTGTTACTCAATGGATGGTAGCCTTGTCATTATGGAAGGTAGTCTGTTGTCGAGATTTTTGTTACTCCAATGGAAGGTAGCCTTGTCATTATGGAAGGTAGTATGCTGTCAATATTTGTGTTACTCCAATGGATGGTAGCCTTGTCATTATGGAAGGTAGTCTGTTGTCGATATTTTTGTTACTCTAATGGATGGTAGCCTTGTATTTATAGAACGTAGTCTGTTGTTGAGAATTTTGTTACTCCAATGGATGATAGCTTTGTCATTATGGAAGATAGTCTATTGTAGAGATTTTTGTTACTGTAATGGATGGTAGCCTTGTCATTATGGTAGGAAGTCTGTTGTCGATATTTTTGTTACTCCAATGGATGGTAGCCTTGTCTTTATGGAACATAGTCTGTTGTCGAGAATTTTGTTACTCCAATGGATGGTAGCCTTGTCATTATGGAATGCAGTCTGTTGTTAATATTTTTGTTACTCTAATGGATGGTAGCCTTTTCATTATTGAAGGTAGTCTATTGTCGAGATTTTTGTTACTCCAATGGATGGTAGCCTTGTCTTTATGGAAGGTAGTCTATTGTCGATGTTTTTGTTACTCCAATGGATGGTAGCCTTGTCATTATGGAACATGGTCTATTATTGAGATCTTTGTTAATCAACGAATGGTAGCCTTGTCATTATGGAAGGTAGTCTGTTGTAGAGATTTTTGTTACTGTAATGGATTGTAGCCTTGTCATTATGGAAGGAAGTCTTTCTTCGATATTTTTGTTACTCCAATGGATGGTAGCCATGTCATTATGGACCTTGGTCTATTGTCGAGATTTTTGTTACTCCAATGGATGGTAGCCTTGTCATTATGGAAGGTAGTCTATTGTCGAGATTTTTGTTACTCCAATGGATGGTAGCCTTCTCATTATGAAAGGTAGTCTGTTGTCGAGATTTTTGTTACTCCAATGGATAGTAGACTTGACATTATGGAAAGTAGTATGGTTTCGAGATTTTTGTTACTGCAATGGATGGTAGGCTTGTCATTATGGAACGTAGTATGTTGTCGATATTTTTGTTACTCCAATGGATGATAGCCTTGTCGCTATGGAAGGTAGTCAGTTGTCTAGATTTTTGTTACTCCAACGGAAGATAGCCTTGTCATTATGGAAGGAAGTTTGTTGTATAGATTTTTGTAACTCCAATGGAGGGTAGCCTTGTCATTATGGAACGTGTTCTATTATCGAGATCTTTGTTACTCAATGGATGTTCGCCTTGTCATTATAGAAGGTAGTCTGTTGTAGAGATTTTTGTTACTCCAATGGATGGTAGCCTTGTCTTTATGGAAGGTAGTCTGTTGTCGAGATTTTTGTTACTCCAATGGATAATAGCCTTGTCATTATGGAATGTTTTCTGTTGTCGAGATTTTTGTTACTCCAATGGATGGTAGACTTGACATTATGGAAAGTAGTCTGGTTTCGAGATTTTTGTTAGTGCAATGGATGGTAGGCTTGTCATTATGGAACGTAGTCTATTGTCGATATTTTTTTTACTCCAATGGATGGTAGCCTTGTCGTTATGGAAGGTAGTCTGTTGTCTAGATTTTTGTTACTCCAATGGATGATAGCCTTGTCATTATGGAAGTTAGTCTGTTGGAGAGATTTTTGTTACTCCAATGGATGGTAGCATTATCATTATGGAAGGTAGTCTATTGTCGAGATTTTTGTTACTCAATGTTTGGTAGCCTTGTCATTATGGAAGGAAGTATGTTGTATACATTTTTTTAACTCCAATGGATGGTAGCCTTGTCATTATGAGATATGGTCTATTATCGAGATCTTTGTTACTCAATTGATGGTAGCCTTGTCATTGTGGAAGGTAGTCTGATGTAGAGATTTTTGTTACTCCAATGGATGGTAGCCTTGTCATTATGGAAGTTAGTCTATTGTCGATATCTTTGTTACTCAATGGATGGTAGCCTTGCCATTATAGAAGGTAGTCTGTTGTCGACATCTTTGTTACTCAATGGTTGGTAGCCTTGTCATTATGGAAGTTAGTATGTTGTCGAGATTTTTGTTATTCCAATGGATGGCAGCCTTGTCATTATGGATGGTAGTCTGTTTTCGAGATTTTTGTTACTCTAATGGATGGTAGCCTTGTATTTATGGAACATAGTCTGTTGTCGAGAATTTTGTTACTCCAATGGATGGTAGCCTTGTCATTATGGAACACAGTATGTTGTTGATATTTTTATTACTCCGATGGATGATAGCCTTTTCATTATTGAAGGTAGTCTATTGTCAGGATTTTTGTTACTCCAATGGATGGTAGCCTTGTCTTTATGGAAGGTAGTCTGTTGTCGATATTTTTATTACTCCAATTGATGGTACCCTTGTCATTATGGAACGTGGTCTATTATCGAGATTTTTGTTACTCAATGGATAGTAGCCTTGTCATTATGTAAGGTAGTTTGTTGTAGATATTTTTGTTACTATAATGGATGGTAGCCTTGTCATTATGGAAGGAAGTCTATTGTCGAGATTTTTTTTACTCCAATGGATGGTAGCCTTGTCATTAAAGAATATAGTCTGTTGTCGATATCTTTGTTACTCAATGGATGGTAGCCTTGTCA
The DNA here is from genome assembly GCA_948472305.1 of Vicia faba. Lineage (NCBI taxonomy): Eukaryota > Viridiplantae > Streptophyta > Magnoliopsida > Fabales > Fabaceae > Vicia > Vicia faba. The sequence continues at coordinate 695,813,456 of OX451741.1, forward strand.
TTATGGAAGGTAGTCTGTTGTCGAGATTTTTGTTACTCCAATGGATGGTAGACTTGACATTATGGAAATTAGTCTGGTTTTGAGATTTTTGTAACTGCAATTAATGGTAGGCTTGTCATTATGGAACGTAGTCTGTTGTCGATATTTTTGTTACTCCAATGGATGGTAGCCTTGTCGTTATGGAAGGTAGTCTATTGTCTAGATTTTTGTTACTCCAATGGATGATAGCCTTGTCATTATGGAAGTTAGTTTGTTGCAGAGATTTTTGTTACTCCAATGGATGGTAGCCTTGTCATTATGGAAGGAAGTCTGTTGTAGAGATTTTTGTAACTCCAGTGGATGGATGCCTTGACAATATGGAACATGGTCTGTTAACGAGATCTTTGTTACTCAATGGATGGTAGCCTTATCATTATGGAAGGAAGTCTGTTGTATACATTTTTGTAACTCCAATGGATGGTAGACTTGTCATTATGGAATGTTGTCTATTATCGAGATCTTTGTTACTCAATGGATGGTAGCCTTGTCATTATGGAAGGTAGTCTGTTGTAGAGATTTTTGTTACTCCAATGGATGTTCGCCTTGTCATTATGGAACGTGGTCTATTGTCAATATTTTTGTTACTCCAATGGATGGTAGCCTTGTCATTATGGAAGATAGTCTGTTGTCCAGATTTTTGATACTCAAATGGATGGTAGACTTGACATTATGGAAAGTAGTCTGGTTTCGAGATTTTTGTTACTGCAATGGATGGTAGGCTTGTCATTATGGAACGTAGTCTGTTGTCGATATTTTTGTTACTCCAATGGAATGTAGCCATGTCATTATGGAAAGAAGTCTGTTGTATACATTTTTCTAACTCCAATGGATGGTAGACTTGTCATTATGGAATATGGTATAATATCGAGATCTTTGTTACTCAATGAATGGTGGCCTTGTCATTATGGAAGGTAGTCTTTTGTAGAGATTTTTGTTACTCCAATTGATGGTAGCTTTGTCATTATGGAAGGAAGTCTGTTGTCGAGATTTTTGTTACTCCAATGGATGGTAGCCTTGTCATTATGGAACGTGGTCTATTGTCGAGATTTTTGTTACTCCAATGGATGGTATCCTTGTCATTTTGGAAGATAGTTTGTTGTCCAGATTTTTGTTACTCCAATGGATGGTAGACTTGACATTATGGAAAGTAGTCTGGTTTCAAGATTTTTGTTACTGCAATGGATGGTAGGCTTGTCATTATGGAAAGTAGTCTGTTGTCGATATTTTTGTTACTCCAGTGGATGGGTGACTTGACATTATGGAAAATAGTCTGGTTTTGAGATTTTTGTAACTGCAATGAATGGTAGGGTTGTCATTATGGAACGTAGTCTGTTGTCGATATTTTTGTTACTCCAATGGATGGTAGCCTTGTCGTTATGGAAGGTAGTCTATTGTCTAGATTTTTGTTACTCCAATGGATGATAGCCTTGTCATTATGGAAGTTAGTTTGTTGCAAAGATTTTTGTTACTCCAATGGATGGTTGCCTTGTCATTATGGAAGGTAGTCTGTCGTCTAGATTTTTATTACTCCATTGGATTGTAGCCTTGTCATTATGGAAGGTAGTGTGTTGTCGAGGTTTTTGTTACTCAATGGATGGTAGCCTTGTCATTTTGGAATGTAGTCTATTGTCGATATTTTTGTTACTCAAATGGATGGTAGCCTTGTCATTATGGAACATAGTCTACTATCGATATTTTTGTTACTCCAATGGATGGTAGCCTTGTCATTATGGAAGGTAGTCTGTTGTCGAGATTTTTGTTACTCTAATGGATGGTAGACTTGACATTATGGAAATTAGTCTAGTTTTGAGATTTTTGTAACTGCAATGAATGGTAGGCTTGTCATTATGGAACGTAGTCTGTTGTCGATATTTTTGTTACTCCAATGGATGGTAGCCTTGTCATTATGGAAGGTAGTCTATTGTCTAGATTTTTGTTACTCCAATGGATGATAGCCTTGTCATTATGGAAGTTAGTATGTTGCAGATATTTTTGTTACTCCAATGGATGGTAGCCTTGTCATTATGGAAGGAAGTCTGTTGTAGAGATTTTTGTAACTCCAATGGATGTTAGCCTTGACAATATGGAACATGGTCTATTATCGAGATCTTTGTTAGTCAATGAATGGTAGCCTTGTCATTATTGAAGGAAGTCTGTTGTATACATTTTTGTAACTCCAATGGATGGTAGACTTGTCATTATGGAATGTGGTCTATTTTCGAGATCTTTGTTACTCAATGGATGGTAGCCTTGTCATTATGGAAGGTAGTCTGTTGTAGAGATTTTTGTTACTCCAATGGATGGTAGCCTTGTCATTATGGAAAGAAGTATGTTGTCGAGATTTTTGTTACTCCAATGGATGTTAGCCTTGTCATTATGGAACGTGGTCTATTGTCGATATTTTTGTTACTCCAATGGATGGTAGCCTTTTCATTATGGAAGATAGTTTGTTGTCCAGATTTTTGTTACTCCAATGGATGGTAGACTTGACATTATGGAAAGTAGTCTGGTTTCGAGATTTTTGTTACTGCAATGGATGGTAGGCTTGTCATTATGGAACGTAGTCTGTTGTCGATATTTTTGTTACTCCAATGGATGGTAGCCTTGTCATTATGGAAGGAAGTCTGTTGTATACATTTTTCTAACTCCAATGGATGGTAGACTTGTCATTATGGAATATGGTATATTATCGAGATCTTTGTTACTCAATGGATGGTAGCCTTGTCATTATGGAAGGATGTATGTTGTCGAGATTTTTGTTACTCCAATGGATGGTAGCCTTGTCATTATGGAACGTGGTCTATTGTCGAGATTTTTGTTACTCCAATGGATGGTAGACTTGACATTATGGAAAGTAGTCGGGTTTCGAGATTTTTGTTACTGCAATGGATGGTAGGCTTGTCATTATGGAAAGTAGTCTGTTGTCGATATTTTTGCTACTCCAATGGATGGTAGCCTTGTCATTATGGAAGGAAGTCTGTTGTATACATTTTTCTAACTCCAATGGATGGTAGACTTGTCATTATGGAATATGGTATATTATCGAGATCTTTGTTACTCAATGGATGGTAGCCTTGTCATTATGGAAGGTATTCTGTTGTAGAGATTTTTTTTACTCCAATGGATGGTAGCCTTGTCATTATAGAAGGAAGTCTATTGTCGAGATTTTTGTTACTCCAATGGATGGTAACCTTGTCATTATGGAAGCAAGTATGTTGTATAGATTTTCGTAACTCCAATAGATGGTAGCCTTATCATTATGGAACATGGTCTATTATCGAGATCTTTGTTACTCCAATGGGTTATAGCCTTGTCATTATTGAAGTTAGTCTGTTGTAGAGATTTTTGTTACTCCAATGGATGGTAGCCTTGTCATTATGGAAGCAAGTATGCTGTATAGATTTTTGTAACTCCAATAGATGGTAGCCTTGTCTTTATGGAACATGGTCTATTATCGAGATTTTTGTTACTCAATAGATGGTAGCCTTGTCATTATGGAAGGTGGTCTAATGTAGAGATTTTTGTTACACAAATGGATGGTAGCCTTGTCATTATGGAATGTTGTCTGTTGTCGAGATTTTTGTTACTCCAATGGATGGTAGCCTTGTCATTATGGAATGTGGTCTATTGTCGAGATTTTTGTTACTCCAATGGATGGTATCCTTGTCATTATGGAAGGTAGTGTGTTGTCTAGATTTTTGTTACTCCATTGGATTGTAGCCTTGTCATTATGGAAGGTAGTTTGTTGTCGAGGTTTTTGTTACTCCAATGGATGGTAGCCTTGTCATTATGGAACATAGTCAGCTATTGATATTTTTGTTACTCCAATGGATGGTAACCTTGTCATTATGGATTGTAGTCTGTTGTCGAGATTTTTTTACTCCAATGTATGGTAGCCTTGTCATATGGAAGACAGTCTATTATCGAGACTATTTTTACTCCAATGGATGGTAGCCTTGTCATTATGGAAGTTAGTCTGTTGTCGATATCTTTGTTACTCAATGGATGGTAGCCTTGTCATTATAGACGATAGTCTATTGTCGATATTTTTGTTACTCCAATGGATGGTAGCCTTGTCATTATGGAACATAGTCTACTATCGATATTTTTGTTACTCCAGTGGATGGTAGCCTTGTCAATATGGAAGGTAGTCTGTTGTCGAGATTTTTGTTACTCCAATGGATGGTAGACTTGACATTATGGAAAGTAGTCTAGTTTTGAGATTTTTGTAACTGCAATGAATGGTAGGCTTGTCATTATGGAACGTTGTCTGTTGTCGATATTTTTGTTACTCCAATGGATGGTAGCCTTGTCATTATGGAAGGAAGTCTGTTGTAGAGATTTTTGTAACTCCAATGGATGCTAGGCTTGACAATATGGAACATGGTCTATTATCGAGATCTTTGTTACTCAATGAATGGTAGCCTTGTCATTATGGAAGGAAGTCTGTTGTATACATTTTTGTAACTCCAATGGATGGTAGCCTTGTCATTATGGAATGTAGTCTGTTGTGAAGATTTTTGTTACTCCAATGGATGGTAGCCTTGTTATTATGGAAGGAAGTCTGTTGTCGAGATTTTTGTTACTCCAATGGATGTTAGGCTTGTCATTATGGAACGTGGTCTATTGTCGATATTTTTGTTACTCCAATGGATGGTAGCCTTGACATTATGGAAGATAGTTTGTTGTCCAGATTTTTGTTACTCCAATGGATGGTAGACTTGACATTATGGAAAGTAGTCTGGTTTCGAGATTTTTGTTACTGCAATGGATGGTAGGCTTGTCATTATGGAACGTAGTCTGTTGTCGATATTTTTGTTACTCCAATGGATGGTAGCCTTGTCATTATGGAAGGAAGTCTGTTGTATACATTTTTCTAACTCCAATGGATGGTAGACTTGTCATTATGGAATATGGTATATTATCGAGATCTTTGTTACTCAATGGATGGTAGCCTTGTCATTATGGAAGGATGTCTGTTGTCGAGATTTTTGTTACTCCAATGGATGGTAGCCTTGTCATTATGGAACATGGTCTATTGTCGAGATTTTTGTTACTCCAATGGATGGTAGACTTGACATTATGGAAAGTAGTCGGGTTTCGAGATTTTTGTTACTGCAATGGATGGTAGGCTTGTCATTATGGAAAGTTGTCTGTTGTCGATATTTTTGCTACTCCAATGGATGGTAGCCTTGTCATTATGGAAGGAAGTCTGTTGTATACATTTTTCTAACTCCAATGGATGGTAGACTTGTCATTATGGAATATGGTATATTATCGAGATCTTTGTTACTCAATGGATGGTAGCCTTGTCATTATGGAAGGTATTCTGTTGTAGAGATTTTTTTTACTCCAATGGATGGTAGCCTTGTCATTATAGAAGGAAGTCTATTGTCGAGATTTTTGTTACTCCAATGGATGGTAACCTTGTCATTATGGAAGCAAGTATGTTGTATAGATTTTCGTAACTCCAATAGATGGTAGCCTTATCATTATGGAACATGGTCTATTATCGAGATCTTTGTTACTCCAATGGGTTATAGCCTTGTCATTATTGAAGTTAGTCTGTTGTAGAGATTTTTGTTACTCCAATGGATGGTAGCCTTGTCATTATGGAAGCAAGTATGTTGTATAGATTTTTGTAACTCCAATAGATGGTAGCCTTGTCTTTATGGAACATGGTCTATTATCGAGATTTTTGTTACTCAATAGATGGTAGCCTTGTCATTATGGAAGGTGGTCTAATGTAGAGATTTTTGTTACACAAATGGATGGTAGCCTTGTCATTATGGAATGTTGTCTGTTGTCGAGATTTTTGTTACTCCAATGGATGGTAGCCTTGTCATTATGGAATGTGGTCTATTGTCGAGATTTTTGTTACTCCAATGGATGGTATCCTTGTCATTATGGAAGGTAGTGTGTTGTCTAGATTTTTGTTACTCCATTGGATTGTAGCCTTGTCATTATGGAAGGTAGTTTGTTGTCGAGGTTTTTGTTACTCCAATGGATGGTAGCCTTGTCATTATGGAACATAGTCAGCTATTGATATTTTTGTTACTCCAATGGATGGTAACCTTGTCATTATGGATTGTAGTTTGTTGTCGAGATTTTTTTACTCCAATGTATGGTAGCCTTGTCATATGGAAGACAGTCTATTATCGAGACTATTTTTACTCCAATGGATGGTAGCCTTGTCATTATGGAAGTTAGTCTGTTGTCGATATCTTTGTTACTCAATGGATGGTAGCCTTGTCATTATAGACGATAGTCTATTGTCGATATTTTTGTTACTCCAATGGATGGTAGCCTTTTCATTATGGAACATAGTCTACTATCGATATTTTTGTTACTCCAGTGGATGGTAGCCTTGTCAATATGGAAGGTAGTCTGTTGTCGAGATTTTTGTTACTCCAATGGATGGTAGACTTGACATTATGGAAAGTAGTCTAGTTTTGAGATTTTTGTAACTGCAATGAATGGTAGGCTTGTCATTATGGAACGTTGTCTGTTGTCGATATTTTTGTTACTCCAATGGATGGTAGCCTTGTCATTATGGAAGGAAGTCTGTTGTAGAGATTTTTGTAACTCCAATGGATGCTAGGCTTGACAATATGGAACATGGTCTATTATCGAGATCTTTGTTACTCAATGAATGGTAGCCTTGTCATTATGGAAGGAAGTCTGTTGTATACATTTTTGTAACTCCAATGGATGGTAGCCTTGTCATTATGGAATGTAGTCTGTTGTGAAGATTTTTGTTACTCCAATGGATGGTAGCCTTGTTATTATGGAAGGAAGTCTGTTGTTGAGATTTTTGTTACTCCAATGGATGTTAGGCTTGTCATTATGGAACGTGGTCTATTGTCGATATTTTTGTTACTCCAATGGATGGTAGCCTTGACATTATGGAAAGTAGTCTGGTTTCGAGATTTTTGTTACTGCAATGGATGGTAGGCTTGTCATTATGGAGCGTAGTCTGTTGTCGATATTTTTGTTACTCCAATGGATGGTAGGCTTGTCATTATGGAAGGAAGTCTGTTGTATACATTTTTCTAACTCCAATGGATGGTAGACTTGTCATTATGGAATATGGGATATTATCGAGATCTTTGTTACTCAATGGATGGTAGCCTTGTCATTATGGAAGGTAGTCTTTTGTAGAGATTTTTGTTACTCCAATGGATGGTAACCTTGTCATTATGGAAGGAAGTCTATTGTTGAGATTTTTGTTACTCCAATGGATGGTAGCCTGGTTATTATGGAACGTGGTCTATTGTCGAGATTTTTGTTACTCCAATGGATGGTATCCTTGTCATTATGGAAGGTAGTCTATTGTCGAGATTTTTGTTACTCCATTGGATTGTAGCCTTGTCATTATGGAAGGTAGTTTGTTGTCGTGGTTTTTGTTACTCAATGGATAGTAGCCTTGTCATTATGTAAGGTAGTTTGTTGTAGATATTTTTGTTACTATAATGGATGGTAGCCTTGTCATTATGGAAGGAAGTCTATTGTCGAGATTTTTTTTACTCCAATGGATGGTAGCCTTGTCATTAAAGAATATAGTCTGTTGTCGATATCTTTGTTACTCACTGGATGGTAGCCTTGTCATTATGGAAGGTAGTCTGTTGTCGAGATTTTTGTTACTCCAATGGATGGTAGACTTGACATTATGGAAATTAGTCTGGTTTTGAGATTTTTATAACTGCAATTAATGGTAGGCTTGTCATTATGGAACGTAGTCTGTTGTCGATATTTTTGTTACTCCAATGGATGGTAGCCTTGTCGTTATGGAAGGTAGTCTATTGTCTAGATTTTTGTTACTCCAATGGATGATAGCCTTGTCATTATGGAAGTTAGTTTGTTGCAGAGATTTTTGTTACTCCAATGGATGGTAGCCTTGTCATTATGGAAGGAAGTCTGTTGTAGAGATTTTTGTAACTCCAGTGGATGGATGCCTTGACAATATGGAACATGGTCTGTTAACGAGATCTTTGTTACTCAATGGATGGTAGCCTTATCATTATGGAAGGAAGTCTGTTGTATACATTTTTGTAACTCCAATGGATGGTAGACTTGTCATTATGGAATGTTGTCTATTATCGAGATCTTTGTTACTCAATGGATGGTAGCCTTGTCATTATGGAAGGTAGTCTGTTGTAGAGATTTTTGTTACTCCAATGGATGTTCGCCTTGTCATTATGGAACGTGGTCTATTGTCAATATTTTTGTTACTCCAATGGATGGTAGCCTTGTCATTATGGAAGATAGTCTGTTGTCCAGATTTTTGATACTCAAATGGATGGTAGACTTGACATTATGGAAAGTAGTCTGGTTTCGAGATTTTTGTTACTGCAATGGATGGTAGGCTTGTCATTATGGAACGTAGTCTGTTGTCGATATTTTTGTTACTCCAATGGAATGTAGCCATGTCATTATGGAAAGAAGTCTGTTGTATACATTTTTCTAACTCCAATGGATGGTAGACTTGTCATTATGGAATATGGTATAATATCGAGATCTTTGTTACTCAATGAATGGTGGCCTTGTCATTATGGAAGGTAGTCTTTTGTAGAGATTTTTGTTACTCCAATTGATGGTAGCTTTGTCATTATGGAAGGAAGTCTGTTGTCGAGATTTTTGTTACTCCAATGGATGGTAGCCTTGTCATTATGGAACGTGGTCTATTGTCGAGATTTTTGTTACTCCAATGGATGGTATCCTTGTCATTTTGGAAGATAGTTTGTTGTCCAGATTTTTGTTACTCCAATGGATGGTAGACTTGACATTATGGAAAGTAGTCTGGTTTCAAGATTTTTGTTACTGCAATGGATGGTAGGCTTGTCATTATGGAAAGTAGTCTGTTGTCGATATTTTTGTTACTCCAGTGGATGGGTGACTTGACATTATGGAAAATAGTCTGGTTTTGAGATTTTTGTAACTGCAATGAATGGTAGGGTTGTCATTATGGAACGTAGTCTATTGTCGATATTTTTGTTACTCCAATGGATGGTAGCCTTGTCATTATGGAAGGTAGTCTATTGTCTAGATTTTTGTTACTCCAATGGATGATAGCCTTGTCATTATGGAAGTTAGTTTGTTGCAAAGATTTTTGTTACTCCAATGGATGGTTGCCTTGTCATTATGGAAGGTAGTCTGTCGTCTAGATTTTTATTACTCCATTGGATTGTAGCCTTGTCATTATGGAAGGTAGTGTGTTGTCGAGGTTTTTGTTACTCAATGGATGGTAGCCTTGTCATTATGGAAGGTAGTCTATTATCGATATTTTTGTTACTCAAATGGATGGTAGCCTTGTCATTATGGAACATAGTCTACTATCGATATTTTTGTTACTCCAATGGATGGTAGCCTTGTCATTATGGAAGGTAGTCTGTTGTCGAGATTTTTGTTACTCCAATGGATGGTAGACTTGACATTATGGAAATTAGTCTAGTTTTGAGATTTTTGTAACTGCAATGAATGGTAGGCTTGTCATTATGGAACGTAGTCTGTTGTCGATATTTTTGTTACTCCAATGGATGGTAGCCTTGTCATTATGGAAGGTAGTCTATTGTCTAGATTTTTGTTACTCCAATGGATGATAGCCTTGTCATTATGGAAGTTAGTCTGTTGCAGATATTTTTGTTACTCCAATGGATGGTAGCCTTGTCATTATGGAAGGAAGTCTGTTGTAGAGATTTTTGTAACTCCAATGGATGTTAGCCTTGACAATATGGAACATGGTCTATTATCGAGATCTTTGTTAGTCAATGAATGGTAGCCTTGTCATTATTGAAGGAAGTCTGTTGTATACATTTTTGTAACTCCAATGGATGGTAGACTTGTCATTATGGAATGTGGTCTATTTTCGAGATCTTTGTTACTCAATGGATGGTAGCCTTGTCATTATGGAAGGTAGTCTGTTGTAGAGATTTTTGTTACTCCAATGGATGGTAGCCTTGTCATTATGGAAAGAAGTATGTTGTCGAGATTTTTGTTACTCCAATGGATGTTAGCCTTGTCATTATGGAACGTGGTCTATTATCGATATTTTTGTTACTCCAATGGATGGTAGCCTTTTCATTATGGAAGATAGTTTGTTGTCCAGATTTTTGTTACTCCAACGGATGGTAGACTTGACATTATGGAAAGTAGTCTGGTTTCGAGATTTTTGTTACTGCAATGGATGGTAGGCTTGTCATTATGGAACGTAGTCTGTTGTCGATATTTTTGTTACTCCAATGGATGGTAGCCTTGTCATTATGGAAGGAAGTCTGTTGTATACATTTTTCTAACTCCAATGGATGGTAGACTTGTCATTATGGAATATGGTATATTATCGAGATCTTTGTTACTCAATGGATGGTAGCCTTGTCATTATGGAAGGATGTCTGTTGTCGAGATTTTTGTTACTCCAATGGATGGTAGCCTTGTCATTATGGAACGTGGTCTATTGTCGAGATTTTTGTTACTCCAATGGATGGTAGACTTGACATTATGGAAAGTAGTCGGGTTTCGAGATTTTTGTTACTGCAATGGATGGTAGGCTTGTCATTATGGAAAGTAGTCTGTTGTCGATATTTTTGCTACTCCAATGGATGGTAGCCTTGTCATTATGGAAGGAAGTCTGTTGTATACATTTTTCTAACTCCAATGGATGGTAGACTTGTCATTATGGAATATGGTATATTATCGAGATCTTTGTTACTCAATGGATGGTAGCCTTGTCATTATGGAAGGTATTCTGTTGTAGAGATTTTTTTTACTCCAATGGATGGTAGCCTTGTCATTATAGAAGGAAGTCTATTGTCGAGATTTTTGTTACTCCAATGGATGGTAACCTTGTCATTATGGAAGCAAGTATGTTGTATAGATTTTCGTAACTCCAATAGATGGTAGCCTTATCATTATGGAACATGGTCTATTATCGAGATCTTTGTTACTCCAATGGGTTATAGCCTTGTCATTATTGAAGTTAGTCTGTTGTAGAGATTTTTGTTACTCCAATGGATGGTAGCCTTGTCATTATGGAAGCAAGTATGTTGTATAGATTTTTGTAACTCCAATAGATGGTAGCCTTGTCTTTATGGAACATGGTCTATTATCGAGATTTTTGTTACTCAATAGATGGTAGCCTTGTCATTATGGAAGGTGGTCTAATGTAGAGATTTTTGTTACACAAATGGATGGTAGCCTTGTCATTATGGAATGTTGTCTGTTGTCGAGATTTTTGTTACTCCAATGGATGGTAGCCTTGTCATTATGGAATGTGGTCTATTGTCGAGATTTTTGTTACTCCAATGGATGGTATCCTTGTCATTATGGAAGGTAGTGTGTTGTCTAGATTTTTGTTACTCCATTAGATTGTAGCCTTGTCATTATGGAAGGTAGTTTGTTGTCGAGGTTTTTGTTACTCCAATGGATGGTAGCCTTGTCATTATGGAACATAGTCAGCTATTGATATTTTTGTTACTCCAATGGATGGTAACCTTGTCATTATGGATTGTAGTCTGTTGTCGAGATTTTTTTACTCCAATGTATGGTAGCCTTGTCATATGGAAGACAGTCTATTATCGAGACTATTTTTACTCCAATGGATGGTAGCCTTGTCATTATGGAAGTTAGTCTGTTGTCGATATCTTTGTTACTCAATGGATGGTAGCCTTGTCATTATAGACGATAGTCTATTGTCGATATTTTTGTTACTCCAATGGATGGTAGCCTTGTCATTATGGAACATAGTCTACTATCGATATTTTTGTTACTCCAGTGGATGGTAGCCTTGTCAATATGGAAGGTAGTCTGTTGTCGAGATTTTTGTTACTCCAATGGATGGTAGACTTGACATTATGGAAAGTAGTCTAGTTTTGAGATTTTTGTAACTGCAATGAATGGTAGGCTTGTCATTATGGAACGTTGTCTGTTGTCGATATTTTTGTTACTCCAATGGATGGTAGCCTTGTCATTATGGAAGGAAGTCTGTTGTAGAGATTTTTGTAACTCCAATGGATGCTAGGCTTGACAATATGGAACATGGTCTATTATCGAGATCTTTGTTACTCAATGAATGGTAGCCTTGTCATTATGGAAGGAAGTCTGTTGTATACATTTTTGTAACTCCAATGGATGGTAGCCTTGTCATTATGGAATGTAGTCTGTTGTGAAGATTTTTGTTACTCCAATGGATGGTAGCCTTGTTATTATGGAAGGAAGTCTGTTGTCGAGATTTTTGTTACTCCAATGGATGTTAGGCTTGTCATTATGGAACGTGGTCTATTGTCGATATTTTTGTTACTCCAATGGATGGTAGCCTTGACATTATGGAAAGTAGTCTGGTTTCGAGATTTTTGTTACTGCAATGGATGGTAGGCTTGTCATTATGGAGCGTAGTCTGTTGTCGATATTTTTGTTACTCCAATGGATGGTAGGCTTGTCATTATGGAAGGAAGTCTGTTGTATACATTTTTCTAACTCCAATGGATGGTAGACTTGTCATTATGGAATATGGGATATTATCGAGATCTTTGTTACTCAATGGATGGTAGCCTTGTCATTATGGAAGGTAGTCTTTTGTAGAGATTTTTGTTACTCCAATGGATGGTAACCTTGTCATTATGGAAGGAAGTCTATTGTTGAGATTTTTGTTACTCCAATGGATGGTAGCCTGGTTATTATGGAACGTGGTCTATTGTCAAGATTTTTGTTACTCCAATGGATGGTATCCTTGTCATTATGGAAGGTAGTCTATTGTCGAGATTTTTGTTACTCCATTGGATTGTAGCCTTGTCATTATGGAAGGTAGTTTGTTGTCGTGGTTTTTGTTACTCCAATGGATGGTAGCCTTGCCATTATGGAAGCAAGTATGTTGTATAGATTTTTGTAACTCCAATAGATGGTAGCCTTGTCATTATGGAACATGGTCTATTATCGATATCTTTGTTACTCCAATGGATGATAGCCTTGTCATTATGGAAGTTAGTCTGTTGTAGAGATTTTTGTTGCTCCAATGGATGGTAGCCTTGCCAATATGGAAGCAAGTATGTTGTATAGATTTTTGTAACTACAATAGATGGTAGCCTTGTCTTTATGGAACATGGTCTATTACCGAGATCTTTGTTACTCAATAGATGGTAGCCTTATGATTATAGAAGGTAGTCTGTTGTAGAGATTTTTGTTACTCAAATGGATGGTAGCCTTGTCATTATGGAAGGATGTCTGTTGTCGAGATTTTTGTTACTCCAATGGATGGTAGCCTTGTCATTATGGAACGTGGTCTATTGTCGAGATTTTGGTTACTCCAATGGATGGTATCGTTGTCCTTATGGAATGTAGTCTGTTGTCGAGATTTTTGTTACTCCATTGGATTGTAGCCTTGTCATTATGGAACATAGTCAGCTATTGATATTTTTGTTACTCCAATAGATGGTAACCTTGTCATTATGGATTGTAGTCTGTTGTCGAGATTTTTTTACTCCAATGTATGGTAGCCTTGTCATATGGAAGGCAATCTATTGTCGAGATTTTTTTTACTCCAATGGATGGTAGCCTTGTCATTATGGAAGTTAGTCTTTTGTCGATATCTTTGTTACTCAATGGATGGTAGCCTTGTCATTATGGAAGGTAGTCTGTTGTTGAGATTCTTGTTACTCCAATGGATGGTAGCCTTTTCATTATGGAACATAGTCTGCTTTCGATATTTTTGTTACTCCAATGGATGGTAGCCTTGTCATTATAGAAGGTAGTCTGTTGTCGATATTTTTGTTACTCCAATGGATGGTAGACTTGACATTATGGAAAGTAGTCTGGTTTTGAGATTTTTATAATTGCAATGAATGGTAGGCTTGTCATTATGGAACGTAGTCTGTTGTCTATATTTTTGTTACTCCAATGGATGGTAGCCTTGTCGTTATGGAAGGTAGTCTATTGTCTAGATTTTTGTTACTCCAATGGATGATAGCCTTGTCATTATGGAAGTTAGTCCGTTGAAGAGATTTTTGTTACTCCAATGGATGGTATCCTTGTCATTATGGAAGGAAGTTTGTTGTAGAGATTTTTGTAACTCCAATGGATGGTAGCCTTGACAATATGGAACATGGTCTATTATCGAGATCTTTGTTACTCAATGGATGGTAGCCTTGTCATTATGGAAGGAAGTCTGTTGTATACAATTTTGTAACTCCAATGGATGGTAGACTTGTCATTATGGAATGTGGTCTATTATCGCGATCTTTGTTACTCAATGGATGGTAGCCTTGTCATTATGGAAGGAAGTCTGTTGTCGAGATTTTTGTTACTCCAATGGATGTTAGCCTTGTCATTATGGAACGTGGTCTGTTGTCGATATTTTTGTTACTCCAATGGATGGTAGCCTTGTCATTATGGAATATACTCTGTTGTCCAGATTTTTGTTACTCCAATGGATGGTAGACTTGACATTATGGAAAGTAGTCTAGTTTCGAGATTTTTGTTACTGCAATGGATGGTAGGCTTGTCATTATGGAACGTAGTCTGTTGTCGATATTTTTGTTACTCCAATGGATGGTAGCCTTGTCATTATGGAAGGAAGTCTGTTGTATACATTTTTCTAACTCCAATGGATGGTAGACTTGTCATTATGGAATATGGTATATTATCGAGATATTTGTTACTCAATGGATGGTAGCCTTGTCATTATGGAAGGTAGTCTTTTGTAGAGATTTTTGTTACTCCAATGGATGGTAGACTTGTCATTATGGAAGGAAGTCTGTTGTCGAGATTTTTATTACTCCAATGGATGGTAGCCTGGTCATTATGGAACATGGTCTATTGTCGAGATTTTTGTTACTCCAATGGATGGTATCCTTGTCATTATGGAAGGTAGTTTGTTGTCGAGATTTTTGTTACTCCATTGGATTGTAGCCTTGTCATTATGGAAGGTAGTTTGTTGTCGAGGTTTTTGTTACTCCAATGGATGGTAGCCTTGTCATTATGGAAGCAAGTATGTTATATAGATTTTTGTAACTCCAATAGTTGGTAGCCTTGTCAGTATGGAACATGGTCTATTATTGATATCTTTGTTACTCCAATGGATGATAACCTTGTCATTATGGAAGTTAGTCTGATGTAGAGATTTTTGTTACTCCAATGGATGGTATCCTTGTCATTATGGAAGCAAGTATGTTGTATAGATTTTTGTAACTCCAATAGATGGTAGCCTTGTCTTTATGGAACATGGTCTATTATCGAGATCTTTGTTACTCAATAGATGGTAGCCTTGTCATTATGGAAGGTAGTCTGTTGTAGAGATTTTTGTTACTCAAATGGATGGTAGCCTTGTCATTATGGAAGGGATGTCTGTTGTCGAGATTTTTGTTACTCCAATGGATGGTAGCCTTGTCATTATGGAAGGAAGTCTGTTGTCCAGATTTTTATTACTCCAATGGATGATAGCCTGGTCATTATGGAACATGGTCTATTGTCGAGATTTTTGTTACTCCAATGGATGGTATCCTTGTCATTATGGAAGGTAGTCTGTTGTCGAGATTTTTGTTACTCCATTGGATTGTAGCCTTGTCATTATGGAAGGTAGTTTGTTGTCGAGGTTTTTGTTACTCCAATGGATGGTAGCCTTGTCATTATGGAAGCAAGTATGTTGTATAGATTTTTGAAACTCCAATAGTTGGTAGCCTTGTCATTATGGAACATGGTCTATTATTGATATCTTTGTTACTCCAATGGATGATAACCTTGTCATTATGGAAGTTAGTCTGATGTAGAGATTTTTGTTACTCCAATGGATGGTATCCTTGTCATTATGGAAGCAAGTATGTTGTATAGATTTTTGTAACTCCAATAGATGGTAGCCTTGTCTTTATGGAACATGGTCTATTATCGAGATCTTTGTTACTCAATAGATGGTAGCCTTGTCATTATGGAAGGTAGTCTGTTGTAGAGATTTTTGTTACTCAAATGGATGGTAGCCTTGTCAATATGGAAGGATGTCTGTTGTCGAGATTTTTGTTACTCCAATGGATGGTAGCCTTGTCATTATGGAACGTGGTCTATTGTCGAGATTTTGGTTACTCCAACGAATGGTATCCTTGTCCTTATGGAATGTAGTCTGTTGTCGAGATTTTTGTTACTCCATTGGATTGTAGCCTTTTCATTATGGAAGTTAGTCTGTTGCAGAGATTTTTGTTACTCCAATGGATGGTAGCCTTGTCATTATGGAAGGAAGTCTGTTGTAAACATTTTTGTTACTCCAATGGATGGTAGCCTTGTCATTATGGAAGGAAGTCTGTTGTCGAGATTTTTGTTACTCCAATGGATGGTAGCCTTTTCATTATGGAAGTTAGTCTGTTGCAGAGATTTTTGTTATTCCAATGGATGGTAGCCTTGTCATTATGGAAGAAAGTCTGTCGTATAGATTTTTGTAACTCCAATGGATGGTAGCCTTGTCATTATGGAACATGGTCTATTATCGAGATCTTTGTTACTCAATAGATGGTTACCTTGTCATGATGGAAGGTAGTCGGTTGTAGAGATTTTTGTTACTCCAATGGATGGTTGTCTTGTCATTATGGAAGGAAGTCTGTTGTTGAGATTTTTGTTACTCCAATGGATGGTAGCCTTTTCATTATGGAACGTGGTCTATTGTCGAGATTTTTGTTACTCCAATGGATGGTATCCTTGTCATTATGGAAGGTAGTCTATTTTCGAGATTTTTGTTACTCCATTGGATTGTAGCCTTGTCATTATGGAAGGAAGTCTGTTGTCGAGGTTTTTGTTACTCCAATGGATGGTAGCCTTGTCATTATGGAACGTGGTCTATTGTCGAGATTTTTGTTACTCCAATGGATGGTAGACTTGTCATTATGGAAGATAGTCTGTTGTCGAGATTTTTGTTACTCCAATGGATGGTAGCCTTGACATTATGGAAAGTAGTCTGGTTTCGAGATTTTTGTTACTGCAATGGATGGTAGGATTGTCATTATGGAACCTAGTCTGTTGTTGATATTTTTGTTACCCTAATAAATGGTAGCCTTGTCGTTATGGAAGGTAGTCTGTTGTCTAGATTTTTGTTACTCCAATGGATGATAGCCTTGTCATTATGGAAGTTAGTCTGTTGCAGAGATTTTTGTAACTCCAATGGATGATAGCCTTGTCATTATGGAAGGAAGTTTGTTGTATAGATTTTTGTAACTCCAATGGATGGTAGCCTTGTCATTATGGAACATTGTCTATTATCGAGATCTTTGTTACTCAATAGATGGTAGCCTTGTCATTATAGAAGGTAGTCTGTTGTAGACATTTTTGTTACTCCAATGGATGGTAGCCTTTTCATTATGGAAGGAAGTCTATTGTCGAGATTTTTGTTACTCCAATGAATGGTAGCCTTGTCATTATGGTACGTGGTCTATTGTCGAGATTTTTGTTACTCCAATGGATGGTATCCTTTTCATTATGGAAGGTAGTCTATTTTGGAGATTTTTGTTACTCCATTGGATTGTAGCCTTGTCATTATGGAAGGAAGTCTGTTGTCGAGGTTTTTGTTACTCCAATGGATGGTAGCCTTGTCATTATGGAACATGGTCTATTGTCGAGATTTTTGTTACTCCAATGGATGGTAGACATGTCATTATGGAAGATAGTCTTTTGTCGAGATTTTTGTTACTCCAATGGATGGTAGACTTGACATTATGGATAGTAGTCTGGTTTCGAGATTTTTGTTACTGCAATGGATGGTAGGCTTGTCATTATGGAACATAGTCTGTTGTCGATATTTTTGTTACTCCAATGGATTGTAGCCTTGTCGTTATGGAAGGTAGTCTGTTGTCTAGATTTTTGTTACTCCAATGGATGATAGCCTTGTCATTATGGAAGTTAGTCT
Organism: Vicia faba; assembly: GCA_948472305.1. Taxonomy (NCBI): domain Eukaryota; kingdom Viridiplantae; phylum Streptophyta; class Magnoliopsida; order Fabales; family Fabaceae; genus Vicia; species Vicia faba. Next base: position 695,831,361 of record OX451741.1, read on the forward strand.
GTTGCAGAGATTTTTGTTACTCCAATGGATGGTAGCCTTGTCATTATGGAAGGAAGTCTGTTGTATAGATTTTTGTAACTCCAATGGATGGTAGCCTTCTCATTATGGAACATGGTCTATTATTGAGATCTTTGTTACTCAATAGATGGTAGCCTTGTCATTATGGAAAGTAGTCTGTTGTAGACATTTTTGTTACTCCAATGGATGGTAGCCTTTTCATTATGGAAGGAAGTCTGTTGTCTAGATTTTTGTTACTCCAATGGATGGTAGCCTTGTCATTATGGAACGTGGTCTATTGTCGAGATTTTTGTTACTCCAATGGATGGTATCCTTTTCATTATGGAAGGTAGTCTGTTTTAGAGATTTTTGTTACTCCATTGGATTGTAGCCTTGTCATTATGGAAGGAAGTCCGTTGTCGAGGTTTTTGTTACTCCAATGGATGGTAGACTTGTCATTACGGAACGTGGTCTATTGTCGAGATTTTTTGTTACTCCAATGGATGGTAAACTTATCATTATGGAAGATATTCTGTTGTCGAGATTTTTGTTACTCCAATGGATGGTAGACTTGTCATTATGGAATTTAGTCTGTTGCAGAGATTTTTGTTAATCCAATGGATGGTAGCCATTTCATTATGGAAGGAAGTCTGTTGTATAGATTTTTGTAACTCCAATGGACGGTAGCCTTGTCATTATGGAACATGGTCTATTATCGAGATCTTTGTTACTCAATAGATGGTAGCCTTGTCATTATGGAAGGTAGTCTGTTGTAGATATTTTTGTTACTCCAATGGATGGTAGCCTTGTCATTATGGAAGGAAGTCTGTTGTCGAGATTTTTGTTACTCCAATGGATGGTAGCCTTGTCATTATGGAACGTGGTCTATTGTCGAGATTTTTGTTACTCCAATGGATGGTATCCTTTTCATTATGGAAGGTAGTCTGTTATCAAGATTTTTGTAACGCCATTGGATTGTAGCCTTGTCATTATAGAAGGAAGTCTGTTGTCGAGGTTTTTGTTACTCCAATGGATGGTAGCCTTGTCATTATGGAACGTGGTCTATTATCAAGATTTTTGTTTCTCGAATGGATGGTAGACTTGTCATTATGGAAGATAGTCTATTGTCGAGATTTTTGTTACTCCAATGGATGGTAAACTTGACATTATGGATAGTAGTCAGGTTTCGCGATTTTTGTTACTTCAATGGATGGTAGGCTTGTCATTAAGGAACGTAGTCTGTTGTCGATATTTTTGTTACTCCAATGGATGGTAGCCTTGTCGTTATGGAAGGTAGTCTATTGTCTAGATTTTTGTTACTCCAATGGATGATAGCCTTGTAATTATGGAAGTTAGTCTATTACAGAGATTTTTGTTACTCCAATGGATGGTAGCCTTGTCATTATGGAACGTGGTCTATTGTCGAGATTTTTGTTACTCCAATGGATGGTATCCTTTTCATTATGGAAGGTAGTCTGTTTTCAAGATTTTTGTTACGCCATTGGATTTTAGCCTTGTCATTATGGAAGGAAGTCTGTTTTCGAGGTTTTTGTTACTCCAATGGATGGTAGCCTTGTCATTATGGAAGATAGTCTATTGTCGAGATTTTTGTTACTCCAATGGATGGTAGACTTGTCATCATGGAACATGGTCTATTATCAAGATTTTTGTTACTCGAATGGATGGTAGACTTGTCATTATGGAAGATAGTCTATTGTCGATATTTTTGTTACTCCAATGGATGGTAGACTTGACATTATGGATAGTAGTCTGGTTTCGCGATTTTTGTTACTTCAATGGATGGTAGGCTTGTCATTAAGGAACGTAGTCTGTTGTCAATATTTTTGTTACTCCAATGGATGGTACCCTTGTCGTTATGGAAGGTAGTCTGTTGCAGAGATTTTTGTTACTCCAATGGATGATAGCCTTGTCATTATGGAAGGAAGTTTGTTGTATAGATTTTTGTAACTCCAATGGATGGTAGCCTTGTCATTATGGAACATGGTCTATTATCGAGATCTTTGTTACTCAATAGATGGTAGCCTTGTCATTATGGAAGGTAGTTTGTTGTGGAGATATTTGTTACTCCAATGGATGGTAGCCTTGGCATTATGGAAGGAAGTCTGTTGTCGAGATTTTTGTTACTCCAATGGATGGTAGCCTTGTCATTATGGAACGTGGTCTTTGTGTAGATTTTTGTTACTCCAATGGATGGTATCCTTGTCATTATGGAAGGTAGTCTATTTTCAAGATTTTTGTTACTCCATTGGATTATAGCCTTGTCATTATGGAAGGAAGTTTGTTGTCATGGTTTTTGTTACTCCAATGGATGGTAGACTTGTCATAATGGAACGTGGTCTATTGTCGAGATTTTTGTTACTCCAATGGATGGTAGACTTGTCATTATGGAAGATAGTTTGTTGTCGAGATTTTTGTTACTCCAATGGATGGTAGACTTCACATTATGGAAAGTAGTCTGGTTTCGAGATTTGTGTTACTGCAATGGATGGTAGGCTTGTCATTAAGGAACGTAGTCTGTTGTCGATAGTTTTGTTACCCCAATGGATGGTAGCCTTGTCGTTATGGAAGGTAGTTTGTTGTCTAGATTTTTGTTACTCCAATGGATGATAGCCTCGTCATTATGGAAGTTAGTCTGTTGCAGAGATTTTTGTTACTCCAATGGATGGTAGCCTTGTCATTATGGAAGGAAGTATGTTGTAGAGACTTTTGTTACTCCAATGGATGGTAGCCTTGTCATTATGGAAGGAAGTCTGTTCTCGAGATTTTTGTTACTCCAATGGATGGTAGCCGTGTCATTATGGAAGGAAGTCTGTTGTCGAGATTTTTGTTACTCCAATGGATGGTAGCCTTGTCATTATGGAACGTGGTCTATTGTCTAGATTTTTGTTACTCCAATGGATGGTATCCTTTTCATTATGGAAGGTAGTCTGTTTTCGAGATTTTTTTTACTCCAATGGATTGTAGCCTTATCATTATGGAAGGAAGTCTGTTGTCGAGGTTTTTGTTACACCAATGGATGGTAGCCTTGTCATTATTGAACGTGATCTATTGTCGAGATTTTTGTTACTCGAATGGATGGTAGAATTGTCATTATGGAAGTTAGTCTGTTGCATAGATATTTGTTACTCCAATGGATGGTAGCCTTGTCATTATGGAAGGAAGTCTGGTTTTGCGATTCTTGTTACTCCAATGGATGGTAGCCTTGTCAATATGGAAGGAAGTCTGTTCTCGAGATTTTTGTTACTCCAATGGATGGTAGCCGTGTCATTATGGAACGTGGTCTATTGTCGAGATTTTTGTTACTCCAATGGATGGTAGACTTGTCATTATGGAAGATAGTCCGTTGTCGATATTTTTGTTACTCCAATGGATGGTAGACTTGACATTATGGAAAGTAGTCTGGTTTCGAGATTTTTGTTTCTACAATGGATGGTAGGCTTATCATTATGGAACATAGTCTGTTGTCGAGATCTTTGTTACTCCAATGGATTGTAGCCTTGTCATTATGGAAGGTAGTCTGTTGTAGAGATTTTTGTTACTCCAATGGATGGTACCCTTGTCATTATGGAAGGAAGTCTGTTGTCGAGATTTTTGTTACCCCAATGGATGGTAGCCTTGTCATTATGCAACGTGGTCTATTGTCAAGATTTTTGTTACTCCAATGGATGGTATCCTTGTCATTATGGAAGGTAGTCTGTTTTTGAGATTTTTGTTACTCCATTGGATTGTAGCCTTGTCATTATGGAAGGAAGTCTGTTGTCAAGGTTTTTGTTACTCCAATGGATGGTAGCCTTGTCATTATGGAGCGTGGTCTATTGTCGAGATTTTTGTTACTCTAATGGATGGTATACTTGTCATTATGGAAGATAGTCTGTTGTCCAGATTTTTGTTACTCCAATGTATGGTAGACTTGACATTATGGAAAGTAGTCTGGTTTCGAGATTTTTGTTACTGCAATGGATGGTAGGCTTGTCATTAAGGAACGTAGTCTGTTGTCGATATTTTTGTTACCCCAATGGATGGTAGCCTTGTCGTTATAGAAGGTAGTTTGTTGTCTAGATTTTTGTTACTCCAGTGGATGATAGCCTTTTCATTATTGAAGTTAGTCTGTTGCGGAGATTTTTGTTACTCCAATGGATGGTAGCCTTGTCATTATGGAAGGAAGTCTGTTGTCGAGATTTTTGTTACTCCAATGGATGGTAGCCTTGTCATTATGGAACGTGGTCTATTGTCGAGATTTTTGTTACTCCAATGGATGGTATCCTTTTCATTATGGAAGGTAGTCTGTTATCAAGATTTTTGTAACGCCATTGGATTGTAGCCTTGTCATTATAGAAGGAAGTCTGTTGTCGAGGTTTTTGTTACTCCAATGGATGGTAGCCTTGTCATCATGGAACGTGGTCTATTATCAAGATTTCTGTTTCTCGAATGGATGGTAGACTTGTAATTATGGAAGATAGTCTATTGTCGAGATTTTTGTTACTCCAATGGATGGTAGACTTGACATTATGGATAGTAGTCTGGTTTCGCGATTTTTGTTACTTCAATGGATGGTAGGCTTGTCATTAAGGAACGTAGTCTGTTGTCAATATTTTTGTTACTCCAATGGATGGTAGCCTTGTCGTTATGGAAGGTAGTCTGTTGTAGAGATTTTTGTTACTCCAATGGATGATAGCCTTGTCATTATGGAAGGAAGTTTGTTGTATAGATTTTTGTAACTCCAATGGATGGTAGCCTTGTCAATATGGAACATGGTCTATTATCGAGATCTTTGTTACTCAATAGATGGTAGCCTTGTCATTATGGAAGGTAGTTTGTTGTAGAGATATTTGTTACTCCAATGGATGGTAGCCTTGGCATTATGGAAGGAAGTCTGTTGTCGAGATTTTTGTTACTCCAATGGATGGTAGCCTTGTCATTATGGAACGTGGTCTTTGTGTAGATTTTTGTTACTCCAATGGATGGTATCCTTGTCATTATGGAAGGTAGTCTATTTTCAAGATTTTTTTTACTCCATTGGATTCTAGCCTTGTCATTATGGAAGGAAGTTTGTTGTCGTGGTTTTTGTTACTCCAATGGATGGTAGACTTGTCATAATGGAACGTGGTCTATTGTCGATATTTTTGTTACTCCAATGGATGGTAGACTTGTCATTATGGAAGATAGTTTGTTGTCAAGATTTTTGTTACTCCAATGGATGGTAGACTTCACATTATGGAAAGTAGTCTGGTTTCGAGATTTGTGTTACTGCAATGGATGGTAGGCTTGTCATTAAGGAACGTGGTCTGTTTTCGATAGTTTTGTTACCCCAATGGATGGTAGCCTTGTCGTTATGGAAGGTAGTTTGTTGTCTAGATTTTTGTTACTCCAATGGATGATAGCCTTGTCATTATGGAAGTTAGTCTGTTGCAGAAATTTTTGTTACTCCAATGGATGTTAGCCTTGTCATTATGGAAGGAAGTCTGTTGTATAGATTTTTGTAACTCCAATGGACGGTAGCCTTGTCATTATGGAACATGGTCTATTATCGAGATCTTTGTTACTCAATAGATGGTAGCCTTGTCATTAAGGAAGGTAGTCTGTTGTAGAGATTTTTGTTACTCCAATGGATGGTAGCCTTGTCATTATGGAAGGAAGTCCGTTCTCGAGATTTTTGTTACTCCAATGGATGGTAGCCGTGTCATTATGGAACGTGGTCTATTGTCGAGATTTTTGTTACTCCAATGGATGGTAGACTTGTCATTATGGAAGATAGTCTGTTGTCGAGATTTTTGTTACTCCAATGGATGGTACACTTGACATTATGGAAAGTAGTCTGGTTTCAAGATTTTTGTTACTGCAATGGATGGTAGGCTTGTCATTATGGAACGTAGTCTGTTGTCGATATTTTTGTTACTCCAATGGATTATAGCCTTGTCGTTATGGAAGGTAGTCTGTTGTCTAGATTTTTGTTACTCCAATGGATGATAGCCTCGTCATTATGGAAGTTAGTCTGTTGCAGAGATTTTTGTTACTCCAATGGATGGTAGCCTTGTCATTATGGAAGGAAGCCTGTTGTAGAGACTTTTGTTACTCCAATGGATGGTAGCCTTGTCATTATGGAAGGAAGTCTGTTCTCGAGATTTGTGTTACTCCAATGGATGGTAGCCGTGTCATTATGGAAGGAAGTCTGTTGTCGAGATTTTTGTTACTCCAATGGATGGTAGCCTTGTCATTATGGAACGTGGTCTATTGTCTAGATTTTTGTTACTCCAATGGATGGTATCCTTTTCATTATGGAAGGTAGTCTGTTTTCGAGATTTTTTTTACTCCAATGGATTGTAGCCTTATCATTATGGAAGGAAGTCTGTTGTCGAGGTTTTTGTTACACCAATGGATGGTAGCCTTGTCATTATGGAACGTGGTCTATTGTCGAGATTTTTGTTACTCGAATGGATGGTAGAATTGTCATTATGGAAGTTAGTCTGTTGCAGAGATATTTGTTACTCCAATGGATGGTAGCCTTGTCATTATGGAAGGAAGTCTGGTTTTGCGATTTTTGTTACTCCAATGGATGGTAGCCTTGTCAATATGGAAGGAAGTCTGTTCTCGAGATTTTTGTTACTCCAATGGATGGTAGCCGTGTCATTATGGAACGTGGTCTATTGTCGAGATTTTTGTTACTCCAATGGATGGTAGACTTGTCATTATGGAAGATAGTCTGTTGTCGATATTTTTGTTACTCCAATGGATGGTAGACTTGACATTATGGAAAGTAGTCTGGTTTCGAGATTTTTGTTACTACAATGGATGGTAGGCTTATCATTATGGAACGTAGTCTGTTGTCGAGATCTTTGTTACTCCAATGGATTGTAGCCTTGTCATTATGGAAGGTAGTTTGTTGTAGAGATTTTTGTTACTCCAATGGATGGTAGCCTTGTCATTATGGAAGGAAGTCTGTTGTCGAGATTTTTGTTACCCCAATGGATGGTAGCCTTGTCATTATGCAACGTGGTCTATTGTCAAGATTTTTGTTACTCCAATGGATGGTATCCTTGTCATTATGGAAGGTAGTCTGTTTTTGAGATTTTTGTTACTCCATTGGATTGTAGCCTTGTCATTATGGAAGGAAGTCTGTTGTCAAGGTTTTTGTTACTCCAATGGATGGTAGCCTTGTCATTATGGAACTTGGTCTATTGTCGAGATTTTTGTTACTCTAATGGATGGTATACTTGTCATTATGGAAGATAGTATGTTGTCCAGATTTTTGTTACTCCAATGGATGGTAGACTTGACATTATGGAAAGTAGTCTGGTTTCGAGATTTTTGTTACTGCAATGGATGGTAGGCTTGTCATTAAGGAACGTAGTTTGTTGTCGATATTTTTGTTACCCCAATGGATGGTAGCCTTGTCGTTATAGAAGGTAGTTTGTTGTCTAGATTTTTGTTACTCCAATGGATGATAGCCTTTTCATTATTGAAGTTAGTCTGTTGCGGAGATTTTTGTGACTCCAATGGATGGTAGCCTTGTCATTATGGAAGGAAGTCTGTTGTAGAGATTTTTGTAACTCCAACGTATGGTAGCCTTGTCATTATGGAACATGGTCTATTATCGAGATCTTTGTTACTCAATAGATGGTAGCCTTGTCATTATGGAAGGTAGTCTATTGTAGTGATTTTTGTTACTCCAATGGATGGTAGCATTGTCATTATGGAAGGAAGTCTGTTGTCGAGGTTTTTGTTACTCCAATGGATGGTAGCCTTGTCATTATGGAACGTGGTCTATTGTCGAGATTTTTGTTACTCCAATGGATGGTAGACTTGTCATTATGGAAGATAGTCTGTTGTTGAGATTTTTGTTACTCCAATGGATGGTATACTTGACATTATGGAAAGTAGTCTGGTTTTGAGATTTTTGTTACTGCAATGGATGGTAGGCTTGTCATTAGGGAACGTAGTCTGTTGTCAATATTTTTGTTACTCCAATGGATGGTAGCCTTGTCGTTATGGAAGGTAGTCTGTTGTCTAGATTTTTGTTACTCCAATGGATGATAGCCTTGTCATTATGAAAGTTAGTCTGTTGCAGAGATTTTTGTTACTCCAATGGATGGTAGCCTTGTCATTATGGAAGGAAGTCTGTTGTATAGATTTTTGTAACTCCAAAGGATGGTAGCCTTGTCATTATGGAACATGGTCTATTATCGAGATCTTTGTTACTCAATAGATGGTAGCCTTGTCATTATGGAAGGTAGTTTGTTATAGAGATTTTTGTTACTCCAATGGATGGTAGCCTTGTCATTATGGAAGGAAGTCTGTTGTCGAGACTTTTGTTACTCCAATGGATGGTAGCATTGTCATTATGGAATGTGGTCTATTGTCGAGATTTTTGTTACTGCAATGGATGGTATCCTTGTCATTATGGAACGTGGTCTATTGTCGAGATTTTTGTTACTCCAATGGATGGTAGACTTGTCATTATGGAAGATAGTCTGTTGTCGAGGTTTTTGTTACTCTAATGGATGGTAGACTTGACATTATGGAAAGTAGTCTAGTTTCGAGATTTTTGTTACTGCAATGGATGCTAGGCTTGTCATTATGGAATGTAGTCTATTGTCGATATTTTTGTTACCCCAATGGATGGTATCCTTGTCGTTATGGAAGGTAGTTTGTTGTCTAGATTTTTGTTACTCCAATGGATGATAGCCTTTTCATTATGGAAGTTAGTCTGTTGCAGAGATTTTTGTAACTCCAATGGATGGTAGCCTTGTCATTATGGAAGAATGTCTATTGTATAGATTTTTGTAACTCCAATGGACGGTAGCCTTGTCATTATGGAACATGGTCTATTATCGAGATCTTTGTTACTCAATAGATGGTAGCCTTGTCATTACGGAAGGTAGTCTGTTGTAGAGATTTTTGTTACTCCAATGGATGGTAGCCTTGTTATTATGGAAGGAAGTATGTTGTCGAGATTTTTGTTACTCCAATGGATGGTAGCCTTGTCATTATGGAACGTGGTCTATTGTCGAGATTTTTGTTACTCCAATGGATGGTATCCTTGTCCTAATGGAAGGTAGTCTGTTTTTGAGATTTTTGTTACTCCATTGGATTGTAGACTTGTCATTATGGAAGGAAGTCTGTTGTCGAGGTTTTTGTTACTCCAATGGATGGTAGCCTTGTCATTATGGAACGTGGTCTATTGTCGAGATTTTTGTTACTCCAATGGATGGTAGACTTGTCATTATGGAAGATAGTCTGTTGTTGAGATTTTTGTTACTCCAATGGATGGTATACTTGACATTATGGAAAGTAGTCTGGTTTTGAGATTTTTGTTACTGCAATGGATGGTAGGCTTGTCATTAGGGAACGTAGTCTGTTGTCAATATTTTTGTTACTCCAATGGATGGTAGCCTTGTCGTTATGGAAGGTAGTCTGTTGTCTAGATTTTTGTTACTCCAATGGATGATAGCCTTGTCATTATGAAAGTTAGTCTGTTGCAGAGATTTTTGTTACTCCAATGGATGGTAGCCTTGTCATTATGGAAGGAAGTCTGTTGTATAGATTTTTGTAACTCCAAAGGATGGTAGCCTTGTCATTATGGAACATGGTCTATTATCGAGATCTTTGTTACTCAATAGATGGTAGCCTTGTCATTATGGAAGGTAGTTTGTTATAGAGATTTTTGTTACTCCAATGGATGGTAGCCTTGTCATTATGGAAGGAAGTCTGTTGTCGAGACTTTTGTTACTCCAATGGATGGTAGCATTGTCATTATGGAATGTGGTCTATTGTCGAGATTTTTGTTACTGCAATGGATGGTATCCTTGTCATTATGGAACGTGGTCTATTGTCGAGATTTTTGTTACTCCAATGGATGGTAGACTTGTCATTATGGAAGATAGTCTGTTGTCGAGGTTTTTGTTACTCCAATGGATGGTAGACTTGACATTATGGAAAGTAGTCTAGTTTCGAGATTTTTGTTACTGCAATGGATGCTAGGCTTGTCATTATGGAATGTAGTCTATTGTCGATATTTTTGTTACCCCAATGGATGGTATCCTTGTCGTTATGGAAGGTAGTTTGTTGTCTAGATTTTTGTTACTCCAATGGATGATAGCCTTTTCATTATGGAAGTTAGTCTGTTGCAGAGATTTTTGTAACTCCAATGGATGGTAGCCTTGTCATTATGGAAGAATGTCTATTGTATAGATTTTTGTAACTCCAATGGACGGTAGCCTTGTCATTATGGAACATGGTCTATTATCGAGATCTTTGTTACTCAATAGATGGTAGCCTTGTCATTACGGAAGGTAGTCTGTTGTAGAGATTTTTGTTACTCCAATGGATGGTAGCCTTGTTATTATGGAAGGAAGTCTGTTGTCGAGATTTTTGTTACTCCAATGGATGGTAGCCTTGTCATTATGGAACGTGGTCTATTGTCGAGATTTTTGTTACTCCAATGGATGGTATCCTTGTCCTTATGGAAGGTAGTCTGTTTTTGAGATTTTTGTTACTCCATTGGATTGTAGACTTGTCATTATGGAAGGAAGTCTGTTGTCGAGGTTTTTGTTACTCCAATGGATGGTAGCCTTGTCATTATGGAACGTGGTCTATTGTCGAGATTTTTGTTACTCCAATGGATGGTAGACTTGTCATTATGGAAGATAGTCTGTTGTCTAGATTTTTTTGACTCCAATGGATGGTAGAATTGACATTATGGAAAGTAGTCTGGTTTCGAGATTTTTGTTACTGCAATGGATGGTAGGCTTGTCATTATGGAACGTTGTCTGTTGTCGATATTTTTCTTACCCCAATGGATGGTATCCTTGTCGTTATGGAAGGTAGTTTATTGTCTAGATTTTTGTTACTCCAATGGATGATAGCCTTTTCATTATTGAACTTAGTCTGTTGCAGAGATTTTTGTTACTCCAATGGATGGTAGCCCTGTCATTATGGAAGGAAGTCTGTTGTATAGATTTTTGTAACTCCAATGGTTGGTACCCTTGTCATTATGGAACATGGTCTATTATCGAGATCTTTGTTACTCAATAGATGGTAGCCTTGTCATTATGGAAGGTAGTTTGTTGTAGAGATTTTTGTTACTCCAATGGATGGTAGCCTTATCATTATGGAAGGAAGTCTGTTGTCGAGATTTTTGTTACTCCAATGGATGGTAACATTGTCATTATGGAACATGTTCTATTGTCGAGATTTTTGTTACTCCAATGGATGATATCCTTGTCATTATGGAAGGTAGTTTTTTTTCGAGATTTTTGTTACTCCATTGGATTGTAGCCTTGTCATTATGGAAGGAAGTCTGTTGTCGAGGTTTTTGTTACTCCAATGGATGGTAGCCTTGTCATTATGGAACGTGGTCTATTGTCGAGATTTTTGTTACTCCAATGGATGTCAGGCTTGTCATTATGGAAGATAGTCTATTGTCGAGATTTTTGTTACTCCAATGGATGGTAGACTTGACATTATGGAAAGTAGTCTGGTTTCGAGATTTTTGTTACTGCAATGGATGGTAGGCTTGTAATTATGGAACGTAGTCTGTTGTCGAGATTTTTGTTACTCCAATGGATGGTAGACTTGTCATTATGAAAGATAGTCTGTTGTCTAGATTTTTTTACTCCAATGGATGGTAGACTTGACATTATGGAATGTAGTCTGGTTTCGAGATTTTTTTTACTGCAATGGATGGTAGGCTTGTCATAATGGAACGTAGTCTGTGGTGGATATTTTTGTTACCCCAATGAATGGTAGCCTTGTCATTATGGAAGGTAGTTTGTTGTCTAGAGTTTTGTTACTCCAATGGATGATAGCCTTTTCATTATGGAAGTTAGTCTGTTGCAGAGATTTTTGTTACTCCAATGGATGGTAGCCTTGTCATTATGGAAGGAAGTCTGTTGTATAGATTTTTGTAACTCCAATGGATGGTAGCCTTGTCATTATGGAACATGGTCTATTATCGAGATCTTTGTTACTCAATAGATGGTAGCCTTGTCATTATGGAAGGTAGTTTGTTATAGAGATTTTTGTTACTCCAATGGATGGTAGCCTTGTCATTATGGAAGGAAGTCTGTTGTCGAGACTTTTGTTACTCCAATGGATGGTAGCATTGTCATTATGGAATGTGGTCTATTGTCGAGATTTTTGTTACTGCAATGGATGGTATCCTTGTCATTATGGAACGTGGTCTATTGTCGAGATTTTTGTTACTCCAATGGATGGTAGACTTGTCATTATGGAAGATAGTCTGTTGTCGAGGTTTTTGTTACTCCAATGGATGGTAGACTTGACATTATGGAAAGTAGTCTAGTTTCGAGATTTTTGTTACTGCAATGGATGCTAGGCTTGTCATTATGGAATGTAGTCTATTGTCGATATTTTTGTTACCCCAATGGATGGTATCCTTGTCGTTATGGAAGGTAGTTTGTTGTCTAGATTTTTGTTACTCCAATGGATGATAGCCTTTTCATTATGGAAGTTAGTCTGTTGCAGAGATTTTTGTAACTCCAATGGATGGTAGCCTTGTCATTATGGAAGAATGTCTATTGTATAGATTTTTGTAACTCCAATGGACGGTAGCCTTGTCATTATGGAACATGGTCTATTATCGAGATCTTTGTTACTCAATAGATGGTAGCCTTGTCATTACGGAAGGTAGTCTGTTGTAGAGATTTTTGTTACTCCAATGGATGGTAGCCTTGTTATTATGGAAGGAAGTCTGTTGTCGAGATTTTTGTTACTCCAATGGATGGTAGCCTTGTCATTATGGAACGTGGTCTATTGTCGAGATTTTTGTTACTCCAATGGATGGTATCCTTGTCCTTATGGAAGGTAGTATGTTTTTGAGATTTTTGTTACTCCATTGGATTGTAGACTTGTCATTATGGAAGGAAGTCTGTTGTCGAGGTTTTTGTTACTCCAATGGATGGTAGCCTTGTCATTATGGAACGTGGTCTATTGTCGAGATTTTTGTTACTCCAATGGATGGTAGACTTGTCATTATGGAAGATAGTCTGTTGTCTAGATTTTTTTGACTCCAATGGATGGTAGAATTGACATTATGGAAAGTAGTCTGGTTTCGAGATTTTTGTTACTGCAATGGATGGTAGGCTTGTCATTATGGAACGTAGTCTGTTGTCGATATTTTTCTTACCCCAATGGATGGTATCCTTGTCGTTATGGAAGGTAGTTTATTGTCTAGATTTTTGTTACTCCAATGGATGATAGCCTTTTCATTATTGAACTTAGTCTGTTGCAGAGATTTTTGTTACTCCAATGGATGGTAGCCCTGTCATTATGGAAGGAAGTCTGTTGTATAGATTTTTGTAACTCCAATGGTTGGTAGCCTTGTCATTATGGAACATGGTCTATTATCGAGATCTTTGTTACTCAATAGATGGTAGCCTTGTCATTATGGAAGGTAGTTTGTTGTAGAGATTTTTGTTACTCCAATGGATGGTAGCCTTATCATTATGGAAGGAAGTCTGTTGTCGAGATTTTTGTTACTCCAATGGATGGTAACATTGTCATTATGGAACATGTTCTATTGTCGAGATTTTTGTTACTCCAATGGATGATATCCTTGTCATTATGGAAGGTAGTTTTTTTTCGAGATTTTTGTTACTCCATTGGATTGTAGCCTTGTCATTATGGAAGGAAGTCTGTTGTCGAGGTTTTTGTTACTCCAATGGATGGTAGCCTTGTCATTATGGAACGTGGTCTATTGTCGAGATTTTTGTTACTCCAATGGATGTCAGGCTTGTCATTATGGAAGATAGTCTATTGTCGAGATTTTTGTTACTCCAATGGATGGTAGACTTGACATTATGGAAAGTAGTCTGGTTTCGAGATTTTTGTTACTGCAATGGATGGTAGGCTTGTAATTATGGAACGTAGTCTGTTGTCGAGATTTTTGTTACTCCAATGGATGGTAGACTTGTCATTATGAAAGATAGTCTGTTGTCTAGATTTTTTTACTCCAATGGATGGTAGACTTGACATTATGGAATGTAGTCTGGTTTCGAGATTTTTTTTACTGCAATGGATGGTAGGCTTGTCATAATGGAACGTAGTCTGTTGTGGATATTTTTGTTACCCCAATGAATGGTAGCCTTGTCATTATGGAAGGTAGTTTGTTGTCTAGAGTTTTGTTACTCCAATGGATGATAGCCTTTTCATTATGGAAGTTAGTCTGTTGCAGAGATTTTTGTTACTCCAATGGATGGTAGCCTTGTCATTATGGAAGGAAGTCTGTTGTATAGATTTTTGTAACTCCAATGGATGGTAGCCTTGTCATTATGGAACATGGTCTATTATCGAGATCTTTGTTACTCAATAGATGGTAGCCTTGTCATTATGGAAGGTAGTCTGTTGTAGAGATTTTTGTTACTCCAATGGATGTTAGCCTTGTCATTATGGAAGGAAGTCTGTTGTCGAGATTTTTGTTACTCCAATGGATGGTAGCCTTGTCATTATGGAACGTGGTCTATTGTTGATATTTTTGTTACTCCAATGGATGGTATACTTGTCATTATGGAAGGTAGTATGTTTTCGAGATTTTTTTTACTCCATTGGATTGTAGCCTTGTCATTATGGAAGGAAGTCTGTTGTCGAGGTTTTTGTTACTCCAATGGATGGTAGCCTTGTCATTATGGAACGTGGTCTATTGTCGAGATTTTTGTTACTCCAATGGATGTCAGACTTGTCATTATGGAAGATAGTCTGTTGTCGAGATTTTTGTTACTCCAATGGATGGTAGACTTGACATTATGGAAAGTAGTCTGGTTTCGAGATTTTTGTTACTGCAATGGATGGTAGGCTTGTAATTATGGAACGTAGTCTGTTGTCGAGATTTTTGTTACTCCAATGGATGGTAGACTTGTCATTATGAAAGATAGTTTGTTGTCTAGATTTTTTTACTCCAATGGATGGTAGACTTGACATTATGCAATGTAGTCTGGTTTCGAGATTTTTTTTACTACAATGGATGGTAGGCTTGTCATTATGGAACGTAGTCTGTTGTGGATAATTTTGTTACCCCAATGAATTGTAGCATTGTCATTATGGAAGGTAGTTTGTTGTCTAGAGTTTTGTTACTCCAATGGATGATAGCCTTTTCATTATGGAAGTTAGTCTGTTTCAGAGATTTTTGTTACTCCAATGGTTGGTAGCCCTGTCATTATGGAAGGAAGTCTGTTGTATAGATTTTTGTAACTCCAATGGATGGTAGCCTTGTCATTATGGAACATGGTCTATTATCGAGATCTTTGTTACTCAATAGATGGTAGCCTTGTCATTATGGAAGGTAGTTTGTTGTAGAGATTTTTGTTACTCCAATGGATGGTAGCCTTGTCATTATGGAAGGAAGTCTGTTGTCGAGACTTTTGTTACTCCAATGGATGGTAGCATTGTCATTATGGAATGTGGTCTATTGTCGAGATTTTTGTTACTGCAATGGATGGTATCCTTGTCATTATGGAACGTGGTCTATTGTCGAGATTTTTGTTACTCCAATGGATGGTAGACTTGTCATTATGGAAGATAGTCTGTTGTCGAGGTTTTTGTTACTCCAATGGATGGTAGACTTGACATTATGGAAAGTAGTCTAGTTTCGAGATTTTTGTTACTGCAATGGATGCTAGGCTTGTCATTATGGAATGTAGTCTATTGTCGATATTTTTGTTACCCCAATGGATGGTATCCTTGTCGTTATGGAAGGTAGTTTGTTGTCTAGATTTTTGTTACTCCAATGGATGATAGCCTTTTCATTATGGAAGTTAGTCTGTTGCAGAGATTTTTGTAACTCCAATGGATGGTAGCCTTGTCATTATGGAAGAATGTCTATTGTATAGATTTTTGTAACTCCAATGGACGGTAGCCTTGTCATTATGGAACATGGTCTATTATCGAGATCTTTGTTACTCAATAGATGGTAGCCTTGTCATTACAGAAGGTAGTCTGTTGTAGAGATTTTTGTTACTCCAATGGATGGTAGCCTTGTTATTATGGAAGGAAGTCTGTTGTCGAGATTTTTGTTACTCCAATGGATGGTAGCCTTGTCATTATGGAACGTGGTCTATTGTCGAGATTTTTGTTACTCCAATGGATGGTATCCTTGTCCTTATGGAAGGTAGTATGTTTTTGAGATTTTTGTTACTCCATTGGATTGTAGACTTGTCATTATGGAAGGAAGTCTGTTGTCGAGGTTTTTGTTACTCCAATGGATGGTAGCCTTGTCATTATGGAACGTGGTCTATTGTCGAGATTTTTGTTACTCCAATGGATGGTAGACTTGTCATTATGGAAGATAGTCTGTTGTCTAGATTTTTTTGACTCCAATGGATGGTAGAATTGACATTATGGAAAGTAGTCTGGTTTCGAGATTTTTGTTACTGCAATGGATGGTAGGCTTGTCATTATGGAACATAGTCTGTTGTCGATATTTTTCTTACCCCAATGGATGGTATCCTTGTCGTTATGGAAGGTAGTTTATTGTCTAGATTTTTGTTACTCCAATGGATGATAGCCTTTTCATTATTGAACTTAGTCTGTTGCAGAGATTTTTGTTACTCCAATGGATGGTAGCCCTGTCATTATGGAAGGAAGTCTGTTGTATAGATTTTTGTAACTCCAATGGTTGGTAGCCTTGTCATTATGGAACATGGTCTATTATCGAGATCTTTGTTACTCAATAGATGGTAGCCTTGTCATTATGGAAGGTAGTTTGTTGTAGAGATTTTTGTTACTCCAATGGATGGTAGCCTTATCATTATGGAAGGAAGTCTGTTGTCGAGATTTTTGTTACTCCAATGGATGGTAACATTGTCATTATGGAACATGTTCTATTGTCGAGATTTTTGTTACTCCAATGGATGATATCCTTGTCATTATGGAAGGTAGTTTTTTTTCGAGATTTTTGTTACTCCATTGGATTGTAGCCTTGTCATTATGGAAGGAAGTCTATTGTCGAGGTTTTTGTTACTCCAATGGATGGTAGCCTTGTCATTATGGAACGTGGTCTATTGTCGAGATTTTTGTTACTCCAATGGATGTCAGGCTTGTCATTATGGAAGATAGTCTATTGTCGAGATTTTTGTTACTCCAATGGATGGTAGACTTGACATTATGGAAAGTAGTCTGGTTTCGAGATTTTTGTTACTGCAATGGATGGTAGGCTTGTAATTATGGAACGTAGTCTGTTGTCGAGATTTTTGTTACTCCAATGGATGGTAGACTTGTCATTATGAAAGATAGTCTGTTGTCTAGATTTTTTTACTCCAATGGATGGTAGACTTGACATTATGGAATGTAGTCTGGTTTCGAGATTTTTTTTACTGCAATGGATGGTAGGCTTGTCATAATGGAACGTAGTCTGTTGTGGATATTTTTGTTACCCCAATGAATGGTAGCCTTGTCATTATGGAAGGTAGTTTGTTGTCTAGAGTTTTGTTACTCCAATGGATGATAGCCTTTTCATTATGGAAGTTAGTTTGTTGCAGAGATTTTTGTTACTCCAATGGATGGTAGCCTTGTCATTATGGAAGGAAGTCTGTTGTATAGATTTTTGTAACTCCAATGGATGGTAGCCTTGTCATTATGGAACATGGTCTATTATCGAGATCTTTGTTACTCAATAGATGGTAGCCTTGTCATTATGGAAGGTAGTCTGTTGTAGAGATTTTTGTTACTCCAATGGATGTTAGCCTTGTCATTATGGAAGGAAGTCTGTTGTCGAGATTTTTGTTACTCCAATGGATGGTAGCCTTGTCATTATGGAACGTGGTCTATTGTTGATATTTTTGTTACTCCAATGGATGGTATACTTGTCATTATGGAAGGTAGTATGTTTTCGAGATTTTTTTTACTCCATTGGATTGTAGCCTTGTCATTATGGAAGGAAGTCTGTTGTCGAGGTTTTTGTTACTCCAATGGATGGTAGCCTTGTCATTATGGAACGTGGTCTATTGTCGAGATTTTTGTTACTCCAATGGATGTCAGACTTGTCATTATGGAAGATAGTCTGTTGTCGAGATTTTTGTTACTCCAATGGATGGTAGACTTGACATTATGGAAAGTAGTCTGGTTTCGAGATTTTTGTTACTGCAATGGATGGTAGGCTTGTAATTATGGAACGTAGTCTGTTGTCGAGATTTTTGTTACTCCAATGGATGGTAGACTTGTCATTATGAAAGATAGTTTGTTGTCTAGATTTTTTTACTCCAATGGATGGTAGACTTGACATTATGCAATGTAGTCTGGTTTCGAGATTTTTTTTACTACAATGGATGGTAGGCTTGTCATTATGGAACGTAGTCTGTTGTGGATAATTTTGTTACCCCAATGAATTGTAGCATTGTCATTATGGAAGGTAGTTTGTTGTCTAGAGTTTTGTTACTCCAATGGATGATAGCCTTTTCATTATGGAAGTTAGTCTGTTGCAGAGATTTTTGTTACTCCAATGGTTGGTAGCCCTGTCATTATGGAAGGAAGTCTGTTGTATAGATTTTTGTAACTCCAATGGATGGTAGCCTTGTCATTATGGAACATGGTCTATTATCGAGATCTTTGTTACTCAATAGATGGTAGCCTTGTCATTATGGAAGGTAGTTTGTTGTAGAGATTTTTGTTACTCCAATGGATGGTAGCCTTATCATTATGGAAGGAAGTCTGTTGTCGAGATTTTTGTTACTCCAATGGATGGTAGCATTGTCATTATGGAACATGGTCTATTGTCGAGATTTTTGTTACTTCAATGGATGATATCCTTGTCATTATGGAAGGTAGTCTTTTTTCGAGATTTTTGTTACTCCATTGGATTGTAGCCTTGTCATTATGGAAGGAAGTCTGTTGTCGATGTTTTTGTTACTCCAATGGATGGTAGCCTTGTCATTATAGAACGTGGTCTATTGTCGAGATTTTTGTTACTCCAATGGATGGTAGACTTGTCATTATGGAAGATAGTCTGTTGTCTAGATTTTTTTGACTCCAATGGATGGTAGAATTGACATTATGGAAAGTAGTCTGGTGTCTAGATTTTTGTTACTCCAATGGATGATAGCCTTTTCATTATGGAAGTTAGTCTGTTGCAGAGATTTTTGTAACTCCAATGGATGGTAGCCTTGTCATTATGGAAGAATGTCCATTGTATAGATTTTTGTAACTCCAATGGACGGTAGCCTTGTCATTATGGAACATGGTCTATTATCGAGATCTTTGTTACTCAATAGATGGTAGCCTTGTCATTACGGAAGGTAGTCTGTTGTAGAGATTTTTGTTACTCCAATGGATGGTAGCCTTGTTATTATGGAAGGAAGTCTGTTGTCGAGATTTTTGTTACTCCAATGGATGGTAGCCTTGTCATTATGGAACGTGGTCTATTGTCGAGATTTTTGTTACTCCAATGGATGGTATCCTTGTCCTTATGGAAGGTAGTCTGTTTTTGAGATTTTTGTTACTCCATTGGATTGTAGACTTGTCATTATGGAAGGAAGTCTGTTGTCGAGGTTTTTGTTACTCCAATGGATGGTAGCCTTGTCATTATGGAACGTGGTCTATTGTCGAGATTTTTGTTACTCCAATGGATGGTAGACTTGTCACTATGGAAGATAGTCTGTTGTCTAGATTTTTTTGACTCCAATGGATGGTACAATTGACATTATGGAAAGTAGTCTGGTTTCGAGATTTTTGTTACTGCAATGGATGGTAGGCTTGTCATTATGGAACGTAGTCTGTTGTCGATATTTTTCTTACCCCAATGGATGGTATCCTTGTCGTTATGGAAGGTAGTTTATTGTCTAGATTTTTGTTACTCCAATGGATGATAGCCTTTTCATTATTGAACTTAGTCTGTTGCAGAGATTTTTGTTACTCCAATGGATGGTAGCCCTGTCATTATGGAAGGAAGTCTGTTGTATAGATTTTTGTAACTCCAATGGTTGGTAGCCTTGTCATTATGGAACATGGTCTATTATCGAGATCTTTGTTACTCAATAGATGGTAGCCTTGTCATTATGGAAGGTAGTTTGTTGTAGAGATTTTTGTTACTCCAATGGATGGTAGCCTTATCATTATGGAAGGAAGTCTGTTGTCGAGATTTTTGTTACTCCAATGGATGGTAACATTGTCATTATGGAACATGTTCTATTGTCGAGATTTTTGTTACTCCAATGGATGATATCCTTGTCATTATGGAAGGTAGTCTTTTTTCGAGATTTTTGTTACTCCATTGGATTGTAGCCTTGTCATTATGGAAGGAAGTCTGTTGTCGAGGTTTTTGTTACTCCAATGGATGGTAGCCTTGTCATTATGGAACGTGGTCTATTGTCGAGATTTTTGTTACTCCAATGGATGTCAGGCTTGTCATTATGGAAGATAGTCTATTGTCGAGATTTTTGTTACTCCAATGGATGGTAGACTTGACATTATGGAAAGTAGTCTGGTTTTGAGATTTTTGTTACTGCAATGGATGGTAGGCTTGTAATTATGGAACGTAGTCTGTTGTCGAGATTTTTGTTACTCCAATGGATGGTAGACTTGTCATTATGAAAGATAGTCTGTTGTCTAGATTTTTTTACTCCAATGGATGGTAGACTTGACATTATGGAATGTAGTCTGGTTTCGAGATTTTTTTTACTGCAATGGATGGTAGGCTTGTCATAATGGAACGTAGTCTGTTGTGGATATTTTTGTTACCCCAATGAATGGTAGCCTTGTCATTATGGAAGGTAGTTTGTTGTCTAGAGTTTTGTTACTCCAATGGATGATAGCCTTTTCATTATGGAAGTTAGTCTGTGGCAGAGATTTTTGTTACTCCAATGGATGGTAGCCTTGTCATTATGGAAGGAAGTCTGTTGTATAGATTTTTGTAACTCCAATGGATGGTAGCCTTGTCATTATGGAACATGGTCTATTATCGAGATCTTTGTTACTCAATAGATGGTAGCCTTGTCATTATGGAAGGTAGTCTGTTGTAGAGATTTTTGTTACTCCAATGGATGTTAGCCTTGTCATTATGGAAGGAAGTCTGTTGTCGAGATTTTTGTTACTCCAATGGATGGTAGCCTTGTCATTATGGAACGTGGTCTATTGTTGATATTTTTGTTACTCCAATGGATGGTATACTTATCATTATGGAAGGTAGTATGTTTTCGAGATTTTTTTTACTCCATTGGATTGTAGCCTTGTCATTATGGAAGGAAGTCTGTTGTCGAGGTTTTTGTTACTCCAATGGATGGTAGCCTTGTCATTATGGAACGTGGTCTATTGTCGAGATTTTTGTTACTCCAATGGATGTCAGACTTGTCATTATGGAAGATAGTCTGTTGTCGAGATTTTTGTTACTCCAATGGATGGTAGACTTGACATTATGGAAAGTAGTCTGGTTTCGAGATTTTTGTTACTGCAATGGATGGTAGGCTTGTAATTATGGAACGTAGTCTGTTGTCGAGATTTTTGTTACTCCAATGGATGGTAGACTTGTCATTATGAAAGATAGTTTGTTGTCTAGATTTTTTTACTCCAATGGATGGTAGACTTGACATTATGCAATGTAGTCTGGTTTCGAGATTTTTTTTACTGCAATGGATGGTAGGCTTGTCATTATGGAACGTAGTCTGTTGTGGATATTTTTGTTACCCCAATGAATTGTAGCATTGTCATTATGGAAGGTAGTTTGTTGTCTAGAGTTTTGTTACTCCAATGGATGATAGCCTTTTCATTATGGAAGTTAGTCTGTTGCAGAGATTTTTGTTACTCCAATGGATGGTAGCCCTGTCATTATGGAAGGAAGTCTGTTGTATAGATTTTTGTAACTCCAATGGATGGTAGCCTTGTCATTATGGAACATGGTCTATTATCGAGATCTTTGTTACTCAATAGATGGTAGCCTTGTCATTATGGAAGGTAGTTTGTTGTAGAGATTTTTGTTACTCCAATGGATGGTAGCCTTATCATTATGGAAGGAAGTCTGTTGTCGAGATTTTTGTTACTCCAATGGATGGTAGCATTGTCATTATGGAACATGGTCTATTGTCGAGATTTTTGTTACTTCAATGGATGATATCCTTGTCATTATGGAAGGTAGTCTTTTTTCGAGATTTTTGTTACTCCATTGGATTGTAGCCTTGTCATTATGGAAGGAAGTCTGTTGTCGATGTTTTTGTTACTCCAATGGATGGTAGCCTTGTCATTATAGAACGTGGTCTATTGTCGAGATTTTTGTTACCCCAATGGATGTCAGACTTGTCATTACGGAAGATAGTCTGTTGTCGAGATTTTTGTTACTCCAATGGATGGTAGACTTGACATTATAGAAAGTAGTCTGGTTTCGAGATTTTTGTTACTGCAATGGATGGTAGGCTTGTAATTATGGAACGTAGTCTGTTGTCTAGATTTTTGTTACTCCAATGGATGGTAGACTTGTATTTATGAAAGATAGTCTGTTGTCTAGATTTTTTTACTCCAATGGATGGTAGACTTGACATTATGGAATGTAGTCTGGTTTCGAGATTTTTTTTACTGCAATGGATGGTAGGCTTGTCATTATGGAACGTAGTCTGTTGTGGATATTTTTGTTACCCCAATGAATGGTAGCCTTGTCATTATGGAAGGTAGTTTGTTGTCTAGAGTTTTGTTACTCCAATGGATGATAGCCTTTTCATTATGGAAGTTAGTCTGTTGCAGAGATTTTTGTTACTCCAATGGATGGTAGCCTTGTCATTATGGAAGGAAGTCTGTTGTATAGATTTTTGTAACTCCAATGGATGGTAGCCTTGTCATTATGGAATATGGTCTATTATCGAGATCTTTGGTACTCAATAGATGGTAGCCTTGTCATTATGGAAGGTAGTCTATTGTAGAGATTTTTGTTACTCCAATGGATGGTAGCCTTGTCATTATGGAAGGAAGTCTGTTGTCGAGATTTTTGTTACTCCAATGGATGGTAGCCTTGTCATTATGGAACGTGGTCTATTGTTGATATTTTTGTTACTCCAATGGATGGTATACTTGTCATTATGGAAGGTAGTCTGTTTTCGAGATTTTTTTTACTCCATTGGATTGTAGCCTTGTCATTATGGAAGGAAGTCTGTTGTCGAGGTTTTTGTTACTCCAATGGATGGTAGCCTTGTCATTATGGAACGTGGTCTATTGTCGAGATTTTTGTTACTCCAATGGATGGTAGACTTGTCATTATGGAAGATAGTCTATTGCGAGATTTTTGTTACTCCAATGGATGGTAGACTTGATATTTTGGAAAGTAGTCTGGTTTCGAGTTTTTTTTATTGCAATGGATGGTAGGCTTGTCATTATGGAACGTAGTCTGTTGTCGATATTTTTGTTACTCCAATGCATGGTAACCTTGTCATTATGGATTGTAGTCTGTTGTCAAGATTTTTTTACTCCAATGTATGGTAGCCTTGTCATATGGAAGGCAGTCTGTTGTCGAGATTTTTTTTACTCCAATGGATGGTAGCCTTGTCATTATGGAAGATAGTCTATTGTCGATATCTTTGTTACTCAATGGATGGTAGCCTTGTCATTATGCAAGGTAGTCTGTTGTCGAGATTTTGTTAATCCAATGGATGGTAGCCTTGTCATTATGGAAGGAAGTCTGTTGTATAGATTTTTGCAACTCCAATGGATGGTAGCCTTGTCATTATGGAACATGGTCTATTATCGAGATCTTTGTTACTCAATATATGGTAGCCTTGTCTTATGGAAGGTAGTCTGTTGTAGAGATTTTTTGTTACTCCAATGGATGGTAGCATTGTCATTATGGAAGGAAGTCTGTTGTCGAGATTTTTGTTACTCCAATGGATGGTGGCCTTGTCATTATGGAACGTGGTCTATTGTCGAGATTTTTGTTACTCCAATGGATGGTATCCTTTTCATTATGGAAGGTAGTATGTTGTCGAGATTTTTTTTACTCCAATGGATGGTAGCCTTGTCATTATGGAAGTTAGTCAGTTGTCGATATCTTTGTTACTCAATGGATAGTAGCCTTGTTATTATGGAAGGTAGTTTTTTGTCGAGATTTTTGTTACTCCAATGGATGGTAGCCTTGTCATTATGGAAGGTAGTTTGTTGTCTAGATTTATTTTACTCCAATTGATGGTAGCCTTGTCATTATGGAACATAGTCTACTATCGATATTTTTCTTACTCCAATGGATGGTAGCCTTGTCATTATGGAAGGTAGTTTGTTGTCGACATTTTTATTACTCTAATGGATGGTAGCCTTGTCATTATGGAAGGTAGTTTGTTGTCTAGATTTTTGTTACTCCAATGGATGGTAGCCTTGTCGTTATGGAAGGTAGTCTATTGTCTATATTTTTGTTACTCCAATGGATAATAGCCTTGTCATTATGGAAGTTAGTCTGTTGCAGAGATTTTTGTTACTCCAATGGATGGTAGCCTTTGCATTATGGAAGGAAGTTTGTTGTATAGATTTTTGTAACTCCAATGGATGGTAGCCTTGTCATTATGGAACATGGTCTATTATCGAGATCTTTGTTACTCAATAGATGGTATCCTTGTCATTATGGAAGGTAGTCTGTTGTAGATATTTTTGTTACTCCAATGGATGGTAACCTTGTCATTATGGAACGTAGTCAGTTGTCGATATTTTTGTTACTCCAATGGATGGTAGCGTTGTCGTTATGGAAGGTAGTTTGTTGTCTAGATTTTTGTTACTCCAATGGATTATAGCCTTGTCATTATGGAAGTTAGTCTGTTGTCGAGATTTTTGTTACTCCAATAGATGGTAGCCTTGTCATTATGGAAGGAAGTTTGTTGTATAGATTTTTGTAACTCCAATGGATGGTAGCCTTGTCATTATGGAACATGGTCTATTATCGAGATCTTTGTTGCTCAATATATGGTAGCCTTGTCATTATGGAAGGTAGTCTGTTGTCGAGATTTTTGTTACTGCAATGGATGGTAGGCTTGTAATTATGGAACGTAGTCTGTTGTCGAGATTTTTGTTACTCCAATGGATGGTAGACTTGTCATTATGAAAGATAGTCTGTTGTCTATATTTTTTTTACTCCAATGGATGGTAGACTTGACATTATGGAATGTTGTCTGGTTTCGAGATTTTTGTTACTGCAATGGATGGTAGGCTTGTCATTATGGAACGTAGTCTGTTGTGGATATTTTTGTTACCCCAATGAATGGTAGCCTTGTCATTATGGAAGGTAGTTTTTTGTCTAGAGTTTTGTTACACCAATGGATGATTGCCTTTTCATTATGGAAGTTAGTTTGTTGCAGAGATTTTTGTTACTCAAATGGATGGTAGCCTTGTCATTATGGAAGGAAGTCTGTTGTATAGATTTTTGTAACTCCAATGGATGGTAGCCTTGTCATTATGGAAGGTAGTCTGTTGTAGAGATTTTTGTTACTCCAATGGATGGTAGCCTTGTCATTATGGAAGGAAGTCTGTTGTCGAGATTTTTGTTACTCCAATGGATGGTAGCCTTGTCATTATGGAACGTGGTCTATTGTCGATATTTTTGTTACTCCAATGGATGGTATACTTGTCATTATGGAAGGTAGTTTGTTTTCGAGATTTTTGTTACTCCATTGGATTGTAGCCTTGTCATTATGTAAGGAAGTCTGTTGTCGAGGTTTTTGTTACTCCAATGGATGGTAGACTTGTCATTATGGAAGATAGTCTATTGCGAGATTTTTGTTACTCCAATGAATGGTAGACTTGATATTTTGGAAAGTAGTCTGGTTTCGAGTTTTTTTTTACTGCAATGGATGGTAGGCTTGTCATTATGGAACTTAGACTGTTGTCGATATTTTTGTTACTTCAATGCATGGTAACCTTGTCATTATGGATTGTAGTCTGTTGTCAAGATTTTTTTACTCCAATGTATGGTAGCCTTGTCATATGGAAGGCAGTATGTTGTCGAGATTTTTTTTACTCCAATGAATGGTAGCCTTGTCATTATGGAGGATAGTCTATTGTCGATATCTTTGTTACTCAATGGATGGTAGCCTTGTCATTATGGAAGGTAGTCTGTTGTCGAGATTTTTGTTAATCCAATGGATCGTAGCCTTGTCATTATGGAAGGAAGTCTGTTGTATATATTTTTGCAACTCCAATGGATGGTAGCCTTGTCATTATGGAACATGGTCTATTATCGAGATCTTTGTTACTCAATATATGGTAGCCTTGTCATTATGGAAGGTAGTCTGTTGTAGAGATTTTTTGTTACTCCAATGGATGGTAGCATTGTCATTATGGAAGGAAGTCTGTTGTCGAGATTTTTGTTACTCCAATGGATGGTAGCCTTGTCATTATGGAAGGTAGTTTGTTGTCTAGATTTTTTTTACTCCAATTGATGGTAGCCTTGTCATTATGGAACATAGTCTGCTATCGATATTTTTCTTACTCCAATGGATGGTAGCCTTGTCATTATGGAAGGTAGTTTGTTGTCGACATTTTTGTTACTCTAATGGATGGTAGCCTTGTCATTATGGAAGGTAGTTTGTTGTCTAGATTTTTGTTACTCCAATGGATGGTAGCCTTGTCGTTATGGAAGGTAGTCTATTGTCTAGATTTTTGTTACTCCAATGGATAATAGCCTTGTCATTATGGAAGTTAGTATGTTGCAGAGATTTTTGTTACTCCAATGGATGGTAGCCTTGTCATTATGGAAGGAAGTTTGTTTTATAGATTTTTGTAACTCCAATGGATGGTAGCCTTGTCATTATGGAACATGGTCTATTATCGAGATCTTTGTTACTCAATATATGGTAGCCTTGTCATTATGGAAGGTAGTCTCTTGTAGAGATTTTTGTTACTCCAATGGATGGTAGCCTTGTCATTATGGAAGGAAGTGTGTTGTCGAGATTTTTGTTACTATAATGGATGGTAGCCTTGTCATTATGGAACATGGTCTATTGTCGAGATTTTTGTTACTCCAATGGATGGTATCCTTGTCATTATGGAAGGTAGTCTGTTGTCGAGATTTTTGTTACTCCAATGGATGGTAACCTTGTCATTATGGAACATAGTCAGTTGTCGATATTTTTGTTACTCCAATGGATGGTATCCTTGTCGTTATGGAAGGTAGTCTGTTGTCTAGATTTTTGTTACTCCAATGGATGATAGCCTTGTCATTATGGAAGTTAGTTTGTTGTCGAGATTTTGGTTACTCCAATAGATGGTAGCCTTGTCATTATGGAAGGAAGTTTGTTGTATAGATTTTTGTAACTCCAATGGATGGTAGCCTTGTCATTATGGAACATGGTCTATTATCGAGATCTTTGTTACTCAATATATGGTAGCCTTGTCATTATGGAAGGTAGTCTATTGTAGAGATTTTTGTTACTCCAATGGATGGTAGCCTTGTCATTATGGAAGGAAGTGTGTTGTCGAGATTTTTGTTACTATAATGGATGGTAGCCTTGTCATTATGGAACATGGTCTATTGTCGAGATTTTTGTTACTCCAATGGATGGTATCCTTGTCATTATGGAAGGTAGTCTGTTGTCGAGATTTTTGTTACTCCATTGGATTGTAGCCTTGTCATTATGGAAGGTAGTTTGTTGTCGAGATTTTTGTCATTCCAATTCATGGTAACCTTTTCATTATGGATTGTAGTCTGTTGTCAAGATTGTTTTACTCCAATGTATGGCAGCCTTGTCATATGGAAGGCAGTCTGTTGTAGAGATTTTTTTTACTCCAATGGGTGGTAGCCTTGTCATTATGGAAGTTAGTCTATTATCGATATCTTTGTTACTTAATGGATGGTAGCCTTGTCATTATGGAAGGTAGTTTGTTGTCGAGATTTTTGTTACTCCAATGGATGGTAGCCTTGTCATTATGGAAGGTAGTCTGTTGTGTAGATTTTTGTAACTCCAATGGATGGTAGCCTTGTCATTATGGAACATGGTCTATTATCGAGATCTTTGTTACTCAATATATGGTAGCCTTGTCATTATGAAAGGTAGTCTGTTGTAGAGATGTTTTGTTACTCCAATGGATGGTAGCCTTGTCGTTATGGAAGGTAGTTTGTTGTCGACATTTTTGTTACTCTAATGGATGGTAGCCTTGTCATTATGGAAGGTAGTTTGTTGTCTAGATTTTTGTTACTCCAATGGATGGTAGCCTTGTCGTTATGGAAGGTTGTCTATTGTCTAGATTTTTGTTACTCCAATGGATAATAGCCTTGTCATTATGGAAGTTAGTCTGTTGCAGAGATTTTTGTTACTCCAATGGATGGTAGCCTTGTCATTATGGAAGGAAGTTTGTTGTACAGATTTTTGTAACTCCAATGGATGGTAGCCTTGTCATTATGGAACATGGTCTATTTTCGAGATCTTTGTTACTCAATAGATGGTATCCTTGTCATTATGGAAGGTAGTCTGTTGTAGATATTTTTGTTACTCCAATGGATGGTAACCTTGTCATTATGGAACTTAGTCAGTTGTCGATATTTTTGTTACTCCAATGGATAGTAGCCTTGTCGTTATGGAAGGTAGTTTGTTGTCTAGATTTTTGTTACTTCAATGGATGATAGCCTTGTCATTATGGAAGTTAGTCTGTTGTCGAGATTTTTGTTACTCCAATAGATGGTAGCCTTGTCATTATGGAAGGATGTTTGTTTAATAGATTTTTGTAACTCCAATGGATGGTAGCCTTGTCATTATGGAAGGTAGTCTGTTGTCGAGATTTTTGTTACTACAATGGATGGTAGGCTTGTAATTATGGAACGTAGTCTGTTGTCGAGATTTTTGTTACTCCAATGGATGGTAGACTTGTCATTATGAAAGATAGTCTGTTGTCTAGATTTTTGTTACTACAATGGATGGTAGGCTTGTAATTATGGAACGTAGTCTGTTGTCGAGATTTTTGTTACTCCAATGGATGGTAGACTTGTCATTATGAAAGATAGTCTGTTGTCTAGATTTTTTTTACTCCAATGGATGGTAGACTTGACATTATGGAATGTAGTCTGGTTTCGAGATTTTTGTTACTACAATGGATGGTAGGCTTGTCATTATGGAACGTAGTCTGTTGTGGATATTTTTGTTACCCCAATGAATGGTAGCCTTGTCATTATGGAAGGTAGTTTGTTGTCTAGAGTTTTGTTACTCCAATGGATGATAGCCTTTTCATTATGGAAGTTAGTCTGTTGTAGAGATTTTTGTTACTCAAATGGATGGTAGCCTTGTCATTATGGAAGGAAGTCTGTTGTATAGATTTTTGTAACTCTAATGGATGGTAGCCTTGTCATTATGGAACATGGTCTATTATGGAGATCTTTGTTACTCAATAGATGGTAGCCTTGTCATTATGGAAGGTAGTCTGTCGTAGATATTTTTGTTACTCCAATGGATAGTAGCCTTGTCATTATAGAAGGTAGTTTGTTGTCTAGATTTTTGTTACTCCAATGGATGGTAGCCTTGTCGTTATGGAAGGTAGTCTGTTGTCTAGATTTTTGTTACTCCATTGGATGATAGCCTTGTCTTTATGGAAGTTAGTCTGTTGTCGAGATTTTTGTTACTTCAATATATGGTAGCCTTGTCATTATGGAAGGAAGTATGTTGTATAGATTTTTGTAACTCCAATGGATGGTAGCCTTGTCATTATGGAACATGGTCGATTGTCGAGATTTTTGTTACTCAATACATGGTAGCCTTGACATTTTGGAAGGTAGTTTGTTGTAGAAATTTTTGTTACTCCAATGGATGGTAGCCTTGTCATTATGGAAGGAAGTTTGTTGTCGAGATTTTTGTTACTCCAATGGATGGTAGCCTTGTCATTATGGAACATGGTCTATTGTCGAGATTTTTGTTACTCCAATGGATGGTATCCTTGTCATTATGGAAGGTAGTCTGTTGTCGAGATTTTTGTTACTCCATTAGATTGTAGCCTTGTCATTATGGAAGGTAGTTTGTTGTCGAGATTTTTATCGTTCCAATGGATGGTAACCTTGTCATTATGGATTGTAGTCTGTTGTCAAGATTTTTTTACTCCAATGTATGGTAGCCTTGTCATATGGAAGGTAGTCTGTTGTCGAGATTTTTTTTACTCCAATGGATGGTAGCCTTGTCATTATGGAAGTTAGTCTATTGTCGATATCTTTGTTACTCAATGGATGGTAGCCTTGTCATTATGGAAGGTAGTCTGTTGTCAAGATTTTTGTTACTCCAATGGATGGTAGCCTTGTCATTATGGAAGGTAGTCTGTTGTCGAGATTTTTTTTACTCCAATGGATGGTAGCCTTGTCATTATGGAACATAGTCTGCTATCGATATTTTTGTTACTCCAATGGATGGTAGCCTTGTCATTATGGAAGGTAGTCTGTTGTCGACATTTTTGTTACTCTAATGGATGGTAGCCTTGTCATTATGGAAGGTAGTTTGTTGTCTAGATTTTTGTTACTCCAATGGATGGTAGCCTTGTCGTTATGGAAGGTAGTCTATTGTCTAGATTTTGGTTACTCCAATGGATAATAGCCTTGTCATTATGGAATTTAGTTTGTTGCAGAGATTTTTGTTACTCCAATGGATGGTAGCCTTGTCATTATGGAAGGAAGTTTGTTGTATAGATTTTTGTAACTCCAATGGATGGTAGCCTTGTCATTATGGAACATGGTCTATTATCGAGATCTTTGTTACTGAATGGATGGTATCCTTGTCATTATGGAAGGTAGTCTGTTGTAGATTATTTTGTTACTCCAATGGATGGTAACCTTGTCATTATGGAACGTAGTCAGTTGTCGATATTTTTGTTACTCCAATGGATGGTAGCCTTGTCGTTATGGAAGGTAGTCTGTTGTCTAGATTTTTGTTACTCCAATGGATGATAGCCTTGTCATTATGGAAGTTAGTCTGTTGTCGAGATTTTGGTTACTCCAATAGATGGTAGCCTTGTCATTATGGAAGGAAGTCTGTTGTATAGATTTTTGTAACTCCAATGGATGGTAGCCTTGTCATTATGGAACATGGTCTATTATCGAGATCTTTGTTACTCAATATATGGTAGCCTTGTCATTATGGAAGGTAGTCTGTTGTAGAGATTTTTGTTACTCCAATGGATGGTAGCCTTGTCGTTATGGAAGGAAGTGTGTTGTCGAGATTTTTGTTACAATAATGGATGGTAGCCTTGTCATTATGGAACATGGTCTATTGTCGAGATTTTTGTTACTCCAATGGATGGTATCCTTGTCATTATAGAAGGTAGTCTGTTGTCGAGATTTTTGTTACTCCATTGGATTGTATCCTTGTCATTATGGAAGGTAGTTTGTTGTCGAGATTTTTGTCATTCCAATGCATGGTAACCTTGTCATTATGGATTGTAGTCTGTTGTCAAGATTTTTTTACTCCAATGTATGGCAGCCTTGTCATATGGAAGGCAGTCTGTTGTAGAGATTTTTTTTACTCCAATGGGTGGTAGCCTTGTCAATATTGGAAGTTAGTCTATTATCGATATCTTTGTTACTTAATGGATGGTAGCCTTGTCATTATGGAAGGTAGTATGTTGTCGAGATTTTTGTTACTCCAATGGATGGTAGCCTTGTCATTATGGAAGGTAGTCTGTTGTCTAGATTTTTGTAACTCCAATGGATGGTAGCCTTGTCATTATGGAACATGGTCTATTATCGAGATCTTTGTTGCTCAATATATGGTAGCCTTGTCATTATGAAAGGTAGTCTGTTGTAGAGATGTTTTGTTACTCCAATGGATGGTAGCCTTGTCGTTATGGAAGGTAGTTTGTTGTCGAGATTTTTGTTACTCCAATGGATGGTAGCCTTGTCATTATGGAAGGTAGTCTGTTGTCTAGATTTTTGTAACTCCAATGGATGGTAGCCTTGTCATTATGGAACATGGTCTATTATCGAGATCTTTGTTACTCAATATATGGTACCCTTGTCATTATGAAAGGTAGTCTGTTGTAGAGATGTTTTGTTACTCCAATGGATGGTAGCCTTGTCGTTATGGAAGGTAGTTTGTTGTCGACATTTTTGTTACTCTAATGGATGGTAGCCTTGTCATTATGGAAGGTAGTTTGTTGTCTAGATTTTTGTTACTCCAATGGATGGTAGCCTTGTCGTTATGGAAGGTAGTCTATTGTCTAGATTTTTGTTACTCCAATGGATTGTAGCCTTGTATATATGGAAGGTAGTTTGTTGTCGAGATTTTTGTCATTCCAATGGATGGTAACCTTGTCATTATGGATTGTAGTCTGTTGTTGAGATTTTTTTACTCCAATGTATGGTAGCCTTGTCATATGGAAGGTAGTTTGTTGTCGAGATTTTTGTTACTCCAATGGATGGTAGCCTTGTCATTATGGATGGTAGTCTGTTGTCTAGATTTTTTTTACTCCAATGGATGGTAGCCTTGTCATTATGGAACATAGTTTGCTATCGATATTTTTGTTACTCCAATGGATGGTAGCCTTGTCATTATGGAAGGTAGTCTGTAATCGACATTTTTATTACTCTAATGGATGGTAGCCTTGTCATTATGGAAGGTAGTTTGTTGTCTAGATTTTTGTTACTCCAATGGATTGTAGCCTTGTCGTTATGGAAGGTAGTCTATTGTCTAGATTTTTGTTACTCCAATGGATAATAGCCTTGTCATTATGGAAGTTAGTTTGTTGCAGAGATTTTTGTTACTCCAATGGATGGTAGCCTTGTCATTATGGAAGGAAGTATGTTGTATAGATTTTTGTAACTCCAATGAATGGTAGCCTTGTCATTATGGAACATGGTCTATTATGGAGATCTTTGTTACTCAATAGATGGTAGCCTTGTCATTATGGAAGGTAGTCTGTTGTAGATATTTTTGTTACTCCAATGGATGGTAGCCTTGTCATTATAGAAGGTAGTTTGTTGTCTAGATTTTTGTTACTCCAATGGATGGTAGCCTTGTCGTTATGGAAGGTAGTCTGTTTTCTAGATTTTTGTTCCTCCAATGGATGATAGCCTTGTCATTATGGAAGTTAGTCTGTTGTCGAGATTTTTGTTACTCCAATAGATGGTAGCCTTGTCATTATGGAAGGAAGTATGTTGTATAGATTTTTGTAACTCCAATGGATGGTAGCCTTGTCATTATGGAACATGGTCGATTGTCGAGATTTTTGTTACTCAATACATGGTAGCCTTGACATTTTGGAAGGTAGTCTGTTGTAGAAATTTTTGTTACTCCAATGGATGGTAGCCTTGTCATTATGGAAGGAAGTTTGTTGTCGAGATTTTTGTTACTCCAATGGATGGTAGCCTTGTCATTATGGAACATGGTCTATTGTCGAGATTTTTGTTACTCCAATGGATGGTATCCTTGTCAGTATGGAAGGTAGTCTGTTGTCGAGATTTTTGTTACTCCATTGGATTGTAGCCTTGTCATTATGGAAGGTAGTTTGTTGTCGAGATTTTTAACATTCCAATGCATGGTAACCTTGTCATTATGGATTGTAATCTGTTGTCAAGATTTTTTTACTCCAATGTATGGTAGCCTTTTCATATGGAAGTTAGTCTATTGTCGATATCTTTGTTACTCAATGGATGGTAGCCTTGTCATTATGGAAGGTAGTCTGTTGTCAAGATTTTTGTTACTCCAATGGATGGTAGCCTTGTCATTATGGAAGGTAGTCTGTTGTCGAGATTTTTTTTACTCCAATGGATGGTAGCCTTGTCATTATGGAACATAGTCTGCTATCGATATTTTTGTTACTCCAATGGATGGTAGCCTTGTCATTATGGAAGGTAGTCTGTTGTCGACATTTTTGTTACTCTAATGGATGGTAGCCTTGTCATTATGGAAGGTAGTTTGTTGTCTAGATTTTTGTTACTCCAATGGATGGTAGCCTTGTCGTTATGGAAGGTAGTCTATTGTCTAGATTTTGGTTACTCCAATGGATAATAGCCTTGTCATTATGGAATTTAGTTTGTTGCAGAGATTTTTGTTACTCCAATGGATGGTAGCCTTGTCATTATGGAAGGAAGTTTGTTGTATAGATTTTTGTAACTCCAATGGATGGTAGCCTTGTCATTATGGAACATGGTCTATTATCGAGATCTTTGTTACTGAATGGATGGTATCCTTGTCATTATGGAAGGTAGTCTGTTGTAGATTATTTTGTTACTCCAATGGATGGTAACCTTGTCATTATGGAACGTAGTCAGTTGTCGATATTTTTGTTACTCCAATGGATGGTAGCCTTGTCGTTATGGAAGGTAGTCTGTTGTCTAGATTTTTGTTACTCCAATGGATGATAGCCTTGTCATTATGGAAGTTAGTCTGTTGTCGAGATTTTGGTTACTCCAATAGATGGTAGCCTTGTCATTATGGAAGGAAGTCTGTTGTATAGATTTTTGTAACTCCAATGGATGGTAGCCTTGTCATTATGGAACATGGTCTATTATCGAGATCTTTGTTACTCAATATATGGTAGCCTTGTCATTATGGAAGGTAGTCTGTTGTAGAGATTTTTGTTACTCCAATGGATGGTAGCCTTGTCGTTATGGAAGGAAGTGTGTTGTCGAGATTTTTGTTACAATAATGGATGGTAGCCTTGTCATTATGGAACATGGTCTATTGTCGAGATTTTTGTTACTCCAATGGATGGTATCCTTGTCATTATAGAAGGTAGTCTGTTGTCGAGATTTTTGTTACTCCATTGGATTGTATCCTTGTCATTATGGAAGGTAGTTTGTTGTCGAGATTTTTGTCATTCCAATGCATGGTAACCTTGTCATTATGGATTGTAGTCTGTTGTCAAGATTTTTTTACTCCAATGTATGGCAGCCTTGTCATATGGAAGGCAGTCTGTTGTAGAGATTTTTTTTACTCCAATGGGTGGTAGCCTTGTCAATATTGGAAGTTAGTCTATTATCGATATCTTTGTTACTTAATGGATGGTAGCCTTGTCATTATGGAAGGTAGTATGTTGTCGAGATTTTTGTTACTCCAATGGATGGTAGCCTTGTCATTATGGAAGGTAGTCTGTTGTCTAGATTTTTGTAACTCCAATGGATGGTAGCCTTGTCATTATGGAACATGGTCTATTATCGAGATCTTTGTTGCTCAATATATGGTAGCCTTGTCATTATGAAAGGTAGTCTGTTGTAGAGATGTTTTGTTACTCCAATGGATGGTAGCCTTGTCGTTATGGAAGGTAGTTTGTTGTCGAGATTTTTGTTACTCCAATGGATGGTAGCCTTGTCATTATGGAAGGTAGTCTGTTGTCTAGATTTTTGTAACTCCAATGGATGGTAGCCTTGTCATTATGGAACATGGTCTATTATCGAGATCTTTGTTACTCAATATATGGTACCCTTGTCATTATGAAAGGTAGTCTGTTGTAGAGATGTTTTGTTACTCCAATGGATGGTAGCCTTGTCGTTATGGAAGGTAGTTTGTTGTCGACATTTTTGTTACTCTAATGGATGGTAGCCTTGTCATTATGGAAGGTAGTTTGTTGTCTAGATTTTTGTTACTCCAATGGATGGTAGCCTTGTCGTTATGGAAGGTAGTCTATTGTCTAGATTTTTGTTACTCCAATGGATTGTAGCCTTGTATATATGGAAGGTAGTTTGTTGTCGAGATTTTTGTCATTCCAATGGATGGTAACCTTGTCATTATGGATTGTAGTCTGTTGTTGAGATTTTTTTACTCCAATGTATGGTAGCCTTGTCATATGGAAGGTAGTTTGTTGTCGAGATTTTTGTTACTCCAATGGATGGTAGCCTTGTCATTATGGATGGTAGTCTGTTGTCTAGATTTTTTTTACTCCAATGGATGGTAGCCTTGTCATTAT
The DNA here is from genome assembly GCA_948472305.1 of Vicia faba. Lineage (NCBI taxonomy): Eukaryota > Viridiplantae > Streptophyta > Magnoliopsida > Fabales > Fabaceae > Vicia > Vicia faba. Next base: position 695,867,145 of record OX451741.1, read on the forward strand.
GGAACATAGTTTGCTATCGATATTTTTGTTACTCCAATGGATGGTAGCCTTGTCATTATGGAAGGTAGTCTGTAATCGACATTTTTATTACTCTAATGGATGGTAGCCTTGTCATTATGGAAGGTAGTTTGTTGTCTAGATTTTTGTTACTCCAATGGATTGTAGCCTTGTCGTTATGGAAGGTAGTCTATTGTCTAGATTTTTGTTACTCCAATGGATAATAGCCTTGTCATTATGGAAGTTAGTTTGTTGCAGAGATTTTTGTTACTCCAATGGATGGTAGCCTTGTCATTATGGAAGGAAGTATGTTGTATAGATTTTTGTAACTCCAATGAATGGTAGCCTTGTCATTATGGAACATGGTCTATTATGGAGATCTTTGTTACTCAATAGATGGTAGCCTTGTCATTATGGAAGGTAGTCTGTTGTAGATATTTTTGTTACTCCAATGGATGGTAGCCTTGTCATTATAGAAGGTAGTTTGTTGTCTAGATTTTTGTTACTCCAATGGATGGTAGCCTTGTCGTTATGGAAGGTAGTCTGTTTTCTAGATTTTTGTTCCTCCAATGGATGATAGCCTTGTCATTATGGAAGTTAGTCTGTTGTCGAGATTTTTGTTACTCCAATAGATGGTAGCCTTGTCATTATGGAAGGAAGTATGTTGTATAGATTTTTGTAACTCCAATGGATGGTAGCCTTGTCATTATGGAACATGGTCGATTGTCGAGATTTTTGTTACTCAATACATGGTAGCCTTGACATTTTGGAAGGTAGTCTGTTGTAGAAATTTTTGTTACTCCAATGGATGGTAGCCTTGTCATTATGGAAGGAAGTTTGTTGTCGAGATTTTTGTTACTCCAATGGATGGTAGCCTTGTCATTATGGAACATGGTCTATTGTCGAGATTTTTGTTACTCCAATGGATGGTATCCTTGTCAGTATGGAAGGTAGTCTGTTGTCGAGATTTTTGTTACTCCATTGGATTGTAGCCTTGTCATTATGGAAGGTAGTTTGTTGTCGAGATTTTTAACATTCCAATGCATGGTAACCTTGTCATTATGGATTGTAATCTGTTGTCAAGATTTTTTTACTCCAATGTATGGTAGCCTTTTCATATGGAAGTTAGTCTATTGTCGATATCTTTGTTACTCAATGGATGGTAGCCTTGTCATTATGGAAGGTAGTCTGTTGTCAAGATTTTTGTTACTCCAATGGATGGTAGCCTTGTCATTATGGAAGGTAGTCTGTTGTCGAGATTTTTTTTACTCCAATGGATGGTAGCCTTGTCATTATGGAACATAGTCTGCTATCGATATTTTTGTTACTCCAATGGATGGTAGCCTTGTCATTATGGAAGGTAGTCTGTTGTCGACATTTTTGTTACTCTAATGGATGGTAGCCTTGTCATTATGGAAGGTAGTTTGTTGTCTAGATTTTTGTTACTCCAATGGATGGTAGCCTTGTCGTTATGGAAGGTAGTCTATTGTCTAGATTTTGGTTACTCCAATGGATAATAGCCTTGTCATTATGGAATTTAGTTTGTTGCAGAGATTTTTGTTACTCCAATGGATGGTAGCCTTGTCATTATGGAAGGAAGTTTGTTGTATAGATTTTTGTAACTCCAATGGATGGTAGCCTTGTAATTATGGAACATGGTCTATTATCGAGATCTTTGTTACTCAATAGATGGTATCCTTGTCATTATGGAAGGTAGTCTGTTGTAGATATTTTTGTTACTCCAATGGATGGTAACCTTGTCATTATGGAACGTAGTCAGTTGTCGATATTTTTGTTACTCCAATGGATGGTAGCCTTGTCGTTATGGAAGGTAGTCTGTTGTCTAGATTTTTGTTACTCCAATGGATGATAGCCTTGTCATTATGGAAGTTAGTCTGTTGTCGAGATTTTGGTTACTCCAATAGATGGTAGCCTTGTCATTATGGAAGGAAGTCTGTTGTATAGATTTTTGTAACTCCAATGGATGGTAGCCTTGTCATTATGGAACATGGTCTATTATCGAGATCTTTGTTACTCAATATATGGTAGCCTTGTCATTATGGAAGGTAGTCTGTTGTAGAGATTTTTGTTACTCCAATGGATGGTAGCCTTGTCGTTATGGAAGGAAGTGTGTTGTCGAGATTTTTGTTACTATAATGGATGGTAGCCTTGTCATTATGGAACATGTTCTATTGTCGAGATTTTTGTTACTCCAATGGATGGTATCCTTGTCATTATGGAAGGTAGTCTGTTGTCGAGATTTTTGTTACTCCATTGGATTGTAGCCTTGTCATTATGGAAGGTAGTTTGTTGTCGAGATTTTTGTCATTCCAATGCATGGTAATGTTGTCATTATGGATTGTAGTCTGTTGTCAAGATTTTTTTACTCCAATGTATGGCACCCTTGTCATATGGAAGGCAGTCTGTTGTAGAGATTTTTTTTACTCCAATGGGTGGTAGCCTTGTCATTATGGAAGTTAGTCTATTATCGATATCTTTGTTACTTAATGGATGGTAGCCTTGTCATTATGGAAGGTAGTTTGTTGTCGAGATTTTTGTTACTCCAATGGATGGTAGCCTTGTCATTATGGAAGGTAGTCTGTTGTCTAGATTTTTGTAACTCCAATGGATGGTAGCCTTGTCATTATGGAACATGGTCTATTATCGAGATCTTTGTTACTTAATATATGGTAGCCTTGTCATTATGAAAGGTAGTCTGTTGTAGAGATGTTTTGTTACTCCAATGGATGGTAGCCTTGTCGTTATGGAAGGTAGTTTGTTGTCGACATTTTTGTTACTCTAATGGATGGTAGCCTTGTCATTATGGAAGGTAGTTTGTTGTCTAGATTTTTGTTACTCCAATGGATGGTAGCCTTGTCGTTATGGAAGGTAGTCTATTGTCTAGATTTTTGTTACTCCAATGGATTGTAGCCTTGTATATATGGAAGGTAGTTTGTTGTCGAGATTTTTGTCATTCCAATGGATGGTAACCTTGTCATTATGGATTATAGTCTGTTGTTGAGATTTTTTAACTCCAATGTATAGTAGCCTTGTCATATGGAAGGTAGTTTGTTGTCGAGATTTTTGTTACTCCAATGGATGGTAGCCTTGTCATTATGGATGGTAGTCTGTTGTCCAGATTTTTTTTACTCCAATGGATGGTAGCCTTGTCATTATGGAACATAGTTTGCTATCGATATTTTTGTTACTCCAATGGATGGTAGCCTTGTCATTATGGAAGGTAGTCTGTAGTCGACATTTTTATTACTCTAATGGATGGTAGCCTTGTCATTATGGAAGGTAGTTTGTTGTCTAGATTTTTGTTACTCCAATGGATTGTAGCCTTGTCGTTATGGAAGGTAGTCTATTGTCTAGATTTTTGTTACTCCAATGGATAATAGCCTTGTCATTATGGAAGTTAGTTTGTTGCAGAGATTTTTGTTACTCCAATGGATGGTAGCCTTGTCATTATGGAAGGAAGTATGTTGTATAGATTTTTGTAACTCCAATGAATGGTAGCCTTGTCATTATGGAACATGGTCTATTATGGAGATCTTTGTTACTCAATAGATGGTAGCCTTGTCATTATGGAAGGTAGCATGTTGTACATATTTTTGTTACTCCAATGGATGGTAGCCTTGTCATTATAGAAGGTAGTTTGTTGTCTAGATTTTTGTTACTCCAATGGATGGTAGCCTTGTCGTTATGGAAGGTAGTCTGTTGTCTAGATTTTTGTTACTCCAATGGATGATAGCCTTGTCATTATGGAAGTTAGTCTGTTGTCGAGATTTTTGTTACTCCAATAGATGGTAGCCTTGTCATTATGGAAGGAAGTATGTTGTATAGATTTTTGTAACTCCAATGGATGGTAGCCTTGTCATTATGAAACATGGTCGATTTTCGAGATTCTTGTTACTCAATATATGGTAGCCTTGACATTTTGGAAGGTAGTCTGTTGTAGAATTTTTTGTTACTCCAATGGATGGTAGCCTTGTCATTATGGAAGGAAGTTTGTTGTCGAGATTTTTGTTACTCCAATGGATGGTAGCCTTGTCATTATGGAACATGGTCTATTGTCGAGATTTTTGTTACTCCAATGGATGGTATCCTTGTCATTATGGAAGGTAGTCTGTTGTCGAGATTTTTGTTACTCCATTGGATTGTAGCCTTGTCATTATGGAAGGTAGTTTGTTGTCGAGATTTTTAACATTCCAATGGATGGTAACCTTGTCATTATGGATTGTAGTCTGTTGTCAAGATTTTTTTACTCCAATGTATGGTAGCCTTGTCATATGGAAGGTAGTCTATTGTCGATATCTTTGTTACTCAATGGATGGTAGCCTTGTCATTATGGAAGGTAGTCTGTTGTCAAGATTTTTGTTACTCCAATGGATGGTAGCCTTGTCATTATGGAAGGTAGTCTGTTGTCGAGATTTTTTTTACTCCAATGGATGGTAGCCTTGTCATTATGGAACATAGTCTGCTATCGATATTTTTGTTACTCCAATGGATGGTAGCCTTGTCATTATGGAAGGTAGTCTGTTGTCGACATTTTTGTTACTCTAATGGATGGTAGCCTTGTCATTATGGAAGGTAGTTTGTTGTCTAGATTTTTGTTACTCCAATGGATGGTAGCCTTGTCGTTATGGAAGGTAGTCTATTGTCTAGATTTTGGTTACTCCAATGGATAATAGCCTTGTCATTATGGAATTTAGTTTGTTGCAGAGATTTTTGTTACTCCAATGGATGGTAGCCTTGTCATTATGGAAGGAAGTTTGTTGTATAGATTTTTGTAACTCCAATGGATGGTAGCCTTGTCATTATGGAACATGGTCTATTATCGAGATCTTTGTTACTCAATAGATGGTATCCTTGTCATTATGGAAGGTAGTCTGTTGTAGATATTTTTGTTACTCCAATGGATGGTAACCTTGTCATTATGGAACGTAGTCAGTTGTCGATATTTTTGTTACTCCAATGGATGGTAGCCTTGTCGTTATGGAAGGTAGTCTGTTGTCTAGATTTTTGTTACTCCAATGGATGATAGCCTTGTCATTATGGAAGTTAGTCTGTTGTCGAGATTTTGGTTACTCCAATAGATGGTAGCCTTGTCATTATGGAAGGAAGTCTGTTGTATAGATTTTTGTAACTCCAATGGATGGTAGCCTTGTCATTATGGAACATGGTCTATTATCGAGATCTTTGTTACTCAATATATGGTAGCCTTGTCATTATGGAAGGTAGTCTGTTGTAGAGATTTTTGTTACTCCAATGGATGGTAGCCTTGTCGTTATGGAAGGAAGTGTGTTGTCGAGATTTTTGTTACTATAATGGATGGTAGCCTTGTCATTATGGAACATGGTCTATTGTCGAGATTTTTGTTACTCCAATGGATGGTATCCTTGTCATTATGGAAGGTAGTCTGTTGTCGAGATTTTTGTTACTCCATTGGATTGTAGCCTTGTCATTATGGAAGGTAGTTTGTTGTCGAGATTTTTGTCATTCCAATGCATGGTAACGTTGTCATTATGGATTGTAGTCTGTTGTCAAGATTTTTTTACTCCAATGTATGGCACCCTTGTCATATGGAAGGCAGTCTGTTGTAGAGATTTTTTTTACTCCAATGGGTGGTAGCCTTGTCATTATGGAAGTTAGTCTATTATCGATATCTTTGTTACTTAATGGATGGTAGCCTTGTCATTATGGAAGGTAGTTTGTTGTCGAGATTTTTGTTACTCCAATGGATGGTAGCCTTGTCATTATGGAAGGTAGTCTGTTGTCTAGATTTTTGTAACTCCAATGGATGGTAGCCTTGTCATAATGGAACATGGTCTATTATCGAGATCTTTATTACTCAATATATGGTAGCCTTGTCATTATGAAAGGTAGTCTGTTGTAGAGATGTTTTGTTACTCCAATGGATGGTAGCCTTGTCGTTATGGAAGGTAGTTTGTTGTCGACATTTTTGTTACTCTAATGGATGGTAGCCTTGTCATTATGGAAGGTAGTTTGTTGTCTAGATTTTTGTTACTCCAATGGATGGTAGCCTTGTCGTTATGGAAGGTAGTCTATTGTCTAGATTTTTGTTACTCCAATGGATTGTAGCCTTGTATATATGGAAGGTAGTTTGTTGTCGAGATTTTTGTCATTCCAATGGATGGTAACCTTGTCATTATGGATTATAGTCTGTTGTTGAGATTTTTTAACTCCAATGTATAGTAGCCTTGTCATATGGAAGGTAGTTTGTTGTCGAGATTTTTGTTACTCCAATGGATGGTAGCCTTGTCATTATGGATGGTAGTCTGTTGTCCAGATTTTTTTTACTCCAATGGATGGTAGCCTTGTCATTATGGAACATAGTTTGCTATCGATATTTTTGTTACTCCAATGGATGGTAGCCTTGTCATTATGGAAGGTAGTCTGTAGTCGACATTTTTATTACTCTAATGGATGGTAGCCTTGTCATTATGGAAGGTAGTTTGTTGTCTAGATTTTTGTTACTCCAATGGATTGTAGCCTTGTCGTTATGGAAGGTAGTCTATTGTCTAGATTTTTGTTACTCCAATGGATAATAGCCTTGTCATTATGGAAGTTAGTTTGTTGCAGAGATTTTTGTTACTCCAATGGATGGTAGCCTTGTCATTATGGAAGGAAGTATGTTGTATAGATTTTTGTAACTCCAATGAATGGTAGCCTTGTCATTATGGAACATGGTCTATTATGGAGATCTTTGTTACTCAATAGATGGTAGCCTTGTCATTATGGAAGGTAGTCTGTTGTAGATATTTTTGTTACTCCAATGGATGGTAGCCTTGTCATTATAGAAGGTAGTTTGTTGTCTAGATTTTTGTTACTCCAATGGATGGTAGCCTTGTCGTTATGGAAGGTAGTCTGTTGTCTAGATTTTTGTTACTCCAATGGATGATAGCCTTGTCATTATGGAAGTTAGTCTGTTGTCGAGATTTTTGTTACTCCAATAGATGGTAGCCTTGTCATTATGGAAGGAAGTATGTTGTATAGATTTTTGTAACTCCAATGGATGGTAGCCTTGTCATTATGGAACATGGTCGATTTTCGAGATTTTTGTTACTCAATATATGGTAGCCTTGACATTTTGGAAGGTAGTCTGTTGTAGAATTTTTTGTTACTCCAATGGATGGTAGCCTTGTCATTATGGAAGGAAGTTTGTTGTCGAGATTTTTGTTACTCCAATGGATGGTAGCCTTGTCATTATGGAACATGGTCTATTGTCGAGATTTTTGTTACTCCAATGGATGGTATCCTTGTCATTATGGAAGGTAGTCTGTTGTCGAGATTTTTGTTACTCCATTGGATTGTAGCCTTGTCATTATGGAAGGTAGTTTGTTGTCGAGATTTTTAACATTCCAATGGATGGTAACCTTGTCATTATGGATTGTAGTCTGTTGTCAAGATTTTTTTACTCCAATGTATGGTAGCCTTGTCATATGGAAGGTAGTCTATTGTCGATATCTTTGTTACTCAATGGATGGTAGCCTTGTCATTATGGAAGGTAGTCTGTTGTCAAGATTTTTGTTACTCCAATGGATGGTAGTCTTGTCATTATGGAAGATAGTCTGTTGTCGAGATTTTTTTTACTACAATGGATGGTAGCCTTGTCATTATGGAACATAGTCTGCTATCGATATTTTTGTTACTCCAATGGATGGTAGCCTTGTCATTATGGAAGGTAGTCTGTTGTCGACATTTTTGTTACTCTAATGGATGGTAGCCTTGTCATTATGGAAGGTAGTTTGTTGTCTAGATTTTTGTTACTCCAATGGATGGTAGCCTTGTCGTTATGGAAGGTAGTCTATTGTCTAGATTTTGGTTACTCCAATGGATAATAGCCTTGTCATTATGGAATTTAGTTTGTTGCAGAGATTTTTGTTACTCCAATGGATGGTAGCCTTGTCATTATGGAAGGAAGTCTGTTGTATAGATTTTTGTAACTCTAATGGATGGTAGCCTTGTCATTATGGAACATGGTTTATTATCGAGATCTTTGTTACTCAATAGATGGTAGCCTTGTCATTATGGAAGGTAGTCTGTTGTAGATATTTTTGTTACTCCAATGGATGGTAGCCTTGTCATTATGGAATGTAGTCAGTTGTCGATATTTTTGTTACTCCAATGGATGGTAGCCTTGTCGTTATGGAAGGTAGTTTGTTGTCTAGATTTTTGTTACTCCAATAGATGGTAGCCTTGTCATTATGGAAGGAAGTCTGTTGTATAGATTTTTGTAACTCCAATGGATGGTAGCCTTGTCATTATGGAACGTGGTCTATTGTCGAGATTTTTGTTACTCCAATGGATGGTATCCTTGTCATTATGGAAGGTAGTCTGTTGTCGAGATTTTTGTTACTCCATTGGATTGTAGCCTTGTCATTATGGAAGGTAGTTTGTTGTCGAGATTTTTGTCATTCATATGCATAGTAACCTTGTCATTATGGATTGTAGTATGTTGTCAAGATTTTTTTACTCCAATGTATGGTAGCCTTATCATATGGAAGGCAGTCTGTTGTCGAGATTTTTTTTACTCCAATGGATGGTAGCCTTGTCATTATGGAAGTTAGTCTATTGTCGATATCTTTGTTACTCAATGGATGGTAGCCTTGTCATTATGGAAGGTAGTCTGTTGTCGATATTTTTGTTACTCCAATGGATGGTAGCCTTGTCGTTATGGAAGGTAGTTTGTTTTCTAGATTTTTGTTACTCCAATGGATAATAGCCTTGTCATTATGGAAGTTAGTCTGTTGTAGAAATTTTTGTTACTCCAATGGATAATAGCCTTGTCATTATGGAAGGAAGTTTGTTGTCGAGATTTTTGTTACTCCAATGGATGGTAGCCTTGTCATTATGGAACGTGGTCTATTGTCGAGATTTTTGTTACTCCAATGGATGGTATCCTTGTCATTATGGAAGGTAGTCTGTTGTCGAGATTTTTGTTACTCCATTGGATTGTAGCCTTGTCATTATGGAAGGTAGTTTGTTGTCGAGATTTTTGTCATTCATATGCATAGTAACCTTGTCATTATGGATTGTAGTATGTTGTCAAGATTTTTTTACTCCAATGTATGGTAGCCTTATCATATGGAAGGCAGTCTGTTGTCGAGATTTTTTTTACTCCAATGGATGGTAGCCTTGTCATTATGGAAGTTAGTCTATTGTCGATATCTTTGTTACTCAATGGATGGTAGCCTTGTCATTATGGAAGGTAGTCTGTTGTCGAGATTTTTGTTACTCCAATGGATGGTAGCCTTGTCATTATGGAAAGTAGTCTGTTTTCAAGATTTTTTTTACTCCAATGGATGGTAGCCTTGTCATTATGGAACATAGTCTGCTATCGATATTTTTGTTACTCCAATGGATGGTTACCTTGTCATTATGGAAGGTAGTCGGTTGTCGACATTTTTGTTACTCTAATGGATGGTAGCCTTGTCATTATGGAAGGTAGTTTGTTGTCTAGACTTTTGTTACTCCAATGGATGGTAGCCTTGTCGTTATGGAAGGTAGTCTGATGTCTATATTTTTGTTACTCCAATGGATGATAGCCTTGTCATTATGGAAGTTAGTCTGTTGCAGAGATTTTTGTTACTCCAATGGATGGTAGCCTTGTCATTATGGAAGGAAGTCTGTTGTATAGATTTTTGTAACTCCAATGGATGGTAGCCTTGTCATTATGGGACATGGTCTATTATCGAGATCTTTGTTACTCAATAGATGGTAGCCTTGTCATTATGGAAGGTAGTCTGTTGTAGAGATTTTTGTTACTCCAATGGATGGTAGCCTTGTCATTATGGAACGTAGTCAGTTGTTGATATTTTTGTTACTCCAATGGATGGTAGCCTTGTCATTATGGAACGTGGTCTATTTTCAAGATTTTTGTTAGCTCAATGGATGGTATCCTTGTCATTATGGAAGGTAGTCTGTTGTCGAGATTTTTGTTACTCCATTGGATTGTAGCCTTGTCATTATAGAAGGTAGTTTGTTGTCGAGATTTTTGTCATTCCAATGGATGGTAACCTGGTCATTATGGATTGTAGTCTGTTGTCGAGATTTTTTTACTCCAATGTATGGTAGCCTTGTCATATGGAAGGCAGTCTGTTGTCGAGAGTTTTGTTACTCCTATAGATGGTAGCCTTGTCACTATGGAAGGTAGTCTGTTGTCGAGATTTTTGTTACTCCAATGGATGGTAGCCTTTTCATTATGGAAGGTAGTCTGTTGTTCGATTTTTTGTTACTAAAATGGATGGTAGCCTTGTCATTATAAAAGGCATTCAGTTGTCAAGATATTTGTTACTCCAATGGATGGTAGTCTTGTCATTATGGAAGGTAGTCTGTTGTCGAGATTTTTGTTAGTATAATGGATGGTAGCTTTGTCTATATTGAAGGTAGTCTGTTGTCGATATTTTTTATACTACAATGGATGGTAGCCTTGTCATTATGGAAGGTAGTTTATTATAGATATTTTCATTACTCCAATGGATGGTAGCCTTGTCATTTTGGAAGGTAGTGTGTTGTCGATATTTTTGTTACTCCAATGGATGGTAGCCTTGTCATTACGGAAGTTAGTGTGTTGTCAATATTTTTGTTACTCCTTTGGATGGTGGCCTTGTCACTATGGAACGTAGTCTGTTGTCGATATTTTTATTACTCCAATGGATGGTAGCCTTATCATTATGGAAGGTACTCTGTTGTCGAGCATTTTTGTTACTCCAATGGATGGTAGCCTTGTCATTATGGAAGATAGTGTGTCGTTGGGATTTCAGTTACTTCAATGGATGGTAGCCTTGTCATTATGGAAGGTAGTCTGTTGTAAATATTTTTGTTACTCCAATGGATGGTAGCCTTGTCATTATGGAAGCTAGTCTGTTGTCGAGATTTTTGTTACTCCAATGGATGGTAGCCTTGTCATTATGGAAGATAGTCTGTTGTCGAGAATTTTGTTACTCCTATAGATGGTAGCCTTGTCACTATAGAAGGTAGTCTGTTGTCGAGATTTTCGTTACTCCAATGGATGGTAGCCTTGTCATTATGGAAGGTAGTCTATTGTCGATATTATTGTTACTCCAATGGATGGTAGCCCTGTCTTTTTGGAAGGTACTCTTTTGTTGATATCTTCGTTACTCCAATGGATGGTAGCCTTGTCATCATGGAAGGTAGTGTGTTGTCGAGATTTTTGTTACTCCAATGGATGGTAGCCTTGTCATTATGGAAGGTAGTCTGTTTTTCGAATATTTGTTACTCAAATGGATGTTAGCCTTGTCATTATAAGAGGCATTCAGTTGTCAAGATATTTGTTACTCCAATGGATGGTAGTCTTGTCATTATAGAAGGTAGTCTGTTGTCGAGATTTTTGTTAGTATAATGGATGGTAGCTTTGTCTATATTGAAGGTAGTCTATTGTCGATATTTTTTATACTACAATGGATGGTAGCCTTGTCATTATGGAAGGTAGTTTATTATAGAGATTTTCATTACTCCAATGGATGGTAGCCTTGTCATTATGGAAGGTAGTCTGTTGTCGATATTTTTGTTACTCCAATGGATGGTAGCCTTATCATTATGGAAGGTAGTGTGTTGTCAATATTTTTGTTACTCCTATGGATGGTGGCCTTGTCACTATGGAAGGTAGTCTGTTGTCGAGCATTTGTGTTACTCCAATGGATGGTAGCCTTTTCATTATGGAAGGTAGTCTATTGTAGAGATTTTCGTTACTCCAATGGATGGTAACCTTGTCATTGTGGAAGGTAGTCTGTTGTCAATATTTTTGTTACTCCAAGTGATGGTAGCCTTGTCATTATGGAAGGTAGTCTGTTGTCGAGCATTTTTGTTACTCCAATGGATGGTAGCCTTGTCATTATTGAAGATAGTGTGTCGTTGGGATTTCAGTTACTCCAATGGATGGTAGCCTCGTCATTATGGAAGGTAGTCTGTTGTCAATATTTTTGTTACTCCAATGGATGGTAGCCTTGTCATTATGGAAGCTAGTCTGTTGTCGAGATTTTTGTTACTCCAATGGATGGTAGCCTTGTCATTATGGAAGATAGTGTGTCGTTAAGATTTCAGTTACTCCAATGGATGGTAGCCTTTTAATTATGGAAGGTAGTCCGTTGACGAGAGTTTTGTTACTCCTATAGATGGTAGCCTTGTCACTATGGAAGGTAGTCAATTGTCGAGATTTTTGTTACTCCAATGGATGGTAGCCTTGTCATTATGGAAGGTAGTCTGTTGTTCGAATTTTTGTTACTCAAATGGATGGTAGCCTTGTCATTATAAAAGGCATTCAATTGTCAAGATATTTGTTACTCCAATGGATGGTAGTCTTGTCATTATGGAAGGTAGTCTGTTGTCGAGATTTTTGTTAGTATAATGGATGGTAGCTTTGTCTATATTGAAGGTAGTCTGTTGTCGATATTTTTTATACTACAATGGATGGTAGCCTTGTCATTATGGAAGGTAGTTTATTATAGAGATTTTCATTACTCCAATGGATGGTAGCCTTGTCATTTTGGAAGGTAGTGTGTTGTCGATATTTTTGTTACTCCAATGGATGGTAGCCTTGTCATTACGGAAGTTAGTGTATTGTCAATATTTTTGTTACTCCTTTGGATGGTGGCCTTGTCACTATGGAACGTAGTCTGTTGTCGATATTTTTATTACTCCAATGGATGGTAGCCTTATCATTATGGAAGGTAGTCTGTTGTCGAGCATTTTTGTTACTCCAATGGATGGTAGCCTTGTCATTATGGAAGATAGTGTGTCGTTGGGATTTCAGTTACTCCAATCGATGGTAGCCTTGTCATTATGGAAGGTAGTCTGTTGTAAATATTTTTGTTACTCCAATGGATGGTAGCCTTGTCATTATGGAAGTTAGTGTGTTGTCAATATTTTTGTTACTCCTTTGGATGGTGGCCTTGTCACTATGGAACGTAGTCTGTTGTCGATATTTTTGTTACTCCAATGGATGGTAGCCTTATCATTATGGAAGGTAGTCTGTTGTCGAGCATTTTTGTTACTCCAATGGATGGTAGCCTTGTCATTATGGAAGATAGTGTGTCGTTGGGATTTCAGTTACTCCAATCGATGGTAGCCTTGTCATTATGGAAGGTATTCTGTTGTAAATATTTTTGTTACTCCAATGGATGGTAGCCTTGTCATTATGGAAGCTAGTCTGTTGTCGAGATTTTTGTTACTCCAATGGATGGTAGTCTTGTCATTATGGAAGATAGTGTGTCGTTGAGATTTCAGTTACTCCAATGGATGGTAGCCTTGTCATTATGGAAGGTAGTCTGTTGTCGAGAATTTTGTTACTCCTATAGATGGTAGCCTTGTCACTATAGAAGGTAGTCTGTTGTCGAGAGTTTTGTTACTCCTATAGATGGTAGCCTTGTCACTATGGAAGGTAGTCTGTTGTCGAGATTTTTGTTACTCCAATGGATGGTAGCCTTTTCATTATGGAAGGTAGTCTGTTGTTCGAATTTTTGTTACTAAAATGGATGGTAGCCTTGTCATTATAAAAGGCATTCAGTTGTCAAGATATTTGTTACTCCAATGGATGGTAGTCTTGTCATTATGGAAGGTAGTCTGTTGTCGAGATTTTTGTTAGTATAATGGATGGTAGCTTTGTCTATATTGAAGGTAGTCTGTTGTCGATATTTTTTATACTACAATGGATGGTAGCCTTGTCATTATGGAAGGTAGTTTATTATAGATATTTTCATTACTCCAATGGATGGTAGCCTTGTCATTTTGGAAGGTAGTGTGTTGTCGATATTTTTGTTACTCCAATGGATGGTAGCCTTGTCATTACGGAAGTTAGTGTGTTGTCAATATTTTTGTTACTCCTTTGGATGGTGGCCTTGTCACTATGGAACGTAGTCTGTTGTCGATATTTTTATTACTCCAATGGATGGTAGCCTTATCATTATGGAAGGTACTCTGTTGTCGAGCATTTTTGTTACTCCAATGGATGGTAGCCTTGTCATTATGGAAGATAGTGTGTCGTTGGGATTTCAGTTACTTCAATGGATGGTAGCCTTGTCATTATGGAAGGTAGTCTGTTGTAAATATTTTTGTTACTCCAATGGATGGTAGCCTTGTCATTATGGAAGCTAGTCTGTTGTCGAGATTTTTGTTACTCCAATGGATGGTAGCCTTGTCATTATGGAAGATAGTGTGTCGTTGAGATTTCAGTTACTCCAATGGATGGTAGCCTTGTCATTATGGAAGGTAGTCTGTTGTCGAGAATTTTGTTACTCCTATAGATGGTAGCCTTGTCACTATAGAAGGTAGTCTGTTGTCGAGATTTTCGTTACTCCAATGGATGGTAGCCTTGTCATTATGGAAGGTAGTCTATTGTCGATATTATTGTTACTCCAATGGATGGTAGCCCTGTCTTTTTGGAAGGTACTCTGTTGTTGATATCTTCATTACTCCAATGGATGGTAGCCTTGTCATCATGGAAGGTAGTGTGTTGTCGAGATTTTTGTTACTCCAATGGATGGTAGCCTTGTCATTATGGAAGGTAGTCTGTTTTTCGAATATTTGTTACTCAAATGGATGTTAGCCTTGTCATTATAAGAGGCATTCAGTTGTCAAGATATTTGTTACTCCAATGGATGGTAGTCTTGTCATTATAGAAGGTAGTCTGTTGTCGAGATTTTTGTTAGTATAATGGATGGTAGCTTTGTCTATATTGAAGGTAGTCTATTGTCGATATTTTTTATACTACAATGGATGGTAGCCTTGTCATTATGGAAGGTAGTTTATTATAGAGATTTTCATTACTCCAATGGATGGTAGCCTTGTCATTATGGAAGGTAGTCTGTTGTCGATATTTTTGTTACTCCAATGGATGGTAGCCTTATCATTATGGAAGGTAGTGTGTTGTCAATATTTTTGTTACTCCTATGGATGGTGGCCTTGTCACTATGGAAGGTAGTCTGTTGTCGAGCATTTGTGTTACTCCAATGGATGGTAGCCTTTTCATTATGGAAGGTAGTCTATTGTAGAGATTTTCGTTACTCCAATGGATGGTAACCTTGTCATTGTGGAAGGTAGTCTGTTGTCAATATTTTTGTTACTCCAAGTGATGGTAGCCTTGTCATTATGGAAGGTAGTCTGTTGTCGAGCATTTTTGTTACTCCAATGGATGGTAGCCTTGTCATTATTGAAGATAGTGTGTCGTTGGGATTTCAGTTACTCCAATGGATGGTAGCCTCGTCATTATGGAAGGTAGTCTGTTGTCAATATTTTTGTTACTCCAATGGATGGTAGCCTTGTCATTATGGAAGCTAGTCTGTTGTCGAGATTTTTGTTACTCCAATGGATGGTAGCCTTGTCATTATGGAAGATAGTGTGTCGTTAAGATTTCAGTTACTCCAATGGATGGTAGCCTTTTAATTATGGAAGGTAGTCCGTTGACGAGAGTTTTGTTACTCCTATAGATGGTAGCCTTGTCACTATGGAAGGTAGTCAATTGTCGAGATTTTTGTTACTCCAATGGATGGTAGCCTTGTCATTATGGAAGGTAGTCTGTTGTTCGAATTTTTGTTACTCAAATGGATGGTAGCCTTGTCATTATAAAAGGCATTCAATTGTCAAGATATTTGTTACTCCAATGGATGGTAGTCTTGTCATTATGGAAGGTAGTCTGTTGTCGAGATTTTTGTTAGTATAATGGATGGTAGCTTTGTCTATATTGAAGGTAGTCTGTTGTCGATATTTTTTATACTACAATGGATGGTAGCCTTGTCATTATGGAAGGTAGTTTATTATAGAGATTTTCATTACTCCAATGGATGGTAGCCTTGTCATTTTGGAAGGTAGTGTGTTGTCGATATTTTTGTTACTCCAATGGATGGTAGCCTTGTCATTACGGAAGTTAGTGTATTGTCAA
The DNA here is from genome assembly GCA_948472305.1 of Vicia faba. Classification (NCBI taxonomy): domain Eukaryota; kingdom Viridiplantae; phylum Streptophyta; class Magnoliopsida; order Fabales; family Fabaceae; genus Vicia; species Vicia faba. The sequence goes on from OX451741.1 coordinate 695,883,064, forward strand.
TATTTTTGTTACTCCTTTGGATGGTGGCCTTGTCACTATGGAACGTAGTCTGTTGTCGATATTTTTATTACTCCAATGGATGGTAGCCTTATCATTATGGAAGGTAGTCTGTTGTCGAGCATTTTTGTTACTCCAATGGATGGTAGCCTTGTCATTATGGAAGATAGTGTGTCGTTGGGATTTCAGTTACTCCAATCGATGGTAGCCTTGTCATTATGGAAGGTAGTCTGTTGTAAATATTTTTGTTACTCCAATGGATGGTAGCCTTGTCATTATGGAAGTTAGTGTGTTGTCAATATTTTTGTTACTCCTTTGGATGGTGGCCTTGTCACTATGGAACGTAGTCTGTTGTCGATATTTTTGTTACTCCAATGGATGGTAGCCTTATCATTATGGAAGGTAGTCTGTTGTCGAGCATTTTTGTTACTCCAATGGATGGTAGCCTTGTCATTATGGAAGATAGTGTGTCGTTGGGATTTCAGTTACTCCAATCGATGGTAGCCTTGTCATTATGGAAGGTATTCTGTTGTAAATATTTTTGTTACTCCAATGGATGGTAGCCTTGTCATTATGGAAGCTAGTCTGTTGTCGAGATTTTTGTTACTCCAATGGATGGTAGTCTTGTCATTATGGAAGATAGTGTGTCGTTGAGATTTCAGTTACTCCAATGGATGGTAGCCTTGTCATTATGGAAGGTAGTCTGTTGTCGAGAATTTTGTTACTCCTATAGATGGTAGCCTTGTCACTATAGAAGGTAGTCCGTTGTCGAGAGTTTTGTTACTCCTATAGATGGTAGCCTTGTCACTATGGAAGGTAGTCTGTTGTCGAGATTTTTGTTATTCCAATGGATGGTAGCCTTGTCATTATGGAAGGTAGTCTGTTGTTCGAATTTTTGTTACTAAAATGGATGGTAGCCTTGTCATTATAAAAGGCATTCAGTTGTCAAGATATTTGTTACTCCAATGGATGGTAGTCTTGTCATTATGGAAGGTAGTCTGTTGTCGAGATTTTTGTTAGTATAATGTATGGTAGCTTTGTCTATATTGAAGGTAGTCTGTTGTCGATATTTTTTATACTACAATGGATGGTAGCCTTGTCATTATGGAAGGTAGTTTATTATAGAGATTTTCATTACTCCAATGGATGGTAGCCTTGTCATTTTGGAAGGTAGTGTGTTGTCGATATTTTTGTTACTCCAATGGATGGTAGCCTTGTCATTACGGAAGTTAGTGTGTTGTCAATATTTTTGTTACTCTTTTGGATGGTGGCCTTGTCACTATGGAACGTAGTCTGTTGTCGATATTTTTATTACTCCAATGGATGGTAGCCTTATCCTTATGGAAGGTAGTCTGTTGTCGAGCATTTTTGTTACTCCAATGGATGGTAGCCTTGTCATTATGGAAGATAGTGTGTCGTTGGGATTTCAGTTACTCCAATGGATGGTAGCCTTGTCATTATGGAAGGTAGTCTGTTGTAAATATTTTTGTTACTCCAATGGATGGTAGCCTTGTCATTATGGAAGCTAGTCTGTTGTCGAGATTTTTGTTACTCCAATGGATGGTAGCCTTGTCATTATGGAAGATAGTGTGTCGTTGAGATTTCAGTTACTCCAATGGATGGTAGCCTTGTCACTATAGAAGGTAGTCTGTTGTCGAGAATTTTGTTACTCCTATAGATGGTAGCCTTGTCACTATAGAAGGTAGTCTGTTGTCGAGATTTTCGTTACTCCAATGGATGGTAGCCTTGTCATTATGGAAGGTAGTCTATTGTCGATATTATTGTTACTCCAATGGATGGTAGCCCTGTCTTTATGGAAGGTACTCTGTTGTTGATATCTTCGTTACTCCAATCGATGGTAGCCTTGTCATCATGGAAGGTAGTGTGTTGTCGAGATTTTTGTTACTCCAATGGATGGTAGCCTTGTCATTATTGAAGGTAGTCTGTTTTTCGAATATTTGTTACTCAAATGGATGTTAGCCTTGTCATTATAAGAGGCATTCAGTTGTCAAGATATTTGTTACTCCAATGGATGGTAGTCTTGTCATTATAGAAGGTAGTCTGTTGTCGAGATTTTTGTTAGTATAATGGATGGTAGCTTTGTCTATATTGAAGGTAGTCTATTGTCGATATTTTTTATACTACAATGGATGGTAGCCTTGTCATTATGGAAGGTAGTTTATTATAGAGATTTTCATTACTCCAATGGATGGTAGCCTTGTCATTATGGAAGGTAGTCTGTTGTCGATATTTTTGTTACTCCAATGGATGGTAGCCTTATCATTATGGAAGGTAGTGTGTTGTCAATATTTTTGTTACTCCTATGGATGGTGGCCTTGTCACTATGGAAGGTAGTCTGTTGTCGAGCATTTGTGTTACTCCAATGGATGGTAGCCTTTTCATTATGGAAGGTAGTCTATTGTAGAGATTTTCGTTACTCCAATGGATGGTAACCTTGTCATTGTGGAAGGTAGTCTGTTGTCAATATTTTTGTTACTCCAAGTGATGGTAGCCTTGTCATTATGGAAGGTAGTCTGTTGTCGAGCATTTTTGTTACTCCAATGGATGGTAGCCTTGTCATTATTGAAGATAGTGTGTCGTTGGGATTTCAGTTACTCCAATGGATGGTAGCCTTGTCATTATGGAAGGTAGTCTGTTGTCAATATTTTTGTTACTCTAATGGATGGTAGCCTTGTCATTATGGAAGCTAGTCTGTTGTCGAGATTTTTGTTACTCCAATGGATGGTAGCCTTGTCATTATGGAAGATAGTGTGTCGTTGAGATTTCAGTTACTCCAATGGATGGTAGCCTTTTAATTATGGAAGGTAGTCCGTTGTCGAGAGTTTTGTTACTCCTATAGATGGTAGCCTTGTCACTATGGAAGGTAGTCTGTTGTCGAGATTTTTGTTATTCCAATGGATGGTAGCCTTGTCATTATGGAAGGTAGTCTGTTGTTCGAATTTTTGTTACTCAAATGGATGGTAGCCTTGTCATTATAAAAGGCATTCAGTTGTCAAGATATTTGTTACTCCAATGGATGGTAGTCTTGTCATTATGGAAGGTAGTCTGTTGTCGAGATTTTTGTTAGTATAATGGATGGTAGCTTTGTCTATATTGAAGGTAGTCTGTTGTCGATATTTTTTATACTACAATGGATGGTAGCCTTGTCATTATGGAAGGTAGTTTATTATAGATATTTTCATTACTCCAATTGATGGTAGCCTTGTCATTTTGGAAGGTAGTGTGTTGTCGATATTTTTGTTACTCCAATGGATGGTAGCCTTGTCATTATGGAAGTTAGTGTGTTGTCAATATTTTTGTTACTCCTTTGGATGGTGGCCTTTTCACTATGGAACGTAGTCTGTTGTCGATATTTTTGTTACTCCAATGGATGGTAGCCTTATCATTATGGAAGGTAGTCTGTTGTCGAGCATTTTTGTTACTCCAATGGATGGTAGCCTTGTCATTATGGAAGATAGTGTGTCGTTGGGATTCCAGTTACTCCAATCGATGGTAGCCTTGTAATTATGGAAGGTAGTCTGTTGTAAATATTTTTGTTACTCCAATGGATGGTAGCCTTGTCATTATGGAAGCTAGTCTGTTGTCGAGATTTTTGTTACTCCAATGGATGGTAGCCTTGTCATTATGGAAGATAGTGTGTCGTTGAGATTTCAGTTACTCCAATGGATGGTAGCCTTGTCATTATGGAAGGTAGTCTGTTGTCGAGAATTTTGTTACTCCTATAGATGGTAGCCTTGTCACTATAGAAGGTAGTCTGTTGTCGAGATTTTCGTTACTCCAATGGATGGTAGCCTTGTCATTATGGAAGGTAGTCTATTGTCGATATTATTGTTACTCCAATGGATGGTAGCCCTGTCTTTATGGAAGGTACTCTGTTGTTGATATCTTCGTTACTCCAATGGATGGTAGCCTTGTCATCATGGAAGGTAGTCTGTTGTCGAGATTTTTGTTACTCCAATGGATGGCAGCCTTGTCATTATGGAAGGTAGACTGTTGTTTGAATTTTTGTTACTCAAATGGATGGTAGCCTTGTCATTATAAAAGGCATTCAGTTGTCAAGATATTTGTTACTCCAATGGATGGTAGTCTTGTCATTATGGAAGGTAGTCTGTTGTCGAGATTTTTGTTAGTATAATGGATGGTAGCTTTGTCTATATTGAAGGTAGTCTATTGTCGATATTTTTTATACTACAATGGATGGTAGCCTTGTCATTATGGAAGGTAGTTTATTATAGAGATTTTCATTACTCCAATGGATGGTAGCCTTGTCATTATGGAAGGTAGTCTGTTGTCGATATTTTTTTTACTCCAATGGATGGTAGCCTTATCATTATGGAAGGTAGTGTGTTGTCAATATTTTTGTTACTCCTATGGATGGTGGCCTTGTCACTATGAAAGGTAGTCTGTTGTCGAGCATTTGTGTTACTCCAATGGATGGTAGCCTTTTAATTATGGAAGGTAGTCTACTGTAGAGATTTTCGTTACTCCAATGGATGGTAACCTTGTCATTGTGGAAGGTAGTCTGTTGTCAATATTTTTGTTACTCCAATGGATGGCAGCCTTGTCATTATGGAAGGTAGTCTGTTGTTCGAATTTTTGTTACTCAAATGGATGGTAGCCTTGTCATTATAAAAGGCATTCAGTTGTCAAGATATTTGTTACTCCAATGGATGGTAGTCTTGTCATTATGGAAGGTAGTCTGTTGTCGAGATTTTTGTTAGTATAATGGATGGTAGCTTTGTCTATATTGAAGGTAGTCTGTTGTCGATATTTTTTATACTACAATGGATGGTAGCCTTGTCATTATGGAAGGTAGTTTATTATAGAGATTTTCATTACTCCAATTGATGGTAGCCTTGTCATTTTGGAAGGTAGTGTGTTGTCGATATTTTTGTTACTCCAATGGATGGTAGCCTTGTCATTATGGAAGTTAGTGTGTTTTCAATATTTTTGTTACTCCTTTGGATGGTGGCCTTGTCACTATGGAACGTAGTCTGTTGTCAATATTTTTGTTACTCCAATGGATGGTAGCCTTATCATTATAGAAGGTAGTCTGTTGTAAATATTTTTGTTACTCCAATGGATGGTAGCCTTGTCATTATGGAAGCTAGTCTGTTTTCGAGATTTTTGTTACTCCAATGGATGGTAGTCTTGTCATTATGGAAGATAGTGTGTCGTTGAGATTTCAGTTACTCCAATGGATGGTAGCCTTGTCATTATGGAAGGTAGTCTGTTGTCGAGAATTTTGTTACTCCTATAGATGGTAGCCTTGTCACTATAGAAGGTAGTCTGTTGTCGAGATTTTCGTTACTCCAATGGATGGTAGCCTTGTCATTATGGAAGGTAGTCTATTGTCGATATTATTGTTACTCCAATGGATGGTAGCCCTGTCTTTATGGAAGGTACTCTGTTGTTGATATCTTCGTTACTCCAATGGATGGTAGCCTTGTCATCATGGAAGGTAGTCTGTTGTTGAGATTTTTGTTACTCCAATGGATGGCAGCCTTGTCATTATGGAAGGTAGACTGTTGTTCGAATTTTTGTTACTCAAATGTATGGTAGCCTTGTCATTATAAAAGGCATTCAGTTGTCAAGATATTTGTTACTCCAATGGATGGTAGTCTTGTCATTATGGAAGGTAGTCTGTTGTCGAGATTTTTGTTAGTATAATGGATGGTAGCTTTGTCTATATTGAAGGTAGTCTATTGTCGATATTTTTTATACTACAATGGATGGTAGCCTTGTCATTATGGAAGGTAGTTTATTATAGAGATTTTCATTACTCCAATGGATGGTAGCCTTGTCATTATGGAAGGTAGTCTGTTGTCGATATTTTTTTTACTCCAATGGATGGTAGCCTTATCATTATGGAAGGTAGTGTGTTGTCAATATTTTTGTTACTCCTATGGATGGTGGCCTTGTCACTATGGAAGGTAGTCTGTTGTCGAGCATTTGTGTTACTCCAATGGATGGTAGCCTTTTAATTATGGAAGGTAGTCTATTGTAGAGATTTTCGTTACTCCAATGGATGGTAACCTTGTCATTGTGGAAGGTAGTCTGTTGTCAATATTTTTGTTACTCCAATGGATGGCAGCCTTGTCATTATGGAAGGTAGTCTGTTGTTCGAATTTTTGTTACTCAAATGGATGGTAGCCTTGTCATTATAAAAGGCATTCAGTTGTCAAGATATTTGTTACTCCAATGGATGGTAGTCTTGTCATTATGGAAGGTAGTCTGTTGTCGAGATATTTGTTAGTATAATGGATGGTAGCTTTGTCTATATTGAAGGTAGTCTGTTGTCGATATTTTTTATACTACAATGGATGGTAGCCTTGTCATTATGGAAGGTAGTTTATTATAGAGATTTTCATTACTCCAATTGATGGTAGCCTTGTCATTTTGGAAGGTAGTGTGTTGTCGATATTTTTGTTACTCCAATGGATGGTAGCCTTGTCATTATGGAAGTTAGTGTGTTTTCAATATTTTTGTTACTCCTTTGGATGGTGGCCTTGTCACTATGGAACGTAGTCTGTTGTCGATATTTTTGATACTCCAATGGATGGTAGCCTTATCATTATGGAAGGTAGTCTGTTGTCGAGCATTTTTGTTACTCCAATGGATGGTAGCCTTGTCATTATGGAAGATAGTGTGTCGTTGGGATTTCAGTTACTCCAATCGATGGTAGCCTTGACATTATGGAAGGTAGTCTGTTGTAAATATTTTTGTTACTCCAATGGATGGTAGCCTTGTCATTATGGAAGCTAGTCTGTTGTCGAGATTTTTGTTACTCCAATGGATGGTAGTCTTGTCATTATGGAAGATAGTGTGTCGTTGAGATTTCAGTTACTCCAATGGATGGTAGCCTTGTCATTATGGAAGGTAGTCTGTTGTCGAGAATTTTGTTACTCCTATAGATGGTAGCCTTGTCACTATAGAAGGTAGTCCGTTGTCGAGAGTTTTGTTACTCCTATAGATGGTAGCCTTGTCACTATGGAAGGTAGTCTGTTGTCGAGATTTTTTTTACTCCAATGGATGGTAGCCTTGTCATTATGGAAGGTAGTCTGTTGTTCGAATTTTTGTTACTAAAATGGATGGTAGCCTTGTCATTATAAAAGGCATTCAGTTGTCAAGATATTTGTTACTCCAATGGATGGTAGTCTTGTCATTATGGAAGGTAGTCTGTTGTCGAGATTTTTGTTAGTATAATGGATGGTAGCTTTGTCTATATTGAAGGTAGTCTGTTGTCGATATTTTTTATACTACAATGGATGGTAGCCTTGTCATTATGGAAGGTAGTTTATTATAGAGATTTTCATTACTCCAATGGATGGTAGCCTTGTCATTTTGGAAGGTAGTGTGTTGTCGATATTTTTGTTACTCCAATGGATGGTAGCCTTGTCATTACGGAAGTTAGTGTATTGTCAATATTTTTGTTACTCCTTTGGATGGTGGCCTTGTCACTATGGAACGTAGTCTGTTGTCGATATTTTTATTACTCCAATGGATGGTAGCCTTATCATTATGGAAGATAGTCTGTTGTCAAGCATTTTTGTTACTCCAATGGATGGTAGCCTTGTCATTATGGAAGATAGTGTGTCGTTGGGATTTCAGTTACTCCAATCGATGGTAGCCTTGTCATTATGGAAGGTAGTCTGTTATAAATATTTTTGTTACTCCAATGGATGGTAGCCTTGTCATTATGGAAGTTAGTGTGTTGTCAATATTTTTGTTACTCCTTTGGATGGTGGCCTTGTCACTATGGAACATAGTCTGTTGTCGATATTTTTGTTACTCCAATGGATGGTAGCCTTATCATTATGGAAGGTAGTCTGTTGTCGAGCATTTTTGTTACTCCAATGGATGGTAGCCTTGTCATTATGGAAGATAGTGTGTCGTTGGGATTTCAGTTACTCCAATCGATGGTAGCCTTGTCATTATGGAAGGTAGTCTGTTTTAAATATTTTTGTTACTCCAATGGATGGTAGCCTTGTCATTATGGAAGCTAGTCTGTTGTCGAGATTTTTGTTACCCCAATGGATGGTAGTCTTGTCATTATGGAAGATAGTGTGTCGTTGAGATTTCAGTTACTCCAATGGATGGTAGCCTTGTCATTATGGAAGGTAGTCTGTTGTCGAGAATTTTGTTACTCCTATAGATGGTAGCCTTGTCACTATAGAAGGTAGTCCATTGTCGAGAGTTTTGTTACTCCTATAGATGGTAGCCTTGTCACTATGGAAGGTAGTCTGTTGTCGAGATTTTTTTTACTCCAATGGATGGTAGCCTTGTCATTATGGAAGGTAGTCTGTTGTTCGAATTTTTGTTACTAAAATGGATGGTAGCCTTGTCATTATAAAAGGCATTCAGTTGTCAAGATATTTGTTACTCCAATGGATGGTAGTCTTGTCATTATGGAAGGTAGTCTGTTGTCGAGATTTTTGTTAGTATAATGGATGGTAGCTTTGTCTATATTGAAGGTAGTCTGTTGTCGATATTTTTTATACTACAATGGATGGTAGCCTTGTCATTATGGAAGGTAGTTTATTATAGAGATTTTCATTACTCCAATGGATGGTAGCCTTGTCATTTTGGAAGGTAGTGTGTTGTCGATATTTTTGTTACTCCAATGGATGGTAGCCTTGTCATTACGGAAGTTAGTGTATTGTCAATATTTTTGTTACTCCTTTGGATGGTGGCCTTGTCACTATGGAACGTAGTCTGATGTCGATATTTTTATTACTCCAATGGATGGTAGCCTTATCATTATGGAAGGTAGTCTCTTGTCGAGCATTTTTGTTACTCCAATGGATGGTAGCCTTGTCATTATGGAAGATAGTGTGTCGTTGGGATTTCAGTTACTCCAATCGATGGTAGCCTTGTTATTATGGAAGGTAGTCTGTTGTAAATATTTTTGTTACTCCAATGGATGGTAGCCTTGTCATTATGGAAGTTATTGTGTTGTCAATATTTTTGTTACTCCTTTGGATGGTGGCCTTGTCACTATGGAACGTAGTCTGTTGTCGATATTTTTGTTACTCCAATGGATGGTAGCCTTATCATTATGGAAGGTAGTCTGTTGTCGAGCATTTTTGTTACTCCAATGGATGGTAGCCTTGTCATTATGGAAGATAGTGTGTCGTTGGGATTTCAGTTACTCCAATCGATGGTAGCCTTGTCATTATGGAAGGTAGTCTGTTGTAAATATTTTTGTTACTCCAATGGATGGTAGCCTTGTCATTATGGAAGCTAGTCTGTTGTCGAGATTTTTGTTACTCCAATGGATGGTAGTCTTGTCATTATGGAAGATAGTGTGTCGTTGAGATTTCAGTTACTCCAATGGATGGTAGCCTTGTCATTATGGAAGGTAGTCTGTTGTCGAGAATTTTGTTACTCCTATAGATGGTAGCCTTGTCACTATAGAAGGTAGTCCGTTGTCGAGAGTTTTGTTACTCCTATAGATGGTAGCCTTGTCACTATGGAAGGTAGTCTGTTGTCGAGATTTTTGTTACTCCAATGGATGGTAGCCTTGTCATTATGGAAGGTAGTCTGTTGTTCGAATTTTTGTTACTAAAATGGATGGTAGCCTTGTCATTATAAAAGGCATTCAGTTGTCAAGATATTTGTTACTCCAATGGATGGTAGTCTTGTCATTATGGAAGGTAGTCTGTTGTCGAGATTTTTGTTAGTATAATGGATGGTAGCTTTGTCTATATTGAAGGTAGTCTGTTGTCGATATTTTTTATACTACAATGGATGGTAGCCTTGTCATTATGGAAGGTAGTTTATTATAGAGATTTTCATTACTCCAATGGATGGTAGCCTTGTCATTTTGGAAGGTAGTGTGTTGTCGATATTTTTGTTACTCCAATGGATGGTAGCCTTGTCATTATGGAAGTTAGTGTGTTGTCAATATTTTTGTTACTCCTTTGGATGGTGGCCTTGTCACTATGGAACGTAGTCTGTTGTCGATATTTTTATTACTCCAATGGATGGTAGCCTTATCATTATGGAAGGTAGTCTGTTGTCGAGCATTTTTGTTACTCCAATGGATGGTAGCCTTGTCATTATGGAAGATAGTGTGTCGTTGGGATTTCAGTTACTCCAATGGATGGTAGCCTTGTCATTATGGAAGGTAGTCTGTTGTAAATATTTTTGTTACTCCAATGGATGGTAGCCTTGTCATTATGGAAGCTAGTCTGTTGTCGAGATTTTTGTTACTCCAATGGATGGTAGCCTTGTCATTATGGAAGATAGTGTGTCGTTGAGATTTCAGTTACTCCAATGGATGGTAGCCTTGTCATTATGGAAGGTAGTCTGTTCTCGAGAATTTTGTTACTCCTATAGATGGTAGCCTTGTCACTATAGAAGGTAGTCTGTTGTCGAGATTTTCGTTACTCCAATGGATGGTAGCCTTGTCATTATGGAAGGTAGTCTATTATCGATATTATTGTTACTCCAATGGATGGTAGCCCTGTCTTTATGGAAGGTACTCTGTTGTTGATATCTTCGTTACTCCAATGGATGGTAGCCTTGTCATCATGGAAGGTAGTGTGTTGTCGAGATTTTTGTTACTCCAATGGATGGTAGCCTTGTCATTATGGAAGGTAGTCTGTTTTTCGAATATTTGTTACTCAAATGGATGTTAGCCTTGTCATTATAAGAGGCATTCAGTTGTCAAGATATTTGTTACTCCAATGGATGGTAGTCTTGTCATTATAGAAGGTAGTCTGTTGTCGAGATTTTTGTTAGTATAATGGATGGTAGCTTTGTCTATATTGAAGGTAGTCTATTGTCGATATTTTTTATACTACAATGGATGGTAGCCTTGTCATTATGGAAGGTATTTTATTATAGAGATTTTCATTACTCCAATGGATGGTAGCCTTGTCATTATGGAAGGTAGTCTGTTGTCGATATTTTTGTTACTCCAATGGATGGTAGCCTTATCATTATGGAAGGTAGTGTGTTGTCAATATTTTTGTTACTGCTATGGATGGTGGCCTTGTCACTATGGAAGGTAGTCTGTTGTCGAGCATTTGTGTTACTCCAATGGATGGTAGCCTTTTCATTATGGAAGGTAGTCTATTGTAGAGATTTTCGTTACTCCAATGGATGGTAACCTTGTCATTGTGGAAGGTAGTCTGTTGTCAATATTTTTGTTACTCCAAGTGATGGTAGCCTTGTCATTATGGAAGGTAGTCTGTTGTCGAGCATTTTTGTTACTCCAATGGATGGTAGCCTTGTCATTATTGAAGATAGTGTGTCGTTGGGATTTTAGTTACTCCAATGGATGGTAGCCTTGTCATTATGGAAGGTAGTCTGTTGTCAATATTTTTGTTACTCCAATGGATGGTAGCCTTGTCATTATGGAAGCTAGTCTGTTGTCGAGATTTTTGTTACTCCAATGGATGGTAGCCTTGTCATTATGGAAGATAGTGTGTCGTTGAGATTTCAGTTACTCCAATGGATGGTAGCCTTTTAATTATGGAAGGTAGTCCGTTGTCGAGAGTTTTGTTACTCCTATAGATGGTAGCCTTGTCACTATGGAAGGTAGTCTGTTGTCGAGATTTTTGTTACTCCAATGGATGGTAGCCTTGTCATTATGGAAGGTAGTCTGTTGTTCGAATTTTTGTTACTCAAATGGATGGTAGCCTTGTCATTATAAAAGGCATTCAGTTGTCAAGATATTTGTTACTCCAATGGATGGTAGTCTTGTCATTATGGAAGGTAGTCTGTTGTCGAGATTTTTGTTAGTATAATGGATGGTAGCTTTGTCTATATTGAAGGTAGTCTGTTGTCGATATTTTTTATACTACAATGGATGGTAGCCTTGTCATTATGGAAGGTAGTTTATTATAGAGATTTTCATTACTCCAATTGATGGTAGCCTTGTCATTTTGGAAGGTAGTGTGTTGTCGATATTTTTGTTACTCCAATGGATGGTAGCCTTGTCATTATGGAAGTTAGTGTGTTGTCAATATTTTTGTTACTCCTTTGGATGGTGGCCTTGTCACTATGGAACGTAGTCTGTTGTCGATATTTTTGTTACTCCAATGGATGGTAGCCTTATCATTATGGAAGGTAGTCTGTTGTCGAGCATTTTTGTTACTCCAATGGATGGTAGCCTTGTCATTATGGAAGATAGTGTGTCGTTGGGATTCCAGTTACTCCAATCGATGGTAGCCTTGTCATTATGGAAGGTAGTCTGTTGTAAATATTTTTGTTACTCCAATGGATGGTAGCCTTGTCATTATGGAAGCTAGTCTGTTGTCGAGATTTTTGTTACTCCAATGGATGGTAGCCTTGTCATTATGGAAGATAGTGTGTCGCTGAGATTTACGTTACTCCAATGGATGGTAGCCTTGTCATTATGGAAGGTAGTCTGTTGTCGAGAATTTTGTTACTCCTATAGATGGTAGCCTTGTCACTATAGAAGGTAGTCTGTTGTCGAGATTTTCGTTACTCCAATGGATGGTAGCCTTGTCATTATGGAAGGTAGTCTATTGTCGATATTATTGTTACTCCAATGGATGGAAGCCCTGTCTTTATGGAAGGTACTCTGTTGTTGATATCTTCGTTACTCCAATGGATGGTAGCCTTGTCATCATGGAAGGTAGTGTGTTATCGAGATTTTTGTTACTCCAATGGATGGTAGCCTTGTCATTATGGAAGGTAGTCTGTTTTTCGAATATTTATTACTCAAATGGATGTTAGCCTTGTCATTATAAGAGGCATTCAGTTGTCAAGATATTTGTTACTCCAATGGATGGTAGTCTTGTCATTATAGAAGGTAGTCTGTTGTCGAGATTTTTGTTAGTATAATGGATGGTAGCTTTGTCTATATTGAAGGTAGTCTATTATTGATATTTTTTATACTACAATGGATGGTAGCCTTGTCATTATGGAAGGTAGTTTATTATAGAGATTTTCATTACTCCAATGGATGGTAGCCTTGTCATTATGGAAGGTAGTCTGTTGTCGATATTTTTGTTACTCCAATGGATGGTAGCCTTATCATTACGGAAGGTAGTGTGTTGTCAATATTTTTGTTACTCCTATGGATGGTGGCCTTGTCACTATGGAAGGTCGTCTGTTGTCGAGCATTTGTGTTACTCCAATTGATGGTAGCCTTTTAATTATGGAAGGTAGTCTATTGTAGAGATTTTCGTTACTCCAATGGATGGTAACCTTGTCATTGTTGAAGGTAGTCTGTTGTCAATATTTTTGTTAATCCAAGTGATGGTAGCCTTGTCATTATGGAAGGTAGTCTGTTGTCGAGCATTTTTGTTACTCCAATGGATGGTAGCCTTGTCATTATTGAAGATAGTGTGTCGTTGGGATTTCAGTTACTCCAATGGATGGTAGCCTTGTCATTATGGAAGGTAGTCTGTTGTCAATATTTTTGTTACTCCAATGGATGGTAGCCTTGTCATTATGGAAGCTAGTCTGTTGTCGAGATTTTTGTTACTCCAATGGATGGTAGCCTTCTCATTATGGAAGATAGTGTGTCGTTGAGATTTCAGTTACTCCAATGGATGGTAGCCTTTTAATTATGGAAGGTAGTCCGTTGTCGAGAGTTTTGTTACTCCTATAAGTGGTAGCCTTGTCACTATGGAAGGTAGTCTGTTGTCGAGATTTTTGTTACTCCAATGGATGATAGCCTTGTCATTATGGAAGGTAGTCTGTTGTTCGAATTTTTGTTACTCAAATGGATGGTAGCCTTGTCATTATAAAAGGCATTCAGTTGTCAAGATATTTGTTACTCCAATGGATGGTAGTCTTGTCATTATGGAAGGTACTCTATTGTCGAGATTTTTGTTAGTATAATGGATGGTAGCTTTGTCTATATTGAAGGTAGTCTGTTGTCGATATTTTTTATACTACAATGGATGGTAGCCTTGTCATTATGGAAGGTAGTTTATTATAGAGATTTTCATTACTCCAATTGATGGTAGCCTTGTCATTTTGGAAGGTAGTGTGTTGTCGATATTTTTGTTACTCCAATGGATGGTAGCCTTGTCATTATGGAAGTTAGTGTGTTGTCAATATTTTTGTTACTCCTTTGGATGGTGGCCTTGTTACTATGGAACGTAGTCTGTTGTCGATATTTTTGTTACTCCAATGGATGGTAGCCTTATCATTATGGAAGGTAGTCTGTTGTCGAGCATTTTTGTTACTCCAATGGATGGTAGCCTTGTCATTATGGAAGATAGTGTGTCGTTGGGATTTCAGTTACTCCAATCGATGGTAGCCTTGTCATTATGGAAGGTAGTCTGTTGTAAATATTTTTGTTACTCCAATGGATGGTAGCCTTGTCATTATGGAAGCTAGTCTGTTGTCGAGATTTTTGTTACTCCAATGGATGGTAGCCTTATCATTATGGAAGATAGTGTGTCGTTGAGATTTCAGTTACTCCAATGGATGGTAGCCTTGTCATTACGGAAGGTAGTCTGTCGTCGAGAATTTATTTACTCCTATAGATGGTAGCCTTGTCACTATAGAAGGTAGTCTGTTGTCGAGATTTTCGTTACTCCAATGGATGGTAGCCTTGTCATTATGGAAGGTAGTCTATTATCGATATTATTGTTACTCCAATGGATGGTAGCCCTGTCTTTATGGAAGGTACTCTGTTGTTGATATCTTCGTTACTCCAATGGATGGTAGCCTTGTCATCATGGAAGGTAGTGTGTTGTCGAGATTTTTGTTACTCCAATGGATGGTAGCCTTGTCATTATGGAAGGTAGTCTGTTTTTCGAATATTTGTTACTCAAATGGATGTTAGCCTTGTCATTATAAGAGGCATTCAGTTGTCAAGATATTTGTTACTCCAATGGATGGTAGTCTTGTCATTATAGAAGGTAGTCTGTTGTCGAGATTTTTGTTAGTATAATGGATGGTAGCTTTGTCTATATTGAAGGTAGTCTATTGTCGATATTTTTTATACTACAATGGATGGTAGCCTTGTCATTATGGAAGGTATTTTATTATAGAGATTTTCATTACTCCAATGGATGGTAGCCTTGTCATTATGGAAGGTAGTCTGTTGTCGATATTTTTGTTACTCCAATGGATGGTAGCCTTATCATTATGGAAGGTAGTGTGTTGTCAATATTTTTGTTACTGCTATGGATGGTGGCCTTGTCACTATGGAAGGTAGTCTGTTGTCGAGCATTTGTGTTACTCCAATGGATGGTAGCCTTTTCATTATGGAAGGTAGTCTATTGTAGAGATTTTCGTTACTCCAATGGATGGTAACCTTGTCATTGTGGAAGGTAGTCTGTTGTCAATATTTTTGTTACTCCAAGTGATGGTAGCCTTGTCATTATGGAAGGTAGTCTGTTGTCGAGCATTTTTGTTACTCCAATGGATGGTAGCCTTGTCATTATTGAAGATAGTGTGTCGTTGGGATTTCAGTTACTCCAATGGATGGTAGCCTTGTCATTATGGAAGGTAGTCTGTTGTCAATATTTTTGTTACTCCAATGGATGGTAGCCTTGTCATTATGGAAGCTAGTCTGTTGTCGAGATTTTTGTTACTCCAATGGATGGTAGCCTTGTCATTATGGAAGATAGTGTGTCGTTGAGATTTCAGTTACTCCAATGGATGGTAGCCTTTTAATTATGGAAGGTAGTCCGTTGTCGAGAGTTTTGTTACTCCTATAGATGGTAGCCTTGTCACTATGGAAGGTAGTCTGTTGTCGAGATTTTTGTTACTCCAATGGATGGTAGCCTTGTCATTATGGAAGGTAGTCTGTTGTTCGAATTTTTGTTACTCAAATGGATGGTAGCCTTGTCATTATAAAAGGCATTCAGTTGTCAAGATATTTGTTACTCCAATGGATGGTAGTCTTGTCATTATGGAAGGTAGTCTGTTGTCGAGATTTTTGTTAGTATAATGGATGGTAGCTTTGTCTATATTGAAGGTAGTCTGTTGTCGATATTTTTTATACTACAATGGATGGTAGCCTTGTCATTATGGAAGGTAGTTTATTATAGAGATTTTCATTACTCCAATTGATGGTAGCCTTGTCATTTTGGAAGGTAGTGTGTTGTCGATATTTTTGTTACTCCAATGGATGGTAGCCTTGTCATTATGGAAGTTAGTGTGTTGTCAATATTTTTGTTACTCCTTTGAATGGTGGCCTTGTCACTATGGAACGTAGTCTGTTGTCGATATTTTTGTTACTCCAATGGATGATAGCCTTATCATTATGGAAGGTAGTCTGTTGTCGAGCATTTTTGTTACTCCAATGGATGGTAGCCTTGTCATTATGGAAGATAGTGTGTCGTTGGGATTCCAGTTACTCCAATCGATGGTAGCCTTGTCATTATGGAAGGTAGTCTGTTGTAAATATTTTTGTTACTCCAATGGATGGTAGCCTTGTCATTATGGAAGCTAGTCTGTTGTCGAGATTTTTGTTACTCCAATGGATGGTAGCCTTGTCATTATGGAAGATAGTGTGTCGTTGAGATTTACGTTACTCCAATGGATGGTAGCCTTGTCATTATGGAAGGTAGTCTGTTGTCGAGAATTTTGTTACTCCTATAGATGGTAGCCTTGTCACTATAGAAGGTAGTCTGTTGTCGAGATTTTCGTTACTCCAATGGATGGTAGCCTTGTCATTATGGAAGGTAGTCTATTGTCGATATTATTGTTACTCCAATGGATGGAAGCCCTGTCTTTATGGAAGGTACTCTGTTGTTGATATCTTCGTTACTCCAATGGATGGTAGCCTTGTCATCATGGAAGGTAGTGTGTTATCGAGATTTTTGTTACTCCAATGGATGGTAGCCTTGTCATTATGGAAGGTAGTCTGTTTTTCGAATATTTGTTACTCAAATGGATGTTAGCCTTGTCATTATAAGAGGCATTCAGTTGTCAAGATATTTGTTACTCCAATGGATGGTAGTCTTGTCATTATAGAAGGTAGTCTGTTGTCGAGATTTTTGTTAGTATAATGGATGGTAGCTTTGTCTATATTGAAGGTAGTCTATTATTGATATTTTTTATACTACAATGGATGGTAGCCTTGTCATTATGGAAGGTAGTTTATTATAGAGATTTTCATTACTCCAATGGATGGTAGCCTTGTCATTATGGAAGGTAGTCTGTTGTCGATATTTTTTTTACTCCAATGGATGGTAGCCTTATCATTACGGAAGGTAGTGTGTTGTCAATATTTTTGTTACTCCTATGGATGGTGGCCTTGTCACTATGGAAGGTCGTCTGTTGTCGAGCTTTTGTGTTACTCCAATTGATGGTAGCCTTTTAATTATGGAAGGTAGTCTATTGTAGAGATTTTCGTTACTCCAATGGATGGTAACCTTGTCATTGTTGAAGGTACTCTGTTGTCAATATTTTTGTTAATCCAAGTGATGGTAGCCTTGTCATTATGGAAGGTAGTCTGTTGTCGAGCATTTTTGTTACTCCAATGGATGGTAGCCTTGTCATTATTGAAGATAGTGTGTCGTTGGGATTTCAGTTACTCCAATGGATGGTAGCCTTGTCATTATGGAAGGTAGTCTGTTGTCAATATTTTTGTTACTCCAATGGATGGTAGCCTTGTCATTATGGAAGCTAGTCTGTTGTCGAGATTTTTGTTACTCCAATGGATGGTAGCCTTCTCATTATGGAAGATAGTGTGTCGTTGAGATTTCAGTTACTCCAATGGATGGTAGCCTTTTAATTATGGAAGGTAGTCCGTTGTCGAGAGTTTTGTTACTCCTATAAGTGGTAGCCTTGTCACTATGGAAGGTAGTCTGTTGTCGAGATTTTTGTTACTCCAATGGATGATAGCCTTGTCATTATGGAAGGTAGTCTGTTGTTCGAATTTTTGTTACTCAAATGGATGGTAGCCTTGTCATTATAAAAGGCATTCAGTTGTCAAGATATTTGTTACTCCAATGGATGGTAGTCTTGTCATTATGGAAGGTAATCTATTGTCGAGATTTTTGTTAGTATAATGGATGGTAGCTTTGTCTATATTGAAGGTAGTCTGTTGTCGATATTTTTTATACTACAATGGATGGTAGCCTTGTCATTATGGAAGGTAGTTTATTATAGAGATTTTCATTACTCCAATTGATGGTAGCCTTGTCATTTTGGAAGGTAGTGTGTTGTCGATATTTTTGTTACTCCAATGGATGGTAGCCTTGTCATTATGGAAGTTAGTGTGTTGTCAATATTTTTGTTACTCCTTTGGATGGTGGCCTTGTTACTATGGAACGTAGTCTGTTGTCGATATTTTTGTTACTCCAATGGATGGTAGCCTTATCATTATGGAAGGTAGTTTGTTGTCGAGCATTTTTGTTACTCCAATGGATGGTAGCCTTGTCATTATGGAAGATAGTGTGTCGTTGGGATTTCAGTTACTCCAATCGATGGTAGCCTTGTCATTATGGAAGGTAGTCTGTTGTAAATATTTTTGTTACTCCAATGGATCATAGCCTTGTCATTATGGAAGCTAGTCTGTTATCGAGATTTTTGTTACTCCAATGGATGGTAGCCTTGTCATTATGGAAGATAGTGTGTCATTGAGATTTCAGTTACTCCAATGGATGGTAGCCTTGTCATTACGGAAGGTAGTCTGTCGTCGAGAATTTTGTTACTCCTATAGATGGTAGCCTTGTCACTATAGAAGGTAGTCTGTTGTCGAGATTTTCGTTACTCCAATGGATGGTAGCCTTGTCATTATGGAAGGTAGTCTATTGTCGATATTATTGTTACTCCAATGGATGGTAGCCCTGTCTTTATGGAAGGTACTCTGTTGTTGATATCTTCGTTACTCCAATGGATGGTAGCCTTGTCATCATGGAAGGTAGTGTGTTGTCGAGATTTTTGTTACTCCAATGGATGGTAGCCTTGTCATTATGGAAGGTAGTCTGTTTTTCGAATATTTGTTACTCAAATGGATGTTAGCCTTGTCATTATAAGAGGCATTCAGTTGTCAAGATATTTGTTACTCCAATGGATGGTAGTATTGTAATTATAGAAGGTAGTCTGTTGTCGAGATTTTTGTTAGTATAATGGATGGTAGCTTTGTCTATATTGAAGGTAGTCTATTGTCGATATTTTTTATACTACAATGGATGGTAGCCTTGTCATTATGGAAGGTAGTTTATTATAGAGATTTTCATTACTCCAATGGATGGTAGCCTTGTCATTATGGAAGGTAGTCTGTTGTCGATATTTTTGTTACTCCAATGGATGGTAGCCTTATCATTATGGAAGGTAGTTTGTTGTCGAGCATTTTTGTTACTCCAATGGATGGTAGCCTTGTCATTATGGAAGATAGTGTGTCGTTGGGATTTCAGTTACTCCAATCGATGGTAGCCTTATCATTATGGAAGGTAGTCTGTTGTAAATATTTTTGTTACTCCAATGGATGGTAGCCTTGTCATTATGGAAGCTAGTCTGTTATCGAGATTTTTGTTACTCCAATGGATGGTAGCCTTGTCATTATGGAAGATAGTGTGTCGTTGAGATTTCAGTTACTCCAATGGATGGTAGCCTTGTCATTATGGAAGGTAGTCTGTTGTCGAGAATTTTGTTACTCCTATAGATGGTAGCCTTGTCACTATAGAAGGTAGTCTGTTGTCGAGATTTTCGTTACTCCAATGGATGGTAGCCTTGTCATTATGGAAGGTAGTCTATTGTCGATATTATTGTTACTCCAATGGATGGTAGCCCTGTCTTTATGGAAGGTACTCTGTTGTTGATATCTTCGTTACTCCAATGGATGGTAGCCTTGTCATCATGGAAGGTAGTGTGTTGTCGAGATTTTTGTTACTCCAATGGATGGTAGCCTTGTCATTATGGAAGGTAGTCTGTTTTTCGAATATTTGTTACTCAAATGGATGTTAGCCTTGTCATTATAAGAGGCATTCAGTTGTCAAGATATTTGTTACTCCAATGGATGGTAGTCTTGTCATTATAGAAGGTAGTCTGTTGTCGAGATTTTTGTTAGTATAATGGATGGTAGCTTTGTCTATATTGAAGGTAGTCTATTATTGATATTTTTTATACTACAATGGATGGTAGCCTTGTCATTATGGAAGGTAGTTTATTATAGAGATTTTCATTACTCCAATGGATGGTAGCCTTGTCATTATGGAAGGTAGTCTGTTGTCGATATTTTTTTTACTCCAATGGATGGTAGCCTTATCATTACGGAAGGTAGTGTGTTGTCAATATTTTTGTTACTCCTATGGATGGTGGCCTTGTCACTATGGAAGGTCGTCTGTTGTCGAGCTTTTGTGTTACTCCAATTGATGGTAGCCTTTTAATTATGGAAGGTAGTCTATTGTAGAGATTTTCGTTACTCCAATGGATGGTAACCTTGTCATTGTTGAAGGTAGTCTGTTGTCAATATTTTTGTTAATCCAAGTGATGGTAGCCTTGTCATTATGGAAGGTAGTCTGTTGTCGAGCATTTTTGTTACTCCAATGGATGGTAGCCTTGTCATTATTGAAGATAGTGTGTCGTTGGGATTTCAGTTACTCCAATGGATGGTAGCCTTGTCATTATGGAAGGTAGTCTGTTGTCAATATTTTTGTTACTCCAATGGATGGTAGCCTTGTCATTATGGAAGCTAGTCTGTTGTCGAGATTTTTGTTACTCCAATGGATGGTAGCCTTCTCATTATGGAAGATAGTGTGTCGTTGAGATTTCAGTTACTCCAATGGATGGTAGCCTTTTAATTATGGAAGGTAGTCCGTTGTCGAGAGTTTTGTTACTCCTATAAGTGGTAGCCTTGTCACTATGGAAGGTAGTCTGTTGTCGAGATTTTTGTTACTCCAATGGATGATAGCCTTGTCATTATGGAAGGTAGTCTGTTGTTCGAATTTTTGTTACTCAAATGGATGGTAGCCTTGTCATTATAAAAGGCATTCAGTTGTCAAGATATTTGTTACTCCAATGGATGGTAGTCTTGTCATTATGGAAGGTAATCTATTGTCGAGATTTTTGTTAGTATAATGGATGGTAGCTTTGTCTATATTGAAGGTAGTCTGTTGTCGATATTTTTTATACTACAATGGATGGTAGCCTTGTCATTATGGAAGGTAGTTTATTATAGAGATTTTCATTACTCCAATTGATGGTAGCCTTGTCATTTTGGAAGGTAGTGTGTTGTCGATATTTTTGTTACTCCAATGGATGGTAGCCTTGTCATTATGGAAGTTAGTGTGTTGTCAATATTTTTGTTACTCCTTTGGATGGTGGCCTTGTTACTATGGAACGTAGTCTGTTGTCGATATTTTTGTTACTCCAATGGATGGTAGCCTTATCATTATGGAAGGTAGTTTGTTGTCGAGCATTTTTGTTACTCCAATGGATGGTAGCCTTGTCATTATGGAAGATAGTGTGTCGTTGGGATTTCAGTTACTCCAATCGATGGTAGCCTTGTCATTATGGAAGGTAGTCTGTTGTAAATATTTTTGTTACTCCAATGGATGGTAGCCTTGTCATTATGGAAGCTAGTCTGTTATCGAGATTTTTGTTACTCCAATGGATGGTAGCCTTGTCATTATGGAAGATAGTGTGTCATTGAGATTTCAGTTACTCCAATGGATGGTAGCCTTGTCATTACGGAAGGTAGTCTGTCGTCGAGAATTTTGTTACTCCTATAGATGGTAGCCTTGTCACTATAGAAGGTAGTCTGTTGTCGAGATTTTCGTTACTCCAATGGATGGTAGCCTTGTCATTATGGAAGGTAGTCTATTGTCGATATTATTGTTACTCCAATGGATGGTAGCCCTGTCTTTATGGAAGGTACTCTGTTGTTGATATCTTCGTTACTCCAATGGATGGTAGCCTTGTCATCATGGAAGGTAGTGTGTTGTCGAGATTTTTGTTACTCCAATGGATGGTAGCCTTGTCATTATGGAAGGTAGTCTGTTTTTCGAATATTTGTTACTCAAATGGATGTTAGCCTTGTCATTATAAGAGGCATTCAGTTGTCAAGATATTTGTTACTCCAATGGATGGTAGTATTGTAATTATAGAAGGTAGTCTGTTGTCGAGATTTTTGTTAGTATAATGGATGGTAGCTTTGTCTATATTGAAGGTAGTCTATTGTCGATATTTTTTATACTACAATGGATGGTAGCCTTGTCATTATGGAAGGTAGTTTATTATAGAGATTTTCATTACTCCAATGGATGGTAGCCTTGTCATTATGGAAGGTAGTCTGTTGTCGATATTTTTGTTACTCCAATGGATGGTAGCCTTATCATTATGGAAGGTAGTTTGTTGTCGAGCATTTTTGTTACTCCAATGGATGGTAGCCTTGTCATTATGGAAGATAGTGTGTCGTTGGGATTTCAGTTACTCCAATCGATGGTAGCCTTATCATTATGGAAGGTAGTCTGTTGTAAATATTTTTGTCACTCCAATGGATGGTAGCCTTGTCATTATGGAAGCTAGTCTGTTATCGAGATTTTTGTTACTCCAATGGATGGTAGCCTTGTCATTATGGAAGATAGTGTGTCGTTGAGATTTCAGTTACTCCAATGGATGGTAGCCTTGTCATTATGGAAGGTAGTCTGTTGTCGAGAATTTTGTTACTCCTATAGATGGTAGCCTTGTCACTATAGAAGGTAGTCTGTTGTCGAGATTTTCGTTACTCCAATGGATGGTAGCCTTGTCATTATGGAAGGTAGTCTATTGTCGATATTATTGTTACTCCAATGGATGGTAGCCCTGTCTTTATGGAAGGTACTCTGTTGTTGATATCTTCGTTACTCCAATGGATGGTAGCCTTGTCATCATGGAAGGTAGTGTGTTGTCGAGATTTTTGTTACTCCAATGGATGGTAGCCTTGTCATTATGGAAGGTAGTCTGTTTTTCGAATATTTGTTACTCAAATGGATGTTAGCCTTGTCATTATAAGAGGCATTCAGTTGTCAAGATATTTGTTACTCCAATGGATGGTAGTATTGTCATTATAGAAGGTAGTCTGTTGTCGAGATTTTTGTTAGTATAATGGATGGTAGCTTTGTCTATATTGAAGGTAGTCTATTGTCGATATTTTTTATACTACAATGGATGGTAGCCTTGTCATTATGGAAGGTAGTTTATTATAGAGATTTTCATTACTCCAATGGATGGTAGCCTTGTCATTATGGAAGGTAGTTTGTTGTCGATATTTTTGTTACTCTAATGGATGGTAGCCTTATCAATATGGAAGGTAGTGTGTTGTCAATATTTTTGTTACTCCTATGGATGGTGGCCTTGTCACTATGGAAGGTAGTCTGTTGTCGAGCATTTGTGTTACTCCAATGGATGGTAGCCTTTTAATTATGGAAGGTAGTCTATTGTAGTGATTTTCATTACTCCAATGGATGGTAACCTTGTCATTGTGGAAGGTAGTCTGTTGTCAATATTTTTGTTACTCCAAGTGATGGTAGCCTTGTCATTATGGAAGGTAGTCTGTTGTCGAGCATTTTTGTTACTCCAATGGATGGTAGCCTTGTCATTATTGAAGATAGTGTGTCGTTGGGATTTCAGTTACTCCAATGGATGGTAGCCTTGTCATTATGGAAGGTAGTCTGTTGTCAATATTTTTGTTACTCCAATGGATGGTAGCCTTGTCATTATGGAAGCTAGTCTGTTGTCGAGATTTTTGTTACTCCAATGGATGGTAGCCTTCTCATTATGGAAGATAGTGTGTCGTTGAGATTTCAGTTACTCCAATGGATGGTAGCCTTTTAATTATGGAAGGTAGTCCGTTGTCGAGAGTTTTGTTACTCCTATAGATGGTAGCCTTGTCACTATGGAAGGTAGTCTGTTGTCGAGATTTTTGTTACTCCAATGGATGATAGCCTTGTCATTATGGAAGGTAGTCTGTTGTTCGAATTTTTGTTACTCAAATGGATGGTAGCCTTGTCATTATAAAAGGCATTCAGTTGTCAAGATATTTGTTACTCCAATGGATGGTAGTCTTGTCATTATGGAAGGTAATCTGTTGTCGAGATTTTTGTTAGTATAATGGATGGTAGCTTTGTCTATATTGAAGGTAGTCTGTTGTCGATATTTTTTATACTACAATGGATGGTAGCCTTGTCATTATGGAAGGTAGTTTATTATAGAGATTTTCATTACTCCAATTGATGGTAGCCTTGTCATTTTGGAAGGTAGTGTGTTGTCGATATTTTTGTTACTCCAATGGATGGTAGCCTTGTCATTATGGAAGTTAGTGTGTTGTCAATATTTTTGTTACTCCTTTGGATGGTGGCCTCGTCACTATGGAATGTAGTCTTTTATCGATATTTTTGTTACTCCAATGGATGATAGCCTTATCATTATGGAAGGTAGTCTGTTGTCGAGCATTTTTGTTACTCCAATGGATGGTAGCCTTGTCATTATGGAAGATAGTGTGTCGTTGGGATTTCAGTTACTCCAATCGATGGTAGCCTTGTCATTATGGAAGGTAGTCTGTTGTAAATATTTTTGTTACTCCAATGGATGGTAGCCTTGTCATTATGGAAGCTAGTCTGTTGTCGAGATTTTTGTTACTCCAATGGATGGTAGCCTTGTCATTATGGAAGATAGTGTGTCGTTGAGATTTCAGTTACTCCAATGGATGGTAGCCTTGTCATTATGGAAAGTAGTCTGTTGTCGAAAATTTTGTTACTCCTATAGATTGTAGCCTTGTCACTATAGAAGGTAGTCTGTTGTCGAGATTTTCGTTACTCCAATGGATGGTAGCCTTGTCATTATGGAAGGTAGTCTATTGTCGATATTATTGTTACTCCAATGGATGGTAGCCCTGTCTTTATGGAAGGTACTCTGTTGTTGATATCTTCGTTACTCCAATGGATGGTAGCCTTGTCATCATGGAAGGTAGTGTGTTGTCGAGATTTTTGTTACTCTAATGGATGGTAGCCTTGTCATTATGGAAGGTAGTCTGTTTTTCGAATATTTGTTACTCAAATGGATGTTAGCCTTGTCATTATAAGAGGCATTCAGTTGTCAAGATATTTGTTACTCCAATGGATGGTAGTCTTGTCATTATAGAAGGTAGTCTGTTGTCGAGATTTTTGTTAGTATAATGGATGGTAGCTTTGTCTATATTGAAGGTAGCCTATTGTCGATATTTTTTATACTACAATGGATGGTAGCCTTGTCATTATGGAAGGTAGTTTATTATAGAGATTTTCATTACTCCAATGGATGGTAGCCTTGTCATTATGGAAGGTAGTCTGTTGTCGATATTTTTGTTACTCCAATGGATGGTAGCCTTATCATTATGGAAGGTAGTGTGTTGTCAACATTTTTGTCACTCCTATGGATGGTGGCCTTGTCACTATGGAAGGTAGTCTGTTGTCGAGCATTTGTGTTACTCCAATGGATGGTAGCCTTTTCATTATGGAAGGTAGTCTATTGTAGAGATTTTCGTTACTCCAATGGATGGTAACCTTGTCATTGTGGAAGGTAGTCTGTTGTCAATATTTTTGTTACTCCAAGTGATGGTAGCCTTGTCATTATGGAAGGTAGTCTGTTGTCGAGCATTTTTGTTACTCCAATGGATGGTAGCCTTGTCATTATTGAAGATAGTATGTCGTTGGGATTTCAGTTACTCCAATGGATGGTAGCCTTGTCATTATGGAAGGTAGTCTGTTGTCACTATTTTTGTTACTCCAATGGATGGTAGCCTTGTCATTATGAAAGCTAGTCTGTTGTCGAGATTTTTGTTACTCCAATGGATGGTAGCCTTGTCATTATGGAAGATAGTGTGTCGTTGAGATTTCAGTTACTCCAATGGATGGTAGCCTTTTAATTATGGAAGGTAGTCCATTGTCGAGAGTTTTGTTACTCCTATAGATGGTAGCCTTGTCACTATGGAAGGTAGTCTGTTGTCGAGATTTTTGTTACTCCAATGGATGGTAGCCTTGTCATTATGGAAGGTAGTCTGTTGTTCGAATTTTTGTTACTCAAACGGATGGTAGCCTTGTCATTATAAAAGGCATTCAGTTGTCAAGATATTTGTTACTCCAATGGATGGTAGTCTTGTCATTATGGAAGGTAGTCTGTTGTCGAGATTTTTGTTAGTATAATGGATGGTAGCTTTGTCTATATTGAAGGTAGTCTGTTGTCGATATTTTTTATACTACAATGGATGGTATCCTTTTCATTATGGAAGGTAGTTTATTATAGAGATTTTCATTACTCCAATTGATGGTAGCCTTGTCATTTTGGAAGGTAGTGTGTTGTCGATATTTTGGTTACTCCAATGGATGGTAGCCTTGTCATTATGGAAGGTAGTGTGTTGTCAATATTTTTGTTACTCCTTTGGATGGTGGTCTTGTCACTATGGAAGGTAGTCTGTTGTCGATACTTTTGTTACTCCAATGGATGGTAGCCTTATCATTATGGAAGGTAGTCTGTTGTCGAGCATTTTTGGTACTCCAATGGATGGTAGCCTTGTCATTATAGAAGATAGTGTGTCGTTGGGATTTCAGTTACTCCAATGGATGGTAGCCTTGTCATTATGGAAGTTAGTGTGTTGTCAATATTTTTGTTACTCCTTTGGATGGTGGCCTTGTCACTATGGAAGGTAGTCTGTTGTCGATATTTTTGTTACTCCAAATGGTAGCCTTATCAGTATGGAAGGTAGTCTGTTGTCGAGCATTTTTGTTACTCCAATGGATGGTAGCCTTGTCATTATGGAAGATAGTGTGTCGTTGGGATTTCAGTTACTCCAATGGATGGTAGCCTTGTCATTATGGAAGGTAGTCTGTTGTAAATATTTTTGTTACTCCAATGGATGGTAGCCTTGTCATTATGGAAGCTAGTCTGTTGTCGATATTTTTGTTACTCCAATGGATGGTAGCCTTGTCATTATGGAAGATAGTGTGTCGTTGAGATTTCAGTTACTCCAATGGATGGTAGCCTTGTCATTATGGAAGGTAGTCTATTGTCGAGAATTTTGTTACTCCTATAGATGGTAGCCTTGTCACTATAGAAGGTAGTCTGTTGTCGAGGTTTTCGTTACTCCAATGGATGGTAGCCTTGTCATTATGGAAGGTAGTCTATTGTCGATATTTTTGTTACTCCAATGGATGGTAGCCCTGTCTTTATGGAAGGTACTCTGTTGTTGATATCTTTGTTACTCCAATGGATGGTAGCCTTGTCATCATGGAAGGTAGTGTGTTGTCGAGATTTTTGTTACTCCAATGGATGGTAGCCTTGTCATTATGGAAGATAGTGTGTCGTTGAGATTTCAGTTACTCCAATGGATGGTAGCCTTTTAATTATGGAAGGTAGTCCGTTGTCGAGAGTTTTGTTACTCCTATAGATGGTAGCCTTGTCACTATGGAAGGTAGTCTGTTGTCGAGATTTTTGTTACTCCAATGGATGGTAGCCTTGTCATTATGGAAGGTAGTCTGTTGTTCGAATTTTTGTTACTCAAACGGATGGTAGCCTTGTCATTATAAAAGGCATTCAGTTGTCAAGATATTTGTTACTCCAATGGATGGTAGTCTTGTCATTATGGAAGGTAGTCTGTTGTCGAGATTTTTGTTAGTATAATGGATGGTAGCTTTGTCATTATTGAAGGTAGTCTGTTGTCGATATTTTTTATACTACAATGGATGGTATCCTTGTCATTATGGAAGGTAGTTTATTATAGAGATTTTCATTACTCCAATTGATGGTAGCCTTGTCATTTTGGAAGGTAGTGTGTTGTCGATATTTTTGTTACTCCAATGGATGGTAGCCTTGTCATTATGGAAGGTAGTGTGTTGTCAATATTTTTGTTACTCCTTTGGATGGTGGCCTTGTCACTATGGAAGGTAGTCTGTTGTCGATATTTTTGTTACTCCAATGGATGGTAGCCTTATCATTATGGAAGGTAGTCTGTTGTCGAGCATTTTTGGTACTCCAATGGATGGTAGCCTTGTCATTATAGAAGATAGTGTGTCGTTGGGATTTCAGTTACTCCAATGGATGGTAGCCTTGTCATTATGGAAGGTAGTCTGTTGTAAATATTTTTGTTACTCCAATGGATGGTAGCCTTGTCATTATGGAAGCTAGTCTGTTGTCGAGATTTTTGTTACTCCAATGGATGGTAGCCTTGTCATTATGGAAGATAGTGTGTCGTTGAGATTTCAGTTACTCCAATGGATGGTAGCCTTTTAATTATGGAAGGTAGTCAGTTGTCGAGAGTTTTGTTACTCCTATAGATGGTAGCCTTGTCACTATGGAAGGTAGTCTGTTGTCGAGATTTTCGTTACTCCAATGGATTGTAGCCTTGTCATTATGGAAGATAGTGTGTCGTTGAGATTTCGGTTACTCCAATGGATGGTAGCCTTGTCATTATGGAAGGTAGTCTATTGTCAATATTTTTGTTACTCCAATGGATGGTAGCCTTGTCATTATGGAAGCTAGTCTGGTGTCGAGATTTTTGTTACTTCAATGGATGGTAGCCTTGTCATTATGGAAGATAGTGTGTCGTTGAGATTTCAGTTACTCCAATGGATGGTAGCCTTTTAATTATGGAAGGTAGTCCGTTGTCGAGAGTTTTGTTACTCCTATAGATGGTAGCCTTGCCACTATGGAAGGTAGTCTGTTGTGGAGATTTTCGTTACTCCAATGGATGGTAGCCTTGTCATTATGGAGGATAGTGTGTCGTTGAGATTTCGGTTACTCCAATGGATGGTAGCCTTGTCATTATGGAAGGTAGTCTGTTGTCAAGATTTTTGTTACTCCAATGGATGGTAGCCTTGTCATTATGGAAGCTAGTCTGGTGTCGAGATTTTTGTTACTTCAATGGATGGTAGCCTTGTCATTATGGAAGATAGTGTGTCGTTGAGATTTCAGTTACTCCAATGGATGGTAGCCTTTTAATTATGGAAGGTAGTCCGTTGTCGAGAGTTTTGTTACTCCTATAGATGGTAGCCTTATCATTATGGAAGGTAGTCTATTGTCGATATTTTTTTTACTCCAATGGATGGTAGCCTTGTCATTATGGAAGGTACTCTGTTGTCGATATCTTTGTTACTCCAATGGATGGTATCCTTGTCATCATGGAAAGTAGTGTGTTGTCGAGATTTTTGTTACTCCAATGGATGGTAGCCTTGTCATTATGGAAGGTAGTCTGTTGTTCGAATTATTGTTACTCAAGTGGATGGCAGCCTTGTCATTATAAAAGGTATTAAGTTGTCAAGATTTTTGTTACTCCAATGGATGGTAGTCTTGTCATTATGGAAGGTAGTTTGTTGTCGAGATTTTTGTTACTATAATGGATGGTAGCTTTGTCTATATTGAAGGTAGTATGTTGTCGATATTTTTGTTACTACAATGGATTGTAGCCTTGTCATTATGGAAGGTAGTCTGTTGTTTAGATTTTTGATACTGCATTAGATAGTAGCCTTGTCATTATGGAAGGTAGTCTGTTGTAGAGATTTTTGTTCTTCTAATGGATGGTAGCATAGTTATTATGGAAGGTAGTATGTGGTCGATATTTTTGTTACTCCAATCTATGGTAGCCTTGTCACTATGGAAGGTAGTATATTTTCGAGATTTTTGTTACTCCAATGGTTGGTAGCCTTGTCATTATGGAAGGTAGTTTATTATAGAGATTTTCATTAATCCAATGGATGGTAGCCTTGTAATTATAGAAGGTAGTCTGTCATCGATATTTTTGATACTCCAATGGATGGTAGCCTTGTCATTATGGAAGGTAGTGTGTTGTCAATATTTTTGTTACTCCTATGGATGGTAGCCTTGTCACTATGGAAGGTAGTCTATTGTCGAGATTTTTGTTACTCCAATGGATGATAGCCTTGTCATTATGGAAGGTAGTCTGTTGTTCGAATTTTTGTTACTCAAATGGATGGTAGCCTTGTCATTATAAAAGGCATTCAGTTGTCAAGATATTTGTTACTCCAATGGATGGTAGTCTTGTCATTATGGAAGGTAATCTGTTGTCGAGATTTTTGTTAGTATAATGGATGGTAGCTTTGTCTATATTGAAGGTAGTCTGTTGTCGATATTTTTTATACTACAATGGATGGTAGCCTTGTCATTATGGAAGGTAGTTTATTATAGAGATTTTCATTACTCCAATTGATGGTAGCCTTGTCATTTTGGAAGGTAGTGTGTTGTCGATATTTTTGTTACTCCAATGGATGGTAGCCTTGTCATTATGGAAGTTAGTGTGTTGTCAATATTTTTGTTACTCCTTTGGATGGTGGCCTCGTCACTATGGAATGTAGTCTTTTATCGATATTTTTGTTACTCCAATGGATGGTAGCCTTATCATTATGGAAGGTAGTCTGTTGTCGAGCATTTTTGTTACTCCAATGGATGGTAGCCTTGTCATTATGGAAGATAGTGTGTCGTTGGGATTTCAGTTACTCCAATCGATGGTAGCCTTGTCATTATGGAAGGTAGTCTGTTGTAAATATTTTTGTTACTCCAATGGATGGTAGCCTTGTCATTATGGAAGCTAGTCTGTTGTCGAGATTTTTGTTACTCCAATGGATGGTAGCCTTGTCATTATGGAAGATAGTGTGTCGTTGAGATTTCAGTTACTCCAATGGATGGTAGCCTTGTCATTATGGAAAGTAGTCTGTTGTCGAAAATTTTGTTACTCCTATAGATTGTAGCCTTGTCACTATAGAAGGTAGTCTGTTGTCGAGATTTTCGTTACTCCAATGGATGTTAGCCTTGTCATTATGGAAGGTAGTCTATTGTCGATATTATTGTTACTCCAATGGATGGTAGCCCTGTCTTTATGGAAGGTACTCTGTTGTTGATATCTTCGTTACTCCAATGGATGGTAGCCTTGTCATCATGGAAGGTAGTGTGTTGTCGAGATTTTTGTTACTCTAATGGATGGTAGCCTTGTCATTATGGAAGGTAGTCTGTTTTTCGAATATTTGTTACTCAAATGGATGTTAGCCTTGTCATTATAAGAGGCATTCAGTTGTCAAGATATTTGTTACTCCAATGGATGGTAGTCTTGTCATTATAGAAGGTAGTCTGTTGTCGAGATTTTTGTTAGTATAATGGATGGTAGCTTTGTCTATATTGAAGGTAGCCTATTGTCGATATTTTTTATACTACAATGGATGGTAGCCTTGTCATTATGGAAGGTAGTTTATTATAGAGATTTTCATTACTCCAATGGATGGTAGCCTTGTCATTATGGAAGGTAGTCTGTTGTCGATATTTTTGTTACTCCAATGGATGGTAGCCTTATCATTATGGAAGGTAGTGTGTTGTCAACATTTTTGTCACTCCTATGGATGGTGGCCTTGTCACTATGGAAGGTAGTCTGTTGTCGAGCATTTGTGTTACTCCAATGGATGGTAGCCTTTTCATTATGGAAGGTAGTCTATTGTAGAGATTTTCGTTACTCCAATGGATGGTAACCTTGTCATTGTGGAAGGTAGTCTGTTGTCAATATTTTTGTTACTCCAAGTGATGGTAGCCTTGTCATTATGGAAGGTAGTCTGTTGTCGAGCATTTTTGTTACTCCAATGGATGGTAGCCTTGTCATTATTGAAGATAGTATGTCGTTGGGATTTCAGTTACTCCAATGGATGGTAGCCTTGTCATTATGGAAGGTAGTCTGTTGTCACTATTTTTGTTACTCCAATGGATGGTAGCCTTGTCATTATGAAAGCTAGTCTGTTGTCGAGATTTTTGTTACTCCAATGGATGGTAGCCTTGTCATTATGGAAGATAGTGTGTCGTTGAGATTTCAGTTACTCCAATGGATGGTAGCCTTTTAATTATGGAAGGTAGTCCATTGTCGAGAGTTTTGTTACTCCTATAGATGGTAGCCTTGTCACTATGGAAGGTAGTCTGTTGTCGAGATTTTTGTTACTCCAATGGATGGTAGCCTTGTCATTATGGAAGGTAGTCTGTTGTTCGAATTTTTGTTACTCAAACGGATGGTAGCCTTGTCATTATAAAAGGCATTCAGTTGTCAAGATATTTGTTACTCCAATGGATGGTAGTCTTGTCATTATGGAAGGTAGTCTGTTGTCGAGATTTTTGTTAGTATAATGGATGGTAGCTTTGTCTATATTGAAGGTAGTCTGTTGTCGATATTTTTTATACTACAATGGATGGTATCCTTTTCATTATGGAAGGTAGTTTATTATAGAGATTTTCATTACTCCAATTGATGGTAGCCTTGTCATTTTGGAAGGTAGTGTGTTGTCGATATTTTGGTTACTCCAATGGATGGTAGCCTTGTCATTATGGAAGGTAGTGTGTTGTCAATATTTTTGTTACTCCTTTGGATGGTGGTCTTGTCACTATGGAAGGTAGTCTGTTGTCGATACTTTTGTTACTCCAATGGATGGTAGCCTTATCATTATGGAAGGTAGTCTGTTGTCGAGCATTTTTGGTACTCCAATGGATGGTAGCCTTGTCATTATAGAAGATAGTGTGTCGTTGGGATTTCAGTTACTCCAATGGATGGTAGCCTTGTCATTATGGAAGTTAGTGTGTTGTCAATATTTTTGTTACTCCTTTGGATGGTGGCCTTGTCACTATGGAAGGTAGTCTGTTGTCGATATTTTTGTTACTCCAAATGGTAGCCTTATCAGTATGGAAGGTAGTCTGTTGTCGAGCATTTTTGTTACTCCAATGGATGGTAGCCTTGTCATTATGGAAGATAGTGTGTCGTTGGGATTTCAGTTACTCCAATGGATGGTAGCCTTGTCATTATGGAAGGTAGTCTGTTGTAAATATTTTTGTTACTCCAATGGATGGTAGCCTTGTCATTATGGAAGCTAGTCTGTTGTCGATATTTTTGTTACTCCAATGGATGGTAGCCTTGTCATTATGGAAGATAGTGTGTCGTTGAGATTTCAGTTACTCCAATGGATGGTAGCCTTGTCATTATGGAAGGTAGTCTATTGTCGAGAATTTTGTTACTCCTATAGATGGTAGCCTTGTCACTATAGAAGGTAGTCTGTTGTCGAGGTTTTCGTTACTCCAATGGATGGTAGCCTTGTCATTATGGAAGGTAGTCTATTGTCGATATTTTTGTTACTCCAATGGATGGTAGCCCTGTCTTTATGGAAGGTACTCTGTTGTTGATATCTTTGTTACTCCAATGGATGGTAGCCTTGTCATCATGGAAGGTAGTGTGTTGTCGAGATTTTTGTTACTCCAATGGATGGTAGCCTTGTCATTATGGAAGATAGTGTGTCGTTGAGATTTCAGTTACTCCAATGGATGGTAGCCTTTTAATTATGGAAGGTAGTCCGTTGTCGAGAGTTTTGTTACTCCTATAGATGGTAGCCTTGTCACTATGGAAGGTAGTCTGTTGTCGAGATTTTTGTTACTCCAATGGATGGTAGCCTTGTCATTATGGAAGGTAGTCTGTTGTTCGAATTTTTGTTACTCAAACGGATGGTAGCCTTGTCATTATAAAAGGCATTCAGTTGTCAAGATATTTGTTACTCCAATGGATGGTAGTCTTGTCATTATGGAAGGTAGTCTGTTGTCGAGATTTTTGTTAGTATAATGGATGGTAGCTTTGTCATTATTGAAGGTAGTCTGTTGTCGATATTTTTTATACTACAATGGATGGTATCCTTGTCATTATGGAAGGTAGTTTATTATAGAGATTTTCATTACTCCAATTGATGGTAGCCTTGTCATTTTGGAAGGTAGTGTGTTGTCGATATTTTTGTTACTCCAATGGATGGTAGCCTTGTCATTATGGAAGGTAGTGTGTTGTCAATATTTTTGTTACTCCTTTGGATGGTGGCCTTGTCACTATGGAAGGTAGTCTGTTGTCGATATTTTTGTTACTCCAATGGATGGTAGCCTTATCATTATGGAAGGTAGTCTGTTGTCGAGCATTTTTGGTACTCCAATGGATGGTAGCCTTGTCATTATAGAAGATAGTGTGTCGTTGGGATTTCAGTTACTCCAATGGATGGTAGCCTTGTCATTATGGAAGGTAGTCTGTTGTAAATATTTTTGTTACTCCAATGGATGGTAGCCTTGTCATTATGGAAGCTAGTCTGTTGTCGAGATTTTTGTTACTCCAATGGATGGTAGCCTTGTCATTATGGAAGATAGTGTGTCGTTGAGATTTCAGTTACTCCAATGGATGGTAGCCTTTTAATTATGGAAGGTAGTCAGTTGTCGAGAGTTTTGTTACTCCTATAGATGGTAGCCTTGTCACTATGGAAGGTAGTCTGTTGTCGAGATTTTCGTTACTCCAATGGATTGTAGCCTTGTCATTATGGAAGATAGTGTGTCGTTGAGATTTCGGTTACTCCAATGGATGGTAGCCTTGTCATTATGGAAGGTAGTCTATTGTCAATATTTTTGTTACTCCAATGGATGGTAGCCTTGTCATTATGGAAGCTAGTCTGGTGTCGAGATTTTTGTTACTTCAATGGATGGTAGCCTTGTCATTATGGAAGATAGTGTGTCGTTGAGATTTCAGTTACTCCAATGGATGGTAGCCTTTTAATTATGGAAGGTAGTCCGTTGTCGAGAGTTTTGTTACTCCTATAGATGGTAGCCTTGCCACTATGGAAGGTAGTCTGTTGTGGAGATTTTCGTTACTCCAATGGATGGTAGCCTTGTCATTATGGAGGATAGTGTGTCGTTGAGATTTCGGTTACTCCAATGGATGGTAGCCTTGTCATTATGGAAGGTAGTCTGTTGTCAAGATTTTTGTTACTCCAATGGATGGTAGCCTTGTCATTATGGAAGCTAGTCTGGTGTCGAGATTTTTGTTACTTCAATGGATGGTAGCCTTGTCATTATGGAAGATAGTGTGTCGTTGAGATTTCAGTTACTCCAATGGATGGTAGCCTTTTAATTATGGAAGGTAGTCCGTTGTCGAGAGTTTTGTTACTCCTATAGATGGTAGCCTTATCATTATGGAAGGTAGTCTATTGTCGATATTTTTTTTACTCCAATGGATGGTAGCCTTGTCATTATGGAAGGTACTCTGTTGTCGATATCTTTGTTACTCCAATGGATGGTATCCTTGTCATCATGGAAAGTAGTGTGTTGTCGAGATTTTTGTTACTCCAATGGATGGTAGCCTTGTCATTATGGAAGGTAGTCTGTTGTTCGAATTATTGTTACTCAAGTGGATGGCAGCCTTGTCATTATAAAAGGTATTAAGTTGTCAAGATTTTTGTTACTCCAATGGATGGTAGTCTTGTCATTATGG
Organism: Vicia faba; assembly: GCA_948472305.1. Lineage (NCBI taxonomy): Eukaryota > Viridiplantae > Streptophyta > Magnoliopsida > Fabales > Fabaceae > Vicia > Vicia faba. The sequence continues at coordinate 695,918,249 of OX451741.1, forward strand.
AAGGTAGTTTGTTGTCGAGATTTTTGTTACTATAATGGATGGTAGCTTTGTCTATATTGAAGGTAGTATGTTGTCGATATTTTTGTTACTACAATGGATTGTAGCCTTGTCATTATGGAAGGTAGTCTGTTGTTTAGATTTTTGATACTGCATTAGATAGTAGCCTTGTCATTATGGAAGGTAGTCTGTTGTAGAGATTTTTGTTCTTCTAATGGATGGTAGCATAGTTATTATGGAAGGTAGTATGTGGTCGATATTTTTGTTACTCCAATCTATGGTAGCCTTGTCACTATGGAAGGTAGTATATTTTCGAGATTTTTGTTACTCCAATGGTTGGTAGCCTTGTCATTATGGAAGGTAGTTTATTATAGAGATTTTCATTAATCCAATGGATGGTAGCCTTGTAATTATAGAAGGTAGTCTGTCATCGATATTTTTGATACTCCAATGGATGGTAGCCTTGTCATTATGGAAGGTAGTGTGTTGTCAATATTTTTGTTACTCCTATGGATGGTAGCCTTGTCACTATGGAAGGTAGTCTATTGTCGAGATTTTTGTTACTCCAATTGATGGTAGCCTTGTCATTATAGAAGGTAGTCTATTGTAGAGATTTTCATTACTCCAATGGATGGTAGCCTTGTCATTATGGAAGGTAGTCCGTTGTCGATATTTTTGTTACTCCAATGTATGGTAGCCTTGTCATTATGGAAGGTAGTTTATTATAGAGATTTTCATTACTCCATTGGATGGTAGCCTTCTCATTTTGGAAGGTAGTGTGTTGTCGATATTTTTGTTACTCCAATGGATGGTAGCCTTGTCATTATGGAAGGTAGTGTGTTGTCAATATTTTTGTTACTCCTTTGGATGGTGGCCTTGTCACTATGGAAGGTAGTCTGTTGTCGATATTTTTGTTACTCCAATGGATGGTAGCCTTATCATTATGGAAGGTAGTCTGTTGTCGAGCATTTTTGTTACTCCAATGGATGGTAGCCTTGTCATTATGGAAGATAGTGTGTCGTTGGGATTTCAGTTACTCCAATGGATGGTAGCCTTGTCATTATGGAAGGTAGTCTATTGTAAATATTTTTGTTACTCCAATGGATGGTAGCCTTGTCATTATGGAAGCTAGTCTGTTGTCGAGATTTTTGTTACTCCAATGGATGGTAGCATTGTCATTATGGAAGATAGTGTGTCATTGAGATTTCAGTTACTCCAATGGATGGTAGCCTTTTAATTATGGAAGGTAGTCCGTTGTCGAGAGTTTTGTTACTCCTATAGATGGTAGCCTTGTCACTATGGAAGGTAGTCTGTTGTCGAGATTTTCGTTACTCCAATGGATGGTAGCCTTGTCATTATGGAAGATAGTATGTCGTTGAGATTTTCATTACTCCAATGGATGGTAGCCTTGTCATTATGGAAGGTAGTCTGTTGTCAATATTTTTGTTACTCCAATGGATGGTAGCCTTGTCATTATGGAAGCTAGTCTGGTGTCGAGATTTTTGTTACTTCAATGGATGGTAGCCTTGTTATTATGGAAGATAGTGTGTCGTTGAGATTTCAGTTACTCCAATGGATGGTAGCCTTTTAATTATGGAAGGTAGTCCGTTGTCGAGAATTTTGTTACTCCTATAGATGGTAGCCTTGTCACTATGGAAGGTAGTCTGTTGTCGAGATTTTCGTTACTCCAATGGATGGTAGCCTTGTCATTATGGAGGATAGTGTGTCGTTGAGATTTCGGTTACTCCAATGGATGGTAGCCTTGTCATTATGGAAGGTAGTCTGTTGTCAAGATTTTTGTTACTCCAATGGATGGTAGCCTTGTCATTATGGAAGCTAGTCTGGTGTCGAGATTTTTGTTACTTCAAAGGATGGTAGCCTTGTCATTATGGAAGATAGTGTGTCGTTGAGATTTCAGTTACTCCAATGGATGGTAGCCTTTTAATTATGGAAGGTAGTCCGTTGTCGAGAGTTTTGTTACTCCTATAGATGGTAGCCTTGTCATTATGGAAGGTAGTCTATTGTCGATATTTTTTTTACTCCAATGGATGGTAGTCTTATCATTATGGAAGGTACTCTGTTATCGATATCTTTATTACTCCAATGGATGGTATCCTTGTCATCATGGAACGTAGTGTGTTGTCGAGATTTTTGTTACTCCAATGGATGGTAGCCTTGTCATAATGGAAGGTAGTTTGTTGTTCGAATTATTGTTACTCAAGTGGATGGCAGCCTTGTCATTATAAAAGGTATTAAGTTGTCAAGATTTTTGTTACTCCAATGGATGGTAGTCTTGTCATTATGGAAGGTAGTTTGTTGTCGAGATTTTTGTAACTATAATGGATGGTAGCTTTGTCTATATTGAAGGTAGTATGTTGTCGATATTTTTGTTACTACAATGGATGGCAGCCTTATCATTATGGAAGGTAGTCTGTTGTCGAGCATTTTTGGTACTCCAATGGATGGTAGCCTTGTCATTATAGAAGATAGTGTGTCGTTGGGATTTCAGTTACTCCAATGGATGGTAGCCTTGTCATTATGGAAGGTAGTCTGTTGTAAATATTTTTGTTACTCCAATGGATGGTAGCCTTGTCATTATGGAAGCTAGTCTGTTGTCGAGATTTTTGTTACTCCAATGGATGGTAGCCTTGTCATTATGGAAGATAGTGTGTCGTTGAGATTTCAGTTACTCCAATGGATGGTAGCCTTTTAATTATGGAAGGTAGTCAGTTGTCGAGAGTTTTGTTACTCCTATAGATGGTAGCCTTGTCACTATGGAAGGTAGTCTGTTGTCGAGATTTTCGTTACTCCAATGGATGGTAGCCTTGTCATTATGGAAGATAGTGTGTCGTTGAGATTTCGGTTACTCCAATGGATGGTAGCCTTGTCATTATGGAAGGTAGTCTATTGTCAATATTTTTGTTACTCCAATGGATGGTAGCCTTGTCATTATGGAAGCTAGTCTGGTGTCGAGATTTTTGTTACTTCAATGGATGGTAGCCTTGTCATTATGGAAGATAGTGTGTCGTTGAGATTTCAGTTACTCCAATGGATGGTAGCCTTTTAATTATGGAAGGTAGTCCGTTGTCGAGAGTTTTGTTACTCCTATAGATGGTAGCCTTGCCACTATGGAAGGTAGTCTGTTGTGGAGATTTTCGTTACTCCAATGGATGGTAGCCTTGTCATTATGGAGGATAGTGTGTCGTTGAGATTTCGGTTACTCCAATGGATGGTAGCCTTGTCATTATGGAAGGTAGTCTGTTGTCAAGATTTTTGTTACTCCAATGGATGGTAGCCTTGTCATTATGGAAGCTAGTCTGGTGTCGAGATTTTTGTTACTTCAATGGATGGTAGCCTTGTCATTATGGAAGATAGTGTGTCGTTGAGATTTCAGTTACTCCAATGGATGGTAGCCTTTTAATTATGGAAGGTAGTCCGTTGTCGAGAGTTTTGTTACTCCTATAGATGGTAGCCTTGTCATTATGGAAGGTAGTCTATTGTCGATATTTTTTTTACTCCAATGGATGGTAGCCTTGTCATTATGGAAGGTACTCTGTTGTCGATATCTTTGTTACTCTAATGGATGGTATCCTTGTCATCATGGAAAGTAGTGTGTTGTCGAGATTTTTGTTACTCCAATGGATGGTAGCCTTGTCATTATGGAAGGTAGTCTATTGGTCGAATTATTGTTACTCAAGTGGATGGCAGCCTTGTCATTATAAAAGGTATTAAGTTGTCAAGATTTTTGTTACTCCAATGGATGGTAGTCTTGTCATTATGGAAGGTAGTTTGTTGTCGAGATTTTTGTTACTATAATGGATGGTAGCTTTGTCTATATTGAAGGTAGTATGTTGTCGATATTTTTGTTACTATAATGGATTGTAGCCTTGTCATTATGGAAGGTAGTCTGTTGTTTAGATTTTTGATACTGCATTGGATAGTAGCCTTGTCATTATGGAAGGTAGTCTGTTGTAGAGATTTTTGTTCTTCTAATGGATGGTAGCATAGTTATTATGGAAGGTAGTATGTGGTCGATATTTTTGTTACTCCAATCTATGGTAGCCTTGTCACTATGGAAGGTAGTATATTTTCGAGATTTTTGTTACTCCAATGGTTGGTAGCCTTGTCATTATGGAAGGTAGTTTATTATAGAGATTTTCATTAATCCAATGGATGGTAGCCTTGTAATTATAGAAGGTAGTCTGTTATCGATATTTTTGATACTCCAATGGATGGTAGCCTTGTCATTATGGAAGGTAGTGTGTTGTCAATATTTTTGTTACTCCTATGGATGGTAGCCTTGTCACTATGGAAGGTAGTCTATTGTCGAGATTTTTGTTACTCCAATGGATGGTAGCCTTGTCATTATGGAAGGTAGTCTATTGTAGAGATTTTCATTACTCCAATGGATGGTAGCCTTGTCATTATGGAAGGTAGTCCGTTGTCGATATTTTTGTTACTCCAATGTATGGTAGCCTTGTCATTATGGAAGGTAGTTTATTATAGAGATTTTCATTACTCCATTGGATGGTAGCCTTGTCATTTTGGAAGGTAGTGTGTTGTCGATATTTTTGTTACTCCAATGGATGGTAGCCTTGTCATTATGGAAGGTAGTGTGTTGTCAATATTTTTGTTACTCCTTTGGATGTTGGCCTTGTCACTATGGAAGGTAGTCTGTTGTCGATATTTTTGTTACTCCAATGGATGGTAGCCTTATCATTATGGAAGGTAGTCTGTTGTCGAGCATTTTTGTTACTCCAATGGATGGTAGCCTTGTCATTATGGAAGATAGTGTGTCGTTGGGATTTCAGTTACTCCAATGGATGGTAGCCTTGTCATTATGGAAGGTAGTCTATTGTAAATATTTTTGTTACTCCAATGGATGGTAGCCTTGTCATTATGGAAGCTAGTCTGTTGTCGAGATTTTTGTTACTCCAATGGATGGTAGCCTTGTCATTATGGAAGATAGTGTGTCGTTGAGATTTCAGTTACTCCAATGGATGGTAGCCTTTTAATTATGGAAGGTAGTCCGTTGTCGAGAGTTTTGTTACTCCTATAGATGGTAGCCTTGTCACTATGGAAGGTAGTCTGTTGTCGAGAATTTCGTTACTCCAATGGATGGTAGCCTTGTCATTATGGAAGATAGTATGTCGTTGAGATTTTCATTACTCCAATGGATGGTAGCCTTGTCATTATGGAAGGTAGTCTGTTGTCAATATTTTTGTTACTCCAATGGATGGTAGCCTTGTCATTATGGAAGCTAGTCTGGTGTCGAGATTTTTGTTACTTCAATGGATGGTAGCCTTGTCATTATGGAAGATAGTGTGTCGTTGAGATTTCAGTTACTCCAATGGATGGTAGCCTTTTAATTATGGAAGGTAGTCCGTTGTCGAGAGTTTTGTTACTCCTATAGATGGTAGCCTTGTCACTATGGAAGGTAGTCTGTTGTCGAGATTTTCGTTACTCGAATGGATGGTAGCCTTGTCATTATGGAGGATAGTGTGTCGTTGAGATTTCGGTTACTCCAATGGATGGTAGCCTTGTCATTATGGAAGGTAGTCTGTTGTCAAGATTTTTGTTACTCCAATGGATGGTAGCCTTGTCATTATGGAAGCTAGTCTGGTGTCGAGATTTTTGTTACTTCAATGGATGGTAGCCTTGTCATTATGGAAGATAGTGTGTCGTTGAGATTTCAGTTACTCCAATGGATGGTAGCCTTTTAATTATGGAAGGTAGTCCGTTGTCGAGAGTTTTGTTACTCCTATAGATGGTAGCCTTGTCATTATGGAAGGTAATCTATTGTCGATATTTTTTTTACTCCAATGGATGGTAGTCTTATCATTATGGAAGGTACTCTGTTATCGATATCTTTATTACTCCAATGGATGGTATTCTTGTCATCATGGAACGTAGTGTGTTGTCGAGATTTTTGTTACTCCAATGGATGGTAGCCTTGTCATAATGGAAGGTAGTCTGTTGTTCGAATTATTGTTACTCAAGTGGATGGCAGCCTTGTCATTATAAAAGGTATTAAGTTGTCAAGATTTTTGTTACTCCAATGGATGGTAGTCTTGTCATTATGGAAGGTAGTTTGTTGTCGATATTTTTGTAACTATAATGGATGGTAGCTTTGTCTATATTGAAGGTAGTATGTTGTCGATATTTTTGTTACTACAATGGATGGTAGCCTTATCATTATGGAAGGTAGTCTGTTGTCGAGCATTTTTGGTACTCCAATGGATGGTAGCCTTGTCATTATAGAAGATAGTGTGTCGTTGGGATTTCAGTTACTCCAATGGATGGTAGCCTTGTCATTATGGAAGGTAGTCTGTTGTAAATATTTTTGTTACTCCAATGGATGGTAGCCTTGTCATTATGGAAGCTAGTCTGTTGTCGAGATTTTTGTTACTCCAATGGATGGTAGCCTTGTCATTATGGAAGATAGTGTGTCGTTGAGATTTCAGTTACTCCAATGGATGGTAGCCTTTTAATTATGGAAGGTAGTCAGTTGTCGAGAGTTTTGTTACTCCTATAGATGGTAGCCTTGTCACTATGGAAGGTAGTCTGTTGTCGAGATTTTCGTTACTCCAATGGATGGTAGCCTTGTCATTATGGAAGGTAGTCTATTGTCAATATTTTTGTTACTCCAATGGATGGTAGCCTTGTCATTATGGAAGCTAGTCTGGTGTCGAGATTTTTGTTACTTCAATGGATGGTAGCCTTGTCATTATGGAAGATAATGTGTCGTTGAGATTTCAGTTACTCCAATGGATGGTAGCCTTTTAATTATGGAAGGTAGTCCGTTGTCGAGAGTTTTGTTACTCCTATAGATGGTAGCCTTGCCACTATGGAAGGTAGTCTGTTGTGGAGATTTTCGTTACTCCAATGGATGGTAGCCTTGTCATTATGGAGGATAGTGTGTCGTTGAGATTTCGGTTACTCCAATGGATGGTAGCCTTGTCATTATGGAAGGTAGTCTGTTGTCAAGATGTTTGTTACTCCAATGGATGGTAGCCTTGTCATTATGGAAGCTAGTCTGGTGTCGAGATTTTTGTTACTTCAATGGATGGTAGCCTTTTCATTATGGAAGATAGTGTGTCGTTGAGATTTCAGTTACTCCAATGGATGGTAGCCTTTTAATTATGGAAGGTAGTCCGTTGTCGAGAGTTTTGTTACTCCTATAGATGGTAGCCTTCTCATTATGGAAGGTAGTCTATTGTCGATATTTTTTTTACTCCAATGGATGGTAGCCTTGTCATTATGGAAGGTACTCTGTTGTCGATATCTTTGTTACTCCAATGGATGGTATCCTTGTCATCATGGAAAGTAGTGTGTTGTCGAGATTTTTGTTACTCCAATGGATGGTAGCCTTGTCATTATGGAAGGTAGTCTATTGTTCGAATTATTGTTACTCAAGTGGATGGCAGCCTTGTCATTATAAAAGGTATTAAGTTGTCAAGATTTTTGTTACTCCAATGGATGGTAGTCTTGTCATTATGGAAGGTAGTTTGTTGTCGAGATTTTTGTTACTATAATGGATGGTAGCTTTGTCTATATTGAAGGTAGTATGTTGTCGATATTTTTGTTACTACAATGGATTGTAGCCTTGTCATTATGGAAGGTAGTCTGTTGTTTAGATTTTTGATACTGCATTGGATAGTAGCCTTGTCATTATGGAAGGTAGTCTGTTGTAGAGATTTTTGTTCTTCTAATGGATGGTAGCATAGTTATTATGGAAGGTAGTATGTGGTCGATATTTTTGTTACTCCAATCTATGGTAGCCTTGTCACTATGGAAGGTAGTATATTTTCGAGATTTTTGTTACTCCAATGGTTGGTAGCCTTGTCATTATGGAAGGTAGTTTATTATAGAGATTTTCATTAATCCAATGGATGGTAGCCTTGTAATTATAGAAGGTAGTCTGTTATCGATATTTTTGATACTCCAATGGATGGTAGCCTTGTCATTATGGAAGGTAGTGTGTTGTCAATATTTTTGTTACTCCTATGGATGGTAGCCTTGTCACTATGGAAGGTAGTCTATTGTCGAGATTTTTGTTACTCCAATGGATGGTAGCCTTGTCATTATGGAAGGTAGTCTATTGTAGAGATTTTCATTACTCCAATGGATGGTAGCCTTGTCATTATGGAAGGTAGTCCGTTGTCGATATTTTTGTTACTCCAATGTATGGTAGCCTTGTCATTATGGAAGGTAGTTTATTATAGAGATTTTCATTACTCCATTGGATGGTAGCCTTGTCATTTTGGAAGGTAGTGTGTTGTCGATATTTTTGTTACTCCAATGGATGGTAGCCTTGTCATTATGGAAGGTAGTGTGTTGTCAATATTTTTGTTACTCCTTTGGATGGTGGCCTTGTCACTATGGAAGGTAGTCTGTTGTCGATATTTTTGTTACTCCAATGGATGGTAGCCTTATCATTATGGAAGGTAGTCTGTTGTCGAGCATTTTTGTTACTCCAATGGATGGTAGCCTTGTCATTATGGAAGATAGTGTGTCGTTGGGATTTCAGTTACTCCAATGGATGGTAGCCTTGTCATTATGGAAGGTAGTCTATTGTAAATATTTTTGTTACTCCAATGGATTGTAGCCTTGTCATTATGGAAGCTAGTCTGTTGTCGAGATTTTTGTTACTCCAATGGATGGTAGCCTTGTCATTATGGAAGATAGTGTGTCGTTGAGATTTCAGTTACTCCAATGGATGGTAGCCTTTTAATTATGGAAGGTAGTCCGTTGTCGAGAGTTTTGTTACTCCTATAGATGGTAGCCTTGTCACTATGGAAGGTAGTCTGTTGTCGAGAATTTCGTTACTCCAATGGATGGTAGCCTTGTCATTATGGAAGATAGTATGTCGTTGAGATTTTCATTACTCCAATGGATGGTAGCCTTGTCATTATGGAAGGTAGTCTGTTGTCAATATTTTTGTTACTCCAATGGATGGTAGCCTTGTCATTATGGAAGCTAGTCTGGTGTCGAGATTTTTGTTACTTCAATGGATGGTAGCCTTGTCATTATGGAAGATAGTGTGTCGTTGAGATTTCAGTTACTCCAATGGATGGTAGCCTTTTAATTATGGAAGGTAGTCCGTTGTCGAGAGTTTTGTTACTCCTATAGATGGTAGCCTTGTCACTATGGAAGGTAGTCTGTTGTCGAGAATTTCGTTACTCCAATGGATGGTAGCCTTGTCATTATGGAAGATAGTATGTCGTTGAGATTTTCATTACTCCAATGGATGGTAGCCTTGTCATTATGGAAGGTAGTCTGTTGTCAATATTTTTGTTACTCCAATGGATGGTAGCCTTGTCATTATGGAAGCTAGTCTGGTGTCGAGATTTTTGTTACTTCAATGGATGGTAGCCTTGTCATTATGGAAGATAATGTGTCGTTGAGATTTCAGTTACTCCAATGGATGGTAGCCTTTTAATTATGGAAGGTAGTCCGTTGTCGAGAGTTTTGTTACTCCTATAGATGGTAGCCTTGCCACTATGGAAGGTAGTCTGTTGTGGAGATTTTCGTTACTCCAATGGATGGTAGCCTTGTCATTATGGAGGATAGTGTGTCGTTGAGATTTCGGTTACTCCAATGGATGGTAGCCTTGTCATTATGGAAGGTAGTCTGTTGTCAAGATGTTTGTTACTCCAATGGATGGTAGCCTTGTCATTATGGAAGCTAGTCTGGTGTCGAGATTTTTGTTACTTCAATGGATGGTAGCCTTTTCATTATGGAAGATAGTGTGTCGTTGAGATTTCAGTTACTCCAATGGATGGTAGCCTTTTAATTATGGAAGGTAGTCCGTTGTCGAGAGTTTTGTTACTCCTATAGATGGTAGCCTTCTCATTATGGAAGGTAGTCTATTGTCGATATTTTTTTTACTCCAATGGATGGTAGCCTTGTCATTATGGAAGGTACTCTGTTGTCGATATCTTTGTTACTCCAATGGATGGTATCCTTGTCATCATGGAAAGTAGTGTGTTGTCGAGATTTTTGTTACTCCAATGGATGGTAGCCTTGTCATTATGGAAGGTAGTCTATTGTTCGAATTATTGTTACTCAAGTGGATGGCAGCCTTGTCATTATAAAAGGTATTAAGTTGTCAAGATTTTTGTTACTCCAATGGATGGTAGTCTTGTCATTATGGAAGGTAGTTTGTTGTCGAGATTTTTGTTACTATAATGGATGGTAGCTTTGTCTATATTGAAGGTAGTATGTTGTCGATATTTTTGTTACTACAATGGATTGTAGCCTTGTCATTATGGAAGGTAGTCTGTTGTTTAGATTTTTGATACTGCATTGGATAGTAGCCTTGTCATTATGGAAGGTAGTCTGTTGTAGAGATTTTTGTTCTTCTAATGGATGGTAGCATAGTTATTATGGAAGGTAGTATGTGGTCGATATTTTTGTTACTCCAATCTATGGTAGCCTTGTCACTATGGAAGGTAGTATATTTTCGAGATTTTTGTTACTCCAATGGTTGGTAGCCTTGTCATTATGGAAGGTAGTTTATTATAGAGATTTTCATTAATCCAATGGATGGTAGCCTTGTAATTATAGAAGGTAGTCTGTTATCGATATTTTTGATACTCCAATGGATGGTAGCCTTGTCATTATGGAAGGTAGTGTGTTGTCAATATTTTTGTTACTCCTATGGATGGTAGCCTTGTCACTATGGAAGGTAGTCTATTGTCGAGATTTTTGTTACTCCAATGGATGGTAGCCTTGTCATTATGGAAGGTAGTCTATTGTAGAGATTTTCATTACTCCAATGGATGGTAGCCTTGTCATTATGGAAGGTAGTCCGTTGTCGATATTTTTGTTACTCCAATGTATGGTAGCCTTGTCATTATGGAAGGTAGTTTATTATAGAGATTTTCATTACTCCATTGGATGGTAGCCTTGTCATTTTGGAAGGTAGTGTGTTGTCGATATTTTTGTTACTCCAATGGATGGTAGCCTTGTCATTATGGAAGGTAGTGTGTTGTCAATATTTTTGTTACTCCTTTGGATGGTGGCCTTGTCACTATGGAAGGTAGTCTGTTGTCGATATTTTTGTTACTCCAATGGATGGTAGCCTTATCATTATGGAAGGTAGTCTGTTGTCGAGCATTTTTGTTACTCCAATGGATGGTAGCCTTGTCATTATGGAAGATAGTGTGTCGTTGGGATTTCAGTTACTCCAATGGATGGTAGCCTTGTCATTATGGAAGGTAGTCTATTGTAAATATTTTTGTTACTCCAATGGATTGTAGCCTTGTCATTATGGAAGCTAGTCTGTTGTCGAGATTTTTGTTACTCCAATGGATGGTAGCCTTGTCATTATGGAAGATAGTGTGTCGTTGAGATTTCAGTTACTCCAATGGATGGTAGCCTTTTAATTATGGAAGGTAGTCCGTTGTCGAGAGTTTTGTTACTCCTATAGATGGTAGCCTTGTCACTATGGAAGGTAGTCTGTTGTCGAGAATTTCGTTACTCCAATGGATGGTAGCCTTGTCATTATGGAAGATAGTATGTCGTTGAGATTTTCATTACTCCAATGGATGGTAGCCTTGTCATTATGGAAGGTAGTCTGTTGTCAATATTTTTGTTACTCCAATGGATGGTAGCCTTGTCATTATGGAAGCTAGTCTGGTGTCGAGATTTTTGTTACTTCAATGGATGGTAGCCTTGTCATTATGGAAGATAGTGTGTCGTTGAGATTTCAGTTACTCCAATGGATGGTAGCCTTTTAATTATGGAAGGTAGTCCGTTGTCGAGAGTTTTGTTACTCCTATAGATGGTAGCCTTGTCACTATGGAAGGTAGTCTGTTGTCGAGATTTCCGTTACTCCAATGGATGGTAGCCTTGTCATTATGGAGGATAGTGTGTCGTTGAGATTTCGGTTACTCCAATGGATGGTAGCCTTGTCATTATGGAAGGTAGTCTGTTGTCAAGATTTTTGTTACTCCAATGGATGGTAGCCTTGTCATTATGGAAGCTAGTCTGGTGTCGAGATTTTTGTTACTTCAATGGATGGTAGCTTTGTCATTATGGAAGATAGTGTGTCGTTGAGATTTCAGTTACTCCAATGGATGGTAGCCTTTTAATTATGGAAGGTAGTCCGTTGTCGAGAGTTTTGTTACTCCTATAGATGGTAGCCTTGTCATTATGGAAGGTAGTCTATTGTCGATATTTTTTTTACTCCAATGGATGGTAGTCTTATCATTATGGAAGGTACTCTGTTGTCGATATCTTTATTACTCCAATGGATGGTATCCTTGTCATCATGGAACGTAGTGTGTTGTCGAGATTTTTGTTACTCCAATGGATGGTAGCCTTGTCATAATGGAAGGTAGTCTGTTGTTCGAATTATTGTTACTCAAGTGGATGGCAGCCTTGTCATTATAAAAGGTATTAAGTTGTCAAGATTTTTGTTACTCCAATGGATGGTAGTCTTGTCATTATGGAAAGTAGTTTGTTGTCGATATTTTTGTAACTATAATGGATGGTAGCTTTGTCTATATTGAAGGTAGTATGTTGTCGATATTTTTGTTACTACAATGGATGGTAGCCTTATCATTATGGAAGGTAGTCTGTTGTCGAGCATTTTTGGTACTCCAATGGATGGTAGCCTTGTCATTATGGAAGGTAGTCTGTTGTAAATATTTTTGTTACTCCAATGGATGGTAGCCTTGTCATTATGGAAGCTAGTCTGTTGTCGAGATTTTTGTTACTCCAATGGATGGTAGCCTTGTCATTATGGAAGATAGTGTGTCGTTGAGATTTCAGTTACTCCAATGGATGGTAGCCTTTTAATTATGGAAGGTAGTCAGTTGTCGAGAGTTTTGTTACTCCTATAGATGGTAGCCTTGTCACTATGGAAGGTAGTCTGTTGTCGAGATTTTCGTTACTCCAATGGATGGTAGCCTTGTCATTATGGAAGATAGTGTGTCGTTGAGATTTCGGTTACTCCAATGGATGGTAGCCTTGTCATTATGGAAGGTAGTCTATTGTCAATATTTTTGTTACTCCAATGGATGGTAGCCTTGTCATTATGGAAGCTAGTCTGGTGTCGAGATTTTTGTTACTTCAATGGATGGTAGCCTTGTCATTATGGAAGATAGTGTGTCGTTGAGATTTCAGTTACTCCAATGGATGGTAGCCTTTTAATTATGGAAGGTAGTCCGTTGTCGAGAGTTTTGTTACTCCTATAGATGGTAGCCTTGCCACTATGGAAGGTAGTCTGTTGTGGAGATTTTCGTTACTCCAATGGATAGTAGCCTTGTCATTATGGAGGATAGTGTGTCGTTGAGATTTCGGTTACTCCAATGGATGGTAGCCTTGTCATTATGGAAGGTAGTCTGTTGTCAAGATTTTTGTTACTCCAATGGATGGTAGCCTTGTCATTATGGAAGCTAGTCTGGTGTCGAGATTTTTGTTACTTCAATGGATGGTAGCCTTGTCATTATGGAAGATAGTGTGTCGTTGAGATTTCAGTTACTCCAATGGATGGTAGCCTTTTAATTATGGAAGGTAGTCTGTTGTCGAGAGTTTTGTTACTCCTATAGATGGTAGCCTTCTCATTATGGAAGGTAGTCTATTGTCGATATTTTTTTTACTCCAATGGATGGTAGCCTTGTCATTATGGAAGGTACTCTGTTGTCGATATCTTTGTTACTCCAATGGATGGTATCCTTGTCATCATGGAAAGTAGTGTGTTGTCGAGATTTTTGTTACTCCAATGGATGGTAGCCTTGTCATTATGGAAGGTAGTCTATTGTTCGAATTATTGTTACTCAAGTGGATGGCAGCCTTGTCATTATAAAAGGTATTAAGTTGTCAAGATTTTTGTTACTCCAATGGATGGTAGTCTTGTCATTATGGAAGGTAGTTTGTTGTCGAGATTTTTGTTACTATAATGGATGGTAGCTTTGTCTATATTGAAGGTAGTATGTTGTCGATATTTTTGTTACTACAATGGATTGTAGCCTTGTCATTATGGAAGGTAGTCTGTTGTTTAGATTTTTGATACTGCATTGGATAGTAGCCTTGTCATTATGGAAGGTAGTCTGTTGTAGAGATTTTTGTTCTTCTAATGGATGGTAGCATAGTTATTATGGAAGGTAGTATGTGGTCGATATTTTTGTTACTCCAATCTATGGTAGCCTTGTCACTATGGAAGGTAGTATATTTTCGAGATTTTTGTTACTCCAATGGTTGGTAGCCTTGTCATTATGGAAGGTAGTTTATTATAGAGATTTTCATTAATCCAATGGATGGTAGCCTTGTAATTATAGAAGGTAGTCTGTTATCGATATTTTTGATACTCCAATGGATGGTAGCCTTGTCATTATGGAAGGTAGTGTGTTGTCAATATTTTTGTTACTCCTATGGATGGTAGCCTTGTCACTATGGAAGGTAGTCTATTGTCGAGATTTTTGTTACTCCAATGGATGGTAGCCTTGTCATTATGGAAGGTAGTCTATTGTAGAGATTTTCATTACTCCAATGGATGGTAGCCTTGTCATTATGGAAGGTAGTCCGTTGTCGATATTTTTGTTACTCCAATGTATGGTAGCCTTGTCATTATGGAAGGTAGTTTATTATAGAGATTTTCATTACTCCATTGGATGGTAGCCTTGTCATTTTGGAAGGTAGTGTGTTGTCGATATTTTTGTTACTCCAATGGATGGTAGCCTTGTCATTATGGAAGGTAGTGTGTTGTCAATATTTTTGTTACTCCTTTGGATGGTGGCCTTGTCACTATGGAAGGTAGTCTGTTGTCGATATTTTTGTTACTCCAATGGATGGTAGCCTTATCATTATGGAAGGTAGTCTGTTGTCGAGCATTTTTGTTACTCCAATGGATGGTAGCCTTGTCATTATGGAAGAAAGTGTGTCGTTGGGATTTCAGTTACTCCAATGGATGGTAGCCTTGTCATTATGGAAGGTAGTCTATTGTAAATATTTTTGTTACTCCAATGGATGGTAGCCTTGTCATTATGGAAGCTAGTCTGTTGTCGAGATTTTTGTTACTCCAATGGATGGTAGCCTTGTCATTATGGAAGATAGTGTGTCGTTGAGATTTCAGTTACTCCAATAGATGGTAGCCTTTTAATTATGGAAGGTAGTCCGTTGTCGAGAGTTTTGTTACTCCTATAGATGGTAGCCTTGTCACTATGGAAGGTAGTCTGTTGTCGAGATTTTCGTTACTCCAATGGATGGTAGCCTTGTCATTATGGAAGATAGTATGTCGTTGAGATTTTCATTACTCCAATGGATGGTAGCCTTGTCATTATGGAAGGTAGTCTGTTGTCAATATTTTTGTTACTCCAATGGATGGTAGCCTTGTCATTATGGAAGCTAGTCTGGTGTCGAGATTTTTGTTACTTCAATGGATGGTAGCCTTGTCATTATGGAAGATAGTGTGTCGTTGAGATTTCAGTTACTCCAATGGATGGTAGCCTTTTAATTATGGAAGGTAGTCCGTTGTCGAGAGTTTTGTTACTCCTATAGATGGTAGCCTTGTCACTATGGAAGGTAGTCTGTTATCGAGATTTTCGTTACTCCAATGGATGGTAGCCTTGTCATTATGGAGGATAGTGTGTCGTTGAGATTTCGGTTACTCCAATGGATGGTAGCCTTGTCATTATGGAAGGTAGTCTGTTGTCAAGATTTTTGTTACTCCAGTGGATGGTAGCCTTGTCATTATGGAAGCTAGTCTGGTGTCGAGATTTTTGTTACTTCAATGGATGGTAGCCTTGTCATTATGGAAGATAGTGTGTCGTTGAGATTTCAGTTACTCCAATGGATGGTAGCCTTTTAATTATGGAAGGTAGTCCGTTGTCGAGAGTTTTGTTACTCCTATAGATGGTAGCCTTGTCATTATGGAAGGTAGTCTATTGTCGATATTTTTTTTACTCCAATGGATGGTAGCCTTGTCATTATGGAAGGTACTCTGTTGTCGATATCTTTGTTACTCCAATGGATGGTATCCTTGTCATCATGGAAAGTAGTGTGTTATCGAGATTTTTGTTACTCCAATCGATGGTAGCCTTGTCATAATGGAAGGTAGTCTGTTGTTCGAATTATTGTTACTCAAGTGGATGGCAGCCTTGTCATTATAAAAGGTATTAAGTTGTCAAGATTTTTGTTACTCCAATGGATGGTAGTCTTGTCATTATGGAAGGTAGTTTGTTGTCGAGATTTTTGTAACTATAATGGATGGTAGCTTTGTCTATATTGAAGGTAGTATGTTGTCGATATTTTTGTTACTACAATGGATGGTAGCCTTGTCATTATGGAAGGTAGTCTGTTGTTTAGATTTTTGATACTGCATTGGATGGTAGCCTTGTCATTATGGAAGGTAGTCGGTTGTCGAGATTTTTGTTCTTCTAATGGATGGTAGCATAGTTATTATGGAAGGTAGTATGTGGTCGATATTTTTGTTACTCCAATCTATGGTAGCCTTGTCACTATGGAAGGTAGTATATTTTCGAGATTTTTGTTACTCTAATGGTTGGTAGCCTTGTCATTATGGAAGGTAGTTTATTATAGAGATTTTCATTAATCCAATGGATGGTAGCCTTGTCATTATGGAAGGTAGTCTGTTATCGATATTTTTGTTACTCCAATGGATGGTAGCCTTGTCATTATGGAAAGTAGTGTGTTGTCAATATTTTTGTTACTCCTATGGATGGTAGACTTGTCACTATGGAAGGTAGTCTATTGTCGAGATTTTTGTTACTCCAATGGATGGTAGCCTTGTCATTATGGAAGGTAGTCTATTGTAGAGATTTTCATTACTCCAATGGATGGTAGCCTTGTCATTATGGAAGGTAGTCCGTTGTCGATATTTTTGTTACTCCAATGGATGGTAGCCTTGTCATTATGGAAGGTAGTGTGTTGTCAATATTTTTGTTACTCCTATGGATGGTAGCCTTGTCACTATGGAAGGTAGTCTATTGTCAAGATTTTTGTTACTCTAATGGATGGTAGCCTTGTCATTATGGAAGTTAGTCTATTGTAGAGATTTTTGTTACTCCAATGGATGGTAGCCTTGTCATTATTGAAGGTAGTTTGTTGTCGATATTTTTGTTACTCCAATGCATGGTAGCCTTATCATTATGGAAGGTAGTTTGTTGTCGAGCATTTTTGTTACTCCAATGGATGGTAGCCTTGTCATTATGGAAGGTAGTCTGTTGTCGAGATCTTCGTTACTCCAATGGATGGTAGCCTTGTCATTATGGAAGGTAGTCTGTTGTCGATATTTTTGTTTCTCCAATGGATGGTAGCCTTGTCTTTATGGAAGGTACTCTGTTGTCGATATCTTTGTTACTCCAATGGATGGTAGCCTTGTCATCATGGAAGGTAGTGTGTTGTCGAGATTTTTGTTGCTCCAATGGATGGTAGCCTTGTCATTATGGAAGGTAGTCTGTTGTTCGAATTTTTGTTACTCAAATGGATGGTAGCCTTGTCATTATAAAAGGTATTCAGTTGTCAAGATATTTGTTACTCTAATGGATGGTAGTCTTGTCATTATGGAAGGTAGTCTTATGTCGAGATTTTTGTTAGTGTAATGGATGGTAGCTTTGTCTATATTGAAGGTAGTTTGTTGTCAATATTTTTGTTACTACAATGGATGGTAGCCTTGTCATTATGGAAGGTAGTTTATTATAGAGATTTTCATTACTCCAATGGATGGTAGCCTTGTCATTATGGAAGGTAGTCTGTTGTCAATATTTTTGTTACTCCAATGGATGATAGCCTTGTCATTATGGAAGGTAGTGTGTTGTCAATATTTTTGTTACTCCTATGGATGGTGGCCTTGTCACTATGGAAGGTAGTCTGTTGTCGAGCATTTGTGTTACTCCAATGGATGGTAGCCTTGTCATTATTGAAGGTAGTCTATTGTAGAGATTTTCGTTACTCCAATGGATGGTAACCTTGTCATTGTGGAAGGTAGTCTGTTGTCAATATTTTTGTTACTCCAAGTGATGGTAGCCTTATCATTATGGAAGGTAGTCTGTTATCGAGCATTTTTGTTACTCCAATGGATGGTAGCCTTGTCATTATTGAAGATAGTGTGTCGTTGGGATTTATGTTACTCCAATGGATGGTAGCCTTGTCATTATGGAAGGTAGTCTGTTGTCAATATTTTTGTTACTCCAATGGATGGTAGCCTTGTAATTATGGAAGCTAGTCTGTTGTCGAGATTTTTGTTACTCCAATGGATGGTAGCCTTGTCATTATGGAAGATAGTGTGTCGTTGAGATTTCAGTTACTCCAATGGATGGTAGCCTTTTAATTATGGAAGGTAGTCCGTTGTCGAGAGTTTTGTTACTCCTATAGATGGTATCCTTGTCACTATGGAAGGTAGTCTGTTGTCGAGATTTTTGTTACTCCAATGGATGGTAGCCTTGTCATTATGGAAGGTAGTCTGTTGTTCGAATTTTTGTTACTCAAATGGATGGTAGCCTTGTCATTATAAAAGGCATTCAGTTGTCAAGATATTTGTTACTCCAATGGATTGTAGTCTTGTCATTATGGAAGGAAGTCTGTTGTCGAGATTTTTGTTAGTATAATGGATGGTAGCTTTGTCTATATTGAAGGTAGTCTGTTGTCGATATTTTTTATACTACAATGGATGGTAGCCTTGTCATTATGGAAGGTAGTTTATTATAGAGATTTTCTTTACTCCAATGGATGGTAGCCTTGTCATCTTGGAAGGTAGTGTGTTGTCGATATTTTTGTTACTCCAATGGATGGTAGCCTTGTCATTATGGAAGGTAGTGTGTTGTCAATATTTTTGTTACTCCTTTGGATGGTGGCCTTGTCACTATGGAAGGTAGTCTGTTGTCGATATTTTTGTTACTCCAATGGATGGTAGCCTTATCATTATGGAAGGTAGTCTGTTGTCGAGCACTTTTGTTACTCCAATGGATGGTAGCCTTGTCATTATAGAAGATAGTGTGTCGTTGGGATTTCAGTTACTCCAATGGATGGTAGCCTTGTCATTATGGAAGGTAGTCTGTTGTAAATATTTTTGTTACTCCAATGGATGGTAGCCTTGTCATTATGGAAGATAGTGTGTCGTTGAGATTTCGGTTACTCCAATGGATGGTAGCCTTGTCATTATGGAAGGTAGTCTATTGTAGAGATTTTCATTACTCCAATGGATGGTAGCCTTGTCATTATGGAAGGTAGTCCGTTGTCGATATTTTTGTTACTCCAATGGATGGTAGCCTTGTCATTATGGAAGGTAGTGTGTTGTCAATATTTTTGTTACTCCTATGGATGGTAGCCTTGTCACTATGGAAGGTAGTCTATTGTCAAGATTTTTGTTACTCTAATGGATGGTAGCCTTGTCATTATGGAAGTTAGTCTATTGTAGAGATTTTTGTTACTCCAATGGATGGTAGCCTTGTCATTATTGAATATAGTTTGTTGTCGATATTTTTGTTACTCCAATGCATGGTAGCCTTATCATTATGGAAGGTAGTTTGTTGTCGAGCATTTTTGTTACTCCAATGGATGGTAGCCTTGTCATTATGGAAGGTAGTCTGTTGTCGAGATCTTCGTTACTCCAATGGATGGTAGCCTTGTCATTATAGAAGGTAGTCTGTTGTCGATATTTTTGTTACTCCAATGGATGGTAGCCTTGTCTTTATGGAAGGTACTCTGTTGTCGATATCTTTGTTACTCCAATGGATGGTAGCCTTGTCATCATGGAAGGTAGTGTGTTGTCGAGATTTTTGTTGCTCCAATGGATGGTAGCCTTGTCATTATGGAAGGTAGTCTGTTGTTCGAATTTTTGTTACTCAAATGGATGGTAGCCTTGTCAATATAAAAGGTATTCAGTTGTCAAGATATTTGTTACTCTAATGGATGGTAGTCTTGTCATTATGGAAGGTAGTCTTATGTCGAGATTTTTGTTAGTGTAATGGATGGTAGCTTTGTCTATATTGAAGGTAGTTTGTTGTCAATATTTTTGTTACTACAATGGATGGTAGCCTTGTCATTATGGAAGGTAGTTTATTATAGAGATTTTCATTACTCCAATGGATGGTAGCCTTGTCATTAAGGAAGGTAGTCTGTTGTCGATATTTTTGTTACTCCAATGGATGATAGCCTTGTCATTATGGAAGGTAGTGTGTTGTCAATATTTTTGTTACTCCTATGGATGGTGGCCTTGTCACTATGGAAGGTAGTCTGTTGTCGAGCATTTGTGTTACTCCAATGGATGGTAGCCTTGTCATTATTGAAGGTAGTCTATTGTAGAGATTTTCGTTACTCCAATGGATGGCAACCTTGTCATTGTGGAAGGTAGTCTCTTGTCAATATTTTTATTAATCCAAGTGATGGTAGCCTTATCATTATGGAAGGTAGTCTGTTATCGAGCATTTTTGTTACTCCAATGGATGGTAGCCTTGTCATTATTGAAGATAGTGTGTCGTTGGGATTTATGTTACTCCAATGGATGGTAGCCTTGTCATTATGGAAGGTAGTCTGTTGTCAATATTTTTGTTACTCCAATGGATGGTAGCCTTGTAATTATGGAAGCTAGTCTGTTGTCGAGATTTTTGTTACTCCAATGGATGGTAGCCTTGTCATTATGGAAGATAGTGTGTCGTTGAGATTTCAGTTACTCCAATGGATGGTAACCTTTTAATTATGGAAGGTAGTCCGTTGTCGAGAGTTTTGTTACTCCTATAGATGGTATCCTTGTCACTATGGAAGGTAGTCTGTTGTCGAGATTTTTGTTACTCCAATGGATGGTAGCCTTGTCATTATGGAAGGTAGTCTGTTGTTCGAATTTTTGTTACTCAAATGGATGGTAGCCTTGTCATTATAAAAGGCATTCAGTTGTCAAGATATTTGTTACTCCAATGGATTGTAGTCTTGTCATTATGGAAGGAAGTCTGTTGTCGAGATTTTTGTTAGTATAATGGATGGTAGCTTTGTCTATATTGAAGGTAGTCTGTTGTCGATATTTTTTATACTACAATGGATGGTAGCCTTGTCATTATGGAAGGTAGTTTATTATAGAGATTTTCATTACTCCAATGGATGGTAGCCTTGTCATTTTGGAAGGTAGTGTGTTGTCGATATTTTTGTTACTCCAATGGATGGTAGCCTTGTCATTATGGAAGGTAGTGTGTTGTCAATATTTTTGTTACTCCTTTGGATGGTGGCCTTGTCACTATGGAAGGTAGTCTGTTGTCGATATTTTTGTTACTCCAATGGATGGTAGCCTTATCATTATGGAAGGTAGTCTGTTGTCGAGCACTTTTGTTACTCCAATGGATGGTAGCCTTGTCATTATAGAAGATAGTGTGTCGTTGGGATTTCAGTTACTCCAATGGATGGTAGCCTTGTCATTATGGAAGGTAGTCTGTTGTAAATATTTTTGTTACTCCAATGGATGGTAGCCTTGTCATTATGGAAGATAGTGTGTCGTTGAGATTTCGGTTACTCCAATGGATGGTAGCCTTGTCATTATGGAAGTTAGTCTATTGTAGAGATTTTTGTTACTCCAATGGATGGTAGCCTTGTCATTATTGAAGGTAGTTTGTTGTCGATATTTTTGTTACTCCAATGCATGGTAGCCTTATCATTATGGAAGGTAGTTTGTTGTCGAGCATTTTTGTTACTCCAATGGATGGTAGCCTTGTCATTATGGAAGGTAGTCTGTTGTCGAGATCTTCGTTACTCCAATGGATGGTAGCCTTGTCATTATGGAAGGTAGTCTGTTGTCGATATTTTTGTTACTCCAATGGATGGTAGCCTTGTCTTTATGGAAGGTACTCTGTTGTCGATATCTTTGTTACTCCAATGGATGGTAGCCTTGTCATCATGGAAGGTAGTGTGTTGTCGAGATTTTTGTTGCTCCAATGGATGGTAGCCTTGTCATTATGGAAGGTAGTCTGTTGTTCGAATTTTTGTTACTCAAATGGATGGTAGCCTTGTCATTATAAAAGGTATTCAGTTGTCAAGATATTTGTTACTCTAATGGATGGTAGTCTTGTCATTATGGAAGGTAGTCTTATGTCGAGATTTTTGTTAGTGTAATGGATGGTAGCTTTGTCTATATTGAAGGTAGTTTGTTGTCAATATTTTTACTACTACAATGGATGGTAGCCTTGTCATTATGGAAGGTAGTTTATTATAGAGATTTTCATTACTCCAATGGATGGTAGCCTTGTCATTATGGAAGGTAGTCTGTTGTCGATATTTTTGTTACTCCAATGGATGATAGCCTTGTCATTATGGAAGGTAGTGTGTTGTCAATATTTTTGTTACTCCTATGGATGGTGGCCTTGTCACTATGGAAGGTAGTCTGTTGTCGAGCATTTGTGTTACTCCAATGGATGGTAGCCTTGTCATTATTGAAGGTAGTCTATTGTAGAGATTTTCGTTACTCCAATGGATGGCAACCTTGTCATTGTGGAAGGTAGTCTCTTGTCAATATTTTTATTACTCCAAGTGATGGTAGCCTTATCATTATGGAAGGTAGTCTGTTATCGAGCATTTTTGTTACTCCAATGGATGGTAGCCTTGTCATTATTGAAGATAGTGTGTCGTTGGGATTTATGTTACTCCAATGGATGGTAGCCTTGTCATTATGGAAGGTAGTCTGTTGTCAATATTTTTGTTACTCCAATGGATGGTAGCCTTGTAATTATGGAAGCTAGTCTGTTGTCGAGATTTTTGTTACTCCAATGGATGGTAGCCTTGTCATTATGGAAGATAGTGTGTCGTTGAGATTTCAGTTACTCCAATGGATGGTAACCTTTTAATTATGGAAGGTAGTCCGTTGTCGAGAGTTTTGTTACTCCTATAGATGGTATCCTTGTCACTATGGAAGGTAGTCTGTTGTCGAGATTTTTGTTACTCCAATGGATGGTAGCCTTGTCATTATGGAAGGTAGTCTGTTGTTCGAATTTTTGTTACTCAAATGGATGGTAGCCTTGTCATTATAAAAGGCATTCAGTTGTCAAGATATTTGTTACTCCAATGGATTGTAGTCTTGTCATTATGGAAGGAAGTCTGTTGTCGAGATTTTTGTTAGTATAATGGATGGTAGCTTTGTCTATATTGAAGGTAGTCTGTTGTCGATATTTTTTATACTACAATGGATGGTAGCCTTGTCATTATGGAAGGTAGTTTATTATAGAGATTTTCATTACTCCAATGGATGGTAGCCTTGTCATTTTGGAAGGTAGTGTGTTGTCGATATTTTTGTTACTCCAATGGATGGTAGCCTTGTCATTATGGAAGGTAGTGTGTTGTCAATATTTTTGTTACTCCTTTGGATGGTGGCCTTGTCACTATGGAAGGTAGTCTGTTGTCGATATTTTTGTTACTCCAATGGATGGTAGCCTTATCATTATGGAAGGTAGTCTGTTGTCGAGCACTTTTGTTACTCCAATGGATGGTAGCCTTGTCATTATAGAAGATAGTGTGTCGTTGGGATTTCAGTTACTCCAATGGATGGTAGCCTTGTCATTATGGAAGGTAGTCTGTTGTAAATATTTTTGTTACTCCAATGGATGGTAGCCTTGTCATTATGGAAGATAGTGTGTCGTTGAGATTTCGGTTACTCCAATGGATGGTAGCCTTGTCATTATGGAAGTTAGTCTATTGTAGAGATTTTTGTTACTCCAATGGATGGTAGCCTTGTCATTATTGAAGGTAGTTTGTTGTCGATATTTTTGTTACTCCAATGCATGGTAGCCTTATCATTATGGAAGGTAGTTTGTTGTCGAGCATTTTTGTTACTCCAATGGATGGTAGCCTTGTCATTATGGAAGGTAGTCTGTTGTCGAGATCTTCGTTACTCCAATGGATGGTAGCCTTGTCATTATGGAAGGTAGTCTGTTGTCGATATTTTTGTTACTCCAATGGATGGTAGCCTTGTCTTTATGGAAGGTACTCTGTTGTCGATATCTTTGTTACTCCAATGGATGGTAGCCTTGTCATCATGGAAGGTAGTGTGTTGTCGAGATTTTTGTTGCTCCAATGGATGGTAGCCTTGTCATTATGGAAGGTAGTCTGTTGTTCGAATTTTTGTTACTCAAATGGATGGTAGCCTTGTCATTATAAAAGGTATTCAGTTGTCAAGATATTTGTTACTCTAATGGATGGTAGTCTTGTCATTATGGAAGGTAGTCTTATGTCGAGATTTTTGTTAGTGTAATGGATGGTAGCTTTGTCTATATTGAAGGTAGTTTGTTGTCAATATTTTTACTACTACAATGGATGGTAGCCTTGTCATTATGGAAGGTAGTTTATTATAGAGATTTTCATTACTCCAATGGATGGTAGCCTTGTCATTATGGAAGGTAGTCTGTTGTCGATATT
This sequence comes from Vicia faba, assembly GCA_948472305.1. Classification (NCBI taxonomy): domain Eukaryota; kingdom Viridiplantae; phylum Streptophyta; class Magnoliopsida; order Fabales; family Fabaceae; genus Vicia; species Vicia faba. The sequence goes on from OX451741.1 coordinate 695,942,600, forward strand.
TTTGTTACTCCAATGGATGATAGCCTTGTCATTATGGAAGGTAGTGTGTTGTCAATATTTTTGTTACTCCTATGGATGGTGGCCTTGTCACTATGGAAGGTAGTCTGTTGTCGAGCATTTGTGTTACTCCAATGGATGGTAGCCTTGTCATTATTGAAGGTAGTCTATTGTAGAGATTTTCGTTACTCCAATGGATGGTAACCTTGTCATTGTGGAAGGTAGTCTGTTGTCAATATTTTTATTACTCCAAGTGATGGTAGCCTTATCATTATGGAAGGTAGTCTGTTATCGAGCATTTTTGTTACTCCAATGGATGGTAGCCTTGTCATTATTGAAGATAGTGTGTCGTTGGGATTTATGTTACTCCAATGGATGGTAGCCTTGTCATTATGGAAGGTAGTCTGTTGTCAATATTTTTGTTACTCCAATGGATGGTAGCCTTGTAATTATGGAAGCTAGTCTGTTGTCGAGATTTTTGTTACTCCAATGGATGGTAGCCTTGTCATTATGGAAGATAGTGTGTCGTTGAGATTTCAGTTACTCCAATGGATGGTAGCCTTTTAATTATGGAAGGTAGTCCGTTGTCGAGAGTTTTGTTACTCCTATAGATGGTATCCTTGTCACTATGGAAGGTAGTCTGTTGCCGAGATTTTTGTTACTCCAATGGATGGTAGCCTTGTCATTATGGAAGGTAGTCTGTTGTTCGAATTTTTGTTACTCAAATGGATGGTAGCCTTGTCATTATAAAATGCATTCAGTTATCAAGATATTTGTTACTCCAATGGATTGTAGTCTTGTCATTATGGAAGGAAGTCTGTTGTCAATATTTTTGTTAGTATAATGGATGGTAGCTTTGTCTATATTGAAGGTAGTCTGTTGTCGATATTTTTTATACTACAATGGATGGTAGCCTTGTCATTATGGAAGGTAGTTTATTATAGAGATTTTCATTACTCCAATGGATGGTAGCCTTGTCATTTTGGAAGGTAGTGTGTTGTCGATATTTTTGTTACTCCAATGGATGGTAGCCTTGTCATTATGGAAGGTAGTGTGTTGTCAATATTTTTGTTACTCCTTTGGATGGTGGCCTTGTCACTATGGAAGGTAGTCTGTTGTCGATATTTTTGTTACTCCAATGGATGGTAGCCTTATCATTATGGAAGGTAGTCTGTTGTCGAGCACTTTTGTTACTCCAATGGATGGTAGCCTTGTCATTATAGAAGATAGTGTGACGTTGGGATTTCAGTTACTCCAATGGATGGTAGCCTTGTCATTATGGAAGGTAGTCTGTTGTAAATATTTTTGTTACTCCAATGGATGGTAGCCTTGTCATTATGGAAGATAGTGTGTCGTTGAGATTTCGGTTACTCCAATGGATGGTAGCCTTGTCATTATGGAAGTTAGTCTATTGTAGAGATTTTTGTTACTCCAATGGATGGTAGCCTTGTCATTATTGAAGGTAGTTTGTTGTCGATATTTTTGTTACTCCAATGCATGGTAGCCTTATCATTATGGAAGGTAGTTTGTTGTCGAGCATTTTTGTTACTCCAATGGATGGTAGCCTTGTCATTATGGAAGGTAGTCTGTTGTCGAGATCTTCGTTACTCCAATGGATGGTAGCCTTGTCATTATGGAAGGTAGTCTGTTGTCGATATTTTTGTTACTCCAATGGATGGTAGCCTTGTCTTTATGGAAGGTACTCTGTTGTCGATATCTTTGTTACTCCAATGGATGGTAGCCTTGTCATCATGGAAGGTAGTGTGTTGTCGAGATTTTTGTTGCTCCAATGGATGGTAGCCTTGTCATTATGGAAGGTAGTCAGTTGTTCGAATTTTTGTTACTCAAATGGATGGTAGCCTTGTCATTATAAAAGGTATTCAGTTGTCAAGATATTTGTTACTCTAATGGATGGTAGTCTTGTCATTATGGAAGGTAGTCTTATGTCGAGATTTTTGTTAGTGTAATGGATGGTAGCTTTGTCTATATTGAAGGTAGTTTGTTGTCAATATTTTTGTTACTACAATGGATGGTAGCCTTGTCATTATGGAAGGTAGTTTATTATAGAGATTTTCATTACTCCAATGGATGGTAGCCTTGTCATTATGGAAGGTAGTCTGTTGTCGATATTTTTGTTACTCCAATGGATGATAGCCTTGTCATTATGGAAGGTAGTGTGTTGTCAATATTTTTGTTACTCCTATGGATGGTGGCCTTGTCACTATGGAAGGTAGTCTGTTGTCGAGCATTTGTGTTACTCCAATGGATGGTAGCCTTGTCATTATTGAAGGTAGTCTATTGTAGAGATTTTGGTTACTCCAATGGATGGTAACCTTGTCATTGTGGAAGGTAGTCTGTTGTCAATATTTTTGTTACTCCAAGTGATGGTAGCCTTATCATTATGGAAGGTAGTCTGTTATCGAGCATTTTTGTTACTCCAATGGATGGTAGCCTTGTCATTATTGAAGATAGTGTGTCGTTGGGATTTATGTTACTCCAATGGATGGTAGCCTTGTCATTATGGAAGGTAGTCTGTTGTCAATATTTTTGTTACTCCAATGGATGGTAGCCTTGTAATTATGGAAGCTAGTCTGTTGTCGAGATTTTTGTTACTCCAATGGATGGTAGCCTTGTCATTATGGAAGATAGTGTGTCGTTGAGATTTCAGTTACTCCAATGGATGGTAGCCTTTTAATTATGGAAGGTAGTCCGTTGTCGAGAGTTTTGTTACTCCTATAGATGGTATCCTTGTCACTATGGAAGGTAGTCTGTTGTCGAGATTTTTGTTACTCCAATGGATGGTAGCCTTGTCATTTTGGAAGGTAGTCTGTTGTTCGAATTTTTGTTACTCAAATTGATGGTAGCCTTGTCATTATAAAAGGCATTCAGTTGTCAAGATATTTGTTACTCCAATGGATGGTAGTCTTGTCATTATGGAAGGTAGTCTGTTGTCGAGATTTTTGTTAGTATAATGGATGGTAGCTTTGTCTATATTGAAGGTAGTCTGTTGTCGATATTTTTTATACTACAATGGATGGTAGCCTTGTCATTATGAAAGGTAGTTTATTATAGAGATTTTCATTACTCCAATGGATGGTAGCCTTGTTATTTTGGAAGGTAGTGTGTTGTCGATATTTTTGTTACTCCAATGGATGGTAGCCTTGTCATTATGGAAGGTAATGTGTTGTCAATATTTTTGTTACTCCTTTAGATGGTGGCCTTGTCACTATGGAAGGTAATCTGTTGTCGATATTTTTCTTACTCCAATGCATGGTAGCCTTATCATTATGGAAGGTAGTCTGTTGTCGAGCATTTTTGTTACTCCAATGGATGGTAACCTTGTCATTATAGAAGATAGTGTGTCGTTGGGATTTCAGTTACTCCAATGGATGGTAGCCTTGTCATTATGGAAGGTAGTCTGTTGTAAATATTTTTGTTACTCCAATGGATGGTAGCCTTGTCATTATGGAAGATAGTGTGTCGTTGAGATTTCGGTTACTCCAATGGATGGTAGCCTTGTCATTATGAAAGGTAGTCTGTTGTCAAGATTTTTGTTACTCCAATGGATGGTAGCCTTGTCATTATGGAAGCTAGTCTGGTGTCGAGATTTTTGTTACTTCAATGGATGGTAGCCTTGTCATTATGGAAGGTAGTGTGTTGTCAATATTTTTGTTACTCCTTTGGATGGTGGCCTTGTCACTATGGAAGGTAGTCTATTGTCGATATTTTTGTTACTCCAATGGATGGTAGCCTTATCATTATGGAAGGTAGTCTGTTGTCGAGCATTTTTATTACTCCAATGGATGGTAGCCTTGTCATTATAGAAGATAGTGTGTCGTTGGGATTTCAGTTACTCCAATGGATGGTAGCCTTGTCACTATGGAAGGTAGTCAGTTGAAAATATTTTTGTTACTCCAATGGATGGTAGCCTTGTCATTATGGAAGATAGTGTGTCGTTGAGATTTCGGTTACTCCAATGGATGGTAGCCTTGTCATTATGGAAGGTAGTCTGTTGTCAAGATTTTTGTTACTCCAATGGATGGTAGCCTTGTCATTATGGAAGCTAGTCTGGTGTCGAGATTTTTGTTACTTCAAAGGATGGTAGCCTTGTCATTATGGAAGATAGTGTGTCGTTGAGATTTCAGTTACTCCAATGGATGGTAGCCTTTTAATTATGGAAGGTAGTCCGTTGTCGAGAGTATTGTTACTCCTATAGATGGTAGCCTTGTCATTATGGAAGGTAGTCTATTGTCGATATTTTTTTTACTCCAATGGATGGTAGCCTTGTCATTATGGAAGGTACTCTGTTGTCGATATCTTTGTTACTCCAATGGATGGTATCCTTGTCATCATGGAAGGTAGTGTGTTGTAGAGATTTTTGTTTCTCCAATGGATGGTAGCCTTGTCATTATGGAAGGTAGTCTGTTGTTCAAATTATTGTTACTCAAGTGGATGGCAGCCTTGTCATTATAAAAGGTATTAAGTTGTCAAGATTTTTGTTACTCCAATGGATGGTAGTCTTATCATTATGGAAGGTAGTTTGTTGTCGAGATTTTTGTTACTATAATGGATGGTAGCTTTGTCTATATTGAAGGTAGTATGTTGTCGATATTTTTGTTACTACAATGGATGGTAGCCTTGTCATTATGGAAGGTAGTCTGTTGTTTAGATTTTTGATACTGCATTGGATAGTAGCCTTGTCATTATGGAAGGTAGTCTGTTGTCGAGATTTTTGTTCTTCTAATGGATGGTAGCATAGTTATTATGGAAGGTAGTATGTGTTCGATATTTTTGTTACTCCAATCTATGGTAGCCTTGTCACTATGGAAGGTAGTATATTTTCGAGATTTTTGTTACTCCAATGGTTGGTAGCCTTGTCATTATGGAAGGTAGTTTATTATAGAGATTTTCATTAATCCAATGGATGGTAGCCTTGTCATTATGGAAGGTAGTCTGTTATCGATATTTTTGTTACTCCAATGGATGGTAGCCTTGTCATTATGGAAGGTAGTGTGTTGTCAATATTTTTGTTACTCCTATGGATGGTAGCCTTGTCACTATGGAAGGTAGTCTATTGTCGAGATTTTTGTTACTCCAATGGATGGTAGCCTTGTCATTATGGAAGGTAGTCTATTGTAGAGATTTTCATTACTCCAATGGATGGTAGCCTTGTCATTATGGAAGGTAGTCCGTTGTCGATATTTTTGTTACTCCAATGTATGGTAGCCTTGTCATTATGGAAGGTAGTTTATTATAGAGATTTTCATTACTCCAATGGATGGTAGCCTTGTCATTTTGGAAGGTAGTGTGTTGTCGATATTTTTGTTACTCCAATGGATCTTAGCCTTGTCATTATGGAAGGTAGTGTTTTGTCAATATTTTTGTTACTCCTTTGGATGGTGGCCTTGTCACTATGGAAGTTAGTCTGTTGTCGAAATTTTTGGTACTCCAATGGATGGTAGCCTTATCATTATGGAAGGTAGTCTGTTGTCGAGCATTTTTGTTACTCCAATGGATGGTAGCCTTGTCATTATGGAAGATAGTGTGTCGTTGGGATTTCAGTTACTCCAATGGATGGTAGCCTTGTCATTATGGAAGGTAGTCTGTTGTAAATATTTTTGTTACTCCAATGGATGGTAGCCTTGTCATTATGGAAGCTAGTCTGCTGTCGAGATTTTTGTTACTCCAATGGATGGTAGCCTTGTCATTATGGAAGATAGTGTGTCGTTGAGATTTCAGTTACTCCAATGGATGGTAGCCTTTTAATTATGGAAGGTAGTCCGTTGTCGAGAGTTTTGTTACTCCTATAGATGGTAGCCTTGTCACTATGGAAGGTAGTCTGTTGTCGAGATTTTCGTTACTCCAATGGATGGTAGCCTTGTCATTATGGAAGATAGTGTGTCGTTGAGATTTTCATTACTCCAATGGATGGTAGCCTTGTCATTATGGAAGGTAGTCTGTTGTCAATATTTTTGTTACTCCAATGGATGGTAGCCTTGTCATTATGGAAGCTAGTCTGGTGTCGAGATTTTTGTTACTTCAATGGATGGTAGCCTTGTCATTATGGAAGATAGTGTGTCGTTGAGATTTTAGTTACTCCAATGGATGGTAGCCTTTTAATTATTGAAGGTAGTCCTTTGTCGAGAGTTTTGTTACTCCTATAGATGGTAGCCTTGTCACTATGGAAGGTAGTCTGTTGTCGAGATTTTCGTTACTCCAATGGATGGTAGCCTTGTCATTATGGAGGATAGTGTGTCGTTGAGATTTCGGTTACTCCAATGGATGGTAGCCTTGTCATTATGGAAGGTAGTCTGTTGTCAAGATTTTTGTTACTCCAATGGATGGTAGCCTTGTCATTATGGAAGCTAGTCTGGTGTCGAGATTTTTGTTACTTCAATGGATGGTAGCCTTGTCATTATGGAAGATAGTGTGTCGTTGAGATTTCAGTTACTCCAATGGATGGTAGCCTTTTAATTATGGAAGGTAGTCCGTTGTCGAGAGTTTTGTTACTCCTATAGATGGTAGCCTTGTCATTATGGAAGGTAGTCTATTGTCGATATTTTTTTTACTCCAATGGATGGTAGTCTTGTCATTATGGAAGGTACTCTGTTATCGATATCTTTGTTACTCCAATGGATGGTATCCTTGTCATCATGGAAGGTAGTGTGTTGTCGAGATTTTTGTTACTCCAATGGATGGTAGCCTTGTCATTATGGAAGATAGTGTGTCGTTGAGATTTCGGTTACTCCAATGGATGGTAGCCTTGTCATTATGGAAGGTAGTCTGTTGTCAAGATTTTTGTTACTCCAATGGATGGTAGCCTTGTCATTATGGAAGCTAGTCTGGTGTCGAGATTTTTGTTACTTCAAAGGATGGTAGCCTTGTCATTATGGAAGATAGTGTGTCGTTGAGATTTCAGTTACTCCAATGGATGGTAGCCTTTTAATTATGGAAGGTAGTCCGTTGTCGAGAGTATTGTTACTCCTATAGATGGTAGCCTTGTCATTATGGAAGGTAGTCTATTGTCGATATTTTTTTTACTCCAATGGATGGTAGCCTTGTCATTATGGAAGGTACTCTGTTGTCGATATCTTTGTTACTCCAATGGATGGTATCCTTGTCATCATGGAAGGTAGTGTGTTGTAGAGATTTTTGTTTCTCCAATGGATGGTAGCCTTGTCATTATGGAAGGTAGTCTGTTGTTCAAATTATTGTTACTCAAGTGGATGGCAGCCTTGTCATTATAAAAGGTATTAAGTTGTCAAGATTTTTGTTACTCCAATGGATGGTAGTCTTATCATTATGGAAGGTAGTTTGTTGTCGAGATTTTTGTTACTATAATGGATGGTAGCTTTGTCTATATTGAAGGTAGTATGTTGTCGATATTTTTGTTACTACAATGGATGGTAGCCTTGTCATTATGGAAGGTAGTCTGTTGTTTAGATTTTTGATACTGCATTGGATAGTAGCCTTGTCATTATGGAAGGTAGTCTGTTGTCGAGATTTTTGTTCTTCTAATGGATGGTAGCATAGTTATTATGGAAGGTAGTATGTGTTCGATATTTTTGTTACTCCAATCTATGGTAGCCTTGTCACTATGGAAGGTAGTATATTTTCGAGATTTTTGTTACTCCAATTGTTGGTAGCCTTGTCATTATGGAAGGTAGTTTATTATAGAGATTTTCATTAATCCAATGGATGGTAGCCTTGTCATTATGGAAGGTAGACTGTTATCGATATTTTTGTTACTCCAATGGATGGTAGCCTTGTCATTATGGAAGGTAGTGTGTTGTCAATATTTTTGTTACTCCTATGGATGGTAGCCTTGTCACTATGGAAGGTAGTCTATTGTCGAGATTTTTGTTACTCCAATGGATGGTAGCCTTGTCATTATGGAAGGTAGTCTATTGTAGAGATTTTCATTACTCCAATGGATGGTAGCCTTGTCATTATGGAAGGTAGTCCGTTGTCGATATTTTTGTTACTCCAATGTATGGTAGCCTTGTCATTATGGAAGGTAGTTTATTATAGAGATTTTCATTACTCCAATGGATGGTAGCCTTGTCATTTTGGAAGGTAGTGTGTTGTCGATATTTTTGTTACTCCAATGGATCTTAGCCTTGTCATTATGGAAGGTAGTGTTTTGTCAATATTTTTGTTACTCCTTTGGATGGTGGCCTTGTCACTATGGAAGTTAGTCTGTTGTCGAAATTTTTGGTACTCCAATGGATGGTAGCCTTATCATTATGGAAGGTAGTCTGTTGTCGAGCATTTTTGTTACTCCAATGGATGGTAGCCTTGTCATTATGGAAGATAGTGTGTCGTTGGGATTTCAGTTACTCCAATGGATGGTAGCCTTGTCATTATGGAAGGTAGTCTGTTGTAAATATTTTTGTTACTCCAATGGATGGTAGCCTTGTCATTATGGAAGCTAGTCTGCTGTCGAGATTTTTGTTACTCCAATGGATGGTAGCCTTGTCATTATGGAAGATAGTGTGTCGTTGAGATTTCAGTTCCTCCAATGGATGGTAGCCTTTTAATTATGGAAGGTAGTCCGTTGTCGAGAGTTTTGTTACTCCTATAGATGGTAGCCTTGTCACTATGGAAGGTAGTCTGTTGTCGAGATTTTCGTTACTCCAATGGATGGTAGCCTTGTCATTATGGAAGATAGTGTGTCGTTGAGATTTTCATTACTCCAATGGATGGTAGCCTTGTCATTATGGAAGGTAGTCTGTTGTCAATATTTTTGTTACTCCAATGGATGGTAGCCTTGTCATTATGGAAGCTAGTCTGGTGTCGAGATTTTTGTTACTTCAATGGATGGTAGCCTTGTCATTATGGAAGATAGTGTGTCGTTGAGATTTTAGTTACTCCAATGGATGGTAGCCTTTTAATTATTGAAGGTAGTCCTTTGTCGAGAGTTTTGTTACTCCTATAGATGGTAGCCTTGTCACTATGGAAGGTAGTCTGTTGTCGAGATTTTCGTTACTCCAATGGATGGTAGCCTTGTCATTATGGAGGATAGTGTGTCGTTGAGATTTCGGTTACTCCAATGGATGGTAGCCTTGTCATTATGGAAGGTAGTCTGTTGTCAAGATTTTTGTTACTCCAATGGATGGTAGCCTTGTCATTATGGAAGCTAGTCTGGTGTCGAGATTTTTGTTACTTCAATGGATGGTAGCCTTGTCATTATGGAAGATAGTGTGTCGTTGAGATTTCAGTTACTCCAATGGATGGTAGCCTTTTAATTATGGAAGGTAGTCCGTTGTCGAGAGTTTTGTTACTCCTATAGATGGTAGCCTTGTCATTATGGAAGGTAGTCTATTGTCGATATTTTTTTTACTCCAATGGATGGTAGTCTTGTCATTATGGAAGGTACTCTGTTATCGATATCTTTGTTACTCCAATGGATGGTATCCTTGTCATCATGGAAGGTAGTGTGTTGTCGAGATTTTTGTTACTCCAATGGATGGTAGCCTTGTCATTATGGAAGGTAGTCTGTTGTTCGAATTATTGTTACTCAAGTGGATGGCAGCCTTGTCATTATAAAAGGTATTAAGTTGTCAAGATTTTTGTTACTCCAATGGATGGTAGTCTTGTCATAATGGAAGGTAGTTTGTTGTCGAGATTTTTGTAACTATAATGGATGGTAGCTTTGTCTATATTGAAGGTAGTATGTTGTCGATATTTTTGTTACTACAATGGATGGTAGCCTTGTCATTATGGAAGGTAGTCTGTTGTTTAGATTTTTGATACTGCATTAGATGGTAGCCTTGTCATTATGGAAGGTAGTCGGTTGTCGAGATTTTTGTTCTTCTAATGGATGGTAGCATAGTTATTATGGAAGGTAGTATGTTGTCGATATTTTTGTTACTCCAATCTATGGTAGCCTTGTCACTATGGAAGGTAGTATATTTTTGAGATTTTTGTTACTCCAATGGTTGGTAGCCTTGTCATTATGGAAGGTAGTTTATTATAGAGATTTTCATTAATCCAATGGATGGTAGCCTTGTCATTATGGAAGGTATTCTGTTATCGATATTTTTGTTACTCCAATGGATGGTAGCCTTGTCATTATGGAAAGTAGTGTGTTGTCAATATTTTTGTTACTCCTATGGATGGTAGCCTTGTCACTATGGAAGGTAGTCTATTGTCGAGATTTTTGTTACTCCAATGGATGGTAGCCTTGTCATTATGGATGGTAGTCCGTTGTCGATATTTTTGTTACTCCAATGAATGGTAGCCTTGTCATTATGGAAGGTAGTGTGTTGTCAATATTTTTGTTACTCCTATGGATGGTAGCCTTGTCACTATAGAAGGTAGTCTATTGTCAAGATTTTTGTTACTCTAATGAATGGTAGCCTTGTCATTATGGAAGTTAGTTTATTATAGAGATTTTTGTTACTCCAATGGATGCTAGCCTTGTCATTATTGAAGGTATTCTGTTGTCGATATTTTTGTTACTCCAATGCATGGTAGCCTTATCATTATGGAAGGTAGTCTGTTGTCGAGCATTTTTGTTACTCCAATGGATGGTAGCCTTGTCATTATGGAAGGTAGTCTGTTGTCGAGATCTTCGTTACTCCAATGGATGGTAGCCTTGTCATTATGGAAGGTAGTCTGTTGTCGATATTTTTGTTACTCCAATGGATGGTAGCCTTGTCTTTATGGAAGGTACTCTGTTGTCGATATCTTTGTTACTCCAATGGATGGTAGCCTTGTCATCATGGAAGGTAGTGTGTTGTCGAGATTTTTGTTACTCCAATGGATGGTAGCCTTGTCATTATGGAAGGTAGTCTGTTGTTCGAATTTTTTTTACTCAAATGGATGGTAGCCTTGTCATTATAAAAGGTATTCAGTTGTCAAGATATTTGTTACTCTAATGGATGGTAGTCTTGTCATTATGGAAGGTAGTCTTATGTCGAGATTTTTGTTAGTGTAATGGATGGTAGCTTTGTCTATATTGAAGGTAGTTTGTTGTCAATATTTTTGTTACTACAATGGATGGTAGCCTTGTCATTATAGAAGGTAGTTTATTATAGAGATTTTCATTACTCCAATGGATGGTAGCCTTGTCATTATGGAAGGTAGTCTGTTGTCGATATTTTTGTTACTCCAATGGATGATAGCCTTGTCATTATGGAAGGTAGTGTGTTATCGAGCATTTTTGTTACTCCAATGGATGGTAGCCTTGTAATTATGGAAGGTAGTCTGTTGTCGATATTTTTGTTACTCCAACGGATGGTAGCCTTGTCACTATAGAAGGTAGTCTGTTGTCGAGATTTTCGTTACTCAATGGAAGGTAGCCTTGTCATTATGGAAGGTAGTTTATTGTCGATATTTTTTTTACTACAATGGATGGTAGCCTTGTCTTTATGGAAGGTACTCTGTTGTTGACATCTTTGTTACTCTAATTGATGGTATCCTTGTCATCATGGAAGGTAGTGTGTTGTCGAGATTTTTGTTACTCCAGTGGATGGTAGCCTTGTCATTAAGGAAGGTAGTCTGTTGTTCAAATTTTTGTTACTCAAATGGATGGTAGCCTTGTCATTATAAAAGGTATTCAGTTGTCAAGATAATTGTTACTCCAATGGATGGTAGTCTTGTCATTATGGTAGGTAGTCTTATGTCGAGATTTTTGTTAGTATAATGGATGGTAGCTTTGTCTATATTGAAGGTAGTTTGTTGTCGATATTTTCGTTACTACAATGGATGGTAGCCTTGTCATTATGGAAGGTAGTTTATTATACAGATTTTCATTACTCCAATGGATGGTAGCCTTGTCATTATGGAAGGTAGTCTATTGTCCATATTTTTGTTACTATAATGGATGGTAGCTTTGTCTATATGGAACATAGTTTGTTGTCGATATTTTTGTTACTCCTATGGATGGTAGCCTTGTCACTATTGAAGGTAGTCTATTGTCAAGATTTTTGTTACTCTAATGGATGGTAGCCTTGTCATTATGGAAGGTAGTCTATTGTAGAGATTTTTGTTACTCCAATGGATGGTAGCCTTGTCATCATGGAAGGTAGTCTGTTGTCGATATTTTTGTTACTCCAATGGATGGTAGCCTTCTCATTATGGAAGGTAGTCTGTTGTTCGAATTTTTGTTACTCAAATAGATGGTAGCCTTGTCATTATAAAAGGTGTTCAGTTGTCAAGATATTTGTTACTCCAATGGATGGTAGTCTTGTCATTATGGAAGGTAGTCTTATGTCGAGATTTTTGTTAGTATAATGGATGGTAGCTTTGTCTATATTGAAGGTAGTCTATTGTCAATATTTTTGTTACTACAATGGATGGTAGCCTTGTCATTATGGAAGGTAGTTTATTATAGAGATTTTCATTACTCCAATGGATGGTAGCCTTGTCATTATGAAAGGTAGTCTGTTATCGATATTTTTTTTACTCCAATGGATGGTAGCCTTGTCATTATGGAAGGTAGTGTGTTGTCGAGCATTTTTGTTACTCCAATGGATGGTAGACTTGTTATTATGGAAGGTAGTGTGTTGTCGATATTTTTGTTACTCCAACGGATGGTAGCCTTATCACTATAGAAGGTAGTCTGTTGTCGATATTTTTTTTACTCCAATGGATGGTAGCCTTGTCATTATGGAAGGTACTCTGTTGTCGATATCTTTGCTACTCAAATGGATGGTAGCCTTCTCATCATGGAAGGTAGTGTGTTGTCGAGATTTTAGTTACTCCAATGGATGGTAGCCTTGTCATTATGGAAGGTAGTATGTTGTTCAAATTTTTGTTACCCAAATGGATGGTAGCCTTGTCATTATAAAAGGTATTCAATTGTCAAGATTTTTGTTACTCCAATGGATGGTAGTCTTGTCATTATGGAAGGTAGTCTGTTGTCGAGATTTTTGTTACTATAATGGATGGTAGCTTTGTCTATATAGAAGGTAGTCTGTTGTCGATATTTTTGTTACTACAATGGATGGTAGCCTTGTCATTATGGAAGGTAGTCTGTTGTTTATATTTTTGATACTGCATTGGATAGTAGCCTTGTCATTATGGAAGGTAGTCTGTTATCGAGATTTTTGTTCTTCTAATGGATGGTAGCCTAGTTATTATGGAAGGTAGAATGTGGTCGATAATTTTGTTACTCCAATGGATGGAAGCCTTGTCATTATGGAAGGTAGTCTGTTGTCAATATTTTTGTTACTCCTTTGGATGGTAGCCTTGTCACTATGGAAGGTAGTCTATTGTCGAGATTTTTGTTACTCCAATGGATGGTAGCCTTGTCATTATGGAAGGTAGTTTATTATAGATATTTTCATTAATCCAATGGATGGTAGACTTCTCATTATGGAAGGTAGTCTGTTATCGATATTTTTGTTACTCCAATGGATGGTAGCCTTGTCACTATGGAAGGTAGTCTATTGTCGAGATTTTTGTTACTCCAATGGATGGTAGCCTTGTCTTTATGGAAGGTAGTCTATTGTAGAGATTTTCGTTACTTCAATCGATGGTAGCCTTGTCATTATGGAAGGTAGTCTACTGTCGATATTTTTGTTACTCCAATGGATGGTAGCCTTATCAGAATGGAAGGTAGTCTATTGTCGAGCATTTTTGTTACTCCAATGGATGGTAGCCTTGTCATTATGGAAGATAGTGTGTCGTTGAGATTTCAGTTACTCCAATGGATGGTAGCCTTGTCATTATGGAAGGTAGTTTGTTGTCAAGATTTTTGTTACTCCTATAGATGGTAGCCTTGTCACTATGGAAGGTAGTCTGTTGTTGAGATTTTAGTTACTCCAATGGAAGGTAGCCTTGTCATTATGGAAGGTAGTCTGTAGTCGATATTTTTGTTACTACAATGGATGGTAGCCTTGTCTTTATGGAAGGTACTCTGTTGTTGATATCTTTGTTACTCCAATGGATGATATCCTTGTCATCATGGAAGGTAGTGTGTTGTCCAGATTTTTGTTACTCCAGTGGATTGTAGCCTTGTCATTATGGAAGGTAGTCTGTTGTTCGAATTTTTGTTACTCAAATGGATGGTAGCCTTGTCATTATAAAAGGTATTCAGTTGTCAAGATAATTGTTATTCCAATGGATTGTAGTCTTGTCATTATGGAAGGTAGTCTTATGTCGAGATTTTTGTTAGTATAATGGATGGTAGCTTTGTCTATATTGAAGGTAGTCTGTTGTCGATATTTTCGTTACTACAATGGATGGTAGCCTTGTCATTATGGAAGGTAGTTTATTATAGAGATTTTCATTACTCCAATTGATGGTAGCCTTGTCATCATGGAAGGTAGTGTGTTGTCAAGATTTTTTTTACTCCAATGGATGGTAGCCTTGTCATTATGGAAGGTAGTCTGTTGTTCGAATTATTGTTACTCAAATGGATGGTAGCCTTGTCATTATAAAAGGTATTCGGTTCTCAAGATATTCGTTACTCCAATGGATGGTAGTCTTGTCATTATGGAAGGTAGTCTTATGTCGAGATTTTTGTTAGTATAATGGATGGTAGCTTTGTCTATATTGAAGGTAGTCTATTGTCAATATTTTTGTTACTACAATGGATGGTAGCCTTTTCGTTATGGAAGGTAGTTTATTATAGAGATTTTCATTACTCCAATAGATGATAGCATTGTCATTATGGAAGGTAGTCTATTATCCATAATTTTGTTACTCCAATGAATGGTAGCCTTGTCATTATGGAAGGTAGTGTGTTGTCGAGCATTTTTGTTACTCCAATGGATGGTAGCCTTGTCATTAAAGAAGATAGTGTGTCGTTAAGATTTCAGCTACTCCAATGGACGGTAGCCTTGTCATTATTGAAGGTAGTCTATTGTCGAGATTTTTGTTACTCCTATAGATGGTAGCCTTGTCACTATGGAAGGTAGTCTGTTGTCGAGATTTTAGTAACTCCAATGGATGATAGCATTGTCATTATGGAAGGTAGTCTATTGTCGATATTTTTGTTACTCCAATGGATTGTAGCCTTGTCATTATGGAAGGTAGTCTGTTGTAGATATCTTTGTTACTCCAATGGATGATAGCCTTGTCATCATGGAAGGTAGTGTGTTGTCGAGATTTTTGTTACTCCAATGGATGGTAGCCTTGTCATTATGGAAGGTAGTATGTTGTTCGAATTTTTGTTTCTCAAATGGATGGTAGCCTTGTCATTATAAAAGGTATTCAATTCTAAAGATTTTTGTTACTCCAATGGATGGTAGTCTTGTCATTATGGAAGGTAGTCTGTTGTCGAGATTTTTGTTACTATAATGAATGATAGCTTTGTCTATATTGCAGGTAGTCTTATGTCGATATTTTTGTTACTACAATGGATGGTAGCCTTGTCATTATGGAAGGTAGTCTATTGTTTAGATTTTTGATACTGCATTAGATAGTAGCCTTGTCATTATGGAAGGTAGTCTGTTGTCGAGATTTTTGTTCTTCTAATGGATGGTAGCCTAGTTATTATGGAAGGTAGTATGTGGTCGATATTTTTGTTACTCCAATGGATGGAAACCTTGTCATTATGGAAGGTAGTCTGTTGTCAATATTTTTGTTACTCCTTTGGATGGAAGCCTTGTCACTATGGAAGGTAGTCTATTGTCGAGATTTTTGTTACTCCAATGGATGGTAGCCTTGTCATTATGGAAGGTAGTTTATTATAGAGATTTTCATTAATCCAATGGATGGTAGCCTTGTCATTATGGAAGGTAGTTTGTTATCAAAATTTTTGTTACTCCAATGGATGGTAGCCTTGTCATTATAGAATGTAGTGTGTTGTCAATATTTTTGTTACTCCTATGGATGGTAGCCTTGTCACTATGGAAAGTAGTCTATTGTCGAGATTTTTGTTACTCCAATGGATGGTAGCCTTGTCATTATGGAAGGTAGTCTATTGTAGAGATTTTCGTTACTCCAATGGATGGTAGCCTTGTCATTATGGAAGGTAGTCTGTTGTCGATATTTTTGTTACTCCAATGGATGGTAGCCTTGTAATTATGGAAGGTAGTGTGTTGTCAATATTTTTGTTACTCCTATGGATGGTAGCCTTGTCACTATTGAAGGTAGTCGATTGTCAAGATTTTTGTTACTCCAATGGATGGTAGCCTTGTCATTATGGAAGGTAGTCTATTGTAGATATTTTTGTTACTCCAATGGATGGTGGCCTTATCATTATGGAAGGAAGTCTGTTGTCGAGCATTTTTGTTACTCCAATGGATGGTAGCCATGTCATTATGGAAGATAGTGTGTCGTTGAGATTTCAGTTACTCCAATGGATGGTTGCCTTGTCATTATGGAAGGTAGTCTGTTGTCGAGATTTTTTTTACTCCTATAGATGGTAGCCTTGTCACTACGGAAGGTAGTCTGTTGTCGAGATTTTCGTTATTCTAATGGATGGTAGCCTTGTCATTATGGAAGGTAGTCTGTTGTCGATATTTTTGTTACTACAATGGATGGTAGCCTTGTATTTATGGAAGGTACTCTGTTGTTGATATCATTGTTACTCCAATGGATGGTAGCCTTGTCATCATAGAAGGTAGTGTGTTGTCGAGATTTTTGTTACTCCAATCGATGGTAGCCTTGTCATTATGGAAGGTAGTTTGTTGTTTGAATTTTTGTTACTCAAATGGATGGTAGCCTTGACATTATAAAAGGTATTCAGTTGTCAAGATAATTGTTACTCCAATGGATGGTAGTGTTATCATTATGGAAGGTAGTCTTATGTCGAGATTTTTGTTAGTATAGTGGATGGTAGCTTTGTCTATATTGAAGGTAGTCTGTTATCGATATTTTCGTTACTACAATGGATTGTAGCCTTGTCATTATGGAAGGTAATTTATTATAGAGATTTTCATTACTCCAATGGATGGTAGCCTTGTCATTATGGAAGGTAGTCTGTTGTCGATATTATTGTTACTCCAATGGATGGTAGCCTTGTCATTATGGAAGGTAGTGTCTTGTCAATATTTTTGTTACTCCTATGGATGGTGGCCTTGTCACTATGGAAGGTAGTTTATTGTCGAGATTTTTGTTACTCCAATGGATGGTAACCTTGTCATTATAGAAGGTAGTCTGTTGTCGATATTTTTGTTACTCCAATGGATGGTAGCCTTGTCATTATGGAAGGTAGTTTGTTGTCGATATTTTTGTTACTCCAATGCATGGTAGCCTTGTCATTATGGAAGGTACTTTGTTGTCGATATCTTTGTTACTCCAATGAATGGTAGCCTTGTCATCATGGAAGGTAGTGTGTTGTCGAGATTTTTGTTACTCCAATGGATGGTAGCCTTGTCATTATGGAAGGTAGTCTGTTGTTCGAATTTTTATTACTCAAATGGATGGTAGCCTTGTCATTATCAAAGGTATTCAATTGTCAAGATTTTTGTTACTCCAATGGATGGTAGTCTTGTCATTATGGAAAGTAGTCTGTTGTCGAGAATTTTGTTACTATAATGGATGGTAGCTTTGTCTATATTGAAGGTAGTCTGTTGTCGATATTTTTGTTACTACAATGGATGGTAGCCTTGTCATTATGGAAGGTAGTCTGTTGTTTAGATTTTTGATACTGCATTGGATAGTAGCCTTGTTATTATGGAAGGTAGTTTGTTGTCGAGATTTTTGTTCTTCTAATGATGGTAGCCTAGTTATTATGGAAGGTAGTATGTGGTCGATATTTTTGTTACTCTAATGGATGGAAGCCTTTTCATTATGGAAGGTAGTCTTTTGTAAATATTTTTGTTACTCCTATGGATGGTAGCATTGTAACTATGGAAGGTAGTCTATTGTCGAGATTTTTGTTACTCCAATGGATGGTAGCCTTGTCATTATGGAAGGTAGTTTATTATAGATATTTTCATTAATCCAATGGATGGTAGCCTTGTCATTATGGAAGGTAGTCTATTATCGATATTTTTGTTACTCCAATGGATGGTAGCCTTGTCATTATGGAAGGTAGTGTGTTGTCAATATTTTTCTTAATCCTATAGATGGTAGCCTTGTCACTATGGAAGGTAGTCTATTGTCGAGATATTTGTTACTCCAATGGATGGTAGCCTTGTCATTATGGAAGGTAGTCTATTGTAGTGATTTTTGTTACTCCAATGGATTGTACCCTTGTCATTATGGAAGGTAGTCTGTTGTCGATATTTTTGTTACTCCAATGGATGGTAGCCTTGTCATTATGGAAGGTAGTGTCTTGTCAATATTTTTGTTACTGCTATGGATGGTAGCCTTGTCACTATGGAAGGTAGACTATTGTCGAGATTTTTGTTACTCCAATGGATGGTAGCCTTGTCATTTTGGAAGGTAGTCTATTGTAGAGATTTTCGTTACTCCAATGGATGGTAGCCTTGTCATTATGGAAGGTAGTCTGTTGTAGAGCATTTTTGTTACTCCAATGGATGGTAGCCTTGTCATTATGGAAGATAGTGTGTTGGTGAGATTTCAGTTACTCCAATGGATGGTAGCCTTGTCATTATGGAAGGTAGTCTGTTGTCGAGATTTTTGTTACTCCTATAGATGGTAGCCTTGTCACTATGGAAGGTAGTCTGTTGTCGAGATTTTCGTTATTCCAACGGATGGTAGCCTTGTCATTATGGAAGGTAGTCTGTTGTCGATATTTTTGTTACTACAATGGATGGTAGCCTTGTATTTATGGAAGGTACTCTGTTGTTGATATCATTGTTACTCCAATGGATGGTAGCCTTGTCATCATGGAAGGTAGTGTGTTGTCGAGATTTTTGTTACTCCAATGGATGGTAGCCTTGTCATTATGGAAGGTAGTTTGTTGTTTGAGTTTTTGTTACTCAAATGGATGGTAGCCTTGTCATTATAAAAGGTATTCAGTTGTCAAGATAATTGTTACTCCAATGGATGGTAGTGTTGTCATTATGGAAGGTAGTCTTATGTTGAGATTTTTGTTAGTATAGTGGATGGAAGCTTTGTCTATATTGAAGGTAGTCTGTTATCGATATTTTTGTTACTACAATGGATTGTAGCCTTGTCATTATGGAAGGTAATTTATTATAGAGATTTTCATTACTCCAATGGATGGTAGCCTTGTCATTATGGAAGGTAGTCTGTTGTCGATATTATTGTTACTCCAATGGATGGTAGCCTTGTCATTATGGAAGGTAGTGTCTTGTCAATATTTTTGTTACTCCTATGGATGGTGGCCTTGTCACTATGGAAGGTAGTTTATTGTCGAGATTTTTGTTACTCCAATGGATGGTAACCTTGTCATTATAGAAGGTAGTCTGTTGTCGATATTTTTGTTACTCCAATGGATGGTAGCCTTGTCATTATGGAAGGTAGTCTGTTGTCGATATTTTTGTTACTCCAATGCATGGTAGCCTTGTCATTATGGAAGGTACTTTGTTGTCGATATCTTTGTTACTCCAATGAATGGTAGCCTTGTCATCATGGAAGGTAGTGTGTTGTCGAGATTTTTGTTACTCCAATGGATGGTAGCCTTGTCATTATGGAAGGTAGTCTGTTGTTCGAATTTTTATTACTCAAATGGATGGTAGCCTTGTCATTATCAAAGGTATTCAATTGTCAAGATTTTTGTTACTCCAATGGATGGTAGTCTTGTCATTATGGAAGGTAGTCTGTTGTCGAGAATTTTGTTACTATAATGGATGGTAGCTTTGTCTATATTGAAGGTAGTCTGTTGTCGATATTTTTGTTACTACAATGGATGGTAGCCTTGTCATTATGGAAGGTAGTCTGTTGTTTAGATTTTTGATACTGCATTGGATAGTAGCTTTGTTATTATGGAAGGTAGTTTGTTGTCAAGATTTTTGTTCTTCTAATGGATGGTAGCCTAGTTATTATGGAAGGTAGTATGTGGTCGATATTTTTGTTACTCTAATGGATGGAAGCCTTGTCATTATGGAAGGTAGTCTTTTGTAAATATTTTTGTTACTCCTATGGATGGTAGCATTGTAACTATGGAAGGTAGTCATTTGTCGAGATTTTTGTTACTCCAATGGATGGTAGCCTTGTCATTATGGAAGGTAGTTTATTATAGATATTTTCATTAATCCAATGGATGGTAGCCTTGTCATTATGGAAGGTAGTCTATTATCGATATTTTTGTTACTCCAATGGATGGTAGCCTTGTCATTATGGAAGGTAGTGTGTTGTCAATATTTTTCTTAATCCTATAGATGGTAGCCTTGTCACTATGGAAGGTAGTCTATTGTCGAGATATTTGTTACTCCAATGGATGGTAGCCTTGTCATTATGGAAGGTAGTCTATTGTAGTGATTTTCGTTACTCCAATGGATTGTACCCTTGTCATTATGGAAGGTAGTTTGTTGTCGATATTTTTGTTACTCCAATGGATGGTAGCCTTGTCATTATGGAAGGTAGTGTCTTGTCAATATTTTTGTTACTGCTATGGATGGTAGCCTTGTCACTATGGAAGGTAGACTATTGTCGAGATTTTTGTTACTCCAATGGATGGTAGCCTTGTCATTTTGGAAGGTAGTCTATTGTAGAGATTTTCGTTACTCCAATGGATGGTAGCCTTGTCATTATGGAAGGTAGTTTGTTGTAGAGCATTTTTGTTACTCCAATGGATGGTAGCCTTGTCATTATGGAAGATAGTGTGTTGGTGAGATTTCAGTTACTCCAATGGATGGTAGCCTTGTCATTATGGAAGGTAGTCTGTTGTCGAGATTTTTGTTACTCCTATAGATGGTAGCCTTGTCACTATGGAAGGTAGTCTGTTGTCGAGATTTTCGTTACTCCAATGGATGGTAGCCTTGTCATTATGGAAGGTTGTCTGTTGTTGAGATTTTTGTTACTCTAATGGATGGTAGCCTTGTCATTATGGAAGGTACTCTGTTGTCGATATCTTTGGTACTCCAATGAATGGTAGCCTTGTCATCGTGGAAGGTAGTGTGTTGTCGAGATTTTTGTTACTCCAATGGATGGTAGCCTTGTCATTATGGAAGGTAGTCTGTTGTTCAAATTTTTGTTACTCAAATGGATGGTAGCCTTGTCATTATAAAAGGTATTCAGTTGTCAAGATATTTGTTACTCCAAAGGATGGTAGTCTTGTCATTACGGAAGGTAGTTTGTTGTCGAGATTTTTGTTAGTATAATGGATGGTAGCCTTGTCACTATGGAAGGTAGTTTATTATAGAGATTTTCATTACTCCAATGGATGGTAGCCTTGTCATTATGGAAGTTAGTATGTTGTCGATATTTTTGTTACTCCAATGGATGGTAGCCTTGTCATTATGGAAGGTAGTGTGTTGTCAATATTTTTGTTACTCCAATGGATGGTGGCCTTGTCATTATGGAAGGTAGTCTATTGTAGAGATGTTCGTTACTCCAATGGATGGTAGCCTTGTAATTATGGAAGGTAGTCTGTTGTCGAAATTTTTGTTACTCCAATGGATGGTAGCCTTATCATTATGGAAGGTAGTCTGTTGTCGAGCATTTTTGTTACTCCAATGGATGGTAGCCTTGTCATTATGGAAGATAGTGTGTCGTTGAGATTTCAGTTACTCCAATGGATGGTAGCCTTGTCATTATGGAAGGTAGTCTGTTGTCGAGATTTTTGTTACTCCTATAGATGGTAGCCTTGTCACTATGGAAGGTAGTCTGTTGTCGAGATTTTCGTTACTCCAATTGATGGTAGCTTTGTCATTATGGAACGTAGTCAGTTGTCGATATTTTTGTTACTCCAATGGATGGTAGCCTTGTCTTTATGGAAGGTACTCTGTTGTCGATATCTTTGTTACTCCAATGGATGGTAGCCTTGTCATCATGGAAGGTAGTGTGTTTTCGAGATTTTTGTTACTCCAATGGATGGTATCCTTGTCATTATGGAAGGTAGTCTGTTGTTCAAATTTTTGTTACTCAAATGGATGGTAGCGTTGTCATTATAAAAGGTATCCAGTTATCAAGATATTTGTTACTCCAATGGATGGTAGTCTTGTCATTATGGAAGGTAGTCTGTTGTCGAGATTTTTGTTAGTATAATGGATGGTAGCTTTGTCTATATTGAAGGTAGTCTGTTGTCGATATTTTTGTTACTACAATGGATGGTAGCCTTGTCATTATGGAAGGTAGTTTATTATAGAGATTTTCATTACTCCAATGGATGGTAGCCTTGTCATTATGGAAATTAGTCTGTTGTCGATATTTTTGTTACTCCAATGAATGGTAGCCTTGTCATTTTGGAAGGTAATGTGTTGTCAATATTTTTGTTACTCCTATGGATGGTGGCCTTGTCACTATGGAAGGTAGTCTATTGTCGAGATTTTTGTTACTCCAATGGATGGTAGCCTTGTCATTATGGAAGGTAGTCTATTGTATAGATTTTTGTTACTCCAATGGATTGTAGCCTTGTCATTATGAAAGGTAGTCTGTTGTCGATATTTTTGTTACGCCAATGGATGGTAGCCTTATCATTATGGAAGGTTGTCTGTTGTCGAGCATTTTTGGTACTCCATTGGATGGTAGCCTTGTCATTATGGAAGATAGTGTGTCGTTGAGATTTCAGTTACTCCAATGGATGGTAGCCTTGTCATTATGGAAGGTAGTCTGTTGTCGAGATTTTTGTTACTCCTATAGATGGTAGCCTTGTCACTATGGAAGGTAGTCTGTTGTCGAGATTTTCGTTACTCCGATGGATGGTAGCCTTGTCATTATGGAAGGTAGTCAGTTATCGATATTTTGGTTACTCCAATGGATGGTAGCCTTGTCATTATGGAAGGTAGTTTGTTGTCAATATTTTTGTTACTCCAATGGATGGTAGCCTTGTCATTATGGAAGGTACTCTGTTGTCGATATCTTTGGTACTCCAATGAATGGTAGCCTTGTCATCGTGGAAGGTAGTGTGTTGTCGAGATTTTTGTTACTCCAATGGATGGTAGCCTTGTCATTATGGAAGGTAGTCTGTTGTTCAAATTTTTGTTACTCAAATGGATGGTAGCCTTGTCATTATAAAAGGTATTCAGTTGTCAAGATATTTGTTACTCCAAAGGATGGTAGTCTTGTCATTACGGAAGGTAGTTTGTTGTCGAGATTTTTGTTAGTATAATGGATGGTAGCCTTGTCACTATGGAAGGTAGTTTATTATAGAGATTTTCATTACTCCAATGGATGGTAGCCTTGTCATTATGGAAGTTAGTATGTTGTCGATATTTTTGTTACTCCAATGGATGGTAGCCTTGTCATTATGGAAGGTAGTGTGTTGTCAATATTTTTGTTACTCCAATGGATGGTGGCCTTGTCATTATGGAAGGTAGTCTATTGTAGAGATGTTCGTTACTCCAATGGATGGTAGCCTTGTAATTATGGAAGGTAGTCTGTTGTCGAAATTTTTGTTACTCCAATGGATGGTAGCCTTATCATTATGGAAGGTAGTCTGCTGTCGAGCATTTTTGTTACTCCAATGGATGGTTGCCTTGTCATTATGGAAGATAGTGTGTCGTTGAGATTTCAGTTACTCCAATGGATGGTAGCCTTGTCATTATGGAAGGTAGTCTGTTGTCGAGATTTTTGTTACTCCTATAGATGGTAGCCTTGTCACTATGGAAGGTAATCTGTTGTCGAGATTTTCGTTACTCCAATTGATGGTAGCTTTGTCATTATGGAACGTAGTCAGTTGTCGATATTTTTGTTACTCCAATGGATGGTAGCCTTGTCTTTATGGAAGGTACTCTGTTGTCGATATCTTTGTTACTCCAATGGATGGTAGCCTTGTCATCATGGAAGGTAGTGTGTTTTCGAGATTTTTGTTACTCCAATGGATGGTATCCTTGTCATTATGGAAGGTAGTCTGTTGTTCAAATTTTTGTTACTCAAATGGATGGTAGCGTTGTCATTATAAAAGGTATCTAGTTATCAAGATATTTGTTACTCCAATGGATGGTAGTCTTGTCATTATGGAAGGTAATCTGTTGTCGAGATTTTTGTTAGTATAATGGATGGTAGCTTTGTCTATATTGAAGGTAGTCTGTTGTCGATATTTTTGTTACTACAATGGATGGTAGCCTTGTCATTATGGAAGGTAGTTTATTATAGAGATTTTCATTACTCCAATGGATGGTAGCCTTGTCATTATGGAAATTAGTCTGTTGTCGATATTTTTGTTACTCCAATGAATGGTAGCCTTGTCATTTTGGAAGGTAATGTGTTGTCAATATTTTTGTTACTCCTATGGATGGTGGCCTTGTCACTATGGAAGGTAGTCTATTGTCGAGATTTTTGTTACTCCAATGGATGGTAGCCTTGTCATTATGGAAGGTAGTCTATTGTAGAGATTTTTGTTACTCCAATGGATTGTAGCCTTGTCATTATGAAAGGTAGTCTGTTGTCGATATTTTTGTTACGCCAATGGATGGTAGCCTTATCATTATGGAAGGTTGTCTGTTGTCGAGCATTTTTGGTACTCCATTGGATGGTAGCCTTGTCATTATGGAAGATAGTGTGTCGTTGAGATTTCAGTTACTCCAATGGATGGTAGCCTTGTCATTATGGAAGGTAGTCTGTTGTCGAGATTTTTGTTACTCCTATAGATGGTAGCCTTGTCACTATGGAAGGTAGTCTGTTGTCGAGATTTTCGTTACTCCGATGGATGGTAGCCTTGTCATTATGGAAGGTAGTCAGTTATCGATATTTTGGTTACTCCAATGGATGGTAGCCTTGTCATTATGGAAGGTAGTTTGTTGTCAATATTTTTGTTACTCCAATGGATGGTAGCCTTGTCATTATGGAAGGTATTCTGTTGTCGATATCTTTGTTACTCCAATGGATGGTAGCCTTGTCATCATGGAAGGTAGTGTGTTGTCGAGATTTTTTTTACTCCAATGGATGGTAGCCTTGTCATTATGGAAGGTAGTCTGTTGTTCGAATTTTTTTTACTCAAATGGATGGTAGCCTTGTCATTATAAAAGGTATTCATTTGTCAAGAGTTTTATTACTCCAATGGATGGTAGTCTTGTCATTATGGAAGGTAGTCTGTTGTCGAGATTTTTGTTACTATAATGGATGGTAGATTTGTCTATATTGAAGGTTGTTTGTTGTCGATATTTTTGTTACTACAATGGATGGTAGCCTTGTCATTATGGAAGGTAGTCTGTTGTCGATATTTTTGTTACTCCAATGGATGGTAGCCTTGCCATTATGGAAGGTAGTGTGTTGTCATTAATTTTGTTACTCCTATGGATGGTGGCCTTGTCACTATGGAAGGTAGTCTACTGTCGAGATTTTTGTTACTCCAATGGATGGTAGCCTTGTTATTATAGAAGGTAGTCTATTGTAGAGATTTTCGTTACTCCAATGGATGGTAGCCTTGTCATTATAGAAGGTAGTCTGTTGTCGATATTTTTGTTACTCCAATGGATGGTAGCCTTGTCTTTATGGAAGGTACTCTGTTGTCGATATCTTTGTTACTCCAATGGATGGTAGCCTTGTCATTATGGAAGATAGTGTGTCGTTGAGATTTCAGTTACTCCAATGGATGGTAGCCTTGTCATTATGGAAGGTAGTCTGTTGTCGAGATTTTTGTTACTCCTATAGATGGTAGCCTTGTCACTATGGAAGGTAGTCTGTTGTCGAGATTTTCGTTACTCCGATGGATGGTAGCCTTGTCATTATGGAAGGTAGTCAGTTATCGATATTTTGGTTACTCCAATGGATGGTAGCCTTGTCATTATGGAAGGTAGTTTGTTGTCAATATTTTTGTTACTCCAATGGATGGTAGCCTTGTCATTATGGAAGGTATTCTGTTGTCGATATCTTTGTTACTCCAATGGATGGTAGCCTTGTCATCATGGAAGGTAGTGTGTTGTCGAGATTTTTTTTACTCCAATGGATGGTAGCCTTGTCATTATGGAAGGTAGTCTGTTGTTCGAATTTTTTTTACTCAAATGGATGGTAGCCTTGTCATTATAAAAGGTATTCATTTGTCAAGAGTTTTGTTACTCCAATGGATGGTAGTCTTGTCATTATGGAAGGTAGTCTGTTGTCGAGATTTTTGTTACTATAATGGATGGTAGATTTGTCTATATTGAAGGTAGTTTGTTGTCGATATTTTTGTTACTACAATGGATGGTAGCCTTGTCATTATGGAAGGTAGTCTGTTGTCGATATTTTTGTTACTCCAATGGATGGTAGCCTTGCCATTATGGAAGGTAGTGTGTTGTCATTATTTTTGTTACTCCTATGGATGGTGGCCTTGTCACTATGGAAGGTAGTATATTGTCGAGATTTTTGTTACTCTAATGGATGGTAGCCTTGTTATTATAGAAGGTAGTCTATTGTAGAGATTTTCGTTACTCCAATGGATGGTAGCCTTGTCATTATGGAAGGTAGTCTGTTGTCGATATTTTTGTTACTCCAATGGATGGTAGCCTTGTCTTTATGGAAGGTACTCTGTTGTCGATATCTTTGTTACTCCAATGGATGGTAGCCTTGTCATCATGGAAGGTAGTGTGTTATCGAGATTTTTGTTACTCCAATGGATACTAGCCTTGTCATTATGGAAGGTAGTCTGTTGTTCGAATTTTTGTTACTCAAATGGATGGTATCCTTGTCATTATAAAAGGTATTCAGTTGTCAAGATATTTGTTACTCCAATGGATGGTAGTCTTGTCATTATGGAAGGTAGTCTGTTGTCGAGATTTTTGTTAGTATAATGGATGGTAGCTTTGTCTATATTGAAGGTAGTCTGTTGTCGATATTTTTGTTACTGCAATGGATGGTAGCCTTGTCATTATGGAAGGTAGTTTATTATAGATATTTTCATTACTCCAATGGATGGTAGCCTTGTCATTATGGAAGGTAGTTTGTTGTCGATATTTTTGTTACTCCAATGGATGGTAGCCTTGTAATTATGGAAGGTAGTGTGTTTTCAATATTTTTGTTACTCCTATGGATGGTGGCCTTGTCACTATGGAAGGTAGTCTATTGTCGAGATTTTTGTTACTCCAATGGATGGTAGCCTTGTCATTATGGAAGGTAGTCTATTGTAGAGATGTTCGTTACTCCAATGGATGGTAGCCTTGTAATTATGGAAGGTAGTCTGTTGTCGAAATTTTTGTTACTCCAATGGATGGTAGCCTTATCATTATGGAAGGTAGTTTGTTGTCGAGCATTTTTGTTACTCCAATGGATGGTAGCCTTGTCATTATGGAAGATAGTGTGTCGTTGAGATTTCAGTTACTCCAATGGATGGTAGCCTTGTCATTATGGAAGATAGTGTGTCGATGAGATTTCAGTTACTCCAATGGATGGTAGCCTTGTCATTATGGAAGGTAGTCTGTTGTCGAGATTTTTAATACTCCTATAGATGGTAGCCTTGTAACTATGGAAGGTAGTCTGTTGTCGAGATTTTCGTTACTCCAATGGATGGTAGCCTTGTCATTATGGAAGGTAGTCCATTGTCGATATTTTTGTTACTCCAATGGATGGTAGCCTTGTCATTACGGAAGGTACTATGTTGTCGATATCTTTTTTACTCCAATGGATGGTAGCCTTGTCATCATGGAAGGTAGTGTGTTGTCGAGATTTTTGTTACTCCAATGGATGGTAGCCTTGTCATTATGGAAGGTAGTGTGTTGTTCGAATTTTTTTTACTCAAATGGATGGTAGGCTTGTCATTATAAAAGGTATTCAGTTGTCAAGAGTTTTGTTACTCCAATGGATGGTAGTCTTATCATTATGGAAGGTAGTCTGTTGTCGAGATTTCTGTTACTATAATGGATGGTAGCTTTGTCTATATTGAAGGTAGTCTGTTGTCGATATTTTTGTTACTACAATGGATGGTAGCCTTGTCATTATGGAAGGTAGTCTGTTGTCGATATTTTGTTACTCCAATGGATGGTAGCCCTGCCATTATAGAAGGTAGTGTGTTGTCATTATTTTTGTTACTCCTATGGATGGTGGCCTTGTCACTATGGAAGGTAGTCTACTGTCGAGATTTTTGTTACTCCAATGGATGGTAGCCTTGTTATTATAGAAGGTAGTCTATTGTAGAGATTTTCGTTACTCCAATGGATGGTAGCCTTGTCATTATGGAACGTAGTCTGTTGTCGATATTTTTGTTACTCCAATGGATGGTAGCCTTGTCTTTATGGAAGGTACTCTGTTGTCGATATCTTTGTTACTCCAATGGATGGTAGCCTTATCATTATGGAAGATAGTGTGTCGTTGAGATTTCAGTTACTCCAATGGATGGTAGCCTTGTCATTATGGAAGGTAGTCTGTTGTCGAGATTTTTGTTACTCCTATAGATGGTAGCCTTGTCACTATGGAAGGTAGTCTGTTGTCGAGATTTTCGTTACTCCGATGGATGGTAGCCTTGTCATTATGGAAGGTAGTCAGTTATCGATATTTTGGTTACTCCAATGGATGGTAGCCTTGTCATTATGGAAGGTAGTTTGTTGTCAATATTTTTGTTACTCCAATGGATGGTAGCCTTGTCATTATGGAAGGTATTCTGTTGTCGATATCTTTGTTACTCCAATGGATGGTAGCCTTGTCATCATGGAAGGTAGTGTGTTGTCGAGATTTTTTTTACTCCAATGGATGGTAGCCTTGTCATTATGCAAGGTAGTCTGTTGTTCGAATTTTTTTTACTCAAATGGATGGTAGCCTTGTCATTATAAAAGGTATTCATTTGTCAAGAGTTTTATACTCCAATGGATGGTAGTCTTGTCATTATGGAAGGTAGTCTGTTGTCGAGATTTTGTTACTATAATGGATGGTAGATTTGTCTATATTGAAGGTAGTTTGTTGTCGATATTTTTGTTACTACAATGGATGGTAGCCTTGTCATTATGGAAGGTAGTCTGTTGTCGATATTTTTGTTACTCCAATGGATGGTAGCCTTGCCATTATGGAAGGTAGTGTGTTGTCATTATTTTTGTTACTCCTATGGATGGTGGCCTTGTCACTATGGAAGGTAGTATATTGTCGAGATTTTTGTTACTCCAATGGATGGTAGCCTTGTTATTATAGAAGGTAGTCTATTGTAGAGATTTTCGTTACTCCAATGGATGGTAGCCTTGTCATTATGGAAGGTAGTCTGTTGTCGATATTTTTGTTACTTCAATGGATGGTAGCCTTGTCTTTATGGAAGGTACTCTGTTGTCGATATCTTTGTTACTCCAATGGATGGTAGCCTTGTCATCATGGAAGGTAGTGTGTTATCGAGATTTTTGTTACTCCAATGGATACTAGCCTTGTCATTATGGAAGGTAGTCTGTTGTTCGAATTTTTGTTACTCAAATGGATGGTATCCTTGTCATTATAAAAGGTATTCAGTTTTCAAGATATTTGTTACTCCAATGGATGGTAGTCTTGTCATTATGGAAGGTAGTCTGTTGTCGAGATTTTTGTTAGTATAATGGATGGTAGCTTTGTCTATATTGAAGGTAGTCTGTTGTCGATATTTTTGTTACTGCAATGGATGGTAGCCTTGTCATTATGGAAGGTAGTTTATTATAGATATTTTCATTACTCCAATGGATGGTAGCCTTGTCATTATGGAAGGTAGTTTGTTGTCGATATTTTTGTTACTCCAATGGATGGTAGCCTTGTAATTATGGAAGGTAGTGTGTTTTCAATATTTTTGTTACTCCTATGGATGGTGGCCTTGACACTATGGAAGGTAGTCTATTGTCGAGATTTTTGTTACTCCAATGGATGGTAGCCTTGTCATTATGGAAGGTAGTCTATTGTAGAGATGATCGTTACTCCAATGGATGGTAGCCTTGTAATTATGGAAGGTAGTCATTTGTCGAAATTTTTGTTACTCCAATGGATGGTAGCCTTATCATTATGGAAGGTAGTCTGTTGTCGAGCATTTTTGTTACTCCAATGGATGGTAGCCTTGTCATTATGGAAGATAGTGTGTCGTTGAGATTTCAGTTACTCCAATGGATGGTAGCCTTGTCATTATGGAAGATAGTGTGTCGTTGAGATTTCAGTTACTCCAATGGATGGTAGCCTTGTCATTATGGAAGGTAGTCTGTTGTCGAGATTTTTAATACTCCTATAGATGGTAGCCTTGTAACTATGGAAGGTAGTCTGTTGTCGAGATTTTCGTTACTCCAATGGATGGTAGCCTTGTCATTATGGAAGGTAGTCCATTATCGATATTTTTGTTACTCCAATGGATGGTAGCCTTGTCATCATGGAAGGTAGTGTGTTATCGAGATTTTTGTTACTCCAATGGATACTAGCCTTGTCATTATGGAAGGTAGTCTGTTGTTCGAATTTTTGTTACTCAAATGGATGGTATCCTTGTCATTATAAAAGGTATTCAGTTGTCAAGATATTTGTTACTCCAATGAATGGTAGTCTTGTCATTATGGAAGGTAGTCTGTTGTCGAGATTTTTGTTAGTATAATGGATGGTAGCTTTGTCTATATTGAAGGTAGTCTGTTGTCGATATTTTTGTTACTGCAATGGATGGTAGCCTTGTCATTATGGAAGGTAGTTTATTATAGATATTTTCATTACTCCAATGGATGGTAGCCTTGTCATTATGGAAGGTAGTTTGTTGTCGATATTTTTGTTACTCCTATGGATGGTGGCCTTGTCACTATGGAAGGTAGTCTATTGTCGAGATTTTTGTTACTCCAATGGATGGTAGCCTTGTCATTATGGAAGGTAGTCTATTGTAGAGATGTTCGTTACTCCAATGGATGGTAGCCTTGTAATTATGGAAGGTAGTCTGTTGTCGAAATTTTTGTTACTCCAATGGATGGTAGCCTTATCATTATGGAAGGTAGTCTGTTGTCGAGCATTTTTGTTACTCCAATGGATGGTAGCCTTGTCATTATGGAGGATAGTGTGTCGTTGAGATTTCAGTTACTCCAATGGATGGTAGCCTTGTCATTATGGAAGATAGTGTGTCGATGAGATTTCAGTTACTCCAATGGATGGTAGCCTTGTCATTATGGAAGGTAGTCTATTGTCGAGATTTTTAATACTCCTATAGATGGTAGCCTTGTAACTATGGAAGGTAGTCTGTTGTCGAGATTTTCGTTACTCCAATGGATGGTAGCCTTGTCATTATGGAAGGTAGTCCATTGTCGATATTTTTGTTACTCCAATGAATGGTAGCCTTGTCATTACGGAAGGTACTATGTTGTCGATATCTTTTTTACTCCAATGGATGGTAGCCTTGTCATCATGGAAGGTAGTGTGTTGTCGAGATTTTTGTTACTCCAATGGATGGTAGCCTTGTCATTATGGAAGGTAGTGTGTTGTTCGAATTTTTTTTACTCAAATGGATGGTAGGCTTGTCATTATAAAAGGTATTCAGTTGTCAAGAGTTTTGTTACTCCAATGGATGGTAGTCTTATCATTATGGAAGGTAGTCTGTTTTCGAGATTTTTGTTACTATAATGGATGGTAGCTTTGTCTATATTGAAGGTAGTCTGTTGTCGATATTTTTGTTACTACAATGGATGGTAGCCTTGTCATTATGGAAGGTAGTCTGTTGTCGATATTTTGTTACTCCAATGGATGGTAGCCCTGCCATTATGGAAGGTAGTGTGTTGTCATTATTTTTGTTACTCCTATGGATGGTGGCCTTGTCACTATGTAAGGTAGTCTACTGTCGAGATTTTTGTTACTCCAATGGATGGTAGCCTTGTTATTATAGAAGGTAGTCTATTGTAGAGATTTTCGTTACTCCAATGGATGGTAGCCTTGTCATTATGGAAGGTTGTCTGTTGTCGATATTTTTGTTACTCCAATGGATGGTAGCCTTGTCTTTATGGAAGGTACTCTGTTGTCGATATCTTTGTTACTCCAATGGATGGTAGCCTTGTCATTATGGAAGATAGTGTGTCGTTGAGATTTCAGTTACTCCAATGGATGGTAGCCTTGTCATTATGGAAGGTAGTCTGTTGTCGAGATTTTTGTTACTCCTATAGATGGTAGCCTTGTCACTATGGAAGGTAGTCTGTTGTCGAGATTTTCATTACTCCGATGGATGGTAGCCTTGTCATTATGGAAGGTAGTCAGTTATCGATATTTTGGTTACTCCAATGGATGGTAGCCTTGTCATTATGGAAGGTAGTTTGTTGTCAATATTTTTGTTACTCCAATGGATGGTAGCCTTGTCATTATGGAAGGTATTCTGTTGTCGATATCTTTGTTACTCCAATGGATGGTAGCCTTGTCATCATGGAAGGTAGTGTGTTGTCGAGATTTTTTTTACTCCAATGGATGGTAGCCTTGTCATTATGGAAGGTAGTCTGTTGTTCGAATTTTTTTTACTCAAATGGATGGTAGCCTTGTCATTATAAAAGGTATTCATTTGTCAAGAGTTTTGTTACTCCAATGGATGGTAGTCTTGTCATTATGGAAGGTAGTCTATTGTCGAGATTTTTGTTACTATAATGGATGGTAGATTTGTCTATATTGAAGGTAGTTTGTTGTCGATATTTTTGTTACTACAATGGATGGTAGCCTTGTCATTATGGAAGGTAGTCTGTTGTCGATATTTTTGTTACTCCAATGGATGGTAGCCTTGCCATTATGGAAGGTAGTGTGTTGTCATTATTTTTGTTACTCCTATGGATGGTGGCCTTGTCACTATGGAAGGTAGTATATTGTCGAGATTTTTGTTACTCCAATGGATGGTAGCATTGTTATTATAGAAGGTAGTCTATTGTAGAGATTTTCGTTACTCCAATGGATGGTAGCCTTGTCATTATGGAAGGTAGTCTGTTGTCGATATTTTTGTTACTCCAATGGATGGTAGCCTTGTCTTTATGGAAGGTACTCTGTTGTCGATATCTTTGTTACTCCAATGGATGGTAGCCTTGTCATCATGGAAGGTAGTGTGTTATCGAGATTTTTGTTACTCCAATGGATACTAGCCTTGTCATTATGGAAGGTAGTCTGTTGTTCGAATTTTTGTTACTCAAATGGATGGTATCCTTGTCATTATAAAAGGTATTCAGTTGTCAAGATATTTGTTACTCCAATGGATGGTAGTCTTGTCATTATGGAAGGTAGTCTGTTGTCGAGATTTTTGTTAGTATAATGGATGGTAGCTTTGTCTATATTGAAGGTAGTCTGTTGTCGATATTTTTGTTACTGCAATGCATGGTAGCCTTGTCATTATGGAAGGTAGTTTATTATAGATATTTTCATTACTCCAATGGATGGTAGCCTTGTCATTATGGAAGGTAGTTTGTTGTCGATATTTTTGTTACTCCAATGGATGGTAGCCTTGTAATTATGGAAGGTAGTGTGTTTTCAATATTTTTGTTACTCCTATGGATGGTGGCCTTGTCACTATGGAAGGTAGTCTATTGTCGAGATTTTTGTTACTCCAATGGATGGTAGCCTTGTCATTATGGAAGGTAGTCTATTGTAGAGATGTTCGTTACTCCAATGGATGGTAGCCTTGTAATTATGGAAGGTAGTCTGTTGTCGAAATTTTTGTTACTCCAATGGATGGTAGCCTTATCATTATGGAAGGTAGTCTGTTGTCGAGCATTTTTGTTACTCCAATGGATGGTAGCCTTGTCATTATGGAAGATAGTGTGTCGTTCAGATTTCAGTTACTCCAATGGATGGTAGCCTTGTCATTATGGAAGATAGTGTGTCGTTGAGATTTCAGTTACTCCAATGGATGGTAGCCTTGTCATTATGGAAGGTAGTCTGTTGTCGAGATTTTTAATACTCCTATAGATGGTAGCCTTGTAACTATGGAAGGTAGTCTGTTGTCGAGATTTTCGTTACTCCAATGGATGGTAGCCTTGTCATTATGGAAGGTAGTCCATTGTCGATATTTTTGTTACTCCAATGGATGGTAGCCTTGTCATCATGGAAGGTAGTGTGTTATCGAGATTTTTGTTACTCCAATGGATACTAGCCTTGTCATTATGGAAGGTAGTCTGTTGTTCGAATTTTTGTTACTCAAATGGATGGTATCCTTGTCATTATAAAAGGTATTCAGTTGTCAAGATATTTGTTACTCCAATGGATGGTAGTCTTATCATTATGGAAGGTAGTCTGTTGTCGAGATTTTTGTTAGTATAATGGATGGTAGCTTTGTCTATATTGAAGGTAGTCTGTTGTCGATATTTTTGTTACTGCAATGGATGGTAGCCTTGTCATTATGGAAGGTAGTTTATTATAGATATTTTCATTACTCCAATGGATGGTAGCCTTGTCATTATGGAAGGTAGTTTGTTGTCGATATTTTTGTTACTCCAATGGATGGTAGCCTTGTAATTATGGAAGGTAGTGTGTTTTCAATATTTTTGTTACTCCTATGGATGGTGGCCTTGTCACTATGGAAAGTAGTCTATTGTCGCAATTTTTGTTACTCCAATGGATGGTAGCCTTGTCATTATGGAAGGTAGTCTATTGTAGAGATGTTCGTTACTCCAATGGATGGTAGCCTTGTAATTATGGAAGGTAGTCTGTTGTCGAAATTTTTGTTACTCCAATGGATGGTAGCCTTATCATTATGGAAGGTAGTCTGTTGTCGAGCATTTTTGTTACTCCAATGGATGGTAGCCTTGTCATTATGGAAGATAGTGTGTCGTTCAGATTTCAGTTACTCCAATGGATGGTAGCCTTGTCATTATGGAAGATAGTGTGTCGTTGAGATTTCAGTTAATCCAATGGATGGTAGCCTTGTCATTATGGAAAGTAGTCTGTTGTCGAGATTTTTAATACTCCTATAGATGGTAGCCTTGTAACTATGGAAGGTAGTCTGTTGTCGAGATTTTCGTTACTCCAATGGATGGTAGCCTTGTCATTATGGAAGGTAGTCCATTGTCGATATTTTTGTTACTCCAATGGATGGTAGCCTTGTCATTACGGAAGGTACTATGTTGTCGATATCTTTTTTACTCCAATGGATGGTAGCCTTGTCATCATGGAAGGTAGTGTGTTGTCGAGATTTTTGTTACTCCAATGGATGGTAGCCTTGTCATTATGGAAGGTAGTGTGTTGTTCGAATTTTTTTTACTCAAATGGATGGTAGGCTTGTCATTATAAAAGGTATTCAGTTGTCAAGAGTTTTGTTACTCCAATGGATGGTAGTCTTATCATTATGGAAGGTAGTTTGTTGTCGAGATTTTTGTTACTATAATGGATGGTAGCTTTGTCTATATTGAAGGTAGTCTGTTGTCGATATTTTTGTTACTAGAATGGATGGTAGCCTTGTCATTATGGAAGGTAGTCTGTTGTCGATATTTTGTTACTCCAATGGATGGTAGCCCTGCCATTATGGAAGGTAGTGTGTTGTCATTATTTTTGTTACTCCTATGGATGGTGGCCTTGTCACTATGGAAGGTAGTCTACTGTCGAGATTTTTGTTACTCCAATGGATGGTAGCCTTGTTATTATAGAAGGTAGTCTATTGTAGAGATTTTCGTTACTCCAATGGATGGTAGCCTTGTCATTATGGAAGGTAGTCTGTTGTCGATATTTTTGTTACTCCAATGGATGGTAGCCTTGTCTTTATGGAAGGTACTCTGTTGTCGATATCTTTGTTACTCCAATGGATGGTAGCCTTGTCATTATGGAAGATAGTGTGTCGTTGAGATTTCAGTTACTCCAATGGATGGTAGTCTTGTCATTATGGAAGGTAGTCTGTTGTCGAGATTTTTGTTACTCCTATAGATGGTAGCCTTGTCACTATGGAAGGTAGTCTGTTGTCGAGATTTTCGTTACTCCGATGGATGGTAGCCTTGTCATTATGGAAGGTAGTCAGTTATCGATATTTTGGTTACTCCAATGGATGGTAGCCTTGTCATTATGGAAGGTAGTTTGTTGTCAATATTTTTGTTACTCCAATGGATGGTAGCCTTGTCATTATGGAAGGTATTCTGTTGTCGATATCTTTGTTACTCCAATGGATGGTAGCCTTGTCATCATGGAAGGTAGTGTGTTGTCGAGATTTTTTTTACTCCAATGGATGGTAGCCTTGTCATTATGGAAGGTAGTCTGTTGTTCGAATTTTTTTTACTCAAATGGATGGTAGCCTTGTCATTATAAAAGGTATTCATTTGTCAAGAGTTTTGTTACTCCAATGGATGGTAGTCTTGTCATTATGGAAGGTAGTCTATTGTCGAGATTTTTGTTACTATAATGGATGGTAGATTTGTCTATATTGAAGGTAGTTTGTTGTCGATATTTTTGTTACTACAATGGATGGTAGCCTTGTCATTATGGAAGGTAGTCTGTTGTCGATATTTTTGTTACTCCAATGGATGGTAGCCTTGCCATTATGGAAGGTAGTGTGTTGTCATTATTTTTGTTACTCCTATGGATGGTGGCCTTGTCACTATGGAAGGTAGTATATTGTCGAGATTTTTGTTACTCCAATGGATGGTAGCCTTGTTATTATAGAAGGTAGTCTATTGTAGAGATTTTCGTTACTCCAATGGATGGTAGCCTTGTCATTATGGAAGGTAGTCTATTGTCGATATTTTTGTTACTCCAATGGATGGTAGCCTTGTCTTTATGGAAGGTACTCTGTTGTCGATATCTTTGTTACTCCAATGGATGGTAGCCTTGTCATCATGGAAGGTAGTGTGTTATCGAGATTTTTGTTACTCCAATGGATACTAGCCTTGTCATTATGGAAGGTAGTCTGTTGTTCGAATTTTTGTTACTCAAATGGATGGTATCCTTGTCATTATAAAAGGTATTCAGTTTTCAAGATATTTGTTACTCCAATGGATGGTAGTCTTGTCATTATGGAAGGTAGTCTGTTGTCGAGATTTTTGTTAGTATAATGGATGGTAGCTTTGTCTATATTGAAGGTAGTCTGTTGTCGATATTTTTGTTACTGCAATGGATGGTAGCCTTGTCATTATGGAAGGTAGTTTATTATAGATATTTTCATTACTCCAATGGATGGTAGCCTTGTCATTATGGAAGGTAGTTTGTTGTCGATATTTTTGTTACTCCAATGGATGGTAGCCTTGTAATTATGGAAGGTAGTGTGTTTTCAATATTTTTGTTACTCCTATGGATGGTGGCCTTGTCACTATGGAAGGTAGTCTATTGTCGAGATTTTTGTTACTCCAATGGATGGTAGCCTTGTCATTATGGAAGGTAGTCTATTGTAGAGATGTTCGTTACTCCAATGGATGGTAGCCTTGTAATTATGGAAGGTAGTCTGTTGTCGAAATTTTTGTTACTCCAATGGATGGTAGCCTTATCATTATGGAAGGTAGTCTGTTGTCGAGCATTTTTGTTACTCCAATGGATGGTAGCCTTGTCATTATGGAAGATAGTGTGTCGTTCAGATTTCAGTTACTCCAATGGATGGTAGCCTTGTCATTATGGAAGATAGTGTGTCGTTGAGATTTCAGTTACTCCAATGGATGGTAGCCTTGTCATTATGGAAGGTAGTCTGTTGTCGAGATTTTTAATACTCCTATAGATGGTAGCCTTGTAACTATGGAAGGTAGTCTGTTGTCGAGATTTTCGTTACTCCAATGGATGGTAGCCTTGTCATTATGGAAGGTAGTCCATTGTCGATATTTTTGTTACTCCAATGGATGGTAGCCTTGTCATCATGGAAGGTAGTGTGTTATCGAGATTTTTGTTACTCCAATGGATACTAGCCTTGTCATTATGGAAGGTAGTCTGTTGTTCGAATTTTTGTTACTCAAATGGATGGTATCCTTGTCATTATAAAAGGTATTCAGTTGTCAAGATATTTGTTACTCCAATGGATTGTAGTCTTGTCATTATGGAAGGTAGTCTGTTGTCGAGATTTTTGTTAGTATAATGGATGGTAGCTTTGTCTATATTGAAGGTAGTCTGTTGTCGATATTTATGTTACTGCAATGGATGGTAGCCTTGTCATTATGGAAGGTAGTTTATTATAGATATTTTCATTACTCCAATGGATGGTAGCCTTGTCATTATGGAAGGTAGTTTGTTGTCGATATTTTTGTTACTCCAATGGATGGTAGCCTTGTAATTATGGAAGGTAGTGTGTTTTCAATATTTTTGTTACTCCTATGGATGGTGGCCTTGTCACTATGGAAGGTAGTCTATTGTCGAGATTTTTGTTACTCCAATGGATGGTAGCCTTGTCATTATGGAAGGTAGTCTATTGTAGAGATGTTCGTTACTCCAATGGATGGTAGCCTTGTAATTATGGAAGGTAGTCTGTTGTCGAAATTTTTGTTACTCCAATGGATGGTAGCCTTATCATTATGGAAGGTAGTCTGTTGTCGCGCATTTTTGTTACTCCAATGGATGGTAGCCTTGTCATTATGGAAGATAGCGTGTCGTTCAGATTTCAGTTACTCCAATGGATGGTAGCCTTGTCATTATGGAAGATAGTGTGTCGTTGAGATTTCAGTTACTCCAATGGATGGTAGCCTTGTCATTATGGAAGGTAGTCTGTTGTCGAGATTTTTAATACTCCTATAGATGGTAGCCTTGTAACTATGGAAGGTAGTCTGTTGTCGAGATTTTCGTTACTCCAATGGATGGTAGCCTTGTCATTATGGAAGGTAGTCCATTGTCGATATTTTTGTTACTCCAATGGATGGTAGCCTTGTCATCATGGAAGGTAGTGTGTTATCGAGATTTTTGTTACTCCAATGGATACTAGCCTTGTCATTATGGAAGGTAGTCTGTTGTTCGAATTTTTGTTACTCAAATGGATGGTATCCTTGTCATTATAAAAGGTATGCAGTTGTCAAGATATTTGTTACTCCAATGGATTGTAGTCTTGTCATTATGGAAGGTAGTCTGTTGTCGAGATTTTTGTTAGTATAATGGATGGTAGCTTTGTCTATATTGAAGGTAGTCTGTTGTCGATATTTATGTTACTGCAATGGATGGTAGCCTTGTCATTATGGAAGG
Source organism: Vicia faba (assembly GCA_948472305.1). Lineage (NCBI taxonomy): Eukaryota > Viridiplantae > Streptophyta > Magnoliopsida > Fabales > Fabaceae > Vicia > Vicia faba. The sequence goes on from OX451741.1 coordinate 695,981,426, forward strand.
TAGTTTATTATAGATATTTTCATTACTCCAATGGATGGTAGCCTTGTCATTATGGAAGGTAGTTTGTTGTCGATATTTTTGTTACTCCAATGGATGGTAGCCTTGTAATTATGGAAGGTAGTGTGTTTTCAATATTTTTGTTACTCCTATGGATGGTGGCCTTGTCACTATGGAAAGTAGTCTATTGTCGCGATTTTTGTTACTCCAATGGATGGTAGCCTTGTCATTATGGAAGGTAGTCTATTGTAGAGATGTTCGTTACTCCAATGGATGGTAGCCTTGTAATTATGGAAGGTAGTCTGTTGTCGAAATTTTTGTTACTCCAATGGATGGTAGCCTTATCATTATGGAAGGTAGTCTGTTGTCGAGCATTTTTGTTACTCCAATGGATGGTAGCCTTGTCATTATGGAAGATAGTGTGTCATTCAGATTTCAGTTACTCCAATGGATGGTAGCCTTGTCATTATGGAAGATAGTGTGTCGTTGAGATTTCAGTTACTCCAATGGATGGTAGCCTTGTCATTATGGAAGGTAGTCTGTTGTCGAGATTTTTAATACTCTTATAGATGGTAGCCTTGTAACTATGGAAGGTAGTCTGTTGTCGAGATTTTCGTTACTCCAATGGATGGTAGCCTTGTCATTATGGAAGGTAGTCCATTGTCGATATTTTTGTTACTCCAATGGATGGTAGCCTTGTCATTACGGAAGGTACTATGTTGTCGATATCTTTTTTACTCCAATGGATGGTAGCCTTGTCATCATGGAAGGTAGTGTGTTGTCGAGATTTTTGTTACTCCAATGGATGGTAGCCTTGTCATTATGGAAGGTAGTGTGTTGTTCGAATTTTTTTTACTCAAATGGATGGTAGGCTTGTCATTATAAAAGGTATTCAGTTGTCAAGAGTTTTGTTACTCCAATGGATGGTAGTCTTATCATTATGGAAGGTAGTCTGTTGTCGAGATTTTTGTTACTATAATGGATGGTAGCTTTGTCTATATTGAAGGTAGTCTGTTGTCGATATTTTTGTTACTACAATGGATGGTAGCCTTGTCATTATGGAAGGTAGTCTGTTGTCGATATTTTGTTACTCCAATGGATGGTAGCCCTGCCATTATGGAAGGTAGTGTTTTTTCATTATTTTTGTTACTCCTATGGATGGTGGCCTTGTCACTATGGAAGGTAGTCTACTGTCGAGATTTTTGTTACTCCAATGGATGGTAGCCTTGTTATTATAGAAGGTAGTCTATTGTAGATATTTTCGTTACTCCAATGGATGGTAGCCTTGTCATTATGGAAGGTAGTCTGTTGTCGATATTTTTGTTACTCCAATGGATGGTAGCCTTGTCTTTATGGAAGGTACTCTGTTGTCGATATCTTTGTTACTCCAATGGATGGTAGCCTTGTCTTTATGGAAGGTACTCTGTTGTCGATATCTTTGTTACTCCAATGGAGGGTAGCCTTGTCATTATGGAACGTAGTCAGTTGTCGATATTTTTGTTACTCCAATGGATGGTAGCCTTGTCATTATGGAAGGTAGTCTGTTGTCGATATTTTTGTTACTCCAATGGATGGTAGCCTTGTCTTTATGGAAGGTACTCTGTTGTCGATATCTTTGTTACTCCAATGGATGGTAGCCTTGTCATCATGGAAGGTAGTGTGTTTTCAAGATTTTTGTTACTCCAATGGATGGTATCCTTGTCATTATGGAAGGTAGTCTGTTGTTCAAATTTTTGTTACTCAAATGGATGGTAGTGTTGTCATTATAAAAGGTATCCAGTTGTCAAGATATTTGTTACTCCAATGGATGGTAGTCTTGTCATTATGGAAGGTAGTCTGTTGTCGAGATTTTTGTTAGTATAATGGATGGTAGCTTTGTCTATATTGAAGGTAGTGTGTTGTCGATATTTTTGTTACTACAATGGATGGTAGCCTTGTCATTATGGAAGGTAGTTTATTATAGAGATTTTCATTACTCCAATGGATGGTAGCCTTGTCATTATGGAAATTAGTCTGTTGTCGATATTTTTGTTACTCCAATGAATGGTAGCCTTGTCATTTTGGAAGGTAATGTGTTGTCAATATTTTTGTTACTCCTATGGATGGTGGCCTTGTCACTATGGAAGGTAGTCTATTGTCGAGATTTTTGTTACTCCAATGGATGGTAGCCTTGTCATTATGGAAGGTAGTCTATTGTAGAGATTTTTGTTACTCCAATGGATGGTAGCCTTGTCATTATGAAAGGTAGTCTGTTGTCGATATTTTTGTTACGCCAATGGATGGTAGCCTTATCATTATGGAAGGTTGTCTGTTGTCGAGCATTTTTGGTACTCCAATGGATGGTAGCCTTGTCATTATGGAAGATAGTGTGTCGTTGAGATTTCAGTTACTCCAATGGATGGTAGCCTTGTCATTATGGAAGGTAGTCTGTTGTCGAGATTTTTGTTACTCCTATAGATGGTAGCCTTGTCACTATGGAAGGTAGTCTGTTGTCGAGATTTTCGTTACTCCGATGGATGGTAGCCTTGTCATTATGGAAGGTAGTCAGTTATCGATATTTTGGTTACTCCAATGGATGGTAGCCTTGTCATTATGGAAGGTAGTTTGTTTTCAATATTTTTGTTACTCCAATGGATGGTAGCCTTGTCATTATGGAAGGTATTTTGTTGTCGATATCTTTGTTACTCCAATGGATGGTAGCCTTGTCATCATGGAAGGTAGTGTGTTGTCGAGATTTTTTTTACTCCAATGGATGGTAGCCTTGTCATTATGGAAGGTAGTCTGTTGTTCGAATTTTTTTACTCAAATGGATGGTAGCCTTGTCATTATAAAAGGTATTCATTTGTCAAGATTTTGTTACTCCAATGGATGGTAGTCTTGTCATTATGGAAGGTAGTCTGTTGTCGAGATTTTTGTTACTATAATGGATGGTAGATTTGTCTATATTGAAGGTAGTTTGTTGTCGATATTTTTGTTACTACAATGGATGGTAGCCTTGTCATTATGGAAGGTAGTCTGTTGTCGATATTTTTGTTACTCCAATGGATGGTAGCCTTGCCATTATGGAAGGTAGTGTGTTGTCATTATTTTTGTTACTCCTATGGATGGTGGCCTTGTCACTATGGAAGGTAGTATATTGTCGAGATTTTTGTTACTCCAATGGATGGTAGCCTTGTTATTATAGAAGGTAGTCTATTGTAGAGATTTTCGTTACTCCAATGGATGGTAGCCTTGTCATTATGGAAGGTAGTCTGTTGTCGATATTTTTGTTACTCCAATGGATGGTAGCCTTGTCTTTATGGAAGGTACTCTGTTGTCGATATCTTTGTTACTCCAATGGATGGTAGCCTTGTCATCATGGAAGGTAGTGTGTTATCGAGATTTTTGTTACTCCAATGGATACTAGCCTTGTCATTATGGAAGGTAGTCTGTTGTTCGAATTTTTGTTACTCAAATGGATGGTATCCTTGTCATTATAAAAGGTATTCAGTTGTCAAGATATTTGTTACTCCAATGGATGGTAGTCTTGTCATTATGGAAGGTAGTCTGTTGTCGAGATTTTTGTTAGTATAATGGATGGTAGCTTTGTCTATATTGAAGGTAGTCTGTTGTCGATATTTTTGTTACTGCAATGGATGGTAGCCTTGTCATTATGGAAGGTAGTTTATTATAGATATTTTCATTACTCCAATGGATGGTAGCCTTGTCATTATGGAAGGTAGTTTGTTGTCGATATTTTTGTTACTCCAATGGATGGTAGCCTTGTAATTATGGAAGGTAGTGTGTTTTCAATATTTTTGTTACTCCTATGGATGGTGGCCTTGTCACTATGGAAGGTAGTCTATTGTCGAGATTTTTGTTACTCCAATGGATGGTAGCCTTGTCATTATGGAAGGTAGTCTATTGTAGAGATGTTCGTTACTCCAATGGATAGTAGCCTTGTCATTATGGAAGGTAGTCTGTTGTCGAAATTTTTGTTACTCCAATGGATGGTAGCCTTATCATTATGGAAGGTAGTCTGTTGTCGAGCATTTTTGTTACTCCAATGGATGGTAGCCTTGTCATTATGGAAGATAGTGTGTCGTTGAGAAATCAGTTACTCCATTGGATGGTATCCTTGTCATTATGGAAGATAGTGTGTCGTTGAGATTTCAGTTACTCCAATGGATGGTAGCCTTGTCATTATGGAAGGTAGTCTGTTGTCGAGATTTTTAATACTCCTATAGATGGTAGCCTTGTAACTATGGAAGGTAGTCTGTTGTCGAGATTTTCGTTACTCCAATGGATGGTAGCCTTGTCATTATGGAAGGTAGTCCATTGTCGATATTTTTGTTACTCCAATGGATGGTAGCCTTGTCATTACGGAAGGTACTATGTTGTCGATATCTTTTTTACTCCAATGGATGGTAGCCTTGTCATCATGGAAGGTAGTGTGTTGTCGAGATTTTTGTTACTCCAATGGATGGTAGCCTTGTCATTATGGAAGGTAGTGTGTTGTTCGAATTTTTTTTACTCAAATGGATGGTAGGCTTGTCATTATAAAAGGTATTCAGTTGTCAAGAGTTTTGTTACTCCAATGGATGGTAGTCTTATCATTATGGAAGGTAGTCTGTTGTCGAGATTTTTGTTACTATAATGGATGGTAGCTTTGTCTATATTGAAGGTAGTCTGTTGTCGATATTTTTGTTACTACAATGGATGGTAGCCTTGTCATTATGGAAGGTAGTCTGTTGTCGATATTTTGTTACTCCAATGGATGGTAGCCTTGCCATTATGGAAGGTAGTGTGTTGTCATTATTTTTGTTACTCCTATGGATGGTGGCCTTGTCACTATGGAAGGTAGTCTACTGTCGAGATTTTTGTTACTCCAATGGATGGTAGCCTTGTTATTATAGAAGGTAGTCTATTGTAGAGATTTTCGTTACTCCAATGGATGGTAGCCTTGTCATTATGAAAGGTAGTCTGTTGTCGATATTTTTGTTATTCCAATGGATTGTAGCCTTGTCTTTATGGAAGGTACTCTGTTGTCGATATCTTTGTTACTCCAATGGAGGGTAGCCTTGTCATCATGGAAGGTAGTGTGTTGTCGAGATTTTTGTTACTCCAATGGATACTAGCCTTGTCATTATGGAAGGTAGTCTGTTGTTCAAATTTTTGTTACTCAAATGGATGGTATCCTTGTCATTATAAAAGGTATTCAGTTGTCAAGATATTTGTTACTCCAATGGATGGTAGTCTTGTCATTATGGAAGGTAGTCTGGTGTCGAGATTTTTGTTAGTATAATGAATGGTAGCTTTGTCTATATTGAAGGTAGTCTGTTGTCAATATTTTTGTTACTGCAATGGATGGTAGCCTTGTCATTATGGAAGGTAGTTTATTATAGATATTTTCATTACTCCAATGGATGGTAGCCTTGTCATTATGGAAGGTAGTTTGTTGTCGATATTTTTGTTACTCCAATGGATGGTAGCCTTGTAATTATGGAAGGTAGTGTGTTTTCAATATTTTTGTTACTCCTATAGATGGTGGCCTTGTCACTATGGAAGGTAGTCTATTGTCGAGATTTTTGTTAGTCCAATGGATGGTACCCTTGTCATTATGGAAGGTAGTCAATTGTAGAGATGTTCGTTACTCCAATGGATGGTAGCCTTGTCATTATAGAAGGTAGTCTGTTGTCGATATTTTTGTTACTCCAATGGATGGTAGCCTTATCATTATTGAAGGTATTCTGTTGTCGAGCATTTTTGTTACTCCAATGGATGGTAGCCTTGTCATTATATAAGATAGTGTGTCGTTGAGATTTCAGTTACTCCAATGGATGGTAGCCTTGTCATTATGGAAGATAGTGTGTCGTTGAGATTTCAGTTACTCCAATGGATGGTAGCCTTGTCATTATGGAAGGTAGTCTGTTGTCGAGCTTTTTTTTACTCCTATAGATGGTAGCCTTGTAACTATGGAAGGTAGTCTGTTGTCGAGATTTTCGTTTCTCCAATGGTTGGTAGCCTTGTCATTGTGGAAGGTAGTCCGTTGTCGATATTTTTGTTACTCCAATGGATGGTAGCCTTGTCATTACGTAAGGTACTATGTTGTCGATATCTTTTTTACTCCAATGGATGGTAGCCTTGTCATCATGGAAGGTAGTGTGTTGTCGTGATTTTTGTTACTCCAATGGATGGTAGCCTTGTCATTATGGAAGGTAGTCTGTTGTTCGAATTTTTTTTACTCAAATGGATGGTAGCCTTGTCATTATAAAAGGTATTCAGTTGTCAAGAGTTTTGTTACTCCAATGGATGGTAGTCTTATCATTATGGAAGGTAGTCTGTTGTCGACATTTTTGTTACTATAATGGATGGTAGCTTTGTCTATATTGAAGGTAGTCTGTTGTCGATATTTTTGTTACTACAATGGATGGTAGCCTTTTCATTATGAAAGGTAGTCTGTTGTCGATATTTTGTTACTCCAATGGATGGTAGCCTTGCCATTATGGAAGGTAGTGTGTTGTCATTATTTTTGTTACTCTTATGGATGGTGGACTTGTCACTATGGAAGGTAGTCTATTGTCGAGATTTTTGTTACTCCAATGGATGGTAGCCTTGTTATTATAGAAGGTAGTCTATTGTAGAGATTTTCGTTACTCCAATGGATGGTAGCCTTGTCATTATGAAAGGTAGTCTGTTGTCGATATTTTTGTTATTCCAATGGATTGTAGCCTTGTCTTTATGGAAGGTACTCTGTTGTCGATATCTTTGTTACTCCAATGGAGGGTAGCCTTGTCCTCATGGAAGGTAGTGTGTTGTCGAGATTTTTGTTACTCCAATGGATGCTAGCCTTGTCATTATGGAAGGTAGTCTGTTGTTCGAATTTTTGTAACTCAAATGGATTGTATCCTTGTCATTATAAAAGGTATTCAGTTGTCAAGATATTTGTTACTCCAATGGATGGTAGTCTTGTCATTATGGAAGGTAGTCTGGTGTCGAGATTTTTGTTAGTATAATGAATGGTAGCTTTGTCTATATTGAAGGTAGTCTGTTGTCAATATTTTTGTTACTGCAATGGATGGTAGCCTTGTCATTATGGAAGGTAGTTTATTATAGATATTTTCATTACTCCAATGGATGGTAGCCTTGTCATTATGGAAGGCAGTTTGTTGTCGATATTTTTGTTACTCCAATGGATGGTAGCCTTGTAATTATGGAAGGTAGTGTGTTTTCAATATTTTTGTTACTCCTATGGATGGTGGCCTTGTCACTATGGAAGGTAGTCTATTGTCGAGATTTTTGTTACTCCAATGGATGGTAGCCTTGTCATTATGGAAGGTAGTCTATTGTAGAGATGTTCGTTACTCCAATGGATGGTAGCCTTGTCATTATAGAAGGTAGTCTGTTGTCGATATTTTTGTTACTCCAATGGATGGTAGCCTTATCATTATGGAAGGTAGTCTGTTGTCGAGCATTTTTGTTACTCCAATGGATGGTAGCCTTGTCATTATGGAAGATAGTGTGTCGTTGAGATTTTAGTTACTCCAATGGATGGTAGCCTTGTCATTATGGAAGATAGTGTGTCGTTGAGATTTCAGTTACTCCAATGGATGGTAGCCTTGTCATTATGGAGGTAGTCTGTTGTCGAGATTTTTTTTACTCCTATAGATGGTAGCCTTGTAACTATGGAAGGTAGTCTGTTGTCGAGATTTTCGTTACTCCAATGGATGGTAGCCTTGTCATTATGGAAGGTAGTCTGTTGTCGATATTTTTGTTACTCCAATGGATGGTAGCCTTGTGATTACGGAAGGTACTATGTTGTCGATATCTTTTTTACTCCAATGGATGGTAGCCTTGTCATCATGGAAGGTAGTGTGTTGTCGAGATTTTTGTTACTCCAATGGATGGTAGCCTTGTCATTATGGAAGGTAGTCTGTTGTTCGAATTTTTTTTACTCAAAAGGATGGTAGCCTTGTCATTATAAAAGGTATTCAGTTGTCAAGAGTTTTGTTACTCCAATGGATGGTAGTCTTGTCATTATGGAAGGTAGTCTGTTGTTCGAATTTTTTTTACTCAAAAGGATGGTAGCCTTGTCATTATAAAAGGTATTCAGTTTTCAAGAGTTTTGTTACTCCAATGGATGGTAGTCTTGTCATTATGGAAGGTAGTCTGTTGTCGAGATTTTTGTTACTATAATGGATGGTAGCTTTGTGTATATTGAGGGTAGTCTGTTGTCGATATTTTTGTTACTACAATGGATGGTAGCCTTGTCATTATGGAAGGTAGTCTGTTGTCGATATTTTGTTACTCCAATGGATGGTAGCCTTGCCATTATGGAAGGTAGTGTGTTGTCATTATTTTTGTTACTCCTATGGATGGTGGCCTTGTCACTATGGAAGGTAGTCTATTGTCGAGATTTTTGTTACTCCAATGGATGGTAGCCTTGTTATTATAGAAGGTAGTCTATTGTAGAGATTTTCGTTACTCCAATGGATGGTAGCCTTGTCATTATGGAAGGTAGTCTGTTGTCGATATCTTTGTTACTCCAATGGATGGTAGCCTTGTCATTACGGAAGGTACTATGTTGTCGATATCTTTTTTACTCCAATGGATGGTAGCCTTGTCATCATGGAAGGTAGTGTGTTGTCGAGATTTTTGTTACTCCAATGGATGGTAGCCTTGTCATTATGGAAGGTAGTCTGTTGTTCGAATTTTTTTTACTCAAATGGATGGTAGCCTTGTCATTATATAAGGTATTCAATTGTCAAGAGTTTTGTTACTCTAATGGATGGTAGTCTTGTCATTATGGAAGGTAGTCTGTTGTCGATATTTTTGTTACTACAATGGATGGTAGCCTTGTCATTATGGAAGGTAGTCTGTTGTCGATATTTTGTTACTCCAATGGATGGTAGCCTTGCCATTATGGAAGGTAGTGTGTTGTCATTATTTTTGTTACTCCTATGGATGGTGGCCTTGTCACTATGGAAGGTAGTCTATTGTCGAGTTTTTTGTTACTCCAATGGATGGTAGCCTTGTTATTATAGAAGGTAGTCTATTGTAGAGATTTTCGTTACTCCAATGGATGGTAGCCTTGTCATTATGGAAGGTAGTCCGTTGTCGATATTTTTGTTACTCCAATGGATGGTAGCCTTGTCATTACGGAAGGTACTATGTTATCGATATCTTTTTTACTCCAATAGATGGTAGCCTTGTCATCATGGAAGGTAGTGTGTTGTCGAGATTTTTGTTACTCCAATGGATGGTAGCCTTGTCATTATGGAAGGTAGTCTGTTGTTCGAATTTTTTTTACTCAAATGGATGGTAGCCTTGTCATTATAAAAGGTATTCAGTTGTCAAGATTTTTGTTACTCCAATGGATGGTAGCCTTGTCATTATGGAAGGTAGTCTGTTGTTCGAATTTTTTTTACTCATAAGGATGGTAGCCTTGCCATTATAAAAGGTATTCAGTTTTCAAGAGTTTTTTTACTCCAATGGATGGTAGTCTTGTCATTATGGAAGGTAGTCTGTTGTCGAGATTTTTGTTACTATAATGGATGGTAGCTTTGTGTATATTGAGGTTAGTCTGTTGTCGATATTTTTGTTACTACAATGGATGGTAGCCTTGTCATTATGGAAGGTAGTCTGTTGTCGATATTTTGTTACTCCAATGGATGGTAGCCTTGCCATTATGGAAGGTAGTGTGTTGTCATTATTTTTGTTACTCCTATGGATGGTGGCCTTGTCACTATGGAAGGTAGTCTATTGTCGAGATTTTTGTTACTCCAATGGATGGTAGCCTTGTTATTATAGAAGGTAGTCTATTGTAGAGATTTTTGTTACTCCAATGGATGGTAGCCTTGTCATTATGGAAGGTAGTCTATTGTCGATATCTTTGTTACTCCAATGGATGGTAGCCTTGTCATCAGGAAGGTAGTGTGTTGTCGATATCTTTTTTACTCCAATAGATGGTAGCCTTGTCATCATGGAAGGTAGTCTGTTGTCGATATTTTTGTTACTACAATGGATGGTAGCCTTGTCATTATGGAAGGTAGTATGTTGTCGATATTTTGTTATTCCAATGGATGATAGCCTTGCCATTATGGAAGGTAGTGTGTTGTCATTATTTTTGTTACTCCTATGGATGGTGGCCTTGTCACTATGGAAGGTAGTCTATTGTCGAGATTTTTGTTACTCCAATGGATGGTAGCCTTGTTATTATAGAAGGTAGTCTATTGTAGAGATTTTCGTTACTCCAATGGATGGTAGCCTTGTCATTATGGAAGGTAGTCCGTTGTCGATATTTTTGTTACTCCAATGGATGGTAGCCTTGTCATTACGGAAGGTACTATGTTATCGATATCTTTTTTACTCCAATAGATGGTAGCCTTGTCATCATGGAAGGTAGTGTGTTGTCGAGATTTTTGTTACTCCAATGGATGGTAGCCTTGTCATTATGGAAGGTAGTCTGTTGTTCGAATTTTTTTTACTCAAATGGATGGTAGCCTTGTCATTATAAAAGGTATTCAGTTGTCAAGAGTTTTGTTACTCCAATGGATGGTAGTCTTGTCATTATGGAAGGTATTCTGTTGTCGAGATTTTTGTTACTATAATGGATGGTAGATTTTTCTATATTGAAGGTAGTCTGTTGTCGATATTTTTGTTACTACAATGGATGGTAGCCTTGTCATTGTGGAAGGTAGTCTGTTGTCGATATTTTGTTACTCCAATGGATGGTAGCCTTGCCATTATGGAAGGTAGTGTGTTGTCATTATTTTTGTTACTCCTGTGGATGATGGCCTTGTCACTATGGAAGGTAGTCTATTGTCGAGATTTTTGTTACTCCAATGGATGGTAGCCTTGTTATTATAGAAGGTAGTCTATTGTAGAGATTTTCGTTACTCCAATGGATGGTAGCCTTGTCATTATGGAAGGTAGTCTGTTGTCGATATTTTTGTTACTCCAATGGATGGTAGCCTTGTCTTTATGGAAGGTAGTGTGTTGTCGAGATTTTTGTTACTCCAATGGATGGTAGCCTTGTCATTACGGAAGGTACTATGTTGTCGATATCTTTTTTACTCCAATGGATGGTAGCCTTGTCATCATCGAAGGTAGTGTGTTGTCGAGATTTTTGTTACTCCAATGGATGGTAGCCTTGTCATTATGGAAGGTAGTCTTTTGTTCGAATTTTTTTTACTCAAATGGATGGTAGCCTTGTCATTATAAAAGGTATTCAGTTGTCAAGAGTTTTGTTACTCCAATGGATGGTAGTCTTGTCATTATGGAAGGTAGTCTGCTGTCGAGATTTTTGTTACTACAATGGATGGTCGCCTTGTCATTATGGAAGGTAGTCTGTTGTCAATATTTTGTTACTCCAATGGATGGTAGCCTTGCCATTATGGAAGGTAGTGTGTTGTCATTATTTTTGTTACTCCTATGGATGGTGGCCTTGTCACTATGGAAGGTAGTCTATTGTCGAGATTTTTGTTACTCCAATGGATGGTAGCCTTGTTATTATAGAAGGTAGTCTATTATAGAGATTTTCGTTACTCCAATGGATGGTAGCCTTGTCATTACGGAAGGTAGTCTGTTGTCGATATCTTTGTTACTCCAATGGATGGTAGCCTTGTCATCATGGAAGGTAGTGTGTTGTCGAGATTTTTGTTTCTCCAATGGATGCTAGCCTTGTCATTATGGAAGGTAGTCTGTTGTTTGAATTTTTTTTAATCAAATGGATGGTAGCCTTGTCATTATAAAAGGTATTCAGTTGTCAAGAGTTTTGTTACTCCAATGGATGGTAGTCTTGTCATTATGGAAGGTATTCTGTTGTCGAGATTTTTGTTACTATAATGGATGGTAGATTTTTCTATATTTAAGGTAGTCTGTTGTCGATATTTTTGTTACTACAATGGATGGTAGCCTTGTCATTGTGGAAGGTAGTCTGTTGTCGATATTTTGTTACTCCAATGGATAGTAGCCTTGCCATTATGGAAGGTAGTGTGTTGTCATTATTTTTGTTACTCCTGTGGATGATGGCCTTGTCACTATGGAAGGTAGTCTATTGTCGAGATTTTTGTTACTACAATGGATGGTAGCCTTGTTATTATAGAAGGTAGTCTATTGTAGAGATTTTCGTTACTCCAATGGATGGTAGCCTTGTCATTATGGAAGGTAGTCTGTTGTCGATATTTTTGTTACTCCAATGGATGGTAGCCTTGTCTTTATGGAAGGTAGTGTGTTGTCGAGATTTTTGTTACTCCAATGGATGGTAGCCTTGTCATTACGGAAGGTACTATGTTGTCGATATCTTTTTTACTCCAATGGATGGTAGCCTTGTCATCATCGAAGGTAGTGTGTTGTCGAGATTTTTGTTACTCCAATGGATGGTAGCCTTGTCATTATGGAAGGTAGTCTTTTGGTCGAATTTTTTTTACTCAAATGGATGGTAGCCTTGTCATTATAAAAGGTATTCAGTTGTCAAGAGTTTTGTTACTCCAATGGATGGTAGTCTTGTCATTATGGAAGGTAGTCTGCTGTCGAGATTTTTGTTACTACAATGGATGGTCGCCTTGTCATTATGGAAGGTAGTCTGTTGTCAATATTTTGTTACTCCAATGGATGGTAGCCTTGCCATTATGGAAGGTAGTGTGTTGTCATTATTTTTGTTACTCCTATGGATGGTGGCCTTGTCACTATGGAAGGTAGTCTATTGTCGAGATTTTTGTTTCTCCAATGGATGGTAGCCTTGTTATTATAGAAGGTAGTCTATTGTAGAGATTTTCGTTACTCCAATGGATGGTAGCCTTGTCATTACGGAAGGTAGTCTGTTGTCGATATCTTTGTTACTCCAATGGATGGTAGCCTTGTCATCATGGAAGGTAGTGTGTTGTCGAGATTTTTGTTTCTCCAATGGATGCTAGCCTTGTCATTATGGAAGGTAGTCTGTTGTTCGAATTTTTTTTAATCAAATGGATGGTAGCCTTGTCATTATAAAAGGTATTCAGTTGTCAAGAGTTTTGTTACTCCAATGGATGGTAGTCTTGTCATTATGGAAGGTATTCTGTTGTCGAGATTTTTGTTACTATAATGGATGGTAGATTTTTCTATATTTAAGGTAGTCTGTTGTCGATATTTTTGTTACTACAATGGATGGTAGCCTTGTCATTGTGGAAGGTAGTCTGTTGTCGATATTTTGTTACTCCAATGGATAGTAGCCTTGCCATTATGGAAGGTAGTGTGTTGTCATTATTTTTGTTACTCCTGTGGATGATGGCCTTGTCACTATGGAAGGTAGTCTATTGTCGAGATTTTTGTTACTACAATGGATGGTAGCCTTGTTATTATAGAAGGTAGTCTATTGTAGAGATTTTCGTTACTCCAATGGATGGTAGCCTTGTCATTATGGAAGGTAGTCTGTTGTCGATATTTTTGTTACTCCAATGGATGGTAGCCTTGTCTTTATGGAAGGTAGTGTGTTGTCGAGATTTTTGTTACTCCAATGGATGGTAGCCTTGTCATTACGGAAGGTACTATGTTGTCGATATCTTTTTTACTCCAATGGATGGTAGCCTTGTCATCATCGACGGTAGTGTGTTGTCGAGATTTTTGTTACTCCAATGGATGGTAGCCTTGTCATTATGGAAGGTAGTCTTTTGGTCGAATTTTTTTTACTCAAATGGATGGTAGCCTTGTCATTATAAAAGGTATTCAGTTGTCAAGAGTTTTGTTACTCCAATGGATGGTAGTCTTGTCATTATGGAAGGTAGTCTGCTGTCGAGATTTTTGTTACTACAATGGATGGTCGCCTTGTCATTATGGAAGGTAGTCTGTTGTCAATATTTTGTTACTCCAATGGATGGTAGCCTTGCCATTATGGAAGGTAGTGTGTTGTCATTATTTTTGTTACTCCTATGGATGGTGGCCTTGTCACTATGGAAGGTAGTCTATTGTCGAGATTTTTGTTTCTCCAATGGATGGTAGCCTTGTTATTATAGAAGGTAGTCTATTGTAGAGATTTTCGTTACTCCAATGGATGGTAGCCTTGTCATTACGGAAGGTAGTCTGTTGTCGATATCTTTGTTACTCCAATGGATGGTAGCCTTGTCATCATGGAAGGTAGTGTGTTGTCGAGATTTTTGTTTCTCCAATGGATGCTAGCCTTGTCATTATGGAAGGTAGTCTGTTGTTCGAATTTTTTTTAATCAAATGGATGGTAGCCTTGTCATTATAAAAGGTATTCAGTTGTCAAGAGTTTTGTTACTCCAATGGATGGTAGTCTTGTCATTATGGAAGGTATTCTGTTGTCGAGATTTTTGTTACTATAATGGATGGTAGATTTTTCTATATTTAAGGTAGTCTGTTGTCGATATTTTTGTTACTACAATGGATGGTAGCCTTGTCATTGTGGAAGGTAGTCTGTTGTCGATATTTTGTTACTCCAATGGATAGTAGCCTTGCCATTATGGAAGGTAGTGTGTTGTCATTATTTTTGTTACTCCTGTGGATGATGGCCTTGTCACTATGGAAGGTAGTCTATTGTCGAGATTTTTGTTACTACAATGGATGGTAGCCTTGTTATTATAGAAGGTAGTCTATTGTAGAGATTTTCGTTACTCCAATGGATGGTAGCCTTGTCATTATGGAAGGTAGTCTGTTGTCGATATTTTTGTTACTCCAATGGATGGTAGCCTTGTCTTTATGGAAGGTAGTGTGTTGTCGAGATTTTTGTTACTCCAATGGATGGTAGCCTTGTCATTACGGAAGGTACTATGTTGTCGATATCTTTTTTACTCCAATGGATGGTAGCCTTGTCATCATCGAAGGTAGTGTGTTGTCGAGATTTTTGTTACTCCAATGGATGGTAGCCTTGTCATTATGGAAGGTAGTCTTTTGGTCGAATTTTTTTTACTCAAATGGATGGTAGCCTTGTCATTATAAAAGGTATTCAGTTGTCAAGAGTTTTGTTACTCCAATGGATGGTAGTCTTGTCATTATGGAAGGTAGTCTGCTGTCGAGATTTTTGTTACTACAATGGATGGTCGCCTTGTCATTATGGAAGGTAGTCTGTTGTCAATATTTTGTTACTCCAATGGATGGTAGCCTTGCCATTATGGAAGGTAGTGTGTTGTCATTATTTTTGTTACTCCTATGGATGGTGGCCTTGTCACTATGGAAGGTAGTCTATTGTCGAGATTTTTGTTTCTCCAATGGATGGTAGCCTTGTTATTATAGAAGGTAGTCTATTGTAGAGATTTTCGTTACTCCAATGGATGGTAGCCTTGTCATTACGGAAGGTAGTCTGTTGTCGATATCTTTGTTACTCCAATGGATGGTAGCCTTGTCATCATGGAAGGTAGTGTGTTGTCGAGATTTTTGTTTCTCCAATGGATGCTAGCCTTGTCATTATGGAAGGTAGTCTGTTGTTCGAATTTTTTTTAATCAAATGGATGGTAGCCCTGTCATTATAAAAGGTATTCAGTTGTCAAGAGTTTTGTTACTCCAATGGATGGTAGTCTTGTCATTATGGAAGGTAGTCTGTTGTCGAGATTTTTGTTACTATAATGGATGGTAGCTTTGTCTATATTGAAGGTAGTCTGTTGTCGATATTTTTGGTACTACAATGGATGGTAGCCTTGTCATTATGGAAGGTAGTCTGTTGTCGATATTTTGTTACTCCAATGGATGGTAGCCTTGCCATTATGGAAGGTAGTGTGTTGTCATTATTTTTGTTACTCCTATGGATGGTGGCCTTGTCACTATGGAAGGTAGTCTATTGTCGAGATTCTTGTTACTCCAATGGATGGTAGCCTTGTTATTATAGAAGGTAGTCTATTGTAGAGATTTTCGTTACTCCAATGGATGGTAGCCTTGTCATTATGGAAGGTAGTCTGTTGTCGATATTTTTGTTACTCCAATGGATGGTAGCCTTGTCTTTATGGAAGGTAGTGTGTTGTCGAGATTTTTGTTACTCCAATGGATGGTAGTCTTGTAATTATGGAAGGTAGTCTGTTGTCGAGATTTTTGTTAGTATAATGGATGGTAGCTTTGTCTATATTGAAGGTAGTCTGTTGTCGATATTTTTGTTACTGCAATGGATGGTAGCCTTGTCATTATGGAAGGTAGTTTATTATAGAGATTTTCATTACTCCAATGGATGGTGTAACACCCTCTAAAACCCCGCATATAATTTTCGCAAATATTAAAAATTATAAACTCAGAGTACATGTAATAATCGAGGAATGCTACAATTCTCTTTTAATAAAATAAATTCCTGTCATGCATAATTTTAGTGGTAACTCATACATGTCAACACAGCGGAATAATTTATTTAATAAATCAAATGTTATAACATTTTCCAAAATCATCAGGGATTAACACCTGGAAAGTCAACGTCATGTTATAACAATTAACAGAAATAAACGAGTCTGACTAAAGCAGCTCGACAACCCAGCGTTCCCGGAGTTACAACTATCAGAGCATGACCCGGACATACTAAAACGAAACTAAACTAGACACGATAAGCCTTCGCCAAGCACCTGAGCGAAGCTCCTCAATCTGAAATATTCAACAGTAAGGGTGAGCTTCTCAAATATACATTTGGTTATACATTCATAACAATCAATTCACGAAATCATAAGCATCACCCAATAATTAGCATATTTCATAGTTTACAAAACCTTTACAATTCATATATCCATGACATATTGCCTTTCATTTTTGCAAATATTCATCAAACATCATCAACCATTTATCAAATCATACGTGCATACAGACAATCAAATATAACATTGGAAAAATCATCCATTCATGTTATATTCGAGTAATGCAACACACCCATGCATGTGGTACCACTTCACCGCCCCATTAAATCGCGGGTCACGGATAACTCACCGTTCCATTATATCGCGGACACGGCTACCACCTCAACGTTCCATTAAATCGCGGACACGTATATTGGCCACCATGTTAATTCCACACAATGGGAATTAACAAATGCAACATGATATGTAAGTATGTAACACTCAGCATACTATGAACATCGATCAACATATCATGCACATCAACAATATCAAACATAACATGATATGAATAGCATGTAACCACTCAGCATACTATTTAAACATCAATCATATCAAGTTATGAATAGCATGTAATCACTCAGCATACTATTCAAACATTAACCAATCACATCAATTATATCATAATTCATGCTCGATAACATATCTAAAAGCATGGCAATAAAAATCCAACATCAAAACACTGAAACCAAAAATTCAGAAAATCATCACAGCAGAGCAACACGGGCACCCGTGTTGTGCAACACGGCCCGTGTTGTGCAGCACGTCCAGAAAAACGCACATTTTATTTTTATCAGTACAGGGGATCTGACACGGGTACCCGTGTTGTGCAACACAGCCCGTGTCGTGCAACCAGAAGCACACCCTCTTCCAACACAGAAGAGCAACACGGGCACCCGTGTTGTGCAACACGGCCCGTGTTGCTGAGCGCGTACAGGATTTTCCTGAACCTGCAGCAGCTCAGAAACAACAGTCCAAACGCGGGAAAACGTCCGCTAAAACGCGCATTTCAGTACCTAACGCATCGAGTTTGTACAATTCACAACAACACCACAATATCCAAGTTACCAACAATTATTATAATAACCTTAATCGGGGATTAACCGTCCTTTTGGGGAATTCTACTGACACTGAGGTTATCCCTACAACTTCCAAGGTAAATTCACGATCATGATATATACTCCCAATTCCTCATTTGGGACCTAAAACTCTTAATCGATTCATAAAAATTGGGAACCTAACCCTTTTCTAACAAGGTTCAGTCCTACGGTTATCGATCCCTAGAAACATCTAACAATTGGGATTTTCCTACAATTACCCGAATCAACCGTACATAAACCCATAAACAAATATAAATCGAGTATAAACCCCCCTTACCTTATCAATTAGCAGCTTTGAGTTCTTGGGCGGTGTTCTTCGTTCTTCGTTCCCCGTACCTTCAGAGCTCTATTTTCCCAAATTCCAACTTCTGTTCTTACGTGAAAACCAAAAATGAGAAAATGGCCTATGTCCCAAACATAACTTTATTTCTCTGCACCCCCACTCTTTACTAACAACATCTAAGCCCAATAACATAAAAATCCCAATATTCCTTATTTCTCTTATTTTCCTCAAATACTCCAAAATAAATAATTTCTTTTATTCTATTAATTCTAATAAAATAAATTCCCAAATTTAAATAAATCAAATAATTGAAAACGGGGTGTTACAACTCTCCCCCACTAAAAGTGTTTTCGTCCTCGAAAACATACCTTAGACGAACAGCTCCGGATAAGCCTCTTTCATCTGGCTCTCCAGCTCCCAAGTGATATTTCCATCTGCTGGACCTCCCCAAGCAACCTTCACTAATGCTATCTCTTTACCTCTTAACTGTTTCACTTCCCGATCTTCTATCCTCATAGGCAATGCTTCTACTGTCAGGTTATCTCTTACCTGTACATCATCTATTTGGATTACATGAGATGGGTCTGGAATGTATCTCCTCAACTGAGAAACATGAAAAACATCGTGCAAATTCGCAAGTCTCGGAGGTAAAGCAATGCGATAAGCAACTTCTCCAACTCTTTCCGTAATCTGAAACGGACCAATAAAACGCGGAGTCAACTTCTTAGACTTCAACGCCCGACCAATACCCGTCATCGGAGTAACTCTCATAAACACATGATCTCCAGCACTAAATTCTAAATTCTTTCTCCTCTTATCATGATAACTTTTCTGACGACTCTGGGAAGCTCTCATCTTTTCTTGAATCAATTTGATCTTTTCAGTAGTCTGCTGAACAATCTCTGGCCCAACTACCGAACTCTCTCCAGATTCATACCAACACAAAGGTGTTCTACACCGTCTACCATACAATGCCTCAAACGGAGCCATACCAATACTCGAATGGTAACTATTGTTATAAGTAAATTCAATCAATGGCAAATAGCTATCCCAAGCTCCACCCTGCTCTAAAATACAAGCACGCAATAAATCTTCTAATGATTGAATCGTCCTCTCCGTCTGTCCATCAGTCTGAGGATGGTAAGCTGAACTCAACCTCAATTTAGTACCCAAAGCCTTCTGCAATCCTTCCCAAAATTTCGAAGTGAACCTCGGATCTCTATCTGACACAATACTAGAAGGAACTCCATGCAAACTCACTATTTTCTCAATATATAACTGTGCCAATCTCTCCATTGAGTAATCCATTCGCACCGGTATAAAATGAGCAGACTTAGTCAACCTATCCACAACGACCCATATTGCTTCACAATTCGTAGGAGTCCTCGGCAACCCAGATACAAAATCCATAGAAATACTATCCCACTTCCATTCTGGAATAAACATTGGTTGCATAAATCCAGACGGCTTCTGATGCTCAATCTTCGATTTCTGACAGATTAAACATGCATACACAAATTCAGCTATTTCCTTTTTCATTCCCGGCCACCAAAACAATTTCTTTAAATCATGATACATTTTCGTGGCACCCGGATGAATGCTCATCCCACTGCGATGTCCTTCCTCTAATATACTTTTCTTGATTTCTGCGACATCAGGAACACAAACTCTATCGCCAAATCTCATAACATCATTTTCATCAATCCTAAACTCACCACCTTGACCTTGGTTGATCAATGTCAATTTATCAACTAAATTAACATCGGATTTCTGCCCGATCCTGATCTCTTCTAGAATACCACTAGTAAGTTTCAACATACCCAAACGAACACACTTCGGAGTACTTTCACAAACTAAACTCAAATCTCGGAATTGTTCAATTAAATCCAATTCACGAACCATCATCATAGACATATGCAAGGATTTCCTGCTCAAAGCATCCGCAACCACATTTGCCTTACCAGGATGGTAATTCAAACCAAAATCATAATCTTTGAGAAATTCCAACCACCTTCTTCGCCTCATATTGAGCTCTTTCTGATCAAAAAGATACTTCAAACTCTTATGATCACTATACACTTCAAATCTCGAACCATACAGATAATGTCTCCACAATTTCAAGACAAACACAACTGCTGCCAACTCTAAGTCATGAGTAGGATAGTTCCTTTCATGAACCTTCAACTGTCTCGAAGCATACACAACTACCTGTTGATTCTGCATTAAAATACCACCTAAACCCATCAGAGATGCATCACAATAGACCGCAAAAGATTCCACCGGATTCGGCAAAATCAGAATAGGAGCACTTGTCAATCTCCGTTTCAATTCTTGGAAACCTTTCTCACAATCAGAATCCCAAATAAACGCTTGTCCTTTACGAGTCAACTTCGTCAACGGCAATGCTAACTTTGAGAATCCTTCGATAAATTTTCTGTAATAACCTGCAAGACCAAGAAAACTTCTGATTTCAGAAACAGTCTCCGGCGCTTCCCACTGAGATACCGCTTCTACTTTTGTAGGATCCACTGCAATAGCATTCTTAGAAATCACATGTCCAAGAAAACTAACTTCATTCAGCCAGAACTCACATTTGGACAACTTTGCATACAACTTCCTATCTTTCAACAACTCTAACACAATTCTGAGATGTTCCGCATGCTCTTTGTCATTCTTGGAATAAATCAGAATGTCATCAATAAAAACCACAACAAACTTATCCAGATACGGATGAAAAATCCTATTCATATATTCCATGAAAACACCAGGTGCATTAGTAACTCCGAACGGCATAACAAAATATTCATAATGCCCATACCTCGTTCGAAAAGCAGTCTTTTGAATATCTTCCGCTTTCACACGAATCTGATGATATCCAGATCTCAAGTCAATCTTACTGAATACACTGGCTCCAATTAGTTGATCCATTAAATCATCAATCCTCGGTAACGGATACCGATTCTTAATGGTTACCTTGTTCAATTGCCTGTAATCAACACACAGCCTCATAGAACCTTCTTTCTTCTTAACCAACAATACCGGAGCACCCCAAGGCGAAACACTTGGACGAATAAACTTCTTCTCCAGTAAATCTTCCAACTGACTCTTCAATTCAGCCAATTCAGACGCAGACATACGATATGGCGCCATCGACACCGGTCTCGTACCAGGAATTAAATCTATAGAAAATTCCACTTCTCTCTCAGGAGGTAACTCGCCAACATCATCAGGAAAGACTTCTGGAAAATCACACACCACGGGCAATTCACTACTCCTGACCTTTCCTGTTGCATCTAACGAAGCAAGTAACATAAACACATTAGCACCATCTTCCATTGCTTCTTGCACCTGCCTAGCAGTCATAGTCAAATTCTCGACACCAACTGCTTCTGGGAAAATCACCGTCTTAGCAAAGCAGTTCAGATGAACCCGGTTAAATTCCAACCAGTTCATCCCAAGGATAATATCAATTTGTTCAAGCGGTAGGCACACTAAATCCATACCGAAACCTCTACCAAAAATCTCAATAGGACAATTCCTACATACGAGTGAAGTTGTCACTGAACCCGATGCAGGAGTATCAATAACCATGCTACCTCGCATACCAGATATGTCCAGTTTCAACCTCTCGGCACAATCCAAAGAAATGAAAGAATGAGTTGCACCAGTATCAATAATTGCAACTAAAGGTGTGCCATGAATAAAACACGTACCTTTAATCAATCGATCCTCTGGAGTAGTCTCAGATCCAGACAAAGCGAACACTCTTCCACTTGACTGATCCTTCCTAGGCTTAGGACACTGCGGACGAATGTGACCTTCTTCGCCACAATTGTAACAAGTAACAGACTTCCCTTTGCAATCAATAGACAAATGACCAGCCTTTCCACATTTATAGCACTTCTTCTCATCACTCTTGCAATCTCGAATGTGATGACCAGACTCACCACACCTGTAGCATCTGATAGGAGCCTTAGAATCTCCCCCACTAGGCCTTTTCCAACCGCCTGATCTCTGGTTATCTCTACCATATGGCTTGCCACGGTCCATATGTTGCTTTCCTCTTTTGTCAACAGCCCCACGAGAGTGAGACGACCGATTCTTGGTAATATCTCCTTCCAAGATTCTGCTACAATCCACCAGATCAGAAAATCTACGAATACGCTGGTACCTGATTCCCTGCTTAATCTCATCTCGGAGACCATTCTCAAATTTGATACATTTAGAGAATTCTCCAGCCTCATCATTGTTGTAGTGTGCATAATACTTTGCCAGCTCAGTGAACTTAGTAGCATACTCACTAACAGTCAGATTGCCCTGCTTAAGTTCCAAAAATTCAATTTCCTTTCTTCCCCGAACATCTTCAGGAAAGTACCTCCTCAGAAAAGCCCTTCTGAAGTTAGCCCAAGTCAGTGCCTCTCCATCCTGAACCATTTCAGTCCTTGTGGCAACCCACCAGTCGTCGGCCTCTTCTGCCAACATGTGCGTACCATATCTGACTTTCAGATCTTCAGCACAATCAATCACACGGAAAATCCTTTCAATTTCCTTCAGCCACTTCTGAGCACCTTCAGGGTCATGTGTACCTTTGAACAACGGAGGATTGTTCCTTTGGAAATTTCCCAATTGCCTATCAGCACCAATCACGCCTCCAGTTGGGTTTCCAGCAAGTACACCAGCTAACATCCCCAAAGCCTCAGCTAGTGCAGCATCATTTCGTCCATTACCTCTTCCAGCCATATTCCTGAGAATTAAAACATACTCCACATCAGAATACAGTATCGACAGTGTTACCTTGCACTAGTCGCATACGAAAAGGAATGAGTGACTCAAGACTCTGGTCACAACGACCGACTATGCTCTGATACCACTATTGTAACACCCTCTAAAACCCCGCATATAATTTTCGCAAATATTAAAAATTATAAACTCAGAGTACATGTAATAATCGAGGAATGCTACAATTCTCTTTTAATAAAATAAATTCCTGTCATGCATAATTTTAGTGGTAACTCATACATGTCAACACAGCGGAATAATTTATTTAATAAATCAAATGTTATAACATTTTCCAAAATCATCAGGGATTAACACCTGGAAAGTCAACGTCATGTTATAACAATTAACAGAAATAAACGAGTCTGACTAAAGCAGCTCGACAACCCAACGTTCCCGGAGTTACAACTATCAGAGCATGACCCGGACATACTAAAACGAAACTAAACTAGACACGATAAGCCTTCGCCAAGCACCTGAGCGAAGCTCCTCAATCTGAAATATTCAACAGTAAGGGTGAGCTTCTCAAATATACATTTGGTTATACATTCATAACAATCAATTCACGAAATCATAAGCATCACCCAATAATTAGCATATTT
The DNA here is from genome assembly GCA_948472305.1 of Vicia faba. Classification (NCBI taxonomy): domain Eukaryota; kingdom Viridiplantae; phylum Streptophyta; class Magnoliopsida; order Fabales; family Fabaceae; genus Vicia; species Vicia faba. Next base: position 696,004,737 of record OX451741.1, read on the forward strand.
CATAGTTTACAAAACCTTTACAATTCATATATCCATGACATATTGCCTTTCATTTTTGCAAATATTCATCAAACATCATCAACCATTTATCAAATCATACGTGCATACAGACAATCAAATATAACATTGGAAAAATCATCCATTCATGTTATATTCGAGTAATGCAACACACCCATGCATGTGGTACCACTTCACCGCCCCATTAAATCGCGGGTCACGGATAACTCACCGTTCCATTATATCGCGGACACGGCTACCACCTCAACGTTCCATTAAATCGCGGACACGTATATTGGCCACCATGTTAATTCCACACAATGGGAATTAACAAATGCAACATGATATGTAAGTATGTAACACTCAGCATACTATGAACATCGATCAACATATCATGCACATCAACAATATCAAACATAACATGATATGAATACCATGTAACCACTCAGCATACTATTTAAACATCAATCATATCAAGTTACGAATAGCATGTAATCACTCAGCATACTATTCAAACATCAACCAATCACATCAATTATATCATAATTCATGCTCGATAACATATCTAAAAGCATGGCAATAAAAATCCAACATCAAAACACTGAAACCAAAAATTCAGAAAATCATCACAGCAGAGCAACACGGGCACCCGTGTTGTGCAACACGGCCCGTCTTGTGCAGCACGTCCAGAAAAACGCACATTTTATTTTTATCAGTACAGGGGATCTGACACGGGTACCCGTGTTGTGCAACACGGCCCGTGTCGTGCAACCAGAAGCACACCCTCTTCCAACACAGAAGAGCAACACGGGCACCCGTGTTGTGCAACACGGCCCGTGTTGCTGAGCGCGTACAAGATTTTCCTGAACCTGCAGCAGCTCAGAAACAGCAGTCCAAACGCGGGAAAACGTCCGCTAAAACGCGCATTTCAGTACCTAACGCATCGAGTTTGTACAATTCACAACAACACCACAATATCCAAGTTACCAACAATTATTATAATAACCTTAATCGGGGATTAACCGTCCTTTTGGGGAATTCTACTGACACTGAGGTTATCCCTACAACTTCCAAGGTAAATTCACGATCATGATATATACTCCCAATTCCTCATTTGGGACCTAAAACTCTTAATCGATTCATAAAAATTGGGAACCTAACCCTTTTCTAACAAGGTTCAGTCCTACGGTTATCGATCCCTATAAACATCTAACAATTGGGATTTTCCTACAATTACCCAAATCAACCGTACATAAACCCATAAACAAATATAAATCGAGTATAAACCCCCCTTACCTTATCAATTAGCAGCTTTGAGTTCTTGGGCGGTGTTCTTCGTTCTTCGTTCCCCGTACCTTCAGAGCTCTATTTTCCCAAATTCCAACTTCTGTTCTTACGTGAAAACCAAAAATGAGAAAATGGCCTAAGTCCCAAACATAACTTTATTTCTCTGCACCCCCACTCTTTACTAACAACATCTAAGCCCAATAACATAAAAATCCCAATATTCCTTATTTCTCTTATTTTCCTCAAATACTCCAAAATAAATAATTTCTTTTATTCTATTAATTCTAATAAAATAAATTCCCAAATTTAAATAAATCAAATAATTGAAAACGGGGTGTTACAGATGGTAGCCTTGTCATTATGGAAGGTAGTTTGTTGTCGATATTTTTGTTACTCCAATGGATGGTAGCCTTGTAATTATGGAAGGTAGTGTGTTGTCAATATTTTTGTTACTCCTATGGAGGGTGGCCTTGTCACTATGGTAGGTAGTCTATTGTCGATATTTTTGTTACTTCAATGGATGGTAGCCTTATCATTAAGGAAGGTAGTCTGTTGTCGATCATTTTTGTTACTCCAATGGATGGTAGCCTTGTCATTATGGAAGATAGTGTGTCATTGAGATTTCAGTTACTCCAATGGATGGTAGCCTTGTCATTATGGAAGGTAGTCTGTTGTCGAGATTTTTGTTACTCCTATAGATGGTAGCCTTGTAACTATGGAAGGTAGTCTGTTGTCGAGATTTTCGTTACTCCAATGGATGGTATCCTTGTCATTATGGAAGGTAGTCCGTTATCGATATTTTTGTTACTCCAATGGATGGTAGCCTTGTCATTATGGAAGGTACTCTGTTGTCGATATCTTTGTTACTCCAATGGATGGTATCCTTGTCATCATGGAAGGTAGTGTGTTGTCGAGATTTTTGTTACTCCAATGGATGGTAGCCTTGTCATTTTGTAAGGTAGTCTGTTGTTCGAATTTTTGTAACTCAAATGGATGGTAGCCTTGTCATTATAAAAGGTATTCAGTTGTCAAGAGTTTTGTTACTCCAATGGATGGTAGTCTTGTCATTATGGAAGGTAGTCTGTTGTCGAGATTTTTGTTAGTACAATGGATGGTAGCCTTGTCCTTATGGAAGGTAGTCTGTTGTCGATATTTTGTTATTCCAATGGATGGTAGCCTTGCCATTATGGAAGGCAGTGTGTTGTCATTATTTTTGTTACTCCCATGGATGGTGGCCTTGTCACTATGGAAGGTAGTCTATTGTCGAGATTTTTGTTACTCCAATGGATGGTAGCCTTGTTATTATAGAAGGTAGTCTATTGTAGAGATTTTCGTTACTCCAATGGATGGTAGCCTTGTCATCATGGAAGGTAGTGTGTTGTCGAAATTTTTGTTACTCCAATGGATGCTAGCCTTGTCATTATGGAAGGTAGTATTTGTTACTCCAATGGATGGTAGTCTTGTCATTATGGAAGGTAGTCTGTTGTCGAGATTTTTGTTAGTATAATGGATGGTAGCTTTGTCTATATTGAAGGTAGTCTGTTGTCGATATTTTTGTTACTGCAATGGATGGTAGCCTTGTCATTACGGAAGGTAGTTTATTATAGAGATTTTCATTACTCCAATGGATGGTAGCCTTGTCATTATGGAAGGTAGTTTGTTGTCGATATTTTTGTTACTCCGATGGATGGTAGCCTTGTAATTATGGAAGGTAGTGTGTTGTCAATATTTTTGTTACTCCTATGGATGGTGGCCTTGTCACTGTGGTAGGAGGTCTATTGTCGAGATTTTTGTTACTCCAATGGATGGTAGCCTTGTCATTATGGAAGGTAGTCTATTGTAGAGATGTTCGTTACTACAATGGATGGTAGCCTTGTCATTATGGAAGGTAGTATGTTGTCGATATTTTTGTTATTCCAATGGATGGTAGCCTTATCATTATGGAAGGTAGTATGTTGTCGACCATTTTTGTTACTTCAATGGATGGTAGCCTTGTCATTATGGAAGATAGTGTGTCGTTGAGATTTCAGTTACTCCAATGGATGGTAGCCTTGTTATTATGGAAGGTAGTGTGTCGTTGAGATTTCAGTTACTCCAATGGATGGTAGCCTTGTCATTATGGAAGGAAGTCTGTTGTCGAGATTTTACTTACTCCTATAGATGGTAGCCTTGTAACTATGGAAGGTAGTCTGTTGTCGAGATTTTCGTTACTCCAATGGATGGTAGCCTTGTCATTATGGAAGGTAGTCCGTTGTCGATATTTTTGTTACTCCAATGGATGGTAGCCTTGTCATTATGGAAGGTACTATGTTGTCGATATCTTTTTTACTCCAATGGATGGTAGCCTTGTCATCATGGAAGGTAGTGTGTTGTCGAGATATTTGTTACTCCAATGGATGGTAGCCTTGTCATTATGGAAGGTAGTCTGTTGTTCGAATTATTTTTACTCAAATGGATGGTAGCCTTGTCATTATAAAAGGTATTCAGTTGTCAAGAGTTTTGTTACTCCAATGGATGGTAGTCTTGTCATTATGGAAGGTAGTCTGTTGTCGAGATTTTTGTTACTATAATGGATTGTAGCTTTGTCTATATTGAAGGTAGTCTGTTGTCGATATTTTTGTTACTACAATGGATGGTAGCCTTGTCATTATGGAAGGTAGTCTGTTGTCGATATTTTGTTACTCCAATGGATGGTAGCCTTGCCATTATGGAAGGTAGTGTGTTGTCATTATTTTTGTTACTCCTATGGATGGTGGCCTTGTCACTATGGAAGGTAGTCTATTGTCGAGATTCTTGTTACTCCAATGGATGTTAGCCTTATTATTATAGAAGGTAGTCTATTGTAGAGATTTTCGTTACTCCAATGGATGGTAGCCTTGTCATTATGGCAGGTAGTCTGTTGTCGATATTTTTGTTACTCCAATGGATGGTAGCCTTGTCTTTATGGAAGGTAGTGTGTTGTCCAGATTTTTGTTACTCCAATGGATGGTAGCCTTGTCATTACGGAAGGTACTATGTTGACGATATTTTTTTTACTCCAATGGATGGTAGCCTTGTCATCATGGAAGGTAGTGTGTTGTCGAGATTTTTGTTACTCCAATGGATGGTAGTCTTGTCATTATGGAAGGTAGTCTGTTGTCGAGATTTTTGTTAGTATAATGGATGGTAGCTTTGTCTATATTGAAGGTAGTCTGTTGTCGATATTTTTGTTACTGCAATGGATGGTAGCCTTGTCATTATGGAAGGTAGTTTATTATAGAGATTTTCATTACTCCAATGGATGGTAGCCTTGTCATTATGGAAGGTAGTTTGTTGTCGATATTTTTGTTACTCCAATGGATGGTAGCCTTGTAATTATGGAAGGTAGTGTGTTGTCAATATTTTTGTTACTCCTATGGAGGGTGGCCTTGTCACTATGGTAGGTAGTCTATTGTCGATATTTTTGTTACTTCAATGGATGGTAGCCTTATCATTAAGGAAGGTAGTCTGTTGTCGATCATTTTTGTTACTCCAATGGATGGTAACCTTGTCATTATGGAAGATAGTGTGTCTTTGAGATTTCAGTTACTCCAATGGATGGTAGCCTTGTCATTATGGAAGGTAGTCTGTTGTCGAGATTTTTGTTACTCCTATAGATGGTAGCCTTGTAACTATGGAAGGTAGTCTGTTGTCGAGATTTTCGTTACTCCAATGGATGGTAGCCTTGTCATTATGGAAGGTAGTCCGTTATCGATATTTTTGTTACTCCAATGGATGGTAGCCTTGTCATTATGGAAGGTACTCTGTTGTCGATATCTTTGTTACTCCAATGGATGGTAGCCTTGTCATCATGGAAGGTAGTGTGTTGTCGAGATTTTTGTTACTCCAATGGATGGTAGCCTTGTCATTTTGTAAGGTAGTCTGTTGTTCGAATTTTTGTAACTCAAATGGATGGTAGCCTTGTCATTATAAAAGGTATTCAGTTGTCAAGAGTTTTGTTACTCCAATGGATGGTAGTCTTGTCATTATGGAAGGTAGTCTGTTGTTGAGATTTTTGTTACTACAATGGATGGTAGCCTTGTCCTTATGGAAGGTAGTCTGTTGTCGATATTTTGTTACTCCAATGGATGGTAGCCTTGCCATTATGGAAGGCAGTGTGTTGTCATTATTTTTGTTACTCCTATGGATGGTGGCCTTGTCACTATGGAAGGTAGTCTATTGTCGAGATTTTTGTTACTCCAATGGATGGTAGCCTTGTTATTATAGAAGGTAGTCTATTGTAGAGATTTTCGTTACTCCAATGGATGGTAGCCTTGTCATCATGGAAGGTAGTGTGTTGTCAAGATTTTTGTTACTCCAATGGATGCTAGCCTTGTCATTATGGAAGGTAGTCTTTTGTTCGAATTTTTGTTACTCAAATGGATGGTATCCTTGTCATTATAAAAGGTATTCAGTTGTCAAGATATTTGTTACTCCAATGGATGGTAGTCTTGTCATTATGGAAGGTAGTCTGTTGTCGAGATTTTTGTTAGTATAATGGATGGTAGCTTTGTCTATATTGAAGGTAGTCTGTTGTCGATATTTCTGTTACTGCAATGGATGGTAGCCTTGTCATTACGGAAGGTAGTTTATTATAGAGATTTTCATTACTCCAATGGATGGTAGCCTTGTCATTATGGAAGGTAGTTTGTTGTCGATATTTTTGTTACTCTGATTGATGGTAGCCTTGTAATTATGTAAGGTAGTGTGTTGTCAATATTTTTGTTACTCCTATGGATGGTGGCCTTGTCACTGTGGTAGGTAGTCTATTGTCAGGATTTTTATTACTCCAATGGATGGTAGCCTTGTCATTATGGAAGGTAGTCTATTGTAGAGATGTTCGTTACTACAATGGATGGTAGCCTTGTCATTATGGAAGGTAGTATGTTGTCGATATTTTTGTTACTCCAATGGATGGTAGCCTTATCATTATGGAAGGTAGTATGTTGTCGACCATTTTTGTTACTCCAATGGATGGTAGCCTTGTCATTATGGAAGATAGTGTGTCGTTGAGATTTCAGTTACTCCAATGGATGGTAGCCTTGTCATTATGGAAGATAGTCTGTTGTCGAGATTTCAGTTACTCCAATGGATGGTAGCCTTGTCATTATGGAAGGAAGTCTGTTGTCGAGATTTTTGTTACTCCAATGGATGGTAGCCTTGTCATTACGGAAGGTACTATGTTGTCGATATCTTTTTTACTCCAATGGATGGTAGCCTTGTCATCATGGAAGGTAGTGTGTTGTCGAGATTTTTGTTACTCCAATGGATGGTAGCCTTGTCATTATGGAAGGCAGTCTGTTGTTCGAATTTTTTTTACTCAAATGGATGGTAGCCTTGTCATTATAAAAGGTATTCAGTTGTCAAGAGTTTTGTTACTCCAATGGATGGTAGTCTTATCATTATGGAAGGTAGTCTGTTGTCGAGATTTTTGTTACTATAATGGATGGTAGCTTTGTCTATATTGAAGGTAGTCTGTTGTCGATATTTTTGTTACTACAATGGATGGTAGCCTTGTCATTATGGAAGGTAGTCTGTTGTCGATATTTTGTTACTCCAATGGATGGTAGCCTTGCCATTATGGAAGGTAGTGTGTTGTCATTATTTTTGTTACTCCTATGGATGGTGGCCTTGTCACTATGGAAGGTAGTCTATTGTCGAGATTCTTGTTACTCCAATGGATGGTAGCCTTATTATTATAGAAGGTAGTCTATTGTAGATATTTTCGTTACTCCAATGGATGGTAGCCTTGTCATTATGGCAGGTAGTCTGTTGTCGATATTTTTGTTATTCCAATGGATGGTAGCCTTGTCTTTATGGAAGGTAGTGTGTTGTCGAGATTTTTGTTACTCCAATGGATGGTAGCCTTGTCATTACGGAAGGTACTATGTTGTCGATATTTTTTTTACTCCAATGGATGGTAGCCTTGTCATCATGGAAGGTAGTGTGTTGTGGAGATTTTTGTTACTCCAATGGATGGTAGCCTTGTCATTATGGAAGGTAGTCTGTTGTCGAGATTTTTGTTACTCCTATAGATGGTAGCCTTGTAACTATGGAAGGTAGTCTGTTGTCGAGATTTTCGTTACTCCAATGGATGGTAGCCTTGTCATTATGGAAGGTAGTCCGTTATCGATATTTTTGTTACTCCAATGGATGGTAGCCTTGTCATTATGGAAGGTACTCTGTTGTCGATATCTTTGTTACTCCAATGGATGGTAGCCTTGTCATCATGGAAGGTAGTGTGTTGTCGAGATTTTTGTTACTCCAATGGATGGTAGCCTTGTCATTTTGTAAGGTAGTCTGTTGTTCGAATTTTTGTAACTCAAATGGATGGTAGCCTTGTCATTATAAAAGGTATTCAGTTGTCAAGAGTTTTGTTACTCCAATGGATGGTAGTCTTGTCATTATGGAAGGTAGTCTGTTGTCGAGATTTTTGTTACTACAATGGATGGTAGCCTTGTCCTTATGGAAGGTATTCTGTTGTCGATATTTTGTTACTCCAATGGATGGTAGCCTTGCCATTATGGAAGGCAGTGTGTTGTCATTATTTTTGTTACTCCTATGGATGGTGGCCTTGTCACTATGGAAGGTAGTCTATTGTCGAGATTTTTGTTACTCCAATGGATGGTAGCCTTGTTATTATAGAAGGTAGTCTATTGTAGAGATTTTCGTTACTCCAATGGATGGTAGCCTTGTCATCATGGAAGGTAGTGTGTTGTCGAGATTTTTGTTACTCCAATGGATGCTAGCCTTGTCATTATGGAAGGTAGTCTGTTGTTCGAATTTTTGTTACTCAAATGGATGGTATCCTTGTCATTATAAAAGGTATTCAGTTGTCAAGATATTTGTTACTCCAATGGATGGTAGTCTTGTCATTATGGAAGGTAGTCTGTTGTCGAGATTTTTGTTAGTATAATGGATGGTAGCTTTGTCTATATTGAAGGTAGTCTGTTGTCGATATTTCTGTTACTGCAATGGATGGTAGCCTTGTCATTACGGAAGGTAGTTTATTATAGAGATTTTCATTACTCCAATGGATGGTAGCCTTGTCATTATGGAAGGTAGTTTGTTGTCGATATTTTTGTTACTCCGATTGATGGTAGCCTTGTAATTATGGAAGGTAGTGTGTTGTCAATATTTTTGTTACTCCTATGGATGGTGGCCTTGTCACTGTGGTAGGTAGTCTATTGTCGGGAATTTTGTTACTCCAATGGATGGTAGCCTTGTCATTATGGAAGGTAGTCTATTGTAGAGATGTTCGTTACTACAATGGATGGTAGCCTTGTCATTATGGAAGGTAGTATGTTGTCGATATTTTTGTTACTCCAATGGATGGTAGCCTTATCATTATGGAAGGTAGTATGTTGTCGACCATTTTTGTTACTCCAATGGATGGTAGCCTTGTCATTATGGAAGATAGTGTGTCGTTGAGATTTCAGTTACTCCAATGGATGGTAGCCTTGTCATTATGGAAGATAGTCTGTTGTCGAGATTTCAGTTACTCCAATGGATGGTAGCCTTGTCATTATGGAAGGAAGTCTGTTGTCGAGATTTTTGTTACTCCAATGGATGGTAGCCTTGTCATTACGGAAGGTACTATGTTGTCGATATCTTTTTTACTCCAATGGATGGTAGCCTTGTCATCATGGAAGGTAGTGTGTTGTCGAGATTTTTGTTACTCCAATGGATGGTAGCCTTGTCATTATGGAAGGCAGTCTGTTGTTCGAATTTTTTTTACTCAAATGGATGGTAGCCTTGTCATTATAAAAGGTATTCAGTTGTCAAGAGTTTTGTTACTCCAATGGATGGTAGTTTTGTCATTATGGAAGGTAGTCTGTTGTCGAGATTTTTGTTACTATAATGGATGGTAGCTTTGTCTATATTGAAGGTAGTCAGTTGTCGATATTTTTGTTACTACAATGGATGGTAGCCTTGTCATTATGGAAGGTAGTCTGTTGTCGATATTTTGTTACTCCAATGGATGGTAGCCTTGCCATTATGGAAGGTAGTGTGTTGTCATTATTTTTGTTACTCCTATGGATGGTGGCCTTGTCACTATGGAAGGTAGTCTATTGTCGAGATTCTTGTTACTCCAATGGATGGTAGCCTTATTATTATAGAAGGTAGTCTATTGTAGATATTTTCGTTACTCCAATGGATGGTAGCCTTGTCATTATGGCAGGTAGTCTGTTGTCGATATTTTTGTTACTCCAATGGATGGTAGCCTTGTCTTTATGGAAGGTAGTGTGTTGTCGAGATTTTTGTTACTCCAATGGATGGTAGCCTTGTCATTACGGAAGGTACTATGTTGTCGATATTTTTTTACTCCAATGGATGGTAGCCTTGTCATCATGGAAGGTAGTGTGTTGTGGAGATTTTTGTTACTCCAATGGATGGTAGTCTTGTCATTATGGAAGGTAGTCTGTTGTCGAGAATTTTGTTAGTATAATGGACGGTAGCTTTGTCTATATTGAAGGTAGTCTGTTGTCGATATTTTTGTTACTGCAATGGATGGTAGCCTTGTCATTATGGAAGGTAGTTTATTATAGAGATTTTCATTACTCCAATGGATGGTAGCCTTGTCATTATGGAAGGTAGTTCGTTGTCGATATTTTTGTTACTCCAATGGATGGTAGCCTTGTAATTATGGAAGGTAGTGTGTTGTCAATATTTTTGTTACTCCTATGGATGGTGGCCTTGTCACTATGGTAGGTAGTCTATTTTCGAGATTTTTGTTGCTCCAATGGATGTTAGCCTTGTCATTATGGAAGGTAGTATATTGTAGAGATGTTCGTTACTACAATGGATGGTATCCTTGTCATTATGGAAGGTAGTATGTTGTCGATATTTTTGTTACTTCAATGGATGGTAGCCTTATCATTAAGGAAGGTAGTCTGTTGTCGATCATTTTTGTTACTCCAATGGATGGTAGCCTTGTCATTATGGAAGATAGTGTGTAATTGAGATTTCAGTTACTCTAATGGATGGTAGCCTTGTCATTATGGAAGGTAGTCTGTTGTCGAGATTTTTGTTACTCCTATAGATGGTAGCCTTGTAACTATGGAAGGTAGTTTGTTGTCGAGATTTTCGTTACTCCAATGGATGGTAGACTTGTCATTATGGAAGGTAGTCCGTTATCGATATTTTTGTTACTCCAATGGATGGTAGCCTTGTCATTATGGAAGGTACTCTGTTGACGATATCTTTGTTACTCCAATGGACGGTAGCCTTGTCATCATGGAAGGTAGTGTGTTGTCGAGATTTTTGTTACTCCAATGGATGGTAGCCTTGTCATTTTGTAAGGTAGTCTGTTGTTCGAATTTTTGTTACTCAAATGGATGGTAGCGTTGTCATTATAAAAGGTATTCATTTGTCAAGATATTTGTTACTCCAATGGATGGTAGTCTTGTCGTTATGGAAGGTAGTTAGTTGTCGAGATTTTTGTTACTATAATGGATGGTAGCCTTGTCATTATTGAAGGTAGTCTGTTGTTTAGATTTTTGATACTGCATTGGATAGTAGCCTTGTCATTTTGGAAGGTTGTCTGTTGTCGAGATTTTTATTTTTCTAATGGTTGGTAGCCTAGTTATTAAGGAAGGTAGTATGTGGTCGATATTTTTGTTACACCAATGGATGGAAGCCTTATCATTATGGAAGGTAGTTTGTTGTCAATATTTTTGTTACTCCTATGGATGGTAGCCGTGTCACTATGGAAGGTAGTCTATTGTAGAGATTTTTGTTACTCCATTGGATGGTAGCCTTTTTATTATGGAAGGTAGTTTATTATAGAGATTTTCATTAATCCAATGGATGGTAGCCTTGTCATTATGGAAGGTAGTCTATTGTCGATATTTTTGTTACTCCAATGGATGGTAGCCTTGTCATTATGGAAGGTAGTGTGTTGTCAATATTTTTGTTACTCCTATGGATGGTAGCCTTGTCACTATGGAAGGTAGTCTATTGTGGAGATTTTTGTTACTCCAATGGATGGTAGCCTCGTCATTATGGAAGGTAGTCTATTGTAGAGATTTTCGTTACTCCAATGGATGGTAGCCTTGACATCATGGAAGGTAGTGTGTTGTCGAGATTTTTGTTACTCCAATGGATGGTAGCCTTGTCATTATGGAAGGTAGTCTGTTGTCGAGCATTTTTGTTACTCCAATGGATGGTAGCCTTATCATTATGGAAGATAGTGTGTCGTTGAGATTTTAGTTACTCCAATGGATGGTAGCCTTGTCATTATGGAAGGTAGTCTGTTGTCGAGATTTTTGTTACTCCTATAGATGGTAGCCTTGTAACTATGGAAGGAAGTCTATTGTCGAGATTTTCGTTACTCCAATGGATGGTAGCCTTGTCATTATGGAAGGTATTCCGTTGTCGATATTTTTGTTACTCCAATGGATGGTAGCCTTGTCATTATGGAAGGTACTCTGTTGTCGATATCTTTGTTACTCCAATGGATTGTAGCCTTGTCATCATGGAAGGTAGTGTGTTGTCGAGATTTTTGTTACTCCAATGGATGGTAGCCTTGTCATTTTGGAAGGTAGTCTGTTGTTCGAATTTTTGTTACTCAAATGGATGGTAGCCTTGTCACTATAAAAGTTATTCATTTGTCAAGATATTTGTTACTCCAATGGATGGTAGTCTTGTCATTATGGAAGGTAGTCTGTTGTCGAGAATTTTGTTACTATAATGGATGGTAGCTTTGTCTATATTGAATGAAGTCTGTTGTCGATATTTTTGTTACTACAATGGATGGTAGCCTTGTCATTATGGAAGTTAGTCTGTTGTTGAGATTTTTGTTACTTCAATGGATGGTAGCCTTGGTATTATGGAACGTAGTCTGTTGTTTATATTTTTGATACTGCATTGGATGGTAGCCTGGTCATTATGGAAGGTAGTCTGTTGTCGAGATTTTTGTTATTCTTATGGATGGTAGCCTATTTATAATGGAAGGTACTATGTGGTCGATAATTTTGTTACTCCAATGGATGGTAGCCTTGTCATTATGGAAGGTACTCTGTTGTCGATATCTTTGTTACTCCAATGGATGGTAGCCTTGTCATCATGGAAGGTAGTGTGTTGTCGAGATTTTTTTTACTCCAATGGATGGTAGCCTTGTCATTTTGTAAGGTAATCTGTTGTTCGAATTTTTGTTACTCAAATGGATGGTAGCCTTTTCATTATAAAAGGTATTCATTTGTCAAGATATTTGTTACTCCAATGGATGGTAGTCTTGTCATTATAGAAGGTAGTCTGTTGTCGAGATTTTTGTTACTATAATGGATGGTAGCCTTGTCATTATGGAAGGTAGTCTGTTGTTTAGATTTTTGATACTGCATTGGATAGTAGCCTTGTCATTATGGAAGGTAGTCTGTTGTCGAGATTTTTATTTTTCTAATGGATGGTAGCCTAGTTATTATGGAAGGTAGTATGTGGTCGATATTTTTGTTACTCCAATGGATGGAAGCCTTGTCATTATGGAAGGTAGTTTGTTGTCAATATTTTTGTTACTTCTATGGATGGTAGCCTTGTCACTATGGAAGGTAGTCTATTGTCGAGATTTTTGTTACTCTAATGGATGGTAGCCTTGTCATTATGGAAGGTAGTTTATTATAGAGATTTTCATTAATCCAATGGATGGTAGCCTTGTCACTATGGAAGGTAGTCTATTGTCGATATTTTTGTTACTCCAATGGATGGTTGCCTTGTCATTATGGAAGGTAGTGTGTTGTCAATATTTTTGTTACTCCTATGGATGGTAGACTTGTCACTATGGAAGGTAGTCTATTGTGGAGATTTTTGTTACTCCAATGGATGGTAGCCTCGTCATTATGGAAGGTAGTCTATTGTAGAGATTTTCGTTACTCCAATGGATGGTAGCCTTGTCATCACAGAAGGTAGTGTGTTGTCGAGATTTTTGTTACTCCAATGGATGGTAGCCTTGTCATTATGGAAGGTAGTCTGTTGTCGATCATTTTTGTTACTCCAATGGATGGTAGCCTTATCATTATGGAAGATAGTGTGTCGTTGAGATTTCAGTTACTCCAATGGATGGTAGCCTTGTCATTATGGAAGGTAATTTGTTGTCGAGATTTTTGTTACTCCTATACATGGTAGCCTTGTAACTATGGAAGGTAGTCTGTTGTCGAGATTTTCGTTACTCCAATGGATGGTAGCCTTGTCATTATGGAAGGTATTCCTTTTTCGATATTTTTGTTACTCCAATGGATGGTAGCCTTGTCATTATGGAAGGTACTCTGTTGTCGATATCTTTGTTTCTCCAATGGATTGTAGCCTTGTCATCATGGAAGGTAGTGTGTTGTCGAGATTTTTGTTACTCCAATGGATGGTAGCCTTTCCATTTTGGAAGGTAGTCTGTTGTTCGAATTTTTGTTACTCAAATGGATGGTAGCCTTGTCACTATAAAAGGTATTCATTTGTCAAGATATTTGTTACTCCAATGGATGGTATGCTTGTCATTATGGAAGGTAGTCTGTTGTCGAGATTTTTTTTACTATAATGGATGGTAGCTTTGTCTATATTGAATGTAGTCTGTTGTCGATATTTTTGTTACTACAATGGATGGTAGCCTTGTCACTATGAAAGGTAGTCTATTGTCGAGATTTTTGTTACTCCAATGGATGGTAGCCTTGTCATTATGGAAGGTAGTCTACTATAGAGATTTTCATTATTCCAATGGATGGTAGCCTTGTCATTATGGAAGGTAGTTTGTTGTCGATATTTTTGTTACTCCAATGGATGGTAGCCTTGTCATTATGGAAGGTAGTCTACTATAGAGATTGTCATTACTCCAATGGATGGTAGCCTTGTCATTATGGAAGGAAGCCTGTTGTCGATATCTTTGTTACTCCAATGGATGGTAGCCTTGTCATCATAGAAGGTAGTGTGTTGACGATATTTTTGTTACTCCAATGTATGGTAGCCTTGTCATTATTGAAGGTAGTTTGTTGATCGAATTTTTGTTACTCCAATGGATGGTAGCCTTGTCATTATAAAAGCTATTCAGTTGTTAATATTTTTGTTACTCCAATGGATGGTACTCTTTTCATTATGGAAGGTAGTTTGTTATCGATACTTTTTTTACTATAAAGGATGGTAGCTTTGTCTATATGGAAGGTAGTCTGTTGTTGATATTTTTGTTACTACAATGAATGGTAGCCTTGTCATTATGGAAAGTAGTATGTTGCTTAGATTTTTGATACTGCATTGGATGGTAGCCTTGTCATTAAGGAAAGTAGTTTGTTGTCGAGATTTTTGTTATTCTAATGGATGGTAGCCTAGTTATTATAGAAGGTATTATGTGGTCGATATTTTTGTTACTCCAATGGATGGAAGCCTTGTCATTATGGAAGGTAGTGTGTTGTCAATATTTTTGTTACTCCTATGGATGGTAGCCTTGTCACTATGGAAGGTAGTCTGTTGTCGATATTTTTGTTACTCCAATGGATAATAGCCTTGTCATTATGGAAGGTAGTCTATTATAGAGATTTTCGTTACTCCAATGGATGGTAGCCTTGTCATTATGGAAGGTAGTCTATTGTCGAGATTTTTGTTACTCCTATAGATGGTAGCCTTGTAACTATGGAAGGTAGTCTGTTGTCGACATTTTCGTTACTCTAATGGATGGTAGCCTTGTCATTATAGAAAGTAGTCCATTGTTGATATTTTTGTTACTCCAATGGATGGTAGCCTTGTCATTATGGAAGGTACTCTGTTGTCGATATTTTTGTTACTCCAAAGGATGGTAGCCTTGTCATTATGAAAGGTAGTCTATTGTCGAGCATTTTTGTTACTCCAATGGATGGTAGCCTTGGCATTATGGAAGGTAGTCTGTTGTTTATATTTTTGATACTGCATTGGATGGTAGCCTTGTCATTATGGAAGGTAGTCTGTTGTCGAGATTTTTGTTATTCTTATGGATGGTAGCCTATTTATTATGGAAGGTACTATGTGGTCGATATTTTTGTTACTCCAATGGATGGAAGCCTTGTCATTATGGAAGGTAGTCTGTAGTCAATATTTTTGTTACTCCTATGGATGGTAGCCTTGTCACTATGGAAGGTAGTCTATTGTCGAGATTTTTGTTACTCCAATGGATGGTAGCCTTGTCATTATGGAAGGTAGTCTACTATAGAGATTTTCATTATTCCAATGGATGGTAGCCTTGTCATTATGGAAGGTAGTTTGTTGTCGATATTTTTGTTAGTCCAATGGATGGTAGCCTTGTCATTATGGAAGGTAGTCTACTATAGAGATTGTCATTACTCCAAGGGATGGTAGCCTTATCATTATGGAAGGTAGTCTGTTGTCGATATCTTTGTTACTCCAATGGATGGTAGCCTTGTCATCATAGAAGGTAGTGTGTTGACGATATTTTTGTTACTCCAATGTATGGTAGCCTTGTCATTATGGAAGGTAGTTTGTTGTTCGAATTTTTGATACTCCAATGAATGGTAGCCTTGTAATTATAAAAGCTATTCAGTTGTCAATATTTTTGTTACTCCAAAGGAAGGTAGTTTGTTATCGATATTTTTTTTACTATAAAGGATGGTAGCTTT
Source organism: Vicia faba (assembly GCA_948472305.1). Classification (NCBI taxonomy): domain Eukaryota; kingdom Viridiplantae; phylum Streptophyta; class Magnoliopsida; order Fabales; family Fabaceae; genus Vicia; species Vicia faba. The sequence continues at coordinate 696,020,621 of OX451741.1, forward strand.
GTCTATATGGAAGGTAGTCTGTTGTTGATATTTTTGATACTACAATGAATGGTAGCCTTGTCATTATGGAAAGTAGTATGTTGTTGAGATTTTTGTTACTCAAATGGATGGTAGCCTTGGCATTATTTAAAGTAGCCAGTTGCTTAGATTTTTTATACTGCATTGGATGGTAGCCTTGTCATTAAGGAAAGTAGTTTGTTGTCGAGATTTTTGTTATTCTAATGGATGGTAGCCTAGTTATTATAGAAGGTATTATGTGGTCAATATTTTTGTTACTCCAATGGATGGAAGCCTTGTCATTGTGGAAGGTAGTGTGTTGTCAATATTTTTGTTACTCCTATGGATGGTAGCCTTGTCACTATGGAAGGTAGTCTGTTGTCGATATTTTTGTTACTCCAATGGATGATAGCCTTGTCATTATGGAAGGTAGTCTATTGTAGAGATTTTCGTTACTCCAATGGATGGTAGCCTTGTAATTATGGAAGGTAGTCTGTTGTCGAGATTTTTGTTACTCCTATAGATGGTAGCCTTGTAACTATGGAAGGTAGTCTGTTGTTGAGATTTTCATTACTCCAATGGATGGAAGCCTTGTCATTATGAAAGGTAGTCCGTTGTCGATATTTTTGTTACTCCAATGGATTGTAGCCTTGTCATTATGGAAGGTACTCTGTTGTCGATATCTTTGTTACTCCAATGGATGGTAGCCTTGTCATCATGGAAGGCAGTGTGTTATCGATATTTTTGTTACTCCAAAGGATGGTAGCCTTGTCATTATGGAAGGTAGTCTATGTTAGAGATTTTTGTTACTCCAATGGATGGTAGCCTTGTCATTATGAAAGGTAGTCTGTTGTCGAGCATTTTTGTTACTCCAATGGATGGTAGCCTTGTCATTATGGAAGATAGTGTGTCGTTGAGATTTCAGTTACTTCAATGGATGGTAGCCTTGTCATTATGGAAGGTAGTCTGTTGTCGAGATTTTTGTTACTCCTATAGATGGTAGCCTTGTCACTATGGAAGGTAGTCTGTTGTCGAGATTTCCGTTACTCCAATGGATGGTAGCCTTGTCATTATGGAACATAGTCAGTTGTCGATATTTTTGTTACTCCAATGGATGGTAGCCTTGTCATTATGGAAGGTAGTCCGTTGTCGATATTTTTGTTACTCCAATGGATGGTAGCCTTGTCATTATGGAAGGTACTCTTTTGTCCATATCTTTGTTACTCCAATGGATGGTAGCCTTGTCATCATGGAAGGTAGGGTGTTGTCGAGATTTTTGTTACTCCAATGGATGGTAGCCTTGTCATTATGGAAGGTAGTCTGTTGTTCGAATTTTTGTTACTCAAATGGATGGTAGCCTTGTCATTATAAAAGGTATTCAGTTGTCAAGAGTTTTGTTACTCCAATGGATGGTAGTCTTGTCATTATGGAAGGTAGTCTGTTGTCGAGATTTTTGTTACTATAATAGATGGTAGCTTTGTCTATATTGAAGGTAGTCTGTTGTCGATATTTTTGTTACTACAATGGATGGTAGCCTTGTCATTATGGAAGGTAGTCTGTTGTCGATATTTTTGTTACTCCAATGGATGGTAGCCTTGCCATTATGGAAGGTAGTGTGTTGTCAATATTTTTGTTACTCCTATGGATGGTGGCCTTGTCATTATGGAAGGTAGTCTATTGTCGAGATTTTTGTTACTCCAATGGATGGTAGACTTGTTATTATGGAAGGTAGTCTATTGTAGAGATTTTCGTTACTCCAATGGATGGTAGCCTTGTCATTATGGAAGTTAGTCTGTTGTCGATATTTTTGTTACTCCAATGGATGGTAGCCTTGTCTTTATGGAAGGTACTCTATTGTCGATATCTTTGTTACTCCAATGGATGGTAGCCTTGTCATCATGGAACGTAGTGTGTTGTCGAGATTTTTGTTACTCCAATGGATGCTAGCCTTGTCATTATGGAAGGTAGTCTGTTGTTCAAATTTTTGTTACTCAAATGGATGGTATCCTTGTCATTATAAAAGGTATTCAGTTGTCAAGATATTTGTTACTCCAATGGATGGTAGTCTTGTCATTATGGAAGGTATTCTGTTGTCGAGATTTTTGTTAGTATAATGGATGGTAGCTTTGTCTATATTGAAGGTAGTCTGTTGTCGATATTTTTGTTACTGCAATGGATGGTAGCCTTGTCATTATGGAAGGTAGTTTATTATAGATATTTTCATTACTCCAATGGATGGTAGCCTTGTAATTATGGAAGGTAGTGTGTTGTCAATATTTTTGTTACTCCTATGGATGGTGGCCTTGTCACTATGGAAGGTAGTCTATTGTCGAGATTTTTGTTACTCCAATGGATGGTAGCCTTGTCATTATTGAAGGTAGTCTATTGTAGAGATGTTCGTTACTCCAATGGATGGTAGCCTTGTCATTATGGAAGGTAGTCTGTTGTCAATATTTTTGTTACTCCAATGGATGGTAGCCTTATCATTATGGAAGGTAGTCTGTTGTCGAGCATTTTTGTTACTCCAATGGATGGTAGCCTTGTCATTATGGAAGATAGTGTGTTGTTGAGATTTCAGTTCTCCAATGCATGGTAGCCTTGTCATTATGGAAGGTAGTCTGTTGTCGAGATTTTTGTTACTCCTATTTATGGTAGCCTTGTAACTATGGAAGGTAGTCTGTTGTCGAGATTTTCGTTACTCCAATGGATGGTAGCCTTGTCATTATTGAAGGTAGTCCGTTGTCGATATTTTTGTTACTCCAATGGATGGTAGCCTTATCATTATGGAAGGTACTCTGTTGTCGATATCTTTGTTACGCCAATGGATGGTAGCCTTGTCATCATGGAAGGTAGTGTGTTGTCGAGATTTTTGTTACTCCAATGGATGGTAGCCTTGTCATTATGGAAGATAGTCTGTTATCGATATTTTTGTTACTCCAATGGATGGTAGCCTTGTCATTATGGAAGTTACTTTGTTGTCGATATCTTTGTTACTCCAATGGATGGTAGCCTTGTTATCATGGAAGGTAGTGAGTTGTCGAGATTTTTGTTACTCCAATGGATGGTAGCCTTGTCATTTTGTAAGGTAGTCTGTTGTTCAAATTTTTGTTACTCAAATGGATGGTAGCCTTGTCATTATAAAAGGTATTCATTTGTCAAGTTATTTGTTACTCCAATGGATGGTAGTCTTGTCATTATGGAAGGTAGTCTGTTGTCGAGATTTTATTTACTATAATGGATGGTAGCCTTGTCATTATGGAAGGTAGTCTGTTGTTTAGATTTTTGATACTGCACTGGATAGTAGCCTTGTCATTATGGAAGGTAGTCTGTTGTCGAGATTTTCATTAATCCAATGGATGGTAGCCTTATCATTATGGAAGGTAGTCTATTGTCGATATTTTTGTTACTCCAATGGATGGTAGCTTTGTCATTATGGAAGGTAGTGTGTTGTCAATATTTTTGTTACTCCGATGGATGGTAGCCTTGTCACTATGGAAGGTAGTCTATTGTGGAGATTTTTGTTACTCCAATGGATGGTAGCCTCGTCATTATGGAAGGTAGTCTATTGTAGAGATTTTCGTTACTCCAATGGATGGTAGCCTTGTCATCATGGAAGGTAGTGTGTTGTCGAGATTTTTGTTACTCCAATGGATGGTAGCCTTGTCATTAAGGAAGGTAGTCTGTTGTTCGAATTTCTGTTACTCAAATGGATGGTAGCCTTCTCATTATAAAACGTATTCAGGTGTCAAGATATTTTTTACTCCAATGGATGGTAGTCTTGTCATTATGGAAGGTAGTCTGTTGTCGAGATTTTTTTTAGTATAATGGATGGTAGCTTTGTCTATATTGAAGGTAGTCTGTTATCGATATTTTTGTTACTACAATGGATGGTAACCTTGTCATTATGGAAGGTAGTTTGTTATAGAGATTTTCATTACTCCAATGGATGGTAGCCTTGTCATTATGGAAGGTAGTCTGTTGTCGATATTTTTGTTACTCCAATGGATGGTAGCCTTATCATTATGGAAGGTAGTGTGTTGTCAATATTTTTGTTACTCTTATGGATGGTGTCCTTGTCACTATGGAAGGTAGTCTATTGTCGAGCATTTTTGTTACTCCAATGGATGGTAGCCTTATCATTATGGAAGATAGTGTGTCGTTGAGATTTCAGTTACTCCAATGGATGGTAGCCTTGTCATTATGGAAGGTAGTCTGTTGTCGAGATTTTTGTTACTCCTATAGATGGTAGCCTTGTAACTATGGAAGGTAGTCTGTTGTCGAGATTTTCGTTACTCCAATGGATGGTAGCCTTGTCATTATTGAAGGTAGTCCGTTGTCGATATTTTTGTTATTCCAATGGATGGTAGCCTTATCATTATGGAAGGTACTCTGTTGTCGATATCTTTGTTACTCCAATGGATGGTAGCCTTGTCATCATGGAAGGTAGTGTGTTGTCGAGATTTTTGTTACTCCAATGGATGGTAGCCTTGTCATTTTGGAAGGTAGTCTGTTGTTCGAATTTTTGTTACTCAAATAAATGGTAGCCTTGTCACTATAAAAGGTATTCATTTGTCAAGATATTTGTTACTCCAATGGATGGTAGTCTTGTAATTATGGAAGGTAGTCTGTTGTCGAGATTTTTGTTACTATAATGGACGGTAGCTTTGTCTATATTGAAGGTAGTCTATTGTCGATATTTTTGTTACTACAATGGATGGTAGCCTTGTCATTATGGAAGGTAATCTATTGTTGAGATTTTTGTTACTCCAATGGATGGTAGCCTTGGCATTATGGAAGTTAGTCTGTTGTTTATATTTTTGATACTGCATTGGATGGTAGCCTTGTCATTATGGAAGGTAGTCTGTTGTCGAGATTTTTGTTATTCTTAGGGATGGTAGCCTATTTATTATGGAAGGTAGTATGTGGTCGATATTTTTTTTACTCCAATGGATGGAAGCCTTGTCATTATGGAAGGTAGTCTGTAGTCACTATTTTTGTTACTCCTATGGATGGTAGCCTTGTCACTATGGAAGGTAGTCTATTGTCGAGATTTTTGTTACTCCAATGGATGGTAGCCTTGTCATTATGGAAGGTAGTCTACTATAGAGATTTTCATTACTCCAATGGATGGTAGCCTTGTCATTATGGAAGGTAGTTTGTTGTCGATATTTTTGTTACTCCAATGGATGGTAGCCTTGTCATTATGGAAGGTAGTCTACTATAGAGATTGTCATTACTCCAATGGATGGTAGCCTTGTCATTATGGAAGGTAGTCTGTTGTCGATATCTTTGTTACTCCAATGAATGGTAGCCTTGTCATCATAGAAGGTAGTGTGTTGTCGAGATTTTTGTTACTCCAATGTATGGTAGCCTTGTCATTATGGAAGGTAGTTTGTTGTTCGAATTTTTGTTACTCCAATGGATGGTAGCCTTGTCATTATAAAAGCTATTCGGTTGTCAAGATTTTTGTAACTCCAATGGATGGTACTCTTTTCATTATGGAAGGTAGTTTGTTATCGATATTTTTTTTACTATAAAGGATGGTAGCTTTGTCTATATGGAAGGTAGTCTGTTGTCGATATTTTTGTTACTATAATGAATGGTAGCCTTGTCATTATGGAAGGTAGTCTGTTGTCGAGATTTTTGTTATTCTTAGGGATGGTAGCCTATTTATTATGGAAGGTAGTATGTGGTCGATATTTTTTTTACTCCAATGGATGGAAGCCTTGTCATTATGGAAGGTAGTCTGTAGTCACTATTTTTGTTACTCCTATGGATGGTAGCCTTGTCACTATGGAAGGTAGTCTATTGTCGAGATTTTTGTTACTCCAATGGATGGTAGCCTTGTCATTATGGAAGGTAGTCTACTATAGAGATTTTCATTACTCCAATGGATGGTAGCCTTGTCATTATGGAAGGTAGTTTGTTGTCGATATTTTTGTTACTCCAATGGATGGTAGCCTTGTCATTATGGAAGGTAGTCTACTATAGAGATTGTCATTACTCCAATGGATGGTAGCCTTGTCATTATGGAAGGTAGTCTGTTGTCGATATCTTTGTTACTCCAATGAATGGTAGCCTTGTCATCATAGAAGGTAGTGTGTTGTCGAGATTTTTGTTACTCCAATGTATGGTAGCCTTGTCATTATGGAAGGTAGTTTGTTGTTCGAATTTTTGTTACTCCAATGGATGGTAGCCTTGTCATTATAAAAGCTATTCGGTTGTCAAGATTTTTGTAACTCCAATGGATGGTACTCTTTTCATTATGGAAGGTAGTTTGTTATCGATATTTTTTTTACTATAATGGATGGTAGCTTTGTCTATATGGAAGGTAGTCTGTTGTCGATATTTTTGTTACTATAATGAATGGTAGCCTTGTCATTATGCAAAGTAGTATGTTGTTGAGATTTTTGTTACTCCAATTGATGGTAGCCTTGGCATTATTTAAAGTAGCCTGTTGCTTAGATTTTTGATCCTGCATTGGATGGTAGCCTTGTCATTATGGAAGGTAGTCCGTTGTCGATATTTTTGTTACTCCAATGGATGGTAGCCTTGTCATTACGGAAGGTACTATGTTGTCGATATCTTTGTTACTGCAATGGATGGTAGCCTTGTCATTATGGAAGGTAGTTTCTTATAGATATTTTCATTACTCCAATGGATGGTAGCCTTGTCATTATGAAAGGGAGTTTGTTGTCGATATTTTTGTTACTCCAATGGATGGTAGCCTTGTAATTATGGAAGGTAGTGTGTTGTCAATATTTTTGTTACTCCTATGGATGATGGCCTTTTCACTTTGGAAGGTAGTCTATTGTCGATATTTTTGTTACTCCAATGGATGGTAGCCTTGTCATTATGGAAGGTAGTCTATTGTAGAGATGTTCGTTACTCCAATGGATGGTAGCCTTGTCATTATGGAAGGTAGTCTGTTGTCAATATTTTTGTTACTCCAATGGATGGTAGCCTTATCATTATGGAAGGTAGTCTGTTGTCGAGCATTTTTGTTACTCCAATGGATGGTAGCCTTGTCATTATGGAAGATAGTGTGTCGTTGAGATTTCAGTTCTCGAATGGATGGTAGCCTTGTCATTATGGAAGGTAGTCTATTGTCGAGATATTTGTTACTCCTATTTATGGTAGCCTTGTAACTATGGAAGGTAGTCTGTTGTCGAGATTTTCGTTACTCCAATGGATGGTAGCCTTGTAATTATGGAAGATAGTCTGTTATCGATATTTTTGTTACTCCAATGGATGGTAGCCTTGTCATTATGGAAGTTACTTTGTTGTCGATATCTTTGTTACTCCAATGGATGGTAGCCTTGTTATCATGGAAGGTAGTGTGTTGTCGAGATTTTTGTTACTCCAATGGATGGTAGCCTTGTCATTATGGAAGGTAGTCTGTTGTTCAAATTTTTGTTACTCAAATGGATGGTATCCTTGTCATTATAAAAGGTATTCATTTGTCAAGTTATTTGTTACTCCAATGGATGGTAGTCTTGTCATTATGGAAGGTAGTCTGTTGTCGAGATTTTATTTACTATAATGGATGGTAGCCTTGTCATTATGGAAGGTAGTCTGTTGTTTAGATTTTTGATACTGCACTGGATAGTAGCCTTGTCATTATGGAAGGTAGTCTGTTGTCGAGATTTTCATTAATCTAATGGATGGTAGCCTTATCATTATGGAAGGTAGTCTATTGTCGATATTTTTGTTACTCCAATGGATGGTAGCTTTGTCATTATGGAAGGTAGTGTGTTGTCAATATTTTTGTTACTCCTATGGATGGTAGCCTTGTCACTATGGAAGGTAGTCTATTGTGGAGATTTTTGTTACTCCAATGGATGGTAGCCTCGTCATTATGGAAGGTAGTCTATTGTAGAGATTTTCGTTACTCCAATGGATGGTAGCCTTGTCATCATGGAAGGTAATGTGTTGTCGAGATTTTTGTTACTCCAATGGATGGTAGCCTTGTCATTATGGAAGGTAGTCTGTTGTTCGAATTTCTGTTACTCAAATGGATGGTAGCCTTCTCATTATAAAAGGTATTCAGGTGTCAAGATATTTTTTACTCCAATGGATGGTAGTCTTGTCATTATGGAAGGTAGTCTGTTGTCGAGATTTTTTTTAGTATAATGGATGGTAGCTTTGTCTATATTGAAGGTAGTCTGTTGTCGATATTTTTGTTACTACAATGGATGGTAACCTTGTCATTATGGAAGGTAGTTTGTTATAGAGATTTTCCTTACTCCAATGGATGGTAGCCTTGTCATTATGGAAGGTAGTCTGTTGTCGATATTTTTGTTACTCTAATGGATGGTAGCCTTATCATTATGGAAGGTAGTGTGTTGTCAATATTTTTGTTACTCCTATGGATGGTGTCCTTGTCACTATGGAAGGTAGTCTATTGTCGAGCATTTTTTTTACTCCAATGGATGGTAGCCTTGGCATTATTTAAAGTAGCCTGTTGCTTAGATTTTTGATCCTGCATTGGATGGTAGCCTTGTCATTATGGAAGGTAGTCCGTTGTCGATATTTTTGTTACTCCAATGGATGGTAGCCTTGTCATTACGGAAGGTACTATGTTTTCGATATCTTTTTTACTCCAATGGATGGTAGCCTTGTCATTTTGAAAGGTAGTCTGTTGTTCGAATTTTTGTTACTCAAATGGATGGTAGCCTTGTCACTATAAAAGGTATTCATTTGTCAAGATATTTGTTACTCCAATGGATGGTAGTCTTGTCGAGATTTTTGTTACTATAATGGACGGTAGCTTTGTCTATATTGAAGGTAGTCTATTGTCGATATTTTTGTTACTACAATGGATGGTAGCCTTGTCATTATGGAAGGTAATCTGTTGTTGAGATTTTTGTTACTCCAATGGATGGTAGCCTTGGCATTATGGAAGTTAGTCTGTTGTTTATATTTTTGATACTGCATTGGATGGTAGCCTTCTCATTATGGAAGGTAGTCTGTTGTCGAGATTTTTGTTATTCTTATGGATGGTAGCCTATTTATTATGGAAGGTAGTATGTGGTCGATATTTTTTTTACTCCAATGGATGGAAGCCTTGTCATTATGGAAGGTAGTCTGTAGTCACTATTTTTGTTACTCCTATGGATGGTAGCCTTGTCACTATGGAAGGTAGTCTATTGTCGAGATTTTTGTTACTCCAATGGATAGTAGCCTTGTCATTATGGAAGGTAGTCTACTATAGAGATTTTCATTACTCCAATGGATGGTAGCCTTGTCATTATGGAAGGTAGTTTGTTGTCGATATCTTTGTTACTCCAATGGATGGTAGCCTTGTCATCATAGAAGGTAGTGTGTTGTCGAGATTTTTGTTACTCCAATGTATGGTAGCCTTGTCATTATAAAAGCTATTCGGTTGTCAAGATTTTTGTTACTCCAATGGATGGTAGCCTTGTCATTATAAAAGCTATTCGGTTGTCAAGATTTTTGTTACTCCAATGGATGGTACTCTTTTCATTATGGAAGGTAGTTTGTTATCGATATTTTTATACTATAATGGATGGTAGCTTTGTCTATATGGAAGGTAGTCTGTTGTCGATATTTTTGTTACTACAATGAATGGTAGCCTTGTCATTATGTAAAGTAATATGTTGTTGAGATTTTTGTTACTCCAATGGATGGTAGCCTTGGCATTATTTAAAGTAGCCTATTGCTTAGATTTTTGATCCTGCATTGGATGGTACCCTTGTCATTAAGGAAAGTAGTTTGTTGTCGAGATTTTTGTTATTCTAATGGATGGTAGCCTAGTTATTATAGAAGGTATTATGTGGTCGATATTTTTGTTACTCCAATGGATGGAAGCCTTGTCATTATGGAAGGTAGTGTGTTGTCAATATTTTTGTTACTCCTATGGATGGTAGCCTTGTCACTATGGAAGGTAGTCTGTTGTCGATATTTTTGTTATTCCAATGGATGATAGCCTTGTCATTATGGAAGGTAGTCTATTGTAGATATTTTCGTTACTCTAATGGATGGTAGCCTTGTCATTATGGAAGGTAGTCTGTTGTCGAGATTTTTGTCACTCCAATGGATGGTAGCCTTGTCATTATGGAAGGTAGTCTGTTGTCGATATATTTGTTACTCCATTGGATGGTAGCCTTGTCATTATGGAAGGTACTCTGTTGTCGATATCTTTGTTACTCCAATGGATGGTAGCCTTGTCATCATGGAAGGTAGTGTGTTTTCGATATTTTTGTTACTCCAATGGATGGTAGCCTTGTCATTTTGGAAGGTAGTCTGTTGTTCGAATTTTTGTTACTCAAATGGATGGTAGCATTGTCATTATAAAAGGTATTTATTTGTCAAGATATTTGTTACTCCAATGGATGGTAGTCTTGTCATTATGGAAGGTAGTCTGTTGTCGAGATTTTTGTTACTATAATGGATGGTAGCCTTGGCATTATGGAAGGTAGTCTATTGTTTATATTTTTGATACTGCATTGGATGGTAGCCTTGTCAATATGGAAGGTAGTCTGTTGTCGAGATTTTTGTTATTCTTATGGATGGTAGCATATTTATTATGGAAGGTAGTATGTGGTCTATATTTTTGTTACTCCAATGGATGGAAGCCTTGTCATTATGGAAGGTAGTCTATAGTCAATATTTTTGTTACTCCTATGGATGGTAGTCTTGTCACTATGGAAGGTAGTCTATTGTCGAGATTTTTGTTACTCCATTGGATGGTAGCCTTGTCATTATGGAAGGTAGTCTACTATAGAGATTTTCATTACTCCAATGGATGGTAGCCTTGTAATTATGGAAGGTTGTTTGTTGTCGATATTTTTGTTACTCCAATGGATGGTAGTCTTGTCATTATGGAAGGTTGTCTCCTATAGAGATTGTCATTACTCCAATGGATGGTAGCCTTTTCATTATGGAAGGTAGCCTGTTGTCGATATCTTTGTTACTCCAATGGATGGTAGCCTTGTCATCATGGAAGGTAGTTTGTTGTTCGAATTTTTGTTACTCCAATGGATGGTAGCTTTGTCATTATAAAAGCTATTCGGTTGTCAAGATTTTTGTTACTCCAATGGATGGTACTCTTGTCATTATGGAAGGTAGTCTGTTGTCGATATTTTTTTACTATAATGGATGGTAGCTTTGTCTATATGGAAGGTAGTCTGTTGTCGATATTTTTGTTACTACAATGAATGGTAGCCTTATCATTATGGAAAGTAGTACGCTGTTGAGATTTTTGTTACTCCAATGGATGGTACTCTTGTCATTATGTAAAGTAGTTTGTTGCTTAGATTTTTGATACTGCATTGGATGGTAGCCTTGTCATTAAGGAAAGTAGTATGTTGTCGAGATTTTTGTTATTCTAATGAATGGTAGGCTAGTTATTATAGAAGGTATTATGTGGTCGATATTTTTGTTACTCCAATGGATGGAAGCCTTGTCATTATGGAAGGTAATGTGTTGTCAATATTTTTTTTACTCCTATGGATGGTAGCCTTGTCACTACGGAAGGTAGTCTGTTGTCGATATTTTTGTTACTCCAATGGATGTTAGCCTTGTCATTATGGAAGGTAGTCTATTGTAGAGATTTTCGTTACTCCAATCGATGGTAGCCTTGTCATTAGGGAAGGTAGTCTGTTGTCGATATTTTTGTTACTCCAATGGATGATAGCCTTGTCATTATGGAAGGTAGTGTGTTGTTAATATTTTTGTTACTCCTATGGATGGTAGCCTTGTCACATTGGAAGGTAGTCTATTTTCGAGATTTTTGTTACTCCAATGGATGGTAGCCTTGTCATTATGGAAGGTAGTCTATTGTAGAGATTTTTGTTACTCCAATGGATGGTAGCCTTGTCATTATGGAAGGTAGTCTGTTGTCGATATTTTTGTTACTCCAATGGATGGTAGCCTTATCATTTTGGAAGGTAGTCTATTGTCGAGCATTTTTGTTACTCCAATGGATGGTAGCCTTTCCATTATGGAAGATAGTGTGTCATTGAGATTTCAGTTACTCCAATGGATGGTAGCATTGTCATTATGGAAGGTAGTCTGTTGTCGACATTTTTGTAACTCCTATAGATGGTAGCCTTGTCACTATGGAAAGTAGTTTGTTGTCGAGATTTTCATTACTCTAATGGATGGTAGTCTTGTCATTATGGAAGGTAGTTTGTTGTCGATATTTTTGTTACTCTAATGGATGGTAGCCTTGTCATTATGGAAGGTAGTGTGTTGTCAATATTTTTGTTACTCCTATGGATGGTAGCCTTGTCACTATGGAAGGTAGTCTATTGTCGAGATTTTTGTTACTCCAATGGATGGTAGCCTTGTCATTATGGAAGGTAGTCTATTGTAGAGATTTTTGTTACTCCAATGGATGGTAGCCTTGTCATTATGGAAGGTAGTGTGTTGTCGATATTTTTGTTACTCCAATGGATTGTAGCCTTATCATTATGGAAGGTAGTCTGTGATCGAGCATTTTTGTTACACCAATGGATGGTAGCCTTGTCATTTTGGAAGATAGTGTGTCATTGAGATTTCAGTTACTCCAATGGATGGTAGCCTTGTCATTATGGAAGGTAGTTTGTTGTCGAGATTTTTGGTACTCCTATAGATGGTAGCCTTGTCACTATGAAAGGTAGTCTGTTGTCGAGATTTTCATTACTCTAATGGATGGTAGCCTTGTCATTATGGAAGGTAGTCTGTTGTCAATATTTTTGTTACTCCAATGGATGGTAGCCTTGTCATTATCGAAGGTAGTGTGTTGTCAATATTTTTGTTACTCCTATGGATGGTAGCCTTGTCACTATGGAAGGTAGTCTATTGTCGAGATTTTTGTTACTCCAATGGATGGTAGCCATGTCATTATGTAAGGTAGTCTATTGTAGAGATTTTTGTTACTCCAATGGATGGTAGCCTTGTCATTATGGAAGGTAGTCTGTTGTCGATATTTTTGTTACTCCAATGGATGTTAGCCTTATCATTATGGAAGGTAGTCTGTTGTCGAGCATTTTTGTTACTCCAATGGATGGTAGCCTTGTCATTCTGGAAGATAGTGTGTCGTTGAGATTTCAGTTACTCCAATGGAAGGTAGCCTTGTCATTACGGAAGGTAATCTGTTGTCAATATTTTTGTTACTCCTATAGATGGTAGCCTTGTCACTATGGAAGGTAGTCTGTTGTCGAGCATTTTTGTTACACCAATGGATGGTAGCCTTGTCATTTTGGAAGATAGTGTGTCGTTGAGATTTTAGTTACTCCAATGGATGGTAGCCTTGTCATTATGGAAGGTAGTTTGTTGTCGAGATTTTCGGTACTCCTATAGATGGTATCCTTGTCACTATGAAAGGTAGTATGTTGTTGAGTTTTTCATTACTCTAATGGATGGTAGCCTTGTCATTATGGAAGGTAGTCTGTTGTCGATATTTTTGTTACTCCAATGGATGGTAGCCTTGTCATTATGGAAGGTAGTGTGTTGTCAATATTTTTGTTACTCCTATGGATGGTAGCCTTGTCACTATGGAAGGTGGTCTATTGTCGAGATTTTTGATACTCCAATGGATGGTAGCCATGTCATTATATAAGGTAGTCTATTGTAGAGATTTTTGTTACTCCAATGGATGGTAGCCTTGTCATTATGGAAGGTAGTCTGTTGTCGATATTTTTGTTACTCCAATGGATGGTAGCCTTATCATTATGGAAGGTAGTCTGTTGTCGAGCATTTTTGTTACTCCAATGGATGGTAGCCTTGTCATTCTGGAAGATAGTGTGTCGTTGAGATTTCAGTTACTCCAATGGATGGTAGCCTTGTCATTACGGAAGGTAATATGTTGTCGATATTTTTGTTACTCCTATAAATGGTAGCCTTGTCACTATGGAAGGTAGTCTGTTTTCGAGATTTTCATTACTCTAATGGATGGTTGCCTTGTCATTATGGAAGGTAGCCTTGTGTCGATATTTTTGTTACTCCAATGGATGGTAGCCTTGTCTTTATGGAAGGTACTTTGTTGTTGATATCTTTGTTACTCCAATGGATGGTATCCTTGTCATCATGGAAGGTAGTGTGTTGTCGAGATTTTTGTTACTCCAATGGATGGTAGCCTTATCATTATGGAAGGTAGTCTGTTGTCGAGCATTTTTGTTACTCCAATGGATGGTAGCCTTGTCATTCTGGAAGATAGTGTGTCGTTGAGATTTCAGTTACTCCAATGGATGGTAGCCTTGTCATTACGGAAGGTAATTTGTTGTCAATATTTTTGTTACTCCTATAGATGGTAGCCTTGTCACTATGGAAGGTAGTCTCTTGTCGAGCATTTTTGTTACACCAATGGATGGTAGACTTGTCATTTTGGAAGATAGTGTGTCGTTGAGATTTCAGTTACTCCAATGGATGGTAGCCTTGTCATTATGGAAGGTAGTTTGTTGTCGAGATTTTCGGTACTCCTATAGATGGTAGCCTTGTCACTATGAAAGGTAGTCTGTTGTCGAGATTTTCATTACTCTAATGGATGGTAGCCTTGTCATTATGAAAGGTAGTCTGTTGTCGATATTTTTGTTACTCCAATGGATGGTAGCCTTGTCATTATGGTAGGTAGTGTGTTGTCAATATTTTTGTTACTCCTATGGATGGTAGCCTTGTCACTATGGAAGGTAGTCTATTGTCGAGATTTTTGTTACTCCAATGGATGGTAGCCATGTCATTATGTAAGGTAGTCTATTGTAGAGATTTTTGTTACTCCAATGGATGGTAGCCTTGTCATTATGGAAGGTAGTCTGTTGTCGATATTTTTGTTACTCCAATGGATGTTAGCCTTATCATTATGGAAGGTAGTCTGTTGTCGAGCATTTTTGTTACTCCAATGGATGGTAGCCTTGTCATTCTGGAAGATAGTGTGTCGTTGAGATTTCAGTTACTCCAATGGATGGTAGCCTTGTCATTACGGAAGGTAATCTGTTGTCAATATTTTTGTTACTCCTATAGATGGTAGCCTTGTCACTATGGAAGGTAGTCTGTTGTCGAGCATTTTTGTTACACCAATGGATGGTAGCCTTGTCATTTTGGAAGATAGTGTGTCGTTGAGATTTCAGTTACTCCAATGGATGGTAGCCTTGTCATTATGGAAGGTAGTTTGTTGTCGAGATTTTCGGTACTCCTATAGATGGTATCCTTGTCACTATGAAAGGTAGTATGTTGTCGAGATTTTCATTACTCTAATGGATGGTAGCCTTGTCATTATGGAAGGTAGTCTGTTGTCGATATTTTTGTTACTCCAATGGATGGTAGCCTTGTCATTATGGAAGGTAGTGTGTTGTCAATATTTTTGTTACTCCTATGGATGGTAGCCTTGTCACTATGGAAGGTGGTCTATTGTCGAGATTTTTGATACTCCAATGGATGGTAGCCATGTCATTATATAAGGTAGTCTATTGTAGAGATTTTTGTTACTCCAATGGATGGTAGCCTTGTCATTATGGAAGGTAGTCTGTTGTCGATATTTTTGTTACTCCAATGGATGGTAGCCTTATCATTATGGAAGGTAGTCTGTTGTCGAGCATTTTTGTTACTCCAATGGATGGTAGCCTTGTCATTCTGGAAGATAGTGTGTCGTTGAGATTTCAGTTACTCCAATGGATGGTAGCCTTGTCATTACGGAAGGTAATATGTTGTCAATATTTTTGTTACTCCTATAAATGGTAGCCTTGTCACTATGGAAGGTAGTCTGTTTTCGAGATTTTCATTACTCTAATGGATGGCTGCCTTGTCATTATGGAAGGTAGCCTTGTGTCGATATTTTTGTTACTCCAATGGATGGTAGCCTTGTCTTTATGGAAGGTACTTTGTTGTTGATATCTTTGTTACTCCAATGGATGGTATCCTTGTCATCATGGAAGGTAGTGTGTTGTCGCGATTTTTGTTACTCCAATGGATGGTAGCCTTATCATTATGGAAGGTAGTCTGTTGTCGAGCATTTTTGTTACTCCAATGGATGGTAGCCTTGTCATTCTGGAAGATAGTGTGTCGTTGAGATTTCAGTTACTCCAATGGATGGTAGCCTTGTCATTACGGAAGGTAATCTGTTGTTAATATTTTTGTTACTCCTATAGATGGTAGCCTTGTCACTATGGAAGGTAGTCTGTTATCGAGCATTTTTGTTACACCAATGGATGGTAGACTTGTCATTTTGGAAGATAGTGTGTCGTTGAGATTTCAGTTACTCCAATGGATGGTAGCCTTGTCATTATGGAAGGTAGTTTGTTGTCGAGATTTTCGGTACTCCTATAGATGGTATCCTTGTCACTATGAAAGGTAGTATGTTGTCGAGATTTTCATTACTCTAATGGATGGTAGCCTTGTCATTATGGAAGGTAGTCTGTTGTCGATATTTTTGTTACTCCAATGGATGGTAGCCTTGTCATTATGGAAGGTAGTGTGTTGTCAATATTTTTGTTACTCCTATGGATGGTAGCCTTGTCACTATGGAAGGTGGTCTATTGTCGAGATTTTTGATACTCCAATGGATGGTAGCCATGTCATTATATAAGGTAGTCTATTGTAGAGATTTTTGTTACTCCAATGGATGGTAGCCTTGTCATTATGGAAGGTAGTCTGTTGTCGATATTTTTGTTACTCCAATGGATGGTAGCCTTATCATTATGGAAGGTAGTCTGTTGTCGAGCATTTTTGTTACTCCAATGGATGGTAGCCTTGTCATTCTGGAAGATAGTGTGTCGTTGAGATTTCAGTTACTCCAATGGATGGTAGCCTTGTCATTACGGAAGGTAATATGTTGTCAATATTTTTGTTACTCCTATAAATGGTAGCCTTGTCACTATGGAAGGTAGTCTGTTTTCGAGATTTTCATTACTCTAATGGATGGCTGCCTTGTCATTATGGAAGGTAGCCTTGTGTCGATATTTTTGTTACTCCAATGGATGGTAGCCTTGTCTTTATGGAAGGTACTTTGTTGTTGATATCTTTGTTACTCCAATGGATGGTATCCTTGTCATCATGGAAGGTAGTGTGTTGTCGAGATTTTTGTTACTCCAATGGATGGTAGCCTTATCATTATGGAAGGTAGTCTGTTGTCGAGCATTTTTGTTACTCCAATGGATGGTAGCCTTGTCATTCTGGAAGATAGTGTGTCGTTGAGATTTCAGTTACTCCAATGGATGGTAGCCTTGTCATTACGGAAGGTAATCTGTTGTCAATATTTTTGTTACTCCTATAGATGGTAGCCTTGTCACTATGGAAGGTAGTCTGTTGTCGAGCATTTTTGTTACACCAATGGATGGTAGCCTTGTCATTTTGGAAGATAGTGTGTCGTTGAGATTTCAGTTACTCCAATGGATGGTAGCCTTGTCATTATGGAAGGTAGTTTGTTGTCGAGATTTTCGGTACTCCTATAGATGGTATCCTTGTCACTATGAAAGGTAGTATGTTGTCGAGTTTTTCATTACTCTAATGGATGGTAGCCTTGTCATTATGGAAGGTAGTCTGTTGTCGATATTTTTGTTACTCCAATGGATGGTAGCCTTGTCATTATGGAAGGTAGTGTGTTGTCAATATTTTTGTTACTCCTATGGATGGTAGCCTTGTCACTATGGAAGGTGGTCTATTGTCGAGATTTTTGATACTCCAATGGATGGTAGCCATGTCATTATATAAGGTAGTCTATTGTAGAGATTTTTGTTACTCCAATGGATGGTAGCCTTGTCATTATGGAAGGTAGTCTGTTGTCGATATTTTTGTTACTCCAATGGATGGTAGCCTTATCATTATGGAAGGTAGTCTGTTGTCGAGCATTTTTGTTACTCCAATGGATGGTAGCCTTGTCATTCTGGAAGATAGTGTGTCGTTGAGATTTCAGTTACTCCAATGGATGGTAGCCTTGTCATTACGGAAGGTAATATGTTGTCAATATTTTTGTTACTCCTATAAATGGTAGCCTTGTCACTATGGAAGGTAGTCTGTTTTCGAGATTTTCATTACTGTAATGGATGGCTGCCTTGTCATTATGGAAGGTAGCCTTGTGTCGATATTTTTGTTACTCCAATGGATGGTAGCCTTGTCTTTATGGAAGGTACTTTGTTGTTGATATCTTTGTTACTCCAATGGATGGTATCCTTGTCATCATGGAAGGTAGTGTGTTGTCGCGATTTTTGTTACTCCAATGGATGGTAGCCTTATCATTATGGAAGGTAGTCTGTTGTCGAGCATTTTTGTTACTCCAATGGATGGTAGCCTTGTCATTCTGGAAGATAGTGTGTCGTTGAGATTTCAGTTACTCCAATGGATGGTAGCCTTGTCATTACGGAAGGTAATCTGTTGTTAATATTTTTGTTACTCCTATAGATGGTAGCCTTGTCACTATGGAAGGTAGTCTGTTATCGAGCATTTTTGTTACACCAATGGATGGTAGACTTGTCATTTTGGAAGATAGTGTGTCGTTGAGATTTCAGTTACTCCAATGGATGGTAGCCTTGTCATTATGGAAGGTAGTTTGTTGTCGAGATTTTCGGTACTCCTATAGATGGTATCCTTGTCACTATGAAAGGTAGTATGTTGTCGAGATTTTCATTACTCTAATGGATGGTAGCCTTGTCATTATGGAAGGTAGTCTGTTGTCGATATTTTTGTTACTCCAATGGATGGTAGCCTTGTCATTATGGAAGGTAGTGTGTTGTCAATATTTTTGTTACTCCTATGGATGGTAGCCTTGTCACTATGGAAGGTGGTCTATTGTCGAGATTTTTGATACTCCAATGGATGGTAGCCATGTCATTATATAAGGTAGTCTATTGTAGAGATTTTTGTTACTCCAATGGATGGTAGCCTTGTCATTATGGAAGGTAGTCTGTTGTCGATATTTTTGTTACTCCAATGGATGGTAGCCTTATCATTATGGAAGGTAGTCTGTTGTCGAGCATTTTTGTTACTCCAATGGATGGTAGCCTTGTCATTCTGGAAGATAGTGTGTCGTTGAGATTTCAGTTACTCCAATGGATGGTAGCCTTGTCATTACGGAAGGTAATATGTTGTCAATATTTTTGTTACTCCTATAAATGGTAGCCTTGTCACTATGGAAGGTAGTCTGTTTTCGAGATTTTCATTACTCTAATGGATGGCTGCCTTGTCATTATGGAAGGTAGCCTTGTGTCGATATTTTTGTTACTCCAATGGATGGTAGCCTTGTCTTTATGGAAGGTACTTTGTTGTTGATATCTTTGTTACTCCAATGGATGGTATCCTTGTCATCATGGAAGGTAGTGTGTTGTCGAGATTTTTGTTACTCCAATGGATGGTAGCCTTATCATTATGGAAGGTAGTCTGTTGTCGAGCATTTTTGTTACTCCAATGGATGGTAGCCTTGTCATTCTGGAAGATAGTGTGTCGTTGAGATTTCAGTTACTCCAATGGATGGTAGCCTTGTCATTACGGAAGGTAATCTGTTGTCAATATTTTTGTTACTCCTATAGATGGTAGCCTTGTCACTATGGAAGGTAGTCTGTTGTCGAGCATTTTTGTTACACCAATGGATGGTAGCCTTGTCATTTTGGAAGATAGTGTGTCGTTGAGATTTCAGTTACTCCAATGGATGGTAGCCTTGTCATTATGGAAGGTAGTTTGTTGTCGAGATTTTCGGTACTCCTATAGATGGTATCCTTGTCACTATGAAAGGTAGTATGTTGTTGAGTTTTTCATTACTCTAATGGATGGTAGCCTTGTCATTATGGAAGGTAGTCTGTTGTCGATATTTTTGTTACTCCAATGGATGGTAGCCTTGTCATTATGGAAGGTAGTGTGTTGTCAATATTTTTGTTACTCCTATGGATGGTAGCCTTGTCACTATGGAAGGTGGTCTATTGTCGAGATTTTTGATACTCCAATGGATGGTAGCCATGTCATTATATAAGGTAGTCTATTGTAGAGATTTTTGTTACTCCAATGGATGGTAGCCTTGTCATTATGGAAGGTAGTCTGTTGTCGATATTTTTGTTACTCCAATGGATGGTAGCCTTATCATTATGGAAGGTAGTCTGTTGTCGAGCATTTTTGTTACTCCAATGGATGGTAGCCTTGTCATTCTGGAAGATAGTGTGTCGTTGAGATTTCAGTTACTCCAATGGATGGTAGCCTTGTCATTACGGAAGGTAATATGTTGTCGATATTTTTGTTACTCCTATAAATGGTAGCCTTGTCACTATGGAAGGTAGTCTGTTTTCGAGATTTTCATTACTCTAATGGATGGTTGCCTTGTCATTATGGAAGGTAGCCTTGTGTCGATATTTTTGTTACTCCAATGGATGGTAGCCTTGTCTTTATGGAAGGTACTTTGTTGTTGATATCTTTGTTACTCCAATGGATGGTATCCTTGTCATCATGGAAGGTAGTGTGTTGTCGAGATTTTTGTTACTCCAATGGATGGTAGCCTTGTCATTATTGAAGGTAGTCTGTTGTTCGAATTTTTGTTACTCAAATGGATGGTAGCCTTGTCATTATAAAAGGTATTCAGTTGTCAAGATTTTTGTTACTCCAATGGATGGTAGTCTTGTCATTATGGAAGGTAGTCTGTTGTCGAGATTTTTGTTACTATAATGGATGGTAGCTTTGTCTATATTGAAGGTAGTCTGTTGTCGATATTTTTGTTACTACAATGGATGGTAGCCTTGTCATTATGGAAGGTAGTCTGTTGTTGAAATTTTTGTTACTCCAATGGATGGTAGCCTTGGCATTATGGAAGGTAGTCTATTGTTTAGATTTTTGATACGGCAATGGATGGTAGCCTTGTCATGATGGAAGGTAGTCTGTTGTCGAGATTTTTGTTATTCTAATGGATGGTAGCCTTGTAATTATGGAAGGTAGTTTATTATAGAGATTTTCATTACTCCAATGGATGGTAGCCTTATCATTATGGAAGGTAGTCTATTGTCGATATTTTTGTTACTCCTATGGATGGTAGCCTTGTCACTATGGAAGGTAGTCTATTGTCGAGATCTTTGTTACTCCAATGGATGGTAGCCTTGTCATCATGGAAGGTAGTGTGTTGTCGATAGTTTTGTTACTCCAATGGATGGTAGCCTTTTCATTATAAAAGGTATCCAGTTGTCATGATTTTTGTTACTCTAATGGATGTTAGTCATGTTATTATGCAAGGTAGTCTGTCGTCGAGATTTTTGTTACTATAATGGATGGTAGCTTTGTCTATATGGAAGGTAGTATGTTGTCGATATTTTTGTTACTCCAATGGATGGTAGCCTTGTAATTATGGAAGAAAGTTTATTATAGAGATTTTCATTTCTCCAATGGATGGTAGCCTTATCATTATGGAAGGTAGTCTATTATCGATATTTTTGTTACTCCAATGGATGGTAGCCTTGTCATTATGGAAGGTAGTCTATTGTTCTAATTTTTGTTACTCAAATGGATGGTAGCCTTGTAATTATAAAAGGTATTCAGTTGTCATGATTTTTGTTACTCTAATGAGTGTTAGTCTTGTCATTATGCAAGGTAGTTTGTTGTCGAGATTATTGTTACTATAATGGATTGTAGCTTTGTCTATATGGAAGGTAGTCTGTTGTCGATATTTTTGTTACTACAATGGATCGTAGCCTTGTAATTATGGAAGGTAGTCTGTTGATGAGATTTTGGTTACTCCAATGGATGGTAGCCTTGGCATTATGGAAAGTAGTCTGTTGTTCAGATTTTTGATAATGCATTCGATGGTAGCCTTGACATTATGGAAGGTAGACTGTTGTCGAGATATTTGTTATTCTAATGGATGGTAGCCTAGTTATTATGGAAGGTAGTATGTTGTCGATATTTTTGTTACTCCAATGGATGGAAGCCTTGTCATTATGGAAGATAGTGTGTTGTTAATATTTTTGTTACTCCAATGGAAGGTAGTCTATTATAGAGATTTTCGTTATTCCAATGGATGGTAGCCTTGTCATTATGGATGATAGTGTGTCATTGAGATTTCAGTTACTCCAATGGATGGTAGCCTTGTCATTCTAGAAGGTAGTATGTTGTCGAGATTTTTGTTACTCCTATAGATGGTATCCTTGTCACTATGGAAGTTAGTCTGTTGTCGAGATTTTCGTTACAACAATGGATGGTAGTCTTGTCATTATGGAAGGTAGTCTGTTGTCGATATTTTTGTTACTCCAATGGATGGTAGCCTTGTCATTATGGAAGGTACTCTGTTGTCGATATCTTTGTTACTCCAATGCATCGTAGCCTTGTCATCATTGAAGGTAGTGTGTTGTCGAGATTTTTGTTACTCCAATGGATGGTAGCCTTGTAATTATGGAAGGTAGTCTGTTGTTCGAATTTTTGTTACTCAAATAGATGGTAGCCTTTTCATTATAAAAGGTATTCAGTTGTCAAGATTTTTGTTACTCCAATGGATGGTAGTCTTGTCATTATGGAAGGTAGTCTGTTGTCGATATTTTGGTTACTATAATGGATGGTAGCTTTTTCTATATTGAAGGTAGTCTGTTGTCGATATTTTTATTACTACGATGGATGGGAGCCTTGTCATTATGGAAAGTAGTCTGTTGTTGAAATTTTTGTTACTCCAATGGATGTTAGTCTTGGCATTATGGAAGGTAGTCTGTTGTTTAGATTTTTGATATAGCATTGGATGGTAGCCTTGTCATTATGGAAGGTAGTCTGTTGTCGATATTTTTGTTATTCTAATGGATGGTGGCCTTGGCATTCTGGAAGGTAGTATGTGGTCGATATTTTTGTTACTCCAATGGATGGAAGCCTTGTCATTATGGAAGGTAGTCTGTTGTCGAGATTTTTGTTACTCCAATGGATGGTAGCCTTGTAATTATGGAAGGTAGTTTATTATAGAGATTTTCATTACTCCAATGGATGGTAGCCTTATCATTATGGAAGGTAGTCTATTGTCGATATTTTTGTTACTTCTATGGATGGAAGCCTTGTCACTATGGAAGGTAGTCTATTGTCGAGATCTTTGTTACTCCAATGGATGGTAGCCTTGTCATCATGGAAGGTAGTGTGTTGTCGATAGTTTTGTTACTCCAATGGATGGTAGCCTTTTCATTATAAAAGGTATCCAGTTGTCATGATTTTCGTTACTCCAATGGATGTTAGTCATGTTATTATGCAAGGTAGTCTGTCGTCGAGATTTTTGTTACTATAATGGATGGTAGCTTTCTCTATATGGAAGGTAGTCTGTTGTCGATATTTTTGTTACTCCAATAGATGGTAGCCTTGTAATTATGGAAGGTAGTTTATTATAGAGATTTTCATTACTCCAATGGATGGTAGCCTTATCATTATGGAAGGTAGTCTATTATCGATATTTTTGTTACTCCAATGGATGGTAGCCTTGTCATTTTGGAAGGTACTCTATTGTCGATATCTTTGTTACTCACATGGATGGTAGCCTTGTCATCATGGAAGGTAGTGTGTTGTCGAGATTTTTGTTACTCCAATGGATGGTAGCCTTGTCATTATGGAAGGTAGTCTGTTGTTCTAATTTTTGTTACTCAAATGGATGGTAGCCTTGTCATTATAAAAGGTATTCAGTTGTCATGATTTTTGTTACTCTAATGGATGTTAGTCTTGTCATTATGCAAGGTAGTTTGTTGTCGAGATTTTTGTTACTATAATGGATTGTAGCTTTGTCTATATGGAAGGTAGTCTGTTGTCGATATTTTTGTTACTACAATTGATGGTAGCCTTGTAATTATGGAAGGTAGTCTGTTGATGAGATTTTGGTTACTCCAATGGATGGTAGCCTTGGCATTATGGAAAGTAGTCTTTTGTTCAGATTTTTGATACTACATTCGATGGTAGCCTTGACATTATGGAAGGTAGACTGTTGTCGAGATTTTTGTTCTTCTAATGGATGGTAGCCTAGTTATTATGGAAGGTAGTATGTGGTCGATATTTTTGTTACTCCACTGGATGGAAGCCTTGTCATTATGGAAGATAGTGTGTTGTTAATATTTTTGTTACTCCAATGGAAGGTAGTCTATTGTAGAGATTTTCGTTATTCCAATGGATGGTAGCCTTGTCATTATGGATGATAGTGTGTCATTGAGATTTCAGTTACTCCAATGGATGGTAGCCTTGTCATTCTAGAAGGTAGTATGTTGTCGAGATTTTTGTTACTCCTATAGATGGTAGCCTTGTCACTATGGAAGTTAGTCTGTTGTCGAGATTTTCGTTATAACAATGGATGGTAGACTTGTCATTATGGAAGGTAGTCTGTTGTCGATATTTTTGTTACTCCAATGGATGGTAGCCTTGTCATTATGGAAGGTACTCTGTTGTTGATATCTTTGTTACTCCAATGCATCGTAGCCTTGTCATCATGGAAGGTAGTGTGTTGTCGAGATTTTAGTTACTCCAATGGATGGTAGCCTTGTAATTATGGAAGGTAGTCTGTTGTTCGAATTTTTGTTACTCAAATGGATGGTAGCCTTTTCATTATAAAAGGTATTCAGTTGTCAAGATTTTTGTTACTCCAATGGATGGTAGTCTTGTCATTATGGAAGGTAGTCTGTTGTCGATATTTTGGTTACTATAATGGATGGTAGCTTTTTCTATATTGAAGGTAGTCTGTTGTCGATATTTTTGTTACTACGATGGATGGGAGCGTTGTCATTATGGAAAGTAGTCTGTTGTTGAAATTTTTGTTACTCCAATGGATGTTAGCCTTGGCATTATGGAAGGTAGTCTGTTGTTTAGATTTTTGATACTGCATTGGATGGTAGCCTTGTCATTATGGAAGGTAGTCTGTTGTCGATATTTTTGTTATTCTAATGGATGGTAGCCTAGTTATTATGGAAGGTAGTATGTGGTCGATATTTTAGTTACTCCAATGGATGGAAGCCTTGTCACTATGTAAGGTAGTCTATTGTCAAGATTTTTGTTACTCCAATGGACGGTAGCCTTGTCATTATGGAAGGTAGTTTATTATAGAGATTTTCATTACTCCAATGGACGGTAGCCTTGTCATTATGGAAGGTAGTCTATTGTCGATATTTTTGTTACTCCAATGGATGGTAGCGTTGTCATTATGGAAGGTACTCTGTTGACGATATCTTTGTTACTCCAATGGATGGTAGCCTTCCATCATGGAAGGTAGTGTGTTGTCGAGTTTTTTGTTACTCCAATGGATGGTAGCCTTGTCATTATGGAAGGCAGTTTGTTGTTCGAATTTTTGTTACTCCAATGAATGGTAGCCTTATCATTATAAAAAGGTATTCAGTTGTCATGATTTTTGTTACTCCAATGGATGTTAGTCTTGTCATTATGCAATGTAGTCTGTTGTCGAGATTTTTGTTACTATAATGGATGGTACCTTTGTCTATATGGGAGGTAGACTGTTGTCGATATTGTTGCTCCTACAATGGATGGTAGCCTTGTAATTATGGAAGGTACTATGTTGTTGAGATTTTTGTTACTCCAATGGATGGTAGCCTTGGCATTATGGAAAGTAGTCTGTTGTTCAGATTTTTGATACTGCATTCAATGGTAGCCTTGTCATTATGGAAGGTAGTCTGTTGCCGAGATTTTTGTTATTCTAATGGATGGTAGCCTAGTTATTATGGAAGGTAGTATGTGGTTGATATTTTTGTTACTCCAATGGATGGAAGCCTTGTCATTACGGAAGGTAGTGTGTTGTTAATATTTTTGTTACTCCAATGGATGGTAGTCTATTGTAGAGATTTTCGTTATTCCAATGGATGGTAGCCTTGTCATTATGGAAGATAGCATGAAGTTGAGATTTCAGTTACTCCAATTGATTGTAGCCTTGTCAGTATGGAAGGTAGTCCGTTGTCGAGATTTTCGTTACTCCAATGGATGGTAACCTTGTCATTATGGAAGGTAGTTTATTATAGAGATTTTCATTACTCCAATGGACGATAGCCTTGTCATTATGGAAGGTAGTCTATTATCGATATTTTTGTTACTCCAATGGATGGTAGCCTTGTCATTATGGAAGGTAGTCTGTTGTTCGAATTTTTGTTACTCAAATGGTTGGTAGCCTTTTCATTATACAAGGTATTCAGTTGTCAAGATTTTTGTTACTCCAATGGATGGTAGTCTTGTCATTATGGAAGGTAGTCTGTTGTCGATATTTTGGTTACTATAATGGATGGTAGCTTTTTCTATATTGAAGGTAGTCTGTTGTCGATATTTTTGTTACTACGATGGATGGGAGCGTTGTCATTATGGAAAGTAGTCTGTTGTTGAAATTTTTGTTACTCCAATGGATGTTAGCCTTGGCATTATGGAAGGTAGTCTGTTGTTTAGATTTTTGATACTGCATTGGATGGTAGCCTTGTCATTATGGAAGGTAGTCTGTTGTCGATATTTTTGTTATTCTAATGGATGGTAGCCTAGTTATTATGGAAGGTAGTATGTGGTCGATATTTTTGTTACTCCAATGGATGGAAGCCTTGTCATTATGGAAGGTAGTCTGTTGTCAATATTTTTGTTACTCCTATGGATGGTAGCTTTGTCACTATGGAAGGTAGTCTATTGTCAAGATTTTTGTTACTCCAATGGACGGTAGCCTTGTCATTATGGAAGGTAGTTTATTATAGAGATTTTCATTACTCCAATGGACGGTAGCCTTGTCATTATGGAAGGTAGTCTATTGTCGATATTTTTGTTACTCCAATGGATGGTAGCGTTGTCATTATGGAAGGTACTCTGTTGACGATATCTTTGTTACTCCAATGGATGGTAGCCTTCCATCATGGAAGGTAGTGTGTTGTCGAGTTTTTGGTTACTCCAATGGATGGTAGCCTTGTCATTATGGAAGGCAGTTTGTTGTTCGAATTTTTGTTACTCCAATGAATGGTAGCCTTATCATTATAAAAAGGTATTCAGTTGTCATGATTTTTGTTACTCCAATGGATGTTAGTCTTGTCATTATGCAATGTAGTCTGTTGTCGAGATTTTTGTTACTATAATGGATGGTACCTTTGTCTATATGGGAGGTAGTCTGTTGTCGATATTTTTGCTCCTACAATGGATGGTAGCCTTGTAATTATGGAAGGTACTATGTTGTTGAGATTTTTGTTACTCCAATGGATGGTAGCCTTGGCATTATGGAAAGTAGTCTGTTGTTCAGATTTTTGATACTGCATTCAATGGTAGCCTTGTCATTATGGAAGGTAGTCTGTTGCCGAGATTTTTGTTATTCTAATGGATGGTAGCCTAGTTATTATGGAAGGTAGTATGTGGTTGATATTTTTGTTACTCCAATGGATGGAAGCCTTGTCATTACGGAAGGTAGTGTGTTGTTAATATTTTTGTTACTCCAATGGATGGTAGTCTATTGTAGAGATTTTCGTTATTCCAATGGATGGTAGCCTTGTCATTATGGAAGATAGCATGAAGTTGAGATTTCAGTTACTCCAATTGATTGTAGCCTTGTCAGTATGGAAGGTAGTCCGTTGTCGAGATTTTCGTTACTCCAATGGATGGTAACCTTGTCATTATGGAAGGTAGTTTATTATAGAGATTTTCATTACTCCAATGGACGATAGCCTTGTCATTATGGAAGGTAGTCTATTGTCGATATTTTTGTTACTCCAATGGATGGTAGCCTTGTCATTATGGAAGGTAGTCTGTTGTTTGAATTTTTGTTACTCAAATGGATGGTAGCCTTTTCATTATACAAGGTATTCAGTTGTCAAGATTTTTGTTACTCCAATGGATGGTAGTCTTGTCATTATGGAAGGTAGTCTGTTGTTGATATTTTTGTTACTATAATGGATGGTAGTTTTGTCTATATTGAAGGTAGTCTGTTGTCGATATTTTTGTTACTACGATGGATTGGAGCCTTGTCATTATGGAAAGTAGTCTGTTGTTGAAATTTTTGTTACTCCAATGGATGGTAGCCTTGGCATTATGGAAGGTAGTTTGTTGTTTAGATTTTTGATACTACATTGGATGGTAGCCTTGTAATTATGGAAGGTAGTCTGTTGTCGAGATTTTTGTTATTCTAATGGATGGTAGCCTAGTTATTATGGAAGGTAGTATGTGGTCGATATTTTTGTTACTCCAATGGATGGAAGCCTTGTCATTATGGAAGGTAGTCTGTTGTCAATATTTTTGTTACTCCTATGGATGGTAGCTTTGTCACTATGGAAGGTAGTCTATTGTCGAGATTTTTGTTACTCCAATGGACGGTAGCCTTGTCATTATGGAAAGTAGTCTGTTGTTCATATTTTTGATACTGCATTCGATGGATGCCTTGTCATTATGGAAGCTAGTCTGTTGTCGAGATTTTTGTTATTCTAATGGATGGTAGCCTAGTTATTATGGAAGGTAGTATGTGGTCGATATTTTTGTTACTCCAATGGATGGAAGCCTTGTCATTATGGAAGATAGTGTGTTGTTAATATTTTTGTTACTCTAATGGAAGGTAGTCTATTGTAGAGATTTTCGTTATTCCAATGGATGGTAGCCTTGTCATTATGGATGATAGTGTGTCATTGAGATTTCAGTTACTCCAATGGATGGTAGCCTTGTCATTCTAGAAGGTAGTATGTTGTCGAGATTTTTGTTACTCCTATAGATGGTAGCCTTGTCACTATGGAAGTTAGTCTGTTGTCGAGATTTTCGTTACAACAATGGATGGTAGACTTGTCATTATGGAAGGTAGTCTGTTGTCGATATTTTTGTTACTCCAATGGATGGTAGCCTTGTCATTATGGAAGGTACTCTGTTGTCGATATCTTTGTTACTCCAATGCATCGTAGCCTTGTCATCATGGAAGGTAGTGTATTGTCGAGATTTTTGTTACTCCAATGGATTGTAGCCTTGTAATTATGGAAGGTAGTCTGTTGTTCGAATTTTTGTTACTCAAATGGATGGTAGCCTTTTCATTATAAAAGGTATTCAGTTGTCAAGATTTTTGTTACTCCAATGGATGGTAGTCTTGTCATTATGGAAGGTAGTATGTTGTTGATATTTTGGTTACTATAATGGATGGTAGCTTTTTCTATATTGAAGGTAGTCTGTTGTCGATATTTTCGTTACTACGATGGATGGGAGCCTTGTCATTATGGAAAGTAGTCTGTTGTTGAAATTTTTGTTACTCAAATGGATGTTAGCCTTGGCATTATGGAAGGTAGTCTGTTGTTTAGATTTTTTATACTGCATTGGATGGTAGCCATGTCATTATGGAAGGTAGTCTGTTGTCGATATTTTTGTTATTCTAATGGATGGTAGCCTAGTTATTATGGAAGGTAGTATGTGGTCGATATTTTTGTTACTCCAATGGATGGAAGCCTTGTCATTATAGAAGGTAGTCTGTTGTCAATATTTTTGTTACTCCTATGGATGGTAGCTTTGTCACTATGGAAGGTAGTCTATTGTCAAGATTTTTGTTACTCCAATGGACGGTAGCCTTGTCATTATGGAAGGTAGTTTATTATAGAGATTTTCATTACTCCAATGGACGGTAGCCTTGTCATTATGGAAGGTAGTCTATTGTCGATATTTTTGTTACTCCAATGGATGGTAGCCTTGTCATTATGGAAGGTACTCTGTTGACGATATCTTTGTTACTCCAATGGATGGTAGCCTTCCATCATGGAAGGTAGTGTGTTGTCGAGTTTTTTGTTACTCCAATGGATGGTAGCCTTGTCATTATGGAAGGCAGTTTGTTGTTCGAATTTTTGTTACTCCAATGGATGGTAGCCTTATCATTATAAAAGGTATTCAGTTGTCATGATTTTTGTTACTCCAATGGATGTTAGTCTTGTCATTATGCAAGGTAGTCTGTTGTCGAGATTTTTGTTACTATAATGGATGATACCTTTGTCTATATGGGAGGTAGTCTGTTGTCGATATTTTTGCTCCTACAATGGATGGTAGCCTTGTAATTATGGAAGGTAGTATGTTGTTGAGATTTTTGTTACTCCAATGGATGGTAGCCTTGGCATTATGGAAAGTAGTATGTTGTTCAGATTTTTGATACTGCATTCAATGGTAGCCTTGTCATTATGGAAGGTAGTCTGTTGCCGAGATTTTTGTTATTCTAATGGATGGTAGCCTAGTTATTATGGAAGGTAGTATGTGGTTGATATTTTTGTTACTCCAATGGATGGAAGCCTTGTCATTAAGGAAGGTAGTGTGTTGTTAATATTTTTGTTACTCCAATGGATGGTAGTCTATTGTAGAGATTTTCGTTATTCCAATGGATGGTAGCCTTGTCATTATGGAAGATAGCATGAAGTTGAGATTTCAGTTACTCCAATTGATTGTAGCCTTGTCAGTATGGAAGGTAGTCCGTTGTCGAGATTTTCGTTACTCCAATGGATGGTAACCTTGTCATTATGGAAGGTAGTTTATTATAGAGATTTTCATTACTCCAATGGACGATAGCCTTGTCATTATGGAAGGTAGTCTATTGTCGATATTTTTGTTACTCCAATGGATGGTAGCCTTGTCATTATGGAAGGTAGTCTGTTGTTCGAATTTTTGTTACTCAAATGGATGGTAGCCTTTTCATTATACAAGGTATTCAGTTGTCAAGATTTTTGTTACTCCAATGGATGGTAGTCTTGTCATTATGGAAGGTAGTCTGTTGTTGATATTTTTGTTACTATAATGGATGGTAGCTTTGTCTATATTGAAGGTAGTCTGTTGTCGATATTTTTGTTACTACGATGGATTGGAGCCTTGTCATTATGGAAAGTAGTCTGTTGTTGAAATTTTTGTTACTCCAATGGATGGTAGCCTTGGCATTATGGAAGGTAGTTTGTTGTTTAGATTTTTGATACTACATTGGATGGTAGCCTTGTAATTATGGAAGGTAGTCTGTTGTCGAGATTTTTGTTATTCTAATGGATGGTAGCCTAGTTATTATGGAAGGTAGTATGTGGTCGATATTTTTGTTACTCCAATGGATGGAAGCCTTGTCATTATGGAAGGTAGTCTGTTGTCAATATTTTTGTTACTCCTATGGATGGTAGCTTTGTCACTATGGAAGGTAGTCTATTGTCGAGATTTTTGTTACTCCAATGGACGGTAGCCTTGTCATTATGGAAAGTAGTCTGTTGTTCATATTTTTGATACTGCATTCGATGGATGCCTTGTCATTATGGAAGGTAGTCTGTTGTCGAGATTTTTGTTATTCTAATGGATGGTAGCCTAGTTATTATGGAAGGTAGTATGTGGTCGATATTTTTGTTATTCCAATGGATGGAAGCCTTGTCATTATGGAAGATAGTGTGTTGTTAATATTTTTGTTACTCTAATGGAAGGTAGTCTATTGTAGAGATTTTCGTTATTCCAATGGATGGTAGCCTTGTCATTATGGATGATAATGTGTCATTGAGATTTCAGTTACTCCAATGGATGGTAGCCTTGTCATTCTAGAAGGTAGTATGTTGTCAAGATTTTTGTTACTCCTATAGATGGTAGCCTTGTCACTATGGAAGTTAGTCTGTTGTCGAGATTTTCGTTACAACAATGGATGGTAGACTTGTCATTATGGAAGGTAGTCTGTTGTCGATATTTTTGTTACTCCAATGGATGGTAGCCTTGTCATTATGGAAGGTACTCTGTTGTCGATATCTTTGTTACTCCAATGCATCGTAGCCTTGTCATCATGGAAGGTAGTGTATTGTCGAGATTTTTGTTACTCCAATGGATTGTAGCCTTGTAATTATGGAAGGTAGTCTGTTGTTCGAATTTTTGTTACTCAAATGGATGGTAGCCTTTTCATTATAAAAGGTATTCAGTTGTCAAGATTTTTGTTACTCCAATGGATGGTAGTCTTGTCATTATGGAAGGTAGTCTGTTGTTGATATTTTGGTTACTATAATGGATGGTAGCTTTTTCTATATTGAAGGTAGTCTGTTGTCGATATTTTTGTTACTACGATGTATGGGAGCCTTGTCATTATGGAAAGTAGTATGTTGTTGAAATTTTTGTTACTCCAATGGATGTTAGCCTTGGCATTATGGAAGGTAGTCTGTTGTTTAGATTTTTGATACTGCATTGGATGGTAGCCTTGTCATTATGGAAGGTAGTCTGTTGTCGATATTTTTGTTATTCTAATGGATGGTAGCCTAGTTATTATGGAAGGTAGTATGTGGTCGATATTTTTGTTACTCCAATGGATGGAAGCCTTGTCATTATGGAAGGTAGTCTGTTGTCAATATTTTTGTTACTCCTATGGATGGTAGCTTTGTCACTATGGAAGGTAGTCTATTGTCAAGATTTTTGTTACTCCAATGGACGGTAGCCTTGTCATTATGGAAGGTAGTTTATTATAGAGATTTTCATTACTCCAATGGACGGTAGCCTTGTCATTATGGAAGGTAGTCTATTGTCGATATTTTTGTTACTCCAATGGATGGTAGCCTTGTCATTATGGAAGGTACTCTGTTGACGATATCTTTGTTACTCCAATGGATGGTAGCCTTCCATCATGGAAGGTAGTGTGTTGTCGAGTTTTTTGTTACTCCAATGGATAGTAGCCTTGTCATTATGGAAGGCAGTTTGTTGTTCGAATTTTTGTTACTCCAATGGATGGTAGCCTTATCATTATAAAAGGTATTCAGTTGTCATGATTTTTGTTACTCCAATGGATGTTAGTCTTGTCATTATGCAAGGTAGTATGTTGTCGAGATTTTTGTTACTATAATGGATGATACCTTTGTCTATATGGGAGGTAGTCTGTTGTCGATATTTTTGCTCCTACAATGGATGGTAGCCTTGTAATTATGGAAGGTAGTATGTTGTTGAGATTTTTGTTACTCCAATGGATGGTAGCCTTGGCATTATGGAAAGTAGTTTGTTGTTCATATTTTTGATACTGCATTCAATGGTAGCCTTGTCATTATGGAAGGTAGTCTGTTGCCGAGATTTTTGTTATTCTAATGGATGGTAGCCTAGTTATTATGGAAGGTAGTATGTGGTTGATATTTTTGTTACTCCAATGGATGGAAGCCTTGTCATTACGGAAGGTAGTGTGTTGTTAATATTTTTGTTACTCCAATGGATGGTAGTCTATTGTAGAGATTTTCGTTATTCCAATGGATGGTAGCCTTGTCATTACGGAAGATAGCATGAAGTTGAGATTTCAGTTACTCCAATTGATTGTAGCCTTGTCAGTATGGAAGGTAGTCCGTTGTCGAGATTTTCGTTACTCCAATGGATGGTAACCTTGTCATTATAGAAGGTAGTTTATTATAGAGATTTTCATTACTCCAATGGACGGTAGCCTTGTCATTATGGAAGGTAGTCTATTGTCGATATTTTTGTTACTCCAATGGATGGTAGCCTTGTCATTATGGAAGGTAGTTTGTTGTTCGAATTTTTGTTACTCAAATGGATGGTAGCCTTTTCATTATACAAGGTATTCAGTTGTCAAGATTTTTGTTACTCCAATGTATGGTAGTCTTGTCATTATGGAAGGTAGTCTGTTGTTGATATTTTTGTTACTATAATGGATGGTAGCTTTGTCTATATTGAAGGTAGTCTGTTGTCGATATTTTTGTTACTACGATGGATTGGAGCCTTGTCATTATGGAAAGTAGTCTGTTGTTGAAATTTTTGTTACTCCAATGGATGGTAGCCTTGGCATTATGGAAGGTAGTTTGTTGTTTAGATTTTTGATACTACATTGGATGGTAGCCTTGTAATTATGGAAGGTAGTCTGTTGTCGAGATTTTTGTTATTCTAATTGATGGTAGCCTAGTTATTATGGAAGGTTGAAATTCCGGGAATGTCACAGACTCAGAATGTCTAATGGAATGTTAAGACCTCTGATCTGACATTAAGCGCTGTACAAGTAGACTAGGTTGTACTTTTGATATCTGTTCTACAACAGTCACTGGACTAACATACCAGAGCCAGCAACACGCAGGTTCTGATTTAATGAAGTTCAGAACAGTTAAGGTTAATCTTATACATTGATGTTACGAGGAATGCTGTGACATCAAGGTAAATAACCAATACAGAAAGTAAATAACACACAGAATTGTTCACCCAGTTCGGTTCAACCAACCTACATCTGGGGGCTTCCAAGCCAGGGATAAAGTTCACTATTAGTAGTATCAATTCAAAGACCCTACAGCCAACACACCCGTTGACAGCCTTCTCACTTAATCACTACCTAATGACACTTTTACCTAAGATCCAATCCTAGATATGAGACCCCTCTCACTCCCCCTCAATCACCGCAGTGATAACCTTCTATAGTACTTAAACTGTTCAGAAGATACACTTCCATTACACATCTTGATCATGCTTAAAAGCTTCAATCAAGTACAATGCATACATCCTTTAACCTACAGGTTTCAAGGAGTATGGTGACCATCCCACAGCCCGGGTGGTTCACAACTAGCCCTAAGTGATTACATCTTGTCAATCAGCGAACCAACTAAATTAGGTTACAATGCTTCTATTTATAACCCTCTTTACCCAACTGGATTTGGGCCTTCACATGACAGCAATGCAGCTCTAACAACCTGCATAAAATAAGCAGAAGACTTCTGCTACAAGTTAGGTCTTCAATCGAGCTTTTCTCCTTATCCTTAGCTTCTGATTGAATCTTCTAGGGCTCCACGTATGCCTTTAATTTTCGCTACTTGTTATGCATTCTATTTGGCAGAATATTCTGCATAACTTTAGGAACAGAACTGCATCAGTCTTGACAGTTCAGTAGCTTGATGTCTGATATGATGTTATGACATCTCTTGAGACATGTTGTTCCAGAGCATGTTTAGGCATTTACAATAGAATTTTCAGGCTGTTCCTATTGTACATTACATTGCATTATTGTTGCTATTTGTTTTACAAGAGATGAGCCAATCCCAAACGAAGGCACTTACAATCTCCCCCTTTGGCTAATTTTGGCTAAAACAAATACAACAATAATACTCACCATTCAGGACCTCTTGTGGCACAGGAGGAAGAGGATGCACCTTATTCCCTTTTAGACCACGAACCATTTCTTGTCACTGATGGTGGAAAAAGAGGACCGTGGGAGATAAACTATCCTTTCAGAGGCATCAGAGAACCTTTAAGGAGTGACCAGAATATCTCCCTTGTAACTCAGAACACAGGTCACAACTGTGTTCATAACTCAGATCACAAGTCACAAAGAAATTCACGCCATTTGAATTTCTGCTGAGTTTGTGACAAGTCTTTGTGATCAAAATTTTGAGTAGTAGCTGCTGCAACGAGGACAGTTTCTAACAGTACTCCTTTCTCCCCCTTTTTGGCCAAAAATTGCCAAAGAAAGCCCTCACAAAACCAGATCCAAGAACAGTTTTCCCAAATCCGTATAAACCCCATGATGGTTGTGAGAGAAAAGAATGTGTGACAGGAGGTTATATAAGGAGATACCAGGTTCAAAAAGATGGTAATATAAAATCTTGGTCAAGGATACCTGTTAGAGCATGTGCACATTTCAGACTGACTGTGCATGTATTGTTTGTTTCTGTCAATACCACAAAAAGATCCAGTCCTAATACATGCATAAATTTTGGTCAAAGTAATTCCTGAATAAAATCAGCCTTTGACCCATTTTCGGGACTGAAGATTTATTCCTTCTAGGAAACAGACTACCAATGACGTGGCGAAGTTATTTTCCCGTATTCTTCTTGATTTCCCCAAGGTTGCAATGTCGTTGATAATGTCATGACACTTACTTAGACATTACCTTGCATTTTTCAACAGCAGCCTTCTTTTTACTTCTCTCATTTAGGCACAGAGAGGGGCACTTTAACCAGCTAGTAGCAAGAGATTTTAAGCATGGCCATCACTCATGCTTTGTGTTGCTGAGATTCAATACACCAAAAGACTCTAAATTCTTCTGATCTTCCATTCACTAGTAGTTGTTGGAGCTAGTGAAGTCTGATTTGCTAGACCAATTTGCTATTGATAAGATCTGAATCTTCCAAGTTGCTCCAAAAGTATCAAAACTGCCACTTATGATACTTTTAAGAGTTTGCTATTGATAAGAGCAATTCTTCAATCTCCTGTTGTTGAGACATTATCCATGACTTCACAATGTCATATTATCAGAACACATAAACATCAGCATACCACTGCCCTCTTCTGACTTCTGATCTTCAGATTAAGTCCAACATTACAGAATCTCCCTTCAATGTATATTGTAATTGGAAAGGTGCAACACTCAGTGACTTCCCTTGTTAAGGCCAATCAAAACAGTGGCGTGGAAACCAGTAGCACTAGCTCTGAGGTGGTAACTTCAAGCACCCTGAACTAGTCTTAGAATAGTAAGAACATCTCTGATTCATGCCCTTGCGCTTCCACACTTATCATGTCTCTCATGTAGCCATAGTCTGAAACCAACCTCCAACCTTCTTAGTGTGCTTACAAGCTTTACTAAGATTTAGACTTTCTAGAAGGATTATCCTTTGATCATGTCATCCTTCTGTATAATATATTTACTAGTAGTTGCTAATACTAGTAAATTTCTTCAGACCACAACAGTAGTTATGCGTTGTTAAGCATACTTCTTTTAAACACAAGTAGAATCTACTTATTCCAAACCAACAATAAAACTGCCACACTAGAATATTAAGATTCACAGTTCCAAGTCTCTGCCACGGACTTCTAACAATAAATGATGTTACAGCATGAACCTATCTGATTGGATTCTGAAGTTAACATCCAGGGGATTGATGCCCTTTTATATTCCCCATAAGAAAGGTGTGATTACTCACCAGAATATTCTTAGAGAGAAATAAACTCTCTACCAAGTTCTGAGTAATAGGTTCAGAATACAGCCTTGCATACATATTAGACAAACAATTAGTCTCCCATCAAAGTGCTTATATATATATATCTTTATGCAAGATCCTAATGAATACTTAGTCTCCCGTCAAAGTATTCATTATTAGTTAGATTATGCCATCTTCTCAAGGTAGGATAATTATTCTAACAATCTTCTGCTCCATGCATGAAAAACCAACTGCTGAAGCGGCCCTTCGTTTGAGATGATGTTGCACCATCAGATCTGACATTGATCTCAACCATATGAACCTGGCTTATACTATGGTTTTGGATGAACATCCAAAGCAATCAAAGCACACTTTTCTTACATCCTTTATGATCAGACCCACAACAACCACATGACCTGTTCTTATTCCTATCCTCCTTGGAAATCACTAAGATCATGAGAAATAAACCCAAGCATCTTACAGAACAAGGTAAGATGAAATCCCTTTCACATCAGCTTGATCATATTACTGCCTCTGAACAAAGGGTTATCCAACTTCCCTCTTTATGGATACATTGTTGAGCTCTTTACTTTAGACACATAGTAAGTACTCTTTATTTGGAATTTGCCACAGGTTTCAAATTAAGAGTCCTTAGTTTGCTTGCTGTACAAGTTTCAAATTGCCACATTCTGTAACTTGTACTAGAAGAAACTTCATTATCAATCATGAGGATGTTTGATAAGTCTGGAACAACTGAAGTCTTCAATAGTTGTGATGTTGTACATCCTTTTTCATCACGAGCTTTTGATTCTGATTTCCACATATTTATCACAGAATTATTTAATCACACTAGATGTTCCTGACTGATTACTTCTTCATGCTTGCTAAGCATATTTACTTGACTGAAGATCCAGAAATGATGTTCCATCATCCATCACATGAGGGAAAACCTGGAAATCACAGCTTTAAAGTCCTTTTAAGTGCATTTAGCTCAGTACATATACTCCCTTAAACTCATAACTGGAGTAGATGACCTGTTGATCGTGTCCTGATCAATTATTCCAAAACAGATGTCTCCTCTTCCAGATCAGGAGTAGGTTCCAAACATATGTACTCACATTACATGTGTTTAGCACCCAGAACATCTGTTCTTCAACTGGCAGTTGCATGATGTTCTAACATCCTTAAGAACATCAATTCCATCTCCTTGGAACACATTATCCTTGATAATCTTCAAGGTCTTCAAGCAGCTTGCAGATGTATATGAGAATCATTGATCAATTGATACTCATCAACACTTACAATAAAAGCCTTTACGAGTGGACTTGAGGAATTCTCAAATATCTTTGACATTATTGATAGATTGCAAAATCTGCTTACAAATTCTGTTGAAAATAATAACCCTAGAGTTCTTCTTTCACTTTAGGGGTTGTATCAGAAGCTATGCAGCGGAATAGCAGTACTTCAACAGAACCTACACAATGCTTACTCCATATAGCAAGCATGACACATAAGGATTGAAAATAAATCAATCCTACAAGTTGTTTGCTTCTTCACCAAGCAACTTCCTAGACCCAACTCTACAGCCTGGTTAAAAGGAAGCTTTATACACACAGATGATACCTTATCAATATCTTCACTCCCGCATGAAGGTTTTGATAATATTCTTCTTTGTGCTGAATACAGGTTGAACAATGCACTCCAAAGTCTTCACTCCCGCATGAGGTTCAAACACTTTCATCTTCCTTCAACATTGCTGATCAGATTGATCTACTTTCTCCCAAATTGGTCCATCCTCCACTCCTAGGAACCAAACAATATGAACACTACTGGTTCAAACAATATTCTACCTTGTACACAACCGGAAAGTATCCCCCATGGATCTCATCCAGAGACAGACAGGATGCCCGCTCTGATACCAATTGAAATTCCGGGAATGTCACAGACTCAGAATGTCTAATGGAATGTTAATACCTCTGATCTGACATTAAGCGCTGTACAAGTAGACTAGGTTGTACTTTTGATATCTGTTCTACAACAGTCACTGGACTAACATACCAGAGCCAGCAACACGCAGGTTCTGATTTAATGAAGTTCAGAACAGTTAAGGTTAATCTTATACATTGATGTTACGAGGAATGCTGTGACATCAAGGTAAATAACCAATACAGAAAGTAAATAACACACAGAATTGTTCACCCAGTTCGGTTCAACCAACCTACATCTGGGGGCTTCCAAGCCAGGGATAAAGTTCACTATTAGTAGTATCAATTCAAAGACCCTACAGCCAACACACCCGTTGACAGCCTTCTCACTTAATCACTACCTAATGACACTTTTACCTAAGATCCAATCCTAGATATGAGACCCCTCTCACTCCCCCTCAATCACCGCAGTGATAACCTTCTATAGTACTTAAACTGTTCAGAAGATACACTTCCATTACACATCTTGGTCATGCTTAAAAGCTTCAATCAAGTACAATGCATACATCCTTTAACCTACAGGTTTCAAGGAGTATGGTGACCATCCCACAGCCCGGGTGGTTCACAACTAGCCCTAAGTGATTACATCTTGTCAATCAGCGAACCAACTAAATTAGGTTACAATGCTTCTATTTATAACCCTCTTTACCCAGCTGGATTTGGGCCTTCACATGACAGCAATGCAGCTCTAACAACCTGCATAAAATAAGCAGAAGACTTCTGCTACAAGTTAGGTCTTCAATCGAGCTTTTCTCCTTATCCTTAGCTTCTGATTGAATCTTCTAGGGCTCCACGTATGCCTTTAATTTTCGCTACTTGTTATGCATTCTATTTGGCAGAATATTCTGCATAACTTTAGGAACAAAACTGCATCAGTCTTGACAGTTCAGTAGCTTGATGTCTGATATGATGTTATGACATCTCTTGAGACATGTTGTTCCAGAGCATGTTTAGGCATTTACAATAGAATTTTCAGGCTGTTCCTATTGTACATTACATTGCATTATTGTTGCTATTTGTTTTACAAGAGATGAGCCAATCCCAAACGAAGGCACTTACAAAGGTAGTATGTGGTCAATATTTTTGTTACTCCAATGGATGGAAGCCTTGTCATTATGGAAGGTAGTCTGTTGTCAATATTTTTGTTACTCCTATGGATTGTAGCTTTGTCACTATGGAAGGTAGTCTATTGTCGAGATTTTTGTTACTCCAATGGATGGTAGCCTTGGCATTATGGAAGGTAGTTTGTTGTTTAGATTTTTGATACTACATTGGATGGTAGCCTTGTAATTATGGAAGGTAGTCTGTTGTCGAGATTTTTGTTATTCTAATGGATGGTAGCCTAGTTATAATGGAAGGTAGTATGTGGTCGATATTTTTGTTACTCCAATGGATGGAAGCCTTGTCATTATGGAAGATAGTGTGTTGTTAATATTTTTGTTACTCCAATGGAAGGTAGTCTATTGTAGAGATTTTCGTTATTCCAATGGATGGTAGCCTTGTCATTATGGATGATAGTGTGTC
This sequence comes from Vicia faba, assembly GCA_948472305.1. Classification (NCBI taxonomy): domain Eukaryota; kingdom Viridiplantae; phylum Streptophyta; class Magnoliopsida; order Fabales; family Fabaceae; genus Vicia; species Vicia faba. The sequence continues at coordinate 696,060,822 of OX451741.1, forward strand.
ATTGAGATTTCAGTTACTCCAATGGATGGTAGCCTTGTCATTCTAGAAGGTAGTATGTTGTCGAGATTTTTGTTACTCCTATAGATGGTAGCCTTGTCACTATAGAAGTTAGTCTGTTGTCGAGATTTTCGTTACAACAATGGATGGTAGACTTGTCATTATGGAAGGTAGTCTGTTGTCGATATTTTTGTTACTCCAATGGATGGTAGCCTTGTCATTATGGAAGGTACTCTGTTGTCGATATCTTTGTTACTCCAATGCATCGTAGCCTTGTCATCATGGAAGGTAGTGTATTGTCGAGATTTTTGTTACTCCAATGGATTGTAGCCTTGTAATTATGGAAGGTAGTCTGTTGTTCAAATTTTTGTTACTCAAATGGATGGTAGCCTTTTCATTATAAAAGGTATTCAGTTGTCAACATTTTTGTTACTCCAATGGATGGTAGTCTTGTCATTATGGAAGGTAGACTGTTGTTGATATTTTGGTTACTATAATGGATGGTAGCTTTTTCTATATTGAAGGTAGTCTATTGTCGATATTTTTGTTACTACGATGGATGGGAGCCTTGTCATTATAGAAAGTAGTCTGTTGTTGAAATTTTTGTTACTCCAATGGATGTTAGCCTTGGCATTATGGAAGGTAGTCTGTTGTTTAGATTTTTGATACTACATTGGATGGTAGCCTTGTCATTATGGAAGGTAGTCTGTTGTCGATATTTTTGTTATTCTAATGGATGGTAGCCTAGTTATTATGGAAGGTAGTATGTGGTTGATATTTTTATTACTCCAATGGATGGAAGCCTTGTCATTATGGAAGGTAGTCTGTTGTCAATATTTTTGTTACTCCTATGGATGGTAGCTTTGTCACTATGGAAGGTAGTCTATTGTCAAGATTTTTGTTACTCCAATGGACGGTAGCCTTGTCATTATGGAAGGTAGTTTATTATAGAGATTTTCATTACTCCAATGGACGGTAGCCTTGTCATTATGGAAGGTAGTCTATTGTCGATATTTTTGTTACTCCAATGGATGGTAGCCTTGTCATTATGGAAGGTACTCTGTTGACGATATCTTTGTTACTCCAATGGATGGTAGCCTTCCATCATGGAAGGTAGTGTGTTGTCGAGTTTTTTGTTACTCCAATGGATGGTAGCCTTGTCATTATGGAAGGCAGTTTGTTGTTCGAATTTTTGTTACTCCAATGGATGGTAGCCTTATCATTATAAAAGGTATTCAGTTGTCGAGATTTTTGTTACTATAATGGATGATACCTTTGTCTATATGGGAGGTAGTCTGTTGTCGATATTTTTGCTCCTACAATGGATGGTAGCCTTGTAATTATGGAAGGTAGTATGTTGTTGAGATTTTTGTTACTCCAATGGATGGTAGCCTTGGCATTATGGAAAGTAGTCTGTTGATCAGATTTTTGATACTGCATTCAATGGTAGCCTTGTTATTATGGAAGGTAGTCTATTGTCGAGATTTTTGTTATTCTAATGGATGGTAGCCTAGTTATTATGGAAGGTAGTATGTGGTCGATATTTTTGTTACTCCAATGGATGGAAGCCTTGTCATTATGGAAGGTAGTGTGTTGTTAATATTTTTGTTACTCCAATGGATGGTAGTCTATTGTAGAGATTTTCGTTATTCCAATGGATGGTAGCCTTGTCATTATGGAAGATAGTGTGTCGTTGAGATTTCAGTTACTCCAATTGATTGTAGCCTAGTCACTATGGAAGGTAGTCTGTTGTCGAGATTTTTGTTACTCCAATGGATGGTAGCCTTGTCATTATGGAAGGTAGTTTATTATAGAGATTTTCATTACTCCAATGGACGGAAGCCTTGTCATTATGGAAGGTAGTCTGTTGTTCGAATTTTTGTTACTCAAATGGATGGTAGCCTTTTCATTATAAAAGGTATTCAGTTGTCAAGATTTTTGTTACTCCAATGGATGGTAGTCTTGTCATTATGGAAGGTAGTCTGTTTTCGATATTTTTGTTACTATAATGGATGGTAGCCTTGTCTATTATAGAAAGTAGTCTGTTGTTGAAATTTTTGTTACTCCAATGGATGGTAGCCTTGGCATTATGGAAGGTAGTCTGTTGTTTAGATTTTTGAGTTACTACAATTGATGGTAGCCTTGTCACTGTGGAAGTTAGTCTGTTGTCGAGATTTTCATTACTCCAATGGATGGTAGCCTTGTCATTATGGAAGGTAGTTTGTTGTCGATATTTTTGTTGCCCTAATGGATGGTAGCCTTGTCATTATGGAGGGTACTTTGTTGTTGATATCTTTGTTACTCCAATGGATGGTAGCCTTGTCATTATGGAAGGTAGTTTGTTGTTCGAATTTTTGTAACTCAAATGGATGGTAGCCTTTTCATTATAAAAGGTATTCAGTTGTCAATATTTTTGTTACTCCAATGGATGGTAGTCTTGTCATTATGGAAGGTAGTCTGTTATCGATGTTTTTGTTACTATAATGGATGGTAGCTTTGTCTATATTGAAGGTAGTCTGTCGTGGATATTTTTGTTACTACGATGGATTGGAGCCTTGTCATTATGGAATGTAGTCTGTTGTTGAAATTTTTGTTACTCCAATGGATGGTAGCCTTGGCATTATGGAAGGTAGTTTGTTGTTTAGATTTTTAATACTACATTGGATGGTATCCTTGTCATTATGGAAGGTAGTCTATTGTCGAGATTTTTGTTATTCTAATGGATGGTAGCCTAGTTATTATGGAAGGTAGTATGTGGTCGATATTTTGGTTACTCCAATGGATGGAAGCCTTGTCATTATGGAAGGTAGTCTGTTGTCAATATTTTTGTTACTCCTATGGATGGTAGCTTTGTCACTATGGAAGGTAGTCTATTGTCGAGATTTTTGTTACTCCAATGGACGGTAGCCTTGTCATTATGGAAGGTAGTTTATTATAGCGATTTTCATTACTCCAATAGACGGTAGCCTTGTTTTTATGGAAGGTAGTCTATTGTCGATATTTTTGTTACTCTAATGGATGGTAGCCTTGTCATTATGGAAGGTACTTTGTTGTCGATATCTTTGTTACTCCAATGGATGGTAGCCTTGTCATTATGGAAGGTAGTCTCTTGTCGAGATTTTTGATACTCCAATGGATGGTAGCCTTGACATTATGGAAGGTAGTCTGTTGTTAAAATTTTTGTTACTCCAATGGATGGTAGCCTTGGCATTATGGAAGGTAGTCTGTTGTTTAAATTTTTGATACTGCATTGGATGGTAGCCTTTTCATTATGGAAGGTAGTCTGTTGTCGAGGTTTTTGTTATTCTAATGTATGGTAGCCTAGTTATTATGGAAGGTAGTATGTAGTCGATATTTTTGTTACTCCAATGGATGGAAGCCTTGTCATTATGGAAGGTAGTCAGTTGTCAATATTTTTGTTACTCCTATGGATGGTAGCTTTGTCACTATGGAAGGTAGTCTATTGTCGAGATTTTTGTTACTCCAATGGACGGTAGCCTTGTCATTATGGAAAGTAGTCTGTAGTTCATATTTTTGATACTGCATTCAATGGTAGCCTTGTCATTATGGAAGGTAGTCTGTTGTCGAGATTTTTGTTATTCTAATGGATGGTAGCCTTGGCATTATGGAAGGTAGTTTGTTGTTGATATCTTTGTTACTCCAATGGATGGTAGCCTTTTCAATATGGAAGGTAGTTAGTTGTTCGAATTTTTTTTACTCAAATGGATGGTAGCCTTTCCATTATAAAAGGTATTCAGTTGTCAAGATTTTTGTTACTCCAATGGATGGTAGTCTTGTCATTATGGAAAGTAGTCTGTTGTCGATGTTTTTGTTACTATAATGGATGGTAGCTTTGTCTATATTGAAGGTAGTATGTTGTGGATATTTTTGTTACTACGATGGATTGGAGCCTTGTCATTTTGGAATGTAGTCTGTTGTTGAAATTTTTGTTACTCCAATGGATGGTAGCCTTGGCATTATGGAAGGTAGTTTGTTGTTTAGATTTTTAATACTACATTGGATGGTAGCCTTGTCATTATGGAAGGTAGTCTATTGTAGAGATTTTTGTTATTCTAATGGATGGTAGCCTAGTTATTATGGAAGGTAGTATGTGGTCGATATTTTTGTTACTCCAATGGATGGAAGCCTTGTCATTGTGGAAGGTAGTCTGTTGTAAATATTTTTGTTACTCCTATGGATGGTAGCTTTGTCACTATGGAAGGTAGTCTATTGTCGAGATTTTTGTTACTCCAATGGACGGTAGCCTTGTCATTATGGAAGGTAGTTTATTATAGAGATTTTCATTACTCCAATAGACGGTAGCCTTGTGTTTATGGAAGGTAGTCTATTGTCGATATTTTTGTTACTCTAATGGATGGTAGCCTTGTCATTATGGAAGGTACTCTGTTGACGATATCTTTGTTACTCCAATGGATGGTAGCCTTGCCATTATGGAAGGTAGTCTCTTGTCGAGATTTTTGATACTCCAATAGATGGTAGCTTTAACATTATGGAAGGTAGTCTATTGTTGAAATTTTTGTTACTCCAATGGATGGTAGCCTTGGCATTATGGAAGGTAGTCCGTTGTTTAGATTTTTGATACTGCATTGGATGGTAGCCTTGTCATTCTGGAAGGTAGTCTGTTGTCGAGATTTTTGTTATTCTAATGGATGGTAGCCTAGTTATTATGGAAGTTAGTATGTGGTCGATATTTTTGTTACTCCAATGGATGGAAGCCTTGTCATTATGGAAGGTAGTCTGTTGTCAATATTTTTGTTACTCCTATGGATGGTAGAGTTATCACTATGGAAGGTAGTCTATTGTCGAGATTTTTGTTACTCCAATGGACGGTATCCTTGTCATTATGGAAAGTAGTCTGTTGTTCAGAGTTTTGATACTGCATTCGATGGTAGCCTTGTCATTATGGAAGGTAGTCTGTTGTCGAGATTTTTGTTATTCTAATGGATGGTAACCTAGTTATTATGGAAGTTAGTATGTGGTCGATATTTTTGTTACTCCAATGGATGGTAGTCTATTGTAGAGATTTTCGTTTCTCCAATGGATGGTAGCCTTGTCATTATGGAAGATAGTGTGTCGTTGAGATTTCAGTTACTCCAATTGATGGTAGCCTTGTCACTATGGAAGGTAGTCTGTTGTCGAGATTTTCGTTACTCCAATGGATGGTAGCCTTGTCATTATGGAAGGTAGTTTGTTGTCGATATTTTTGTTGCTCTAATGGATGGTAGCCTTGTCATTATGGAGGGTACTTTGTTGTTTATATCTTTGTTACTCCAATGGATGGTAGCCTTGTCATTATGGAAGGTAGTTTGTTGTTCGAATTTTTGTTACTCAAATGAATGGTAGCCTTTTCATTATAAAAGGTTTTCAATTGTCAAGATTTTTGTTACTCCAATGGATGGTAGTTTTGTCATTATGGAAGGTAGTCTGTTGTCGATATTTTTGTTACTATAATGGATGGTAGCCTTGTCATTATGGAAGGTAGTCTCTTATCGAGATTTTTGATACTACGATGGATTGGAGCCTTGTCATTATGGAAGGTAGTCTGTTGTTGAAATTTTTGTTACTCCAATGGATGGTAGCCTTGGCATTATGGAAGGTAGTCTGTTGTTTAGATTTTTGATACTGCATTGGATGGTAGCCTAGTTATTATGGAAGGCAGTATGTAGTCGATATTTTTGTTACTACAATGGATGGAAGCCTTGTCATTATGGAAGGTAGTTTGTTGTCAATATTTTTGTTACTCCTATGGATGGTAGCCTTGTCACTATGGAAGGTAGTCTATTGTCGATATTTTTGTTACTCAAATGGATGGTAGCCTTGTCATTATGGAAGGTAGTTTATAATAGAGATTTTCATTACTCCAATGGATGGTAGCCTTGACATTATGGAAGGTAGTCTATTGTCGATATTTTTGTTACTCCAATGGATGGTAGCCTTGTCATTATGGAAAGCAGTTTGTTCGAATTTTTGTTACTCCAATGGATGGTAGCCTTGTCATTATAAATGGTATTCAGTTGTCATGATTTTCGTTACTCCAATGGATGTTAGTGTTGTCATTATGCAAGGTAGTCTGTTGTCGAGATTTTTGTTACTATAATGGATTGTAGCTTTGTCTATATGGAAGGTAGTCTGTTATCGATATTTTTGTTACTACAATGGATGGTAGCCTTGTAATTATGGAAGGTAGTCTGTTGATGAGATTTTGGTTACTCCAATGGATGGTTGCCTTGGCATTATGGAAAGTAGTATGTTGTTCATATTTTTGATACTGCATTCGATGGTATCCTTGACATTATGGAAGGTAGACTGTTGTCGAGATTTTTGTTATTCTAATGGATGGTAGCCTAGTTATTATGGAAGGTAGTATGCGGTCGATATTTTTGTTACTCCAATGGATGGAAGCCTTGTCATTATGGAAGGTGGTGTGTTGTTAATATTTTTGTTACTCCAATGGAAGGTAGTCTATTGTAGAGATTTTCGTTATTCCAATGGATGGTAGCCTTGTCATTGTGGATGATAGTGTGTCGTTGAGATTTCAATTACTCCAATGGATGGTAGCCTTGTCATTCTGGAAGGTAGTCTGTTGTCGAGATTTTTGTTACTCCTATAGATGGTAGCCTTGTCACTATGGATGGTAGTCTGTTTTCGAGATTTTCGTTACTCTAATGGATGGTAGCCTTGTCATTATGGAAGGTAGTCTGTTGTCGATATTTTTGTTACTCCAATGGATGGTAGCCTTGTCGTTATGGAAGGTACTCTGTTGTCGATATCTTTGTTACTCCAATGGATGGTAGCCTTGTCATCATGGAAGGTAGTGTGTTGTCGAGATTTTTGTTACTCCAATGGATGGTAGCCTTGTCATTATGGAAGGTAGTCTGTTATTCGAATTTTTGTTACTCAAATTGATGGTAGCCTTTTCATTATAAAAGGTATTCAGTTGTATAGATTTTTGTTACTCCAATGGATGGTAGTCTTGTCATTATGGAAGGTAGTCTGTTGTCATGATTTTTGTTACTATAATGGATGGTAGCTTTGTCTATATTGAAGGTAGTT